>JAREIK010000403.1:1751387-2468887 GCA_029783825.1 Sapria himalayana | reverse complement strand
TTAATTATTTGTATTTTATGTTTTGTTGTATTTCTAAGAATTATCTTACTTTAAAATTAATGCACTTGGACCAATTGGCTAGTAGAGGTGAGTCTTCTCCTTTGTTCAACTTCTAGACAAGTTTGGGTGGGCAAAGCCCCACTACAAGCTTCCAATGCGAAATTGAGAATCAAACTTAAAATTTGATGAATAAATTACATTGCTTATTTGTCCAACCCTTCAAACTAAACCAACCAATGTAGGTGAGAATTTCCATACTCTACAATAAAATTAGTAATGGTCTTCCACATTGCTATCATTGTTGATGGTCATTTTCATTGGTAGTTGGAGGTTTTTATATATTATTATAGGCTTCCTCGTTAAATATATTTGAGCATAATAATGTTAGGATGGATGATCATATGAGAGGTTTTTCTATTTCATTAGTGGTGTCAAACAGGTTGGGTCGGCCAGGCCCATCCCAGTTTTAGGTTGCTCAACCGAGCTACTATGTTAGGCCAGGCACGACATGGTTACTGTACCGTGCCGTGCTTGGCCCGACATGGTTTTTTTAGGCCAGTCCCGACATGGCTCATAGGTATGATTGGGTTTTATCCATGTCGGGTCAAGCCCATATGGGCCATAACAAGCACGTACGGGCTAGTTTAAAAAATTTAAAAAGTTTTTTTTAAATTTATTTGTTTTTAATTTTTATGTAATTATAAATTAGATAATATTTAAAAATATTTAAATTATAAATTGTTAATAGTTTTAAAGTTTTTTTATATTATTTGTTTTAATTTTGTATTAATTAGATTATTTATTATCAGAGTTAGATTTTAGAATTTATATATGAAAATTAAAATAATAATATATTAAATAATTAAAACTTAAATATGAATAAAAATTTGAATCGAATGAAAATGAAAATAAAAAAAAATAATTATTCAACTTTAAGTTTCAATTTTCAAGTATCATTCACATTTCACAATTCACAACTAAAAATAAAATAAACACAAAAATTCTTAAATAGAAATGACAAAGTCAAACCAAAACAAATATAATATAAATTAAAATGAGAATAAAATATCAAAATCAAAAATTAGAATCAGACATAACTCATAAGCATAAACATAAGCATAACATAAGTATCGTAATCTTGCAATCATCAATTATCATGTGTCAAGAGGTAACCTCATCAATCGTTCATCATCATATCATTTTCATTCTCAACCTTAATATTAAAATTATTATCATATAGATTATCATCAGCAATCAACTTATTCGTTTTTGCTGTAGTCCTAGTTCTAACATAATCCTGGATGTCAAAGTTTGAATTCTTTCAATTTTTCATGTATGCTAAAGTTTTTATAATATTTAGATGTAATTTCGATCTTCTATATGAAATCATATTCACTGCAACAGAAAAAACAAACTCTGATACTATACTTGATATTGAAGGAGTCAGTAGATCTCGTGTCATCTTAGGTAGCACGGAAAAGGTAGACTCATATGATTTTTATCACGGTAATATATTAAGATTTTTAGTATTAGAATGTGATAGTATAGAACAGTAATTAATATCTAAGTACCGAGACAGCTTGCTCCTATTTGACGGTCTACCCCATCGTTTTTCCCTTGCTAATTAAATGAAAAAGTCATCTCTTAATATGATATTTCTCTCTGTACTCACCTCATTATAATATATTATATCTAGTATCGTAATATGTGAAAGCTTAGTCAATTTCTTGTGAATGAATCTTTCAGGTGGGTCTTTCAAGTTCAAGCACGAGGAAATATAAGTCAAAATATCACCTATATTTTTACCTTAACCCTATGGTCCATATAAATAGTTAGATAATAAAGAGATGGAATGGTGGACCAGTATTTTGAGTACGTAGTTTTTATCTTTTCAACCATATAGCTAAGTGTCGGGTAAACTTGATACTTTCTAAATATGTTACTAATGTTGTAAATATACTTGAGTGTAATGTAAGTCGTGAGAGTATAAATTGATGAAAAAATATCAATCGTGTCATAAAAAATATTCAAGAATTTTATAAATAAAATTTTTGAAGTTCAGTCTATGTCATCAATAATAAGTTTATCACTTTTATTATTAACATAGTCGGATATTATGTATTTGTATCTAACACATGACTCCAACATCAGGTAAATATAATTTTAATGATATTTTATATCTGATTGAAATTTCTTTATAAGATTTACAGATAAACAGAGACTACTGAACTCCTATTGTCTGTGAGGCATGCGAATGTATTTTAGTGAGTTATATATATTTTTTAAAGTGAGATAATACACTTTTATCCCCACTTGTACAATTAAGTTAATCACGTGACACATAGATCTAACGTGAAAAATTTATATTAATGATTTGTCTCTAATATTCTTAATAAACATGTTAATCGTTACTTCATTATTAGTTGTATTATCGAATGTGATACTAAAAATTTTATTTTGAATTTTATATTCTTTAAATATTTTTATCATATACTTAAAAAATGATTGGGCCATCATCAGGATGAAAATTTCAGAGAATCTTCAATTTTTTTTATTTAGACTCTATTTAGAATCTATATAGTAGGCGGTGAGCCATGCATAATATGTATCGTCGTGACTTGTCTAGATATCAGATATCATGAATACCACTCTATTATATGTACTTCATTATTAGTTATGTTATCGAACGTGATACTAAAAATTTTATTTTGAATTTTATATTTTTTAAATATTTTTATCATATACTTAAAAATAGTTGGGCCATCACAAGGATAGAAATTTCAGTGAATCTTTAATTTTTTTAATTTAGAGTATATTTAGAATCTACATAGTAGGTGGCGAGCCATGCATAATATGCATCGTCATGACTTGTCCAGATATCGGACGTCACGAATACCGCTTTACTATATGTACTAAATTCATTAATTATTATTTATTTTTCTAACTTATAATATTTTAATATGTTGTTTCTAGATGTGGATCTAGGAATCATATGATAATCAGGTTAAAAATATATATGCATGATATTTACTATTCTTAGATCTTCCAAAAAATTGATCGGAAGACTCATCATAGTAATAAGTTTGACAATGTATTCAATACCCAACTCGTTATGATATATGAAGGATGTAAACTTTGAGATTGAATGATATTAAGCATCAAAAAACTCACTGCTGAGTTGGGTTTGCTTAGGATCAAATATAATATGTTTTTTTGATGCATATTTCGGTATGTCTCATAAGAAGTCTAAGTTTTTGTTTTTTAGATATTTGAGTTGAGATAACTGAATAAACTAAAGTCTCAGCAACTTTGGACATTTTTATAATATTTTTATTTTCTTAATTTAAATTAATTTTATTATTATTTATTATTTTTTTGAATTTTTTAGACAAAAGGATAGATTATAGAGTAGAGAGAAGAAAGTGAAAAACTAATTATTTTTAAAAATTAAGTTAAGACTTAATAGTTAACAAATTAAATAAAATAGAAATACTCATAAAGCAATATTTTTGGATCTGACCCGGATCGAAAAAACCATGGGTCTTGATTGGGGCATGTAGATCACATGGAATTTTTGGATCTGTTTGGCTTGGGCGGTTTCTCGGCACGTGCCGAGATAATTTGTGCCCATGGGCCATGGTACCGGGTCGTGCATGGCCCGACACGAGGCTTGGTTGGCATTGGCACAACACGGCACGGCTTGTGCCGTGAGCATGCCTGGCCGGCCCAGCCTGTATGATACCTTTATATTTTATGTATATATTAGAGGTAATGCTTTAACATGATGATACATATTTTCATCTAAGAATGATATATTTTGGGATTGAGACTTATTAGATGTAATATTACTGATTTTTAGAAGTAGGATTATCTAGATATTAAATATCTTCAAGACTCTATTCTAAAAGAGAATTCTTGTGTGCTTGGTATGACCTCCACATTATAAAAATCCTAGTTAAATGTTTTTGAGGAATAATAATATTAGAATGACCAATTACATGATAAGTTCTTGTATTGTATGTATATATTATAGACCATGCCTTGATGTGATTGTATGTATTTTTATCTAAGAGTAATATATTTCTTGTTCGTGACTTATTAGATGTAAAATTATTGATTTTTAAAAGTAAGATTATTGAGATATTAAATCTCTCTTAGTCATTGTTCTAAACTGAATCCTTGTGCATTGAGTATGACTTCCATATTATAAGTGTCCCTAGTTAGATATATTTGAGGGATAATAATGTTAAAATGATTGATCGTATAATAAGTTCTTATATTGTATGTATATATTGAAAGTCATACTTTGATGTAATGATATATATTTTTATCGAAGAGTGATAGATTTTAGGTTCAAGGCTCATCAGATATAATATTATTAATTTTTAGATGTAAGATTATCAATATATTAAATCCCTTAGAATTTGTTCTAAAAGTAAACCCTTTTGCATTGGGTATGACTTCCACATATAGTATTGCATGTATATATTTGAGGAATAATAATATTGGAGGTCATGTTAAATATATTTGAGGAATAATAATATTAGTTTAATTAATCAAATGATAAGTTTTTGTATTGCATGTATATATTGGAGGTCATGTTTTGATGTGATGATACGTATTTTCATCTAAGAGTGAAATATTTTGGATTCAGGACTTATCACATATAGTATTAATAATTTTTAAAAGTAATATTATCAAGATATTAAATTTCTCTGACTCTGTTCTAAAGGCAAATCCTTTACACTGGGTATGACCTCCACATTACAGGCCTCCTAGTTCTCTTCTATATATTCTCAAAAAAGGAGAGATTTTAGAGATATTTAAATTAAGTGTTTTGTCCATTTTCTGAACTGCTATGTGAGTTATTGATAGGGTTTTTTAGGCTTATTTGGTTCATTTGTGCTTGGTTTGCTAAGCACAAATGAACTGTGCTTGATTACCCAATTTTTTCAGTTTGATGTTTGTTGGTTTTGTAAGGATTTTTTGTTTGGGTCTTATCTAGAGGTGTTAAATGAGTTGTTTTGTGTTGGAACGGACTATTTTTGCTAGGCATGGCCTTGCCATCGTGCCGTGCTAGAAATGGAACGGGAAGCATGGAAATCATCTGTCCTGCCCAGCATGCCGCGGTGACACGACCGAGTGCAGTGCCATGTCGGACTTTGCGTTTTCACCCATTGCATGGCTAGCCAATTGTAATTGGTCACACAAGCAAGATTCTGCTTATGCGGGCATATTTTTTTAAAAATAATAACCCACCCTATCTGGTGGTTACCCAACTGGAGTTGACCCATGACTCTTAGTTGGTCCTGTGTCCCTGGGCCGATGGACATGTGCCATCGGGCCAAACACAAGGGTTGTGCTTAGCTTGGCATGAGGCACATCTCGTTCCGTCTCAGCACGGCATGAACTATGCCATGAGGCAGCATGACTCGGGACCAGAAATGATTCTGGACTATGCTATACTAGGCCAGACATGGCTGAATTATAACGTGGGCCATGCCTGGTCCGGATGGTTTCTTTGATACCTCTAGTTCATACTCATTGGATAGACATATGTTGACTCATTATATACATCCACGAGGTATATATGGATATTGTTGGTGCTATTTTCTTAAGGTATTTGTAGCACCTCTACTCAATAGGTATTTGTGGCGCCTCACTCGATAGGTATTCGTGGCGCCTCTACTCGATAGGTATTCGTGGCGCCTCTACTCGATAGGTATTCGTGGCGCCTCTACTCGATAGGTATTCGTGGTGCCTCCACTAGATAGGTATTCGTGGCGCCTCCACTCGATAGGTATTCGTGGCGCCTCCACTCGATAGGTATTCGTGGCGCCTCCACTCGATAGGTATTCGTGGCGCCTCCACTCGATAGGTATTCGTGGCGCCTCCACTCGATAGGTATTCGTGGCGCCTCTACTCGATAGGTATTCGTGGCGTCTCTACTCGATAGGTATTCGTGGCGTCTCTACTCGATAGGTATTCGTGGCGCCTCTACTCGATAGGCATTCGTGGCGCCTCTACTCGATAGGTATTCGTGGCGCCTCTACTCGATAGGTATTCGTGGCGCCTCCACGCAATAGGCATTCGTGGCGCCTCTACGCGATATGCATTCGTGGCGCCTCTACGCGATAGGCATTCGTGGCGCCTCTACGCGATAGGCATTCGTGGCGCCTCTACGCTATAGGCATTCGTGGCGCCTCTACTCTATAGGCATTCGTGGTGCCTCTACGCTATAGGCATTCGTGGTGCCTCTACGCTATAGGCATTCGTGGCGCCTCTACTCTATAGGTATTCGTGGTGCCTCTACTCTATAGGCATTCGTGGCGCCTCTACTCTATAGGCATTCGTGGCGCCTCTACTCTATAGGCATTCGTGGCGCCTATACTCTACAGGCATTTGTGGCGCCTCTACTCTATAGGCATTCGTGGCGCCTCTACTCTATAGGCATTCGTGGCGCCTCTACTCTATAGGCATTCGTGGCGCCTCTACTCTACAGGCATTTGTGGTGCCTCTACTCTATAGGTATTCGTGGTGCCTCTACTCTATAGGTATTCGTGGTGCCTCTACTCTATAGGTATTCGTGGTGCCTCTACTCTATAGGTATTCGTGGTGCCTCTACTCTATAGGCATTCGTGGCGCCTCTACTCTATAGGCATTCGTGGCGCCTCTACTCTATAGGCATTCGTGGCGCCTCTACTCTATAGGCATTCGTGGCGCCTCTACTCGATAGGCATTCGTGGCGCCTCTACTCGATAGGCATTCGTGGCGCCTCTACTCGATAGGCATTCGTGGCGCCTCTACTCGATAGGCATTCGTGGCGCCTCTACTCTATAGGCATTCGTGGCGCCTCTACTCTATAGGCATTCGTGGCGCCTCTACTCTACAGGCATTCGTGGCGCCTCTACTCTACAGGCATTCGTGGTGCCTCTACTCTATAGGCATTCGTGGCGCCTCTACTCTATAGGCATTCGTGGCGCCTCTACTCTATAGGCATTCGTGGCGCCTCTACTCTATAGGCATTCGTGGCGCCTCTACTCTACAGGCAATCGTGGCGCCTCTACTCTACAGGCAATCGTGGCGCCTCTACTCTACAGGCATTCGTGGTGCCTCTACTCTACAGGCATTCGTGGCGCCTCTACTCTACATGCATTCGTGGCGCCTCTACTCTATAGGCATTCGTGGCGCCTCTACTCTATAGGCATTCGTGGCGCCTCTACTCTATAGGCATTCGTGGCGCTTCTACTCTACAGGCAATCGTGGCGCCTCTACTCTACAGGCATTCGTGGTGCCTCTACTCTACAGGCATTCGTGGCGCCTCTACTCTACAGGCATTCGTGGCGCCTCTACTCTACATGCATTCGTGGCGCCTCTACTCTATAGGCATTCGTGGCGCCTCTACTCTATAGGCATTCGTGGCGCCTCTACTCTATAGGCATTCGTGGCGCCTCTACTCGATAGGCATTCGTGGCGCCTCTACTCGATAGGTATTCGTGGCGCCTCTACTCGATAGGTATTCGTGGCGCCTCTACTCGATAGGTATTTGTGGCGCCTCTACTCGATAGGTATTCGTGGCTCCTCTACTCGATAGGTATTCGTGGCGCCTCTACTCGATAGGTATTCGTGGCGCCTCCACGCGATAGGTATTCGTGGCGCCTCCACGCGATAGGTATTCTTGGCGCCTCCACGCGATAGGTATTAGTGGCGCCTCCACGCGATAGGTATTCGTGGCGCCTCCACGTGATAGGTATTCGTGGCGCCTCCACGCGATAGGTATTCGTGGCGCCTCCGCGATAGGTATTCGTGGCGCCTCCACGCGATAGGTATTCGTGGCACCTCCACGCGATAGGCATTCGTGGCGCCTCTACGCAATAGGCATTCGTGGCGCCTCTACGCTATAGGCATTCGTGGCGCCTCTACTCTATAGGCATTCGTGGCGCCTCTACTCTATAGGCATTCGTGGCGCCTCTACTCTATAGGTATTCGTGGCGCCTCTACTCTATAGGTATTCGTGGCGCCTCTACTCTATAGGTATTCGTGGCGCCTCTACTCTATAGGTATTCGTGGCGCCTCTACTCTATAGGTATTCGTGGCGCCTCTACTCTATAGGTATTCGTGGCGCCTCTACTCTATAGGTATTCGTGGCGCCTCTACTCTATAGGTATTCGTGGCGCCTCTACTCTATAGGTATTCGTGGCGCCTCTACTCTATAGGTATTCGTGGCGCCTCTACTCTATAGGTATTCGTGGCGCCTCTACTCTATAGGTATTCGTGGCGCCTCTACTCTATAGGCATTCGTGGCGCCTCTACTCTATAGGCATTCGTGGCGCCTCTACTCTATAGGCATTCGTGGCGCCTCTACTCTATAGGTATTCGTGGCGCCTCTACTCTATAGGTATTCGTGGCGCCTCTACTCTATAGGTATTCGTGGCGCCTCTACTCTATAGGTATTCGTGGCGCCTCTACTCTATAGGTATTCGTGGCGCCTCTACTCTATAGGTATTCGTGGCGCCTCTACTCTATAGGTATTCGTGGCGCCTCTACTCTATAGGTATTCGTGGCGCCTCTACTCTATAGGTATTCGTGGCGCCTCTACTCTATAGGTATTCGTGGCGCCTCTACTCTATAGGTATTCGTGGCGCCTCTACTCTATAGGTATTCGTGGCGCCTCTACTCTATAGGTATTCGTGGCGCCTCTACTCTATAGGTATTCGTGGCACCTCAACTCTATAGGTATTTGTGGCACCTATACTTAAAGATATCCATACTCTTTAGTTATTATTCATGCTCATCTATAGGTATTTCGTTGGCATTATATTTGATGGTAGTGGCATGCAGAATTGGTTTGTTTTGAAGGAGGTAGATTCAAATTGATTTTTTTAAAATTAAATCAACAAAAACCCATAAAAATTGATGATAATTCATGATCACCTTATGAGTTATGTCCAATGAGACTATCCTACACGTACAAGACTAAATGGATTAAGGTAGCTCACATATCAGCTGCCATAAAATGAGTAAATAAATGAAAAGAAACAAATATAATAGAAGGCAATAATAATAAATATAAATCATTGTATCTTTTTAAAATTGATATGTAAATATTTATAACATTAATCTAAGAAGAAAAAGAAATGAGCTAAGAATTCTTCAAAATCTTCATAAATGTTCCTAATAGTTGATTTGTGGTAGGAGGATAGATTATAACATTGATTTCATTATAAATAAAAAAAAATTATTTTTATATTTTTTATTTGCTCATGGAATACTAAGTTGTAGACTATATACCTTACTCATTGAGTATTATCATGAAATAAGTGACTAATTGTTCTCATTAAGAAAATGTAAATTTAAAGTATCACATAAATTATTGTCATCATTATTTTGAACTCTGTCTATGTATTAAGTCTCGAAATAATTATCTGTTACTTATTTTTTTAAGAAATAAGATTTTCATAAAGAAAAATATAATCGCATATTAGACATCTCTTTGTAACTTGATATCCAATAAAAATCTAAAAAATTATTTAGTTGAAAATACTTGTGATCAATCAAATCAATGTCAGGGTTAAGATTTCTTCATAATATAGCTATGCAAAGAGTTTCATCTAGATGAATCAAAGTTTGATGATAGTCCTATAGTTAATTTTTTATAATTTTTTTTGTATGTACCAAGTCCACTTGAGAATTTATATCAAAGAAAAAATCAATACCTAACTTAGTAGGAATATCTATTATAATACAACTTTAAAGATCAAACATGGTGAGAGTATTAATTATATATCTTTTATATAATAATATAATATTTTTTATTTTATGAGTTATTTTATTTCAAGAAAATATCTGATCATACCAAAATTTTGTATTTGAAATTGATATTGAATTGAAAGTTTTTTATGAATAGAAAATTTTTAACTTACTATATCTCATAATAAAAATATTAGTACATGGTTAGTAATATAAACATTCGATCTGATTTTTTTATAAAAAATATTGTAAATTAAGATAAGAGATTATTTTAGTTCATATAAATTTTTTATATTCTACAAATTAAATTTGATTGTTTTGTCATTGCTTGAAAACTAGATGATTGCTTAATATTCATCTATTCTTTAAGATCATCATAAAGATAAATAATTTTTATGTCTAATTAATATTTATTTTATACATGAGATGATGCCAATGATATAACTATTTGTATTACTGTCTTATCTTGATTATTAGGGAGAAAATATTTCAAATGTTTGAGTAAATAGCTTTAGAAGTGGAGCCTTCATGCAATACACATTTCCTCTGGACTAATTCACATTGATCTCTCACCTCTAATTAAAAACATACTTTTTTGAAAGTTTATGTATTATTCTCAAGTTTCATTAGTGTGAATATTATTTATCTCTTTCAACATAATTTGAAATTATTAAGAATGAGATGATATCTTAGAAAGAGACTTAAATATCCTATTAACATTAATACAATCAATAAAATAACTTATAAAAGAAAAAAAAATAGAAGTATGATAATACATGTAAAATATGATATTAAGTATACAATATTTATTTTTTCTAAAGAGTAATTATAAAATGAAAATTTAAAAAATTAATTATAAGAGTAATTGATTTCTTAGGAGATTTGTCTCAGTTGCGAATAGATTGCATATATTCACTTATTTTAGAATAAACTTAGTTGTTTGTTGTTTTATCTCTTTGCTATTTTAACCTATTCAAAGTCGGGACTATAATCTACTTAGGACCAAAAGCTACAAACTTAATTGGACTCTAGAGAGGCCTTCTTTCAAAGAAAATCTCTCTCTCAAGAGTTATCATATAATAAATTAAGAAATTTAGTAGTTGCCAACGAGCAATATTTTCTCTTAGTTGGAGGCTTACATGAGACTCTAGAGAAGTAACTGAGAGTAAAAGATAGATATATCTTTTGAATCCTTATCATGCCTAAATCTATTAAAATACTATCCCTAAAAAAATAATATTAATTTTGATTAGTATTTTATTAGTTTCAGAAAAAGAACTCATGTATTCTTTTAAGGTATTAGAGTAACTAAGTAAGTCATGTTAAATTTTATTGTCATATCTTGGGGAGGGAACTTATATAAATTAAGTATTCGCAAAATTTAACTAAGGTAAACTATATAATTTGTTTCTAGGAGTAAGATATGTGACAAGTCACACGGTGAGAAAAGAAATATATTTTACTATTGAAATTGTATCTCTCTAGAAATATTTTCAAACGTTTTTATCAAAGTGAAGTATCTTAGTCATTTCAATCAATTTTTTTTTATAATCTAATTTTGTAGGGGTGTGCTAGCACAAAAAGTTTGGTATATGATATCTTGATTAGTATAATAAGTATTGAGATTATTAGACATATCTAACACATTTATATTATTTTAAAATTTTTATATTTTTATTAAATTAATTTTTTATTCTTTTATGAAATAACTAAAAAAAATAATAAAAACTTATGATTTAAAATAAAGAAATAACTAATTGAAATATATTTCATTATCAATATCAAATAATATATCAAAATATTTCATTTCATCTCAAGCCTAAACTCGACCAGGTTCCTCTTTATGTTTGATTATATCAGATTGAATAGATTATTTCCCACACAAGTCTTATAGGTAGGATATGAAGTTATCGTATATTATTATTACTGATAAGCCATAAAATTTAGTGTTGAGATATCTATAATACTAAGATACAAAATCTCAATATAATTAAAGATGAATTATCAAATCAAATACGAATACTTAATGAACTAACAACAATCAAATATATAGTAGGGAAAGTTAATCATAAAAATAAGAATCTGTAATTCATCTTGTATAAATTTGAGAAAAATCTTCTTCAAAATTTTTTGATTTTGCAAAATATTAATAGAAGAGAAAATGATATCAGAATTGAGTTTTCTATAGTTAAATATTATCATAACTACTAGGATATCAATGAATAAAAAAAAAACATAAAAAAATTATAAAGTTAAATATTCTCATAATAAATAATTTTAAATAATATCATACAAAATTAAGTAATAACAAATTCATAAAAAGAAATAATCCTAACTCACAATTGCCTAATGTCCAAAGAGACAACTCTATAAATACAAAACTAAATGGATTAGTGTAGCTAACGTGTCAGGTGATTCTATCTCAAGAGAACTAACCAAGAAACAAATAAAAAACAAGGAAACAATAACAAAAATAAATTGGACAAATCCAATTATTTTGTGTAATTTTTATCCACGATTATGTTAAAATCTACTTTAAAAATATTTTTCAAAGTGTATTAATGTCATCAAACATCTTTTTAATTGATGGTTTAGCTCCACCCCAATATCTTTTAATAATAATTAGCTTATTTTTAAAAAAGTTTTTCATATTTCTGGCAAAATATAAAATTATAGTTGAATAGCTATAATTGAAAATGTATCAAAGATTATTAATATTATCAATTTGCTTGAAAATAGTATTGATGTCATCAGAGTAGGTGGCTAGTCAAACCAAGGAAAGGTTGCCTCTAGGTTTCTTCCTGGCTCACTAGCCAGACCCCAAGGTGATATGTGCGTCTTATTCAAATGGGTACGTATGAGCGTTTATAAAACACTAAACATTTGTAAAATAACATTATTAAATGTTTTGATAAAATATGAAATTATTATTTAAGCAGGTCATATATTAGTGCGACGACAAGTGCCTTTGTTTAATGATAATCTGTCTTGGATTTAAGATTCATTAGATGCAGTCACTCTAATATTCGAAAGTAGAGTTGTAGAGATATTAATCTCTTATCCCAACTCTAAGCATGGGTCTTGTGCATTAGGTTTAGGTATGATCTTTATGATATTATTATTGATTAACTATAATAACTTAGTCATTAAGTTATTAAACTAACATGATGTTGCACGTTAGTCAAAAGGTAAATCATTTTTTTCTTGAAACAAATAATGAGGAATCCAAGTGTTGTAGTGTTGATGATGTTGGTAAAAGTTATACTCTATGCAAGACTCATGTTTAGCACAAAATTTGTGGGAGATTAATATCTTGATAATTTTATTCATGAAAAATTAGAGATGTATTCGATTAGTCTCAAACTTGCGATGTATCACTTTTTTCTCTCTCTCTTTAGTTTTGAACAAATTATTAGATTATTTTTCCTTTTCTTTTTCTATTCTCTCTAATATTTTAAGTTTCTCTAATATTAGTGTAATGAAAAGTGTCTTGAGATTCATTATATGCAGTATGTCTAGGGTTCGAGACAATTGTTTTTGTTGAAAATTAGATTGTCGGCATACTAATCTAGGGTATTTTTCAAAAATGAAAATATTATTAAAGTCTAATATTCTCTCTCTAGTTCGAGAGAAAAACCCTAGATGTAGTGTGTCTAGGGTTCGAGAGAAAACAAATTTTCTCTCTCTAGTTTTGATAAAATATGAAATTATTATTAAAGTTTGTCATATATTAGAGCGATGTTAAGTGTTTTCGTTCAATGACAATTTGTGTAGGGATCGAGACTCATCAGACGTAGCCTCTAATATTCGAGAGTAGAGTTGTTGAGATAATAATCTCTTATCGACCTTAATCTAAGCATGGTCCTTTTGTGATAGTTATGATTTTTATAAAATTATTTTTGATTAATTATAATAACTTAACAATGTTGGCAATGTATATCTTAACAATTTGTGAAAGATAATATCTTAACAATTTTATCCTTGAAAATGAGAGTTATGTCTGATATATTTCGAACTCTAGAAGTATCTCTATTTTTCTCTCTCTCTAGTTTTGAACAAATTGTTAGTAGTGCTTACATGCATATCACTTGGGCATTCATCAAGTATACATCAATTGCACACATATTACTAGTATGTAAACAATAATAACGCACAACTTACCCACTTAAGAAAACCCATTATTTGTTAAAATTTGGGTCTTGGTTGGCTAACTCCATTGAAAATCAAGTGCAGTTCATGAACAAAGTTCTGTACGCAACAGAAGGTGCCAAGAGCATAATGGGGCGAACCTTTCCATACTTCTCATGGCAAGTCAGAGTGGAGGTTGATGGCGTTGCTGTAGAGATTCCCGATGTGAGTTTCTTTCGAACCCACAAATCCATTGGGGGTGCTCCATGCCACCAAGCAAGGAGAGAGATAGAGATAGATATAGAAGATATATATATATATATATATAGAGAGAGAGAGAGAGAGAGATAGAGATAGAGAGAGATTACTCTTAGAGTTACGTGTTTGATTGAATGGTATGGTTTTGTTTGAAAATGGCAGGATGCGGAGGGGGTGCTTCTCACCAACATTGGAAGTTACATGGGTGGGGTTGATCTGTGGCACAATGATGATGAAAGCTTTGATAGATTCGATCCTCAATCCATGCATGATCAGATACTAGAGGTGCTGAGTGTGTCTGGAATGTGGCATCTCGGCATGCTTCAGGTAAAACTGTTTTTTTTTATGGAGGCATTGAGACTGGATGTGAATAGAATCATGAACTAGTGGCTTGAAATTGGCCAGGTGGGCCTTTCTCGTGCTCGAAGACTTGCACAAGGGCAGTCTGTGAAGATACAGCTAGATGCTCCATTGCCAGTACAGATCGACGGGGAGCCTTGGCTTCAACACCCATGTACCCTAGTTGTTTCTCATCATGGCCAGGTTCTTTCTTTTTTTCATCTTTTTTTTAACAAATCTGGTCCTAACTTGGGTCTTGATGCGTTCGCCTGGTTGTTTTTTTTCCTTGTTTGCTGCCTGCACACTGCACAGGCATTTATGCTGAGACGAGCAGCCGTTGAGCCGCTGGGTCCTGCTGCTGCTATAGTAACAGATGTTCTTGAAGACGCAGAGACCAGTAATGTAATCACTGCCTCACAAAAACGAGCACTTCTTCAAGAAATGGCCCTTCGATTCTCTTAGTGCCAGTTTCTTGTTCCATGCATAATTTACCAAACAATCAGTTATTGTGAATCAAAGACTTGATTTGTATATACCCATTGCTTTACTTCTTGTAGTTATAGCCGTTACATATGGTTAGCCACTGACGATTGGTTTAATGATCAGGGCTATCATGCTCAGCACACGAGACGAGGCTCATGGGTTAGCATGGATTCTAGGTGATTAATATCTCAATAATTTTATCTTGAAAAATCAAAGAGGATATGTACTATAAGACTTAAATATAAGGCCTACTATCCATAGAAGAAGATACATGCCATTATACCAAGGGCTTGATGTCTAATAAATACATCAAATACAAGAATTTTTTAGGTAATTCATCATCCAAATTGAAAGATTTGATGTGTTTATATTAATATAATTACATAATACATAGGGAAATAGCATACTCTAGAACTATTGATTTAATTTTTTTTTTGTGCTCGGTGTATAAGACTCAGTTTTTTTTTTTTAGCTTTTTTTTTTTATTTTCATTTGTATTTTTTTTTATTTTTTGTAGTTTTTATAATTTATTTTATTTTTATTTGTGTATGAGAGTTATGAATCATGGTTTAGCATGAATTCTAAGAGATTAATATCTCAAAAAAAAAAAAAAAAAAAAAACATGTGAGGATCCTCAAATGTAGGACTTGGTTTGAGAGAGTTGATGTATTAGTATTTACATTACTAATATACTAATAACTATTACACAAAGGTAAACTAAAACGATTAATTTAATGTTGAAGGATATCATGGCCAGTCCATAAAAGTCATGGTTTAGTATACTTTTTTAAGATATTAATATCTCAATAATCTTATCACAAAGATTTACAATCACAACATAGCTTGATCTCTAATAAATACAACTAACACATAAAAATTAGATTATCAATCATTTTAATCTTAAAAATCTAATATTAACAATATCTATATAATTAATATATTGATAGATATTAAATAGGGTTACACTATAACAATTGATTTAATGATACTCAATGCATGAGTCTCGGTCTCGTAGTTTAGCATGAACCCTAAGAGCTCATCAAAAATCCTATCTCAAAAAAAAAAAAAAAAAAAAAAAACCTCAAAAATAGTACCTAATATCCATAGAAGATACTTGCCATCATACCAAGAAGATCTGGTATATTACAATACTTATAAATATGACATATGTTCAGTGCAGTAGACTCATGATATAAGATGAACTCTAATCAATTAATATCTTAACAATCTTATCTCAAAAAATTAAAAAGGATACATATGATAGTCTCAAACATAAAATTTACTGACCTTAGAATATTTCTAACCACACTTAACAAAATAACAACTCATAATATATTTAGATATTAAATTCATTATTTTCCCTAGCAATTTTTTAGAATATACTCCAACCACACTCTTTATTTTACACCTAACTTCCAACACGTATATAGAGAGAGAAAGAGAGAATTTAGAGAGCTCAAATGACTCTCCACATTTTCTGAGACTTGAGTAAATTAGAAAATAGAGAGTGAAATAGAGAATGAGTTGGTGTACTTTTTTGTGTTTGGCTAGCTAAATTAGAAGATACTTACCATCAGCATATTGCGGCTTGACCTCTAACAAATATCTACAATAATAGAATTTTTTCAGGCGATTGATCATCTCAATTTGAAAGCTTAGGCATGTTGATGTTTATATAATTAGGATGATTGATTTAATGATACAAAACAACAATGAAAAGATCTCTACTATTCTTTGATCTAAACATATACTCATCATGCTTTCTTCAAATAAGAGCTGATGGCCAATAAATAACAAATATTTCTGATCTAAACATATGTTCATATCTTGGTTCCAGCATGCCCATGTCCTCGTGGCATTTTCTTTGACATAGCTGTGAAAGTAGAAAAAATAAAAACAAAAATACTTGGTCATTTTGCAAGCACACTCACATGCCATATATGTGCGTAAGTATACATGCATGTATGACACATTTGAGAGAGAGAGAGGGAGCATACAATCCTCGACATCCTTTAGCTGGTAATAATGAGGGGCTATTTCTACCAGCCATTCGGGCTTTAGTTCGGTGACCTGCAAAAGGATGTTTTGTAACACGATGAAATGGAAAAAGCCAAAGGGTCGGCAGACCAACCTGTCTCATATATTCCTTTGTTGTGAGAACCAGCTCGTGGTAGACCACACATCTAGGGAGCTCCTGAAAAAACACAAAATTGGGTATTACACAAGTGTTGGACACTTCCCCCCAAACACAACCCCATCCATTTCCTTGGCCCATATATTTGCAAGTAACTCAAGGAATCATATCCGGCATCACTGGGGATCAAGCCCGTGATACACCCACGGATATACATAGTTGACGAGATATACTAAAATTATCAAAAGAATTCATAAAAACTATAGGCATTAATACCTTGACAATTTTACCCCTAAAAAATCAAAGAAACCACATCTCATGATTCTCAGCTATAAGATCAACTGTCTTTGAACGAAGAAACTAACCATCACATCAAGAAACGACGACTAGTGTACATACAATATGATACGTGGACTAGCAAATACCTGGGGGAAAGCACATCCGACATCATTGGAGATCGAACTCGTGATAGACCCACTGGCTTGGTTGAGTGGTGGGGAAGGAATCTAGGACCTAAGATCAAGGGTTCAAATCCCACCCAAGGATGATTCGGGAGGGCGGAATATCCCCCCAGTGAGAATAGTCAAGATGCCTAACTTGGCTCAAGAATTCATGAAAATTACAAGTATTAATATTTTGACAGTTTTAACCCTGAAGATCAAAGAGATGGTATTTGATGAATTTCAAATCTGAGATCATCATACCACCTTTGAAAACAAATTTACATACAATGTGATATCTGAACTAGCAAAAACCCTAAGGGAAAGTATATCTGACATCACCGGGGATCAAACTCATGATACACCCACAAGCTTGGTTGAGTGGTTGGGAAGGAATGACATGACCTAAGGTCGTGAGTTCATATACCACATAAGGATGATTCAAGGGGGCGGGATCTTACCATCCCCCCATGAGAATAGTCGAGATGCCTAATCTAGCTGAAAATTTTACCCCTGAAAATCAAAGAGACCATATCTGATGAATCACACACACACACACACATATTAGATTAGGATGAATTTGGATTCTAAACTAAAACCAAGTATAATTACCATACCTGAGCCAATCCTGAGCTGGGGTGTATATGAACGGTCTGCGGGTACTTTAATGTCCTATAAACTCCATTCCTCTGCAGCTTTGCCGAATTGGGAAAAAATCCTGGAAATAGCTTTGGGAATTTTTTAAAGTTCAAGTTGAATACAAACAAGAACACCGAAAAACAACACAAGGCAGCTTCCAAACTGACCAGATATGATAGACTTTTTGATGGAGT
The DNA here is from genome assembly GCA_029783825.1 of Sapria himalayana. Classification (NCBI taxonomy): domain Eukaryota; kingdom Viridiplantae; phylum Streptophyta; class Magnoliopsida; order Malpighiales; family Rafflesiaceae; genus Sapria; species Sapria himalayana. The sequence goes on along the minus strand of JAREIK010000403.1, from coordinate 2,450,522 downwards.
CCTGATCACCTAGATTTGATGTGAGCTCAATTTCAACCCTTTCCAAGAGACTCTGCAATTGGTCTCTAATATCTCTTGCTCTTTTCATGCTTCTCACCTGAACACACACACACACACACACACAGAGGTCTCTACTGAACCAGAAATTGTAATTTTAGGGAAACAATAATCAGTTTCCAAGTACCTGAATATAATTCTCATAACACCATTGTGTAGAGTAATTAGTTTCCTTCCAAGAATCATATACCTAAGCATCGACACATCCATCAATGAGGGTGAGAAATTAAACGCATAAAACTTGGGGTAAATTTTAATCTAGACAAATTTTAATTAATTTTATTATTGATCAGAGCACTCAGCATATGAACCATCCAAATCCACCAGCCTATTACACAAGGACACCTAGTGCATATTTTATCAGAGCACTGACTCAACATATTAGAGATTATGCCTTGGTACAATGACTCATCAGAAGTAGTATCTAAGACTTTGAGGGGTAAGATTGTAAATATATCATCCTCTCCCAAACCCCACTTTAAAGCATGAGATGCATTGGGTACTAGTCAAAGAGGTGTAACTAAAATAGGTTCTACTGTACGGCATAGATTCTAAGAATGGGCCCCAAGATGAAACTATTAATTAATATTTAATTTAGCAAGATTTTAAAATAGGGTTCTACTGTATAGCTAACCTGGAGCAGTGCTAAGTGATCCCCCACATTGCCGGTATGGAAATTCATGCGGGCGTTGTCAGCATGAACCTGCTTATCCTTGGGCCGATAGAAGACTGAGTTTCCGACAGAAAGCATGGCGGCTATGGAGATGATTTCCTCTGAACATTTGTACTTGTCGGAGGCGACGATCATTTTCGAAAGCATGGGATCGAGAGGAAACTCGGCCATCCTTCTGCCCGTCTTGGTCAAGTTGCCGAGCTTATCCAGTGCGCCCAGCGCGTACAACAATTCTAGGGCTTTTATCAAAGCTTCGGAAGAAGGAGGATCCATGAAATCAAAATTCAGCAGATCGTCGATTCCAAGGCTCTTCAAGTTGAGAACGACATTGGCGAGGTTCGTCCGCTGAATTTCCGGCATCGTGTTCTCCTCCAGTTCATCCTGATAGTTGTGCTGAGTGTAGAGCCGGAAGCACTTTCCTGGCCCGGTCCGGCCTGATCGGCCGGCACGCTGCAAGGCCGATGCTTTGGAAATCGGGCTCACCAGCAACGACTCCATCCCCGTTCTCGGGTTGTACGACTTCATCTTGCAGAACCCGGGATCGAGAACGTATCTGATCCCATCTATGGTCAGGGACGTCTCTGCAATATTTGTCGCCAGCACAACCTTCCGCGCTCCTTTCGGGGTGGGATCGAATATCTTTGCCTGCAGGTCGGTGGGCAAGTTTGCATATATCGGGCAGATAATGAGCTCAGCTATTTTTGTTCCCAGCCCTCGTGTTCTGTGCTTCAGAATTTCATCCGCCGTCTCGATTTCCTCCTGTCCTGTCAGGAACACTAAGATATCTCCTGCCTGCTCCGTCACGTGGATTTGGAGCACAGACACAATTGCTGCGTCTAGATAATCAGCTTCCGGGGCTTTCGTGTAGAGAATCTCCACCGGGAACTTCCTTCCTGGAATGTTGAAAATCGGAGCGTAATCAAAGTAATCACTAAACTTTTCTGCATCCAGCGTTGCGCTGGAAATAAGCAACTTCAAATCTGGCCGGAAACGCGCAACATCCTGCAATATGTACACAAAAATGACTCTAGGCGAGAGAAACAAATCTGGCCGGAAACTAAGATATCTCCGATTGTGGTTACATTCCATTCCTAACTACAAACCAAGACATCACCTTGCCATGGAGGTGATTACACTGCACATGGCTCTCGCTCATCATGAAATTAAAGAGTGGCAGGCCTCGAATTCAAGACCCATCAGACATTCCAGGATCCAAGTGGAGATTTTAATTTGAAGAAGCTTTTAAACATGGTGAACTTCAATTTTAACTATGAGTTCAACATTGAGACAGTCGCTCACTATCATATAATATGGAGGATGTTACTTGCCTTAACTAAACCAAAGAGTATGTCAGTTGATAGAGTTCTTTCATGTGCCTCATCCACCATCACTACACTGAAGTGGCAGTTATAATCAGCCCATCACCAAAACAATCTTAAATAAATTAACACTTCCACTAACTGCCACACAAAGGATAAAGATACGAATCGGGGAAGAGGAAGGCATGAAGGCGCACCTGTAGCTCGACAAATCAGGTTCACCAAGAAATTCACACATGAGCATTCCATCTGTCATGTATTTCAGAATTGTCTTCTCAGAGGTGCAGTCTTCAAAACGAATGGAATATCCAACCTGCCAATAAAGAAATGCTCTTTAATTAGAAACCTATGCTAAACAACATACACGTGTAGGAGGAGGAGGAGGTCATATCCAGTGCATAAGGCTGAAGCACGAAGTACCAGAGAAGTTAATATCTCAACAGTGTTACCCACAAAGATAGAAGAAACTGCGTCTGATGAGTCTCAAGCTCATGGCCTACTACCTTTGGACAATGAAACTTGTCATCACACCAAAACATAGAGATATCAGCTAGGCATGATCCACGGCACAGTCCGGAACCGTGGCTGGACCTTGTTTGTGCCGTGCGGGACCAGCTCGAGCCGTGTTAGGCTAGGCATGACCCATGTGCCTGACCCAGTGAGATGGTCGACCAGCTTAGAGACCCAAAACTGGCTTAGTCATGATAGATTGCAATTGGCAAGCCACGTAAGCCAGCCACCTCATTGTTTTTTCACGCAATGGGTTCTGACAGGGACTGTCCTGCACGGGCAAGGCTTTGCACTCGGCCATGCCACTATGTCGTACTGGGCCGACTAGCTTATTCCCGTGACATGCCTCGCTCAAATAAGAAGTGCAAGCACAACACGACCCATTTGACATCTCTACCAAAATATGATCTCTAATATATGTATGCAATAGAAAGATTTCTCAGGTGATCAACTATCATAATACTATTCTCGTTCAAACATATTTATCTTTAAAATTCTCATGCGATTAAATGTGTTAGTGTTTGTATGATTGTACACTTTGATAAAGATGTATCAGAAGCAAAAACATGGGCACCACAATAACGAGAAAGAAGGGATTTGGACTTGACCTCATGCCCGAGCTTAATACCCATCTCTTGAGATACTCGAGCAGCAACGCTCATAGCCGCAACACGTCTCGGCTGTGTACACCCAATCTGCATGAAGCAAACAAGATGAATATAGGAATTATACATCAAGTTGCTTAAAAACTTGATGAAAAACATACTATTACTAATCAATCTAACTTAGAAATTTCTTTCAAAACTTTCACAAACATTTTAGTGAAGAAACATTTTACTGCTAACTTTTACCATTTCACCGAAGAAACATTTTGATGCTAGGTTTTACATTTTTATTGTCATATAGATAGTATTTATTTGACATCCTATTTGTAGGGGTGAGTATTTGGATGAAAGGTTAGGTTTTTATTTTTTGTTCAGATTTTGGTCCAAGCGATTAGATTATGAATGCAACTGAACCAATTTTTTTTTGGGTTTTCGGTTTAAAAACCGAATTTAATGGTTAGGTTTTCGGTTGAAACAGTTTTTAAATCTCTGTTCTGGACCATGGTGCATGCACAGCATCAAATGACCATGACGCACGACTTCATGAGCACGGGCTGGGCATGGTTGAAAAAAAAATATTATAAAGTATAATCCATGTGCTCATGGCTCACTCCTAGCCCTAGGCCAGGCAGACGCCACGCACCATGGTCCAGGGTCCATGCAGACTTGCACGAGCACGGACCATCGGACCAAAAACCAGTATAAATTCGGTTGGATTTTTTTGCAAAAAAAAAAAATCAAAAAACCAAACCGAGTCATTAATTTATATTCAGTTTGGTTTGGTTTTTCACTTTAATCCAAAATATGCTCACCCTTGCCTATATGAATTAACTTATTTGACTTTCATGTGCCAAAAATTCATCTTGATCTTGATTGTTGCAGTTTCAATTTATAATTTAGTATTTTATTTTTATTTTCTATTTTGTTTCATTATGAACATGAACACTAATACGTGTGATGCCCCAATCTAATTGGCCCCTCATATAAGGGTGCTCCTTGTACATTATGAATTTAACTTATCTGTCTATCTGTTTTATCTATTTTTCTATCTGTCTATCTTTCTATTTGACTATCTATTTATCTTTTAATTTATCTATCTATCTGTCTGTTTATTTATTAATTTATCTATCTATTTGTCTATCTGTTTACCTGTCTATCTAAATGTGTATCTTTCTATCTCTATATTTTTCTATTATATCTATTTGTTTATCTATCTGGCTGTCTACCTATCTATCTATATATTTATTTACAATCTATCTGTCTATCTATCTGACTATATGCATATCTATCAATATATTTGTCTTTATCTATCTATCTATTTGTCTGTCTAATTATTTATCTATCTGTATATCTATTTATTTATTTATCTATCTATATATTTATTTGTCTATGTGTGTGTGTGTGTGTATAAAAATATATATATCAGTCTATATGGCTGCTTTCCTATCTACCTATGTATCACTCTATTTGTCAATATATCTATATGACTATCAGTCTATCTATATAATGTGACAATTTGTTTAAGTGTCCATCTGTCTAATTATATATCTATCTATCAATTTATTTATTTATCTATATGATAATCTGTCTATTTGTCTAATTGTCTATCTATCTATCTATCTATTTTTATATCTATATATTTATTTATCTATTTATCTCTCAATTTTTCTATCTATCTGTCTATTTATCCGTGTCTATTTGTCTATCTATATATTAATCTATCTGTCTATTTATTAATTTGTATATCTGTCTATATGTATATTTATCTATCTATCTATCTATATATAGTCTATTTTTTTTCTTTCTATATGTCTACATACCTACCTACCTACCTATCTATCTATCTATCTATGGTTTTGTCTATTTATTTATCAATCTTTCTATCTATCTGTCTATCTCATATTATTTCTATTTATCTATTTATTTATCCTTCTATCTATCTATATGTCTATCTATTTATCTATGTATTTATCTATCTATCTATCTATCTATCTATTTATTTGCATGTCTGTTTATCTCCCTATTTGTTTATCTATTTATTTGTCAATTTGTTAACTGTCTATCTTCCTATCAATTTATCTCTCTATTTCTCTATCTATATATATCTGTCTATCTGAATATCTGTCTCTTTATCAATCAATCAATCTATCTGTTTATCTAATTATCTATTTATTTTTTTATGTCTATCTGTCTATATATCTATTAGTCTATCTATCAATATATATATATATATATGTTTGTGTGTGTGTGTACACATGTCTGTCTATCTATATGTCTATCTCTCTATCTGACTATCTTGGTATCTATCTATCTGTATATCTATGTATTTATCTATCGGTCTATCTATTTATTTTTCTTTCAATCTGATGTGTATATATGTATCTATCTATGTATCTGTCTATAATCTATTTATCTATCTATCTATCTATTTGTCTATTTATCTCTCTATCTATTAATTTTTATATATGTTTATCTATCTATCTGTCTATTACTCTATATGTCTATTTATCTCTCTATCTATTAATTTTTATATATGTTTATCTATCTATCTGTCTATTACTCTATATGTCTATTTATCTATCTATCTATTTGTCTGTCTGTCTTATTATTTATCGATCTATTTATCTATTTGTCTATATATCTTTCTTTCTATCTATCTGTGTCTAAATGTATATCTTTCAATCTTTATATCTGTCTATTTATCTAACTATATATCTATTTTTCAATCTATCTATCTATATTTTGTCTATTTATCTATCTATTTATCTGTGTATGTGTATCTATTTATATATCTATCTATCTGACTATATATTTATCTGTCAATCAATCAATCTATAAATTTATCTATTTATCTATTTGTTAATTTGTTTATCTATCCATCTCTCTATTTGACTATTTATCTATCTATTTATATATCAATCTATATATCTGTCTATCAGCCTATCTATTTATCTATCTTACTATCTAATTTGTGTATCTATGTATATGTTTATCTATCTATAATCTATCTGTATATCTGTTTATATGTCTATCTATCTATATATATATATATATATATATATATATATCAATTAATTAACCTATCTATCTATCTGTCAATCTTTATATATGTTTATATATTTATCTATCTATCTATTTCTCTATATATATATCAATCTATTTGTCAATCTATCTATCTCTAACTATCTATCTATCTTATTATTTGTCTATCTTTTTATCTGTCTATCTATCTATCTATCTAAATGTATATCTTTTTATCTCTATATCTGTCTATCTATCTATCTATTAATCCAAGTGTCTATGCATCTATCTATCTATATATCTTTTTATCTATCTGATTATATGTTTATTTGTATATCTATCTATCTATCTATCTATATATCTATCTATATGTCTGTCTGTTTGTCTATATGTCTATTTATATATCTATATATTTTTCTATATGACTATCTGTCTATTTATATATCTATCTATCTCTTTATCTATATATCTCTCTCTATCTCTCTATCTGATTATTTGTCTATTTATATATCTATTTATGTATCTGTTTATCTATCTATTTATTTATTTATCTATCTTTCTATCTGATCTATGTATCTATGTATGTATGTATCTATCTATCTATTTATCTATATGTCTGTCTGTCTATCTGTCTATAATTTATTTATCTGTCTACAATCTATCTATCTATATGTCTATCTGTCTATTTTTTGTATATATAAATCAATCTATCTATTTATCTATTTGTTTATCTATCTAACCATCTCTATATCTATCTATCTATTTTTTATTTATTTATATATCTATCTATCTATCTATCTATATGTCTCTCTATATATATGTATCTATTTATCTATATTCTATTTATCTATCTATCTCTATATTTGTTTATCTATTTATCTGTATATCTATCTATCTATTTATCTGTCTGTCTGTTTATATGTATATCTGTCTACCTATCTATCTGTCTATTTATTTTTATTCCTATCTATTTATATGTCTAAATATATATCTTTTTATCTCTATTTCTGTGTATCTATCTATCTGACTATATATCTATCTGTCAATCTATCTATCTGTATTTTTATCTATGTGTCGGTCTATTTATCTGTGTATGTGTGTACTACATTTAATAAATCTACAACCTAAGATCTACTACGCTTAGATGCAGACACTTATTATCACACGAAAACATATTCCAAAAAAAAAATTATTAATTATTATGTAAAAAACCTCAAAAAACTAAGTATACAATTACACACACACACACACACACACAAAACATATAAAAGAAGCATGACAAAGAAACACATAGGGAGAAGTGCTATATACACTAGAATCAATCGACTATAACAAAGTAAGATATAAACCGATACCTTCCCACATTTAGTATAACCAGCTTCATGAAGATATTGAGGTATTTGAGTTGTCTTTCCAGAACCAGTTTCTCCAACTATTATGAGAATCTGCAGCCAGAATAACAATAAAAACAGGCTTGATCCCATTTATAAGAGAGCAAAGAAAAGAACAGGTGCATATCACACACTACCTACAGAAACTTGAATAAGTGACATATATGGTGCGTTAATAAATCCCTGAACAGGCCATTGTTTTTCCTCATGATTTATTGATCCTGAAATGTAGTGTGTTTAAAAATCATTTTTGTCATTTGATTATAAAAACTGAATTATAATCGTGAGAAAAAAAATTGCAGAAATAAATCATATTTATTGATCCTGGAATATTAAAAAAAATTAAAGAAAATTCAAAATAATTTATTTAATTGTGAAAGATAAAATTAGAAACAATATATCTCGTCATTTTACAATTACGATAAATAAATATTAGACAAAAAAATTAAAATTTGCATTTCTTCAAGTGTCCAATGTAAAATTTCAAAATAAATGTGCCAGTGATTCTATGCTCGGCCACTAGTGATTGCTTTAAGTTATATATTGTCTTCATGATTTATAAATTGTGTGTGATTGTATTACTTTAAATTCATGCGACTGCTCCATATACATCTCTTCCTCAATGTTTCCATGAAAAAAATTATTCACCAACGGTGAGATGATGTCAGAGAAATTATTAATAATCAGTATAGAGATAATCTTGGCCACTAGAAAAAAATATCTTTGAAATCCACATTAAACATCTAAGTGAATCTACTGACTACAAGTCTCGCTTTAAGATAATTTGCATTCATATACAGAAAATGTCTCTACTACCTGGTACTTTTCAATAGCTTTGAGGAGTTCATCTCGAAATGGATAGATTGGTAAAGTTTTTCTCTCCTCCTGTAAATTCAAAAAACAAGTGCTTAAAACTGCACACTTCCTGAATTTATTAATTATTATCAATCTCTGCCAAGCATAGAGCCCAATAGAACATCAAATGGATATTTGGAGATCCAACAAAAATTTAATGGTCACTTCATAGAAGAACAATATAGTTTCAATTCGATCCAAGATCGACTTCATTTATTAGGTACAACACACAAAAAAAAAAAAAAAACAAAAACACAATTTCTTACTTCCACCATTTTCCAATTCATTGGGTTCATGTAAAATTTATTGAATGAAGAGATACCAAAAATCATATATGTCGAAAAGCTATGTGACGTTCATAGAGGTGTCAAGTAGGTCGGAAAGCCCGGACACGAAACGGGGCACGGCTCAACTGAGTCGTCCCTGGACCTGGGTCATGCCGACCTGAGGCATGGCTCGCACCATGCTGAGCCAGGCATGACCCATGTACCTAGCTCGCTAGCACAGTCCACCGGCATGGTGACAGTGACTCGGGACCGCATCTCAAGAATGAGTCATGGGTCACCGTGACCTTGGTCAGCGCCCAAACCCATTTTAAAAAACTAGATATTTTTTTAAGAGGTATATCCGCCACGTGGACATGATATTTTTTTTAAAATTTTGTTTAAACCTGATCCAGCATGATCCAATACGACTCGAGACGATCTAGCATGGTAGGCACTAGTTTACCCAGAATCATGCCGGTTATGCCATGTTGGGCCGGGGAGACTGACGGTTGTGCTGTGCTAGCACGATACCGCCCTTTTGACACCAAAAAATGTTCATGTATTTATATTTTTAATTTTTAGGATGATTCTTTATTTTGTTTTGTTTCTTGTTTAGCTATAATGGAGAATGCAATACATAAAGGCACATCTTTTTTGGACCACACTTGCATTAAGTATTTTCTCAAGTTGTTTGCCACATCTTCCTTACAATTTAATATGACTAGTTCCGACTAAATATTTGTTGCATAATTGATTTTGCTTAACTATTTGATGCACGACTTGAGTTTTAAGTCGTATTATTAATTTTGAAACAAATCAACAAGTATAACTTATTAGAGTTTTAAGTCCAACAACAAAAAGTGTTAGCGGAGATCATTTTTATCTTATCCATATAGATATATGAGACTTTGCAGGACTACTATTTATCATAATATTCATTATTATACCATGATTATATACATATACATATATATATATATGCTAAAATATAATCAAAGTAAGCAATATATATAAGACAATATATCAAAAAAGAGGCACTTGGAAATTGATAATTACCTAGATAGATGAATTATGGGTATAAAAAATAATTCCTTTAAAGAGTAAACAAAATTTAAATTGCATGTTTACCCTTTGAAAATTTTTTAGTATAAATTTTTAGCCAATTCTCCAAATAATACATGAAATCCTACATTGAAAAAACCATATATATATGTGTGTGTGTGTGTGGTATGATTGTATATATATATTGAAGAGCACAGAATGATCTACTAGGAACTAAAATAGATTTTTATATTTTTATTGATCATTATATTTTTTTTAGATAGCTAGAAAAACTTATTTGATATTGCAATCGAGCATCCTCTTTCTTTGAAGAGAGATGTGAACAAAACATGTACACTTAAATACACATCATTATATATATAGTCTATCTCATGATTTATAAATAAAGAATCTAGTGCAAAATATAATATAAAAGGTAGAAGAATACATACAAATAATAAAAAAGTATGTGTTAATAATCACTTTCTGCAAAATATATAGAAATACCTATATGTAAGACAAGTGTTATGGCATCCCGAACCAAATAATATTTCTTTTTTTTTGGCATTTTCATTTCGTAAAAAAAATAAATATCATACCCAGCACACGATCTTCATGTTTAGTACCGAGTCTAGGAGAGGTTAATATCTCAATATCTTTACCTCAAATAATAAACACAAAATAAAAAAATATATAAAAAAATATATAAAAAAACAAAAACATAAAAAAATAAAAAAAAAATAAAAAAATAAAAAAATAAAAAAATAATAATACACAAGGAAGCACGGTCACGACTCCCTATAGCCGTGTCAGCGTGTTTGACACCTGGACACGTGGACACGACACAGATACGTGTCCGATACGCCACGTGGCGTATCATTGCACAATCCGTATCCGATACGCCACATGACGTATCGGATGGTTGCGTCGGCAGACGACAGCTGTATCCATGCCTATAGTGCCCGACGTCCGACGACGTCGGGTGGCCAACGTTGCTGCATGGGCGACGTTGGCCACTGGCAGGGGGCAGGCGTGATTTGAGGGTGAGGCAGGGAGCGGACGCGATTTGAGGGAGGCAGGAGCAGACGCGAATTGAGGGGAAAGGAAGGGGCGGCACGAATTGAGGGGAGAGGAAGGGGCAGCGCGGATTAAGGGGAGAGACAGGGGAAGACGTGTTTGAGGGGAAGGCAGGGGCGGGTGTGTTTGAGGGAGAGGCAGGGGCGGGCGTATTTGTGTGGAATGTGCATAAAATAAAATATTTTTATAAAATAAAATATTTTAATAAAATAAAATAAAATATTTTTATTTTATAAAATAAATAATATATATTTAATTTATATAATAAAATATTTTAATTTAATTGATTTAATTTAATGAATTTTATAAAATACCTAATATTTATAATTAATATTTTTTATTTTTATTTTTATTTTTTTTATCATGCCGTATCTTAGCCGTATCCGTATCGTAGTTTTTTAGAATTTGCCGTATCCTCGTATCCTGCCGTGTCGTATCCCCGTGTCTGTGTCTGTGTCCGTGCTTCTTAGATAATACACACAAAATATTTGATGAATCCTATATTATTCCTAAAAGAAAAAGATAAAGTCACATGAAGTATACTGAAAAGTATTATTATTTTTAAAAATCTAAATATCAAAATCAAACCATGTTTTAATTATTTTACAAAATCAAATAAAAATACAATAAAATTTGTGTCCAAATAATTATCAAATGCATGTCGAGGCATGGTCAAACTCACTAAACCAACACATCACCTAACCTCAAGCAAGATACCTTCACAAAGATGCATATTTTAATTGTCTTAGGTAAGACACACTCAAGGATTAAAATATTAGTTTTGACAAATATATTACTACTTAAATTTTATAATCATATATCAAATATATTAGTATATATTTTTATATGATTATCAACCAAATATAGAAATATTAATTTTAATATATATATCAATACTTAAAATTTATAGATATTTCAAAGATATATCAATAGATATACCAGAATTTTTCATCATTCAACACACTTAGTAAAAAATTATTATTATTGAAAAAGAGAATAATTTTAAAAAATATATTTTTTTAATTATGTTTTTTTTTTAATTTTATACAAAGAAACATTTATCATTTTAAAATTTTCTATTAAAATATTTTCTTTTTAAACAATTATATCCACGTTCCCTGAAAAAAAAAATAACACTCCGACAACCCCATAAAGAGATTTAGAGCACTTTAATAGAGCCGTACACTCCAAATACAACTAAGAAAATAATGAAAATAAAAAAGCTAGTCTTAGCATTACAAAAAGAAAGTGTGGATAAAAATACGAAGAACAGACTTTATGTGAGGGCATAAGATAAGGAGAAGAATACCTGAAGCTTCTCAGCAGCTGTTTTTGCTCCAATGCTGTTTCCTTCCTTAGCCATCAAGTCATCATCAAGCTTCGCATCGACAAAAAGTGTAAAAATAAAAAGAAAATTACCAAATAAATTTGAAATTGCCACATCAATTCAAAGGGAAAATGCAATACCGGCTCATCGTTTAACACCATCGCTGTCAAGAACTCAATCTGGTTCTCAAATTCAAACCTAGAATATAATGGGAACTTTGACTGTTAGAGAACGTCTTCATAATCACCCTAAAGACAATATTACACATTTACAATGTGCTTTGTAACTGTGGGAATAAAAAGAAAATATTTTATTTTTAATGAGCACGGTTAAGATCAATTCAAGTTGTCTGTTAAGTACATGAAAATTTTTGTAATGCAAAAGAAAAGATTGTCCTGTCCACTCAACATAAGGATGCCAGCGACATCATTTTGATTGTTTTTCTTCCAAAATCCAAATTGAATTGTGTCGTGGCACATATTTTTTGTATGTACATGTTACACACGCGCACGCGCACACACACACGTAAATGACAATGTGGTCCAATCAATAAGTGTGTGTATGCATACAAATGTGCATGCATGTTTGTACGCACATGTGAGTATGTGGGAGCATGTGTGTGTGCATGCATGTGTCATTGCATGTGAGTTATGTTTTGATGTCAAATATAGAAATTTTGACATATTTAATTTATTTTAATTCAACATGGTATCTAATGCCAACTAGCTAATAATATTATTGGGGCAATGATAACCATTCACTTGTGTCTTTGAATCTCTTTTCTTTTATTTTCTTGGTGAAGCACACATGCTTCTGAAGCACATTTCAATAAAATTTTCTTGGCAATATACAAGTATACAAGAAAATCATGTATAAATATAAAGAAGAAACATAGAGAAAATATTGATGGTGAGTATGTGCTCCATAGTTATTTAAGGCGCAAGGCGCACTGAGACGCAAAAACCTTTTGGGACCTTAAAGACAAGGCACACTTGAGGCGCAGGTTTTTTTATTTGAGGCACACACAGCCTAATACACATAAAAATTATATATTTTACTAAATATAGTCTTTAATTTTCATCTAATAATAAACAAAAGAACAAACATAAAAATCAAATATTAATAGTGCTCCCATCACAAAAAACTAAAGAACATCAGCCTTAAGAGTATTTTGGAAGGATTATTTTGAGGGTTTTAGGGTGTAACCCGAGAAAGAGAGTTTTATAGGGCTTAAAATCACAAAACTCCAAAACGACATCGTTTTGATTCCTGGAAGACCAAAACGACGTCGTTTTGGAGGTGGTATTTTTTTATTTTAAATCAGAACCTCAAAACGACGTCGTTTTGAGGATTTTATTTTTTTAAAAAAATTAAAACCAACCCAAAACGAAATATAACCCAACCCAAAACAATGTCGTTTTGGGTTGGATCAGCCGAATACGCGTCTTCCCCAATGCGCTCCTCATGCGTTTCACCTGGTTCCACCTCTCGCCGCTTCTCATGTCGTTGCTTTGCCCTTCTTCTCCGACAAAATCTCTCCATTTCCGACGGCGAATCCGGCAAAAAAAAGGAGAGGAGAAGAAGAGGAAGAATGAGAAAAATGACGTACCTGGCTCGACGCCTGCCGCCGCCGAAACTAGAAGTCGACGCCTGCTGGACCTCACCCGCCCGCGCCTCTCCTGAAGCGAGGCATTTTTCCCAGGAATGGTGGTGCTTGAGCTTTAGGCGCGCCTCAGGCGCGCCTTTCATAACTATGATGTGCTCCAAAACACAAAGTTTAGAGAAAAAGTAAATAATCTAATAACCTCTTAAAAACTTCATGAAGATATTTATAAATTTATAAAATCTTATAATATATCTTCTATCTATAATAAAAATAGTCCAACTAGAATCTAAATATGTCTCATCCCAATTTAGTCCCTTATTTCTGAATGAAATATGATGTTCTGGAGTAGTTTGCACATACATAAGAATCCTATGAACCATATACATATTAATATGTCTGGGAAAATCTAACAAATAACTAAATATACTAATGATATAATTGTAAGTAATATCTAATCTGATCACAATCAAATAAAACAATTTTATCTATAATTTTCCAAGATCCAATAAATTAAGAAATGATTTGAAAAATGTGAAAAAGTCTATTCTCGATTCAAATAGTAAATCAATAGGTTCACATTATATCATAACGAAATCAGATAAAGTATTCAAAGTGTGTCTCTTTTGAGGAAAAAATATCATACTTCCAGAGTATTTGACCTCAATACCCAATAAATATCTAAGATGCCTAAAATATCACATACTAACCCTCTGATCCATTTTGATAAAAATATGAATAATCTAATATGTATCTCATAAATCCAAATGTGATAAATACAAGAGAAAATATGTCAAATCATACTGTAAGAAATTATTTCAAGCCATTAAAAGCCTTTCACAGCCCACATGTCATACAAATGTTCCTATGAATAGTAAAACCTAAAACAACTGCATAAGCACTTTATCCTCAAGATCACCATGAAGAAATATATTGTTCACACCTAATAGATATACAACCTAATAGTAACAATTTTAGCCATAAGAAAAAATATATTCCAATGATCATAATAATAAATTTATATACATTCCTTTGATACTAACATAATCTTGAGCCATTCAACTATTTTTTAGGTCTAGTCTTCATGTTTCAAATTTGCATCCTACTATTGACTTGCCTACAAGGTTCGAATTGATATAAAAAATATAATTGAATATGATTGTATTCAATTCATTAAACATAGCTAGTAGCTATCACACATGACTAAGCATCTAAAAAAAATATCAAGAATCTGACAACTATCAAGAGCTAACAAATAATTAGAGTATATAGTACAAAATGTAAATAAATAATCATAGGTGACAATGAGTGTTGAGTAGAACAAACTCCTGGTTCCATAGAAGAATTAAAATGTCCAAGTCATAACTTTAAACCTAATTAATTGATATGACAATAAATTCTTCTAAAGAAGATAATGAACATATCTATTTAGCATATATTTTTAGGTTGCAATCATCAAGTCTCCCTACTATTATTTCTCATTCATAAAAAGATTTACATTTCATGTCTAATGAGATACTCACATTAGGTTCATCTTCTTGACACAAAGTTCTAGACAAGAGTAAGAGAAGGATCAGCTATTACCCTTCTTTAAAGAGTAACAACTAGACAAGAGAATGAACTCTGCACCATGGTGTCTGACATTGCATTTTCTAGAATTGAATTATTGAAAAAAAAAATTTCTCAAAAAAATATCATATCGATAAATATAATAATCCTCGTGATCTCATGTGAGCTATACATATATCTTTTTTGAATACTAAAATATCTAACAAAAATACAATTAATAACAAGCACAACTATCTTCACTCTATATAGAGAAATGAGATAACAAAAAATAACATTCAATTGATTAGAAAATTAATAATTAACATTGTTTCTCTCCAAGGCCATTTATGAATACTCCTATGTAATAGGAGTATCCTAGTCGTTTCAAATAGATATTAATTTATTCTCTTATCTATCTCATTTTGCACATTTGTGTAAATACAAGATATATGATTAATTATCTCTTGCTTATTACAGAAACAAGAAAATGATGATAGTTATAAATTACAATTTTATTATTTCTCAACATTTTAATATCACAATTAAACTAAGTTTTTATTTTTTTTTAAAAAAAAATTGAGTATCATATACAAAATTTGATATTTTCTCTTAAATACCAACAAGTAGGTATATTGAGTATACTCATTAATAAATATAACAAAATATTTCATACAATCACGAGTGGTTCTATAAAGTCCTCAAAATCTGAATATATTAGAAGAAAGTAATCTCCTAACACCTTCCTAAAATATTGAATAATAAGTTCTAATATATTTTTATTATTTGACATATTTCACAATTAATAAAAGATACTTAATGGATGCCCAACTCCAAAATCTTATCCAATGATATGTCTTAATAGAGTGTATCATCAATTGATGTGGATCAATAATAGTCAAACACCTAAATATACTTTTGTGTGTAGAAAAAAAAAACAAGACAGTCCATCTCACTCAATCCCCCTGAAAATATCATATATGTCCGACCTTTCAATGTTACGTAAAGAATCTAGAAGAAGAGAAAACAATGTTATTGCTTAGAAAATAACAAACAAAAAAAAATTATGACACTACTATATTACAAAGAGAACTGTCAAAAAAAATTAACATTTACATTATTATACTTTCTAATCCGTACAATAATATTATTAGATACAAAAATATCAAAAACTCAAAACTTCATAAAAAAATTAAAAAAAAAAAAAAGGATTACCCACGACATAAATATTGGCTTATGAATTTATCAACTTGAGAAAATGTAACAAGACGAGTAAATGTAACAAGACAAGTAAATATGCATGTAGAGGATTCACTCTAAGTGGATCCAATAGTCTACTATACAACTATACAAACTCTGAACCTCAAAAAGTCGTACATTACTCAAGATGTAACATCCAATATCTCTCCTGAGTATATCCCAACTTCCTACAAAAGAAACATGTCACCATTAGCTTCTTCCCTCTCAAAGGAACCATGCCAATTCTTTTACTATCACAACATAGAAAAACCACTATAATAATATGACTAATCATACCAACTCAACTCATTCTGGGAGTAAATTTAAACACATGAATCACCCTCTGCTTAATCTCTAAAAAGATTGGAAACATCTTCTCACCAAGTATTTGGGCAGGCAAAACAACATATTACTCTCATAATGCATACATATAAAGAATGCTACAAATATAATTAAAAGTGACAAATTGAGTGAGTAGCACTAGCTCAGCATGTGACACACCCACTAAAGCCAGTCCAAACATAGCCCAATATGGCTAGAACCATGCCAAGAACATGCATTGGCCGGCCTATGGCATGACTCAAGCTAGAACCATGTAACAAAATATGAGGCATGACATGATTTGACACTTTGACCCGAGTGACCAGAGTCCAAACCATGCTAACCTTGACCCTGCCCAAACTTGCCAAGAATGAACTCATCATAAATTGGATCGCACCCAT
The DNA here is from genome assembly GCA_029783825.1 of Sapria himalayana. Lineage (NCBI taxonomy): Eukaryota > Viridiplantae > Streptophyta > Magnoliopsida > Malpighiales > Rafflesiaceae > Sapria > Sapria himalayana. The sequence goes on along the minus strand of JAREIK010000403.1, from coordinate 2,433,271 downwards.
GCAAAGCATAGCTAGCACCATGTTGACAAAAGCAAGCCCAACCATGCCATATCTTTCATGACACTCGGGCCGAGAACCATGGTCCGTCACGGATCAAGCCTTACTGCGGGCAAGCATGGAGCAAGCATGAGATTGGCCCAACCACGACAATGAACCAAGATGTCTCGTTCCAAGCATGGTGATTGTGTGCCGTGCTTCGTGCCATGTTCAGGTCGTCCAACCCAATTGACACATCTACCCCAGAGCTAGTTTCAATACATAACTCGAGGTTTGATTAAAAGTTGTGATGACCATATTAAAGTTTCTCACCCTTCTTTCTGCCTTAAATTATTTCTCAACTATTTGAAGAGATCGACCAAATCTCACAAGAGTAGCAGAAGAAATTATATGATACTTAATACTAATTTAATGAACCTTAAAAAAATATATGCATCATAGATTTGAATTATAGTTTCAAGCTCATACTTTCTACAATGAGTTGGACTAAATGATGAGGTGTATAATTTATATGACCCCATATGATTCTATTATGAACAAATTACCCAAGAAAATGCATTATTTATTTAAAAAACTAACAAAGAATAACTATCAAACTTTAAATAATTGACTTTTTAAAAGAAAAAAAATTAAAGTAATTAGATTGAATAAATTAAAAACCATGGAAGCCAAGATAAATAGAATTTTCAACAAATGAATGCTCTAAAAAGATAAATAACTAAGTGTGAGAAAAAATTCTGTATTGTAATAATAATAAATAATAAATTTTGACCATATATATAAAGCAAAAAAAAAACCAATATTTTGTAGAATAAAAATTATGTAATCTAACTCAACAGCAACACCCCCACACTATCATTAAAAGATGAGAAAATCACAAAAACATGTGATATGAAAGTTATGGTGATGTAAAGCATAATGTGAAATAATTTCAAAAGAATTTTAGAATAACTTAATAGGTTATCAAATGTAACTAGACTTAAGCTCCAATTCCAACTACCCGAAAGGAGTAAAAAAACCATCACTTGTATACAATATACTTGTATTGTTGACGGAGATAAAAAAATAATAATCTTCAAAAGAACAAGATAAAACAAATCAATAATGACAAAAACATACAAACATAACAATAAAAATTATTAAGAATCAATTTGTATATAAGTATTATCGATAAATGAGAAGAACATGGATAGACTACCGAGCAATACCAAAATAAATCTAAAAAAGTATATGTCCATTACATTAAGAAATGACAAAAAATTAGAGAGGAAAAAGATATATAAGCCAAAAGAAAAATTAAAATAGAAGAGAAAACTAGAACAAAACAAGTTGCAACACAATCCAGTACCACAACACAATATACCATAATATTTTCAAGATTACAACATCCACATAACTTATTGCCCAACTCACACTACCAGCCATGACAATAAAGAAGCATAGAATACAGAGAAGATACAAATTACTCAAAGTAATGATTAGAAGGATGTAAACGAGAAAAACTATACAAACAATAAATATCTCCCTCCTAATCTTTCTTTTCTACGGTATTTAAAAAGAGAGATGAACAAGCAATTTGAAAATTTCTTGACATGTTTCAGAAGTTAAAAGTCAATATTTCATTTGCTAAAGTTATATCTCAGATACCAAATTATGTAAAATTCATGAAATATATAATGCGCTACAAAATAAAATTAGATACAAATAATAGTGAATATGACATAAATATATAGAACTATCATCTAGCATAAACTCTCGAGAAAGATAAAAAATCTAGAAAGTTTTATAATTCTATATTTTATTGAAGATCACACTTTGTAAAAAATACTATGTAACTTGGATTCAAATATAAATTTGAGATCATTGTTCATAGTACAAAAGGTGGACATAGGCAACATTGCTCCAACACTTTTTCACTTTTAATTATCAATTGTTTAATCAAGTTTCAAAATAATATTACTGACGATGTATTTGGCAAAGATTGATAAATTTATTTTTTTAACAGACTTTATTATACCAGATATGAAGGACTGATATGTTCTATTAATCTTGGAACGTTCATTCTAGATATTAATTAATATAAAGAAGAAAAACTTTACTCCTCATGTAAGCAACAAATAAGCAAATTAAACCTCTACAAAAAACTATATAGTTCACATTATGACAAAGAAGGTTGATGGAAAATCAATTATCTCCTACACACCATGATGAGAAATAAAATGAATCTCAGATGAAAAAAAATCATAGAATATTGACCTAAAGAAAATGAAGAAGGAAACAAATTAAATGAACTAAGAATTTAAGAAAATAATATAAGTGACAAAGAAGAAAACGACTACTATGAAGTCACAATATTATTCAATAATTTCTCTAAATTAAAAAATTGAGAAATATACTAATTTCATCTCTTCTTTCGTATAATATAAGTGATTAAAATCACTCCAATGATGATAAAGAAAAAAAAGGCGCGATGAAATTCTCAATTCAACAAAATAAAGAAATTAATTAGAAAAAAATTTGAGAATATAAAAAAAATACAAGCAAATAAAATTAAACAATTGATAGTTGATTCACTAATAGACAAAGATAAGATTAAGACAACGCACATCCAAAGAAAAAAGAAAATGAAATAATTATAAGAAAGAAAATCATACCTTTGAAAAAAAGGATTGACCATACATGTTAGATCAACAAACAAAGTCATAATATTAGATGAAAACATGACAATGAAAGAACATAAACTTAAAGAGAAAGTCACACCTTTTGCCAAAGGCACAACAAATATAATCTAGAGATCAAATCCACACATTGTGACTTTACAACAAGTCACAACATTACTAAAGAAGATCATAAGCAACGATGTAACGACTTCTTCAAAAATTACGACATTACTCAAAAAGACAAGCAGAATAAAAAAAATTTAGGAAGAAACTTATTTAAATCTAATTAAGATATAGCTATAAACATTAAACTTAACATTGTTTATGAGATAACTCAAGATTTTTTTGACAAAGTAATATAATAAATAATTTTATGTTTTTATAAATTTATGCATACACTCAGACACATGTACACACAGACACCCAATTAAAATTGCAGCACTCAAACTCAACCGTAACATTCTTGTAAGTCAATTAAAAGCACCCCACTCAAACACAACTATGATTATCTAGTAAATTAATCAAAATTATGATACTCAAACTCAATCATAATTTTCTTGCAAGTCAACTGAAGGCACAATACTCAAACAATTTCAACTTTATTTTTAATTAATCACGATCATGAGAAAAGTCACGATATTTTCTCATTAGCCATGATAAATCCTGATCCTATATAATACCCTAATCTTAATTTTTTTGATACTTCTAATTATAATTCTTCATGCTGACAAACACCACCTATCGAATATCTAAGTGAATTATGAGACATTGATTTTAAACTTTCAATATTCCAAATCCAAAGACAAATAACGGCTTTTGTTATAGAAAAAAAGAGAAAATGAATGATCTCTGAATTGTCAAAGAAATTTTTCATAGAAGAACAGATATTTAATGAATTTATTCAACCATTCTGAACAATGATTGCGAAGAAAAATTAAAATCTATTATACACACAAAGGGAATGAGGGAATGCTATTATTGTGAGATTTTAAATCCAATTTAAAAGATATGCAATACAAGAGGTACTATGTATAAGAAATTTGAGTGGAAGTCGATAAAGAATTTATTAACAAGATAATTGAATTGGAAAAAGACATGCGTAATATCATCCTAAAATTCCAAAAGATACAAATGAATTACAACTCAATCAAAGACATTAACAAATGAAAGAGGACATTTGAAAGTTTTATCATAAAATACATATAAATATTTATTGTGGAGAAAACTTATGAAGGAAAACAATATTTAATTATATTTCCTATATTCTATTTTACAATTGACTCTTAATATCTCAACCATCATGTAAAATAGGATGATATTGTTCTTCACCCTAATAAAAAGATTCAAAATTCAAATAGAAAAAATTCTTTAAAAATTCATTCTCAATTTTCAAGTGAATAAATTCTCTGGCCATATAATTTATGCTTTTTTGATTACGATGTTAAACCAGAAGAGAGAGTCCATATGAATTAAAAAAAAATGAATGATGCTCACAAGTATTCCCCAGACATTATTGGGTAAGAAGAGAGTTTGAAAAAGAGAGAAAAAGACAATTCTGGAAGGGGAACAATTCGTCAAAATTGGACAAGTGACACCATTTTTCAAAATTAACATAAAAGTGAAATATAAAAGTAAAGAAAAGTGAGGAATAATCATACATATTTGAGCCTTATTTGATGAGACAAGGAAAAAACTTGGGAGGAGTCATCAATATATTAGAGGTGATGAAATTAGAGACAATCCTAAGAAAACATAATTGAGAGTGCATAAAAAAGAAGTGTAAAAACCACAGTATTTTTATATCCAGCAAACATATTTGAGAGTGATGATTTTATATCCATCAATATAAATCAATGGATATTTCCCTTGTGTAGGAAATGGAGAGGAGTCAATAAATAAGAAGAGTGTAAAAAAGATAGAAAAAGAAATAGAACTAATATAGAGAAAAAAGAAACAATGTGAAAAATACATCACATCAAGGAATAAATATATGTAACTATCCAAGAAAGATTTAAAAATCACATTATGCAAATCTCAAAATATATGATAAAATGAATAGAGAACAAAGTAATAAATATCAAATCATTTAAAAATCTCTATGATTTTATTATAAGTGAGTGACAGAAAATTATCATTAAAATAATAGAGAAAAATATGCATTTAAAAAAAAATAGCAAATTGAATATATGAGAAAGTGACAAGACATTTTGTGCAATGTTATCATGTAAAGAGTCCTTCCAAGTCTTTTTGAGTAATTATGATATCCTTTTATGATCATAACTCTACAAAACTAATCATAATAATTTTTATATATTATGACTCTACTACTAAATTATCTTAATCTTTTTACTATATAATATATTCTTTATGATCATAATATTTTCTGAGTCAGAATCACACTATCTCTAAAATACACAATGCCCATGATATTGTTTTCACGTCGCAGTAGCCAAGTGCCCTACTAATATAATTAATCATAGTAATTTCAAGAGCTATGTCTTATTTAATACAGACCTAAAACATAATATTTTGAATCAATATTTTCAGCCAAAATATTTTATTATAGGAAGAATTCACTTTGATTGCAATCATTTACAACACCACAACTTAATGCTCCAACAAGAAAATATCAAAGTTATGACTATTTTAACATCATGATTTTGTGTTCTAGAAAGCATTTACTCTGGTCGTAATCATTTCAATGATATGACTTTGTGCTATATCAAGAAAACATTAAAATCATGTCCATTCCTAATACCATGATTGTGTTCCAAATAATAGACATCATTTATGATCATTCTCAGCATCATGATATTTTATTATAGAGATAAAAATTATGGTCAATTCTGCCCCAAGACATTTAATTCCAAAAAGAATAACTTAGGTACAGCTATTGACATTATCATTGTCGTGATATCATACTCAAGAGAGAAGTTACCTGAGTCACAATATTTATTGTTGCAATAACTATGGTACTCTAGAAAAAATTTGATTAGATAAAAAAGTCACAATTTCAAGTCAACATCATAACTTCCAACTTAAAACATCACATGAAATCCTAAAATATATATTCCTAGGTGTCACAATTCTAACCATTAATTAGGAACAAATCTAAGGTGGATGCATAAAATATTTAATTGAGTTTAGATTTTAAAACTTAGATATTCATTTGGGCTTTCTTATGAATTCTCAATTTCAAGAGATACCTATCAAAATATATACATAAACCTTCCTTAATATTTAGCTAAATTAAAATTTAGGATTATTATAATGGACTTGTATTTGTTAATGTTGCATTTGGATGTTTATGGATGTGATATTATGTAGAATCGAAATTTAAGATTTTTATTATTTCATATATTTAAGTGTATTATAAAAATGAAACATTAATGCTTCTTAATTATAATGTGTAAGAAAATTTTATATATGAAAATTCAAGATTTAAATAAGTTTATTATTGCATGTATGATACTTAAGAAATCAAATGCACAAAAATACTTATGATTAATCAATTATGCATATTCTAAAAGAACTAACCTCGAATGATATAGAACATATAAACAAATAATTTTACTATGATGTGTCGGTCACATGTTGATCATGATTAATGAAAACATATAAATCATAGGATGCACGCAAAACAAAATGTTTTATATAATGATAATAATCATATGAGTTAATTCTTATATGATTTTCATAAGTAAGATTCATGAAAAGACATGTAATAATTATCATGAGTATGATATTTATTAAGACAAAACGACAAGTATATTTATTACAACATTATCTGATATCTTTAAGATATAAAGAACCAAAGATTAAAAATATATATTCAAAATAATCATCAAAGATATTAATGCATTACTAAATAATATAAAAGTACAAATGACTCATGAATTAATCATGTAACTTTGATGATAATATATCAATGAGACAAGTAAGAAGGAGTCGTCCTTGATAATGTTAGTTAAGAATGACAGCTATCTTGTATACCAAAATAGCACTGCAACATTATCACACTAATTAATACTTTATTCGACAATTAAACACAATATTTACCAAATACTAAAAAAATATAATCATGCATAAGGACATGAGCTAACACAAAAGTTTAAAATTTTTTCCAAAAACTCAAGCTTATTTATTCAACTCAAATAGTTATTTATTCACTTTTAGTTGACAAACTACCTACACAATCCATATCAGATCGATATCTAAATTTATATCTATTTTATTACAATTACAACTTATATATTTGCAAAATTAAGTTGGATACAAAATAATCATCCAATAAAATTTTGAAATCATGTCAATTAAAGATAACATTTAACATTCTTGCAAATTTACAACAAAACTCTAATCAACTAATTTGCAAGAAATAACATGAAAAATATAATCATATAAATAACAAATCGAATGAAAGATAAATAAAAATTACTAAATCTCAAACTTTCTTGCATGTAGAGTATGACCCAAATATACTTATCACACTCTCATCTAAGGACTATCATAAATATATAATATTTAAGTATCAGAGTCAACTATCCTCTATCATAATCTTTTGGTGGTTCCTCTAGTTAATACTCCACATATCTTTGATCCATGAACCATACTCCAACAAGGAACAAGTGCATAGGTCTAGGCATCTAGACTCTATTGAGTAATTTCACATGGTATCACATCTATGAAAATAGGTTTTCACTTTTCACCCATTTAGAAAATATATAATCCAAATATAAATATACTTCTACATCAAACAAAAAAAAATAAAACAAATGGGTTGAGCACTATAGCAAGTAGATTACAAGAAATTGCAACCATGCTAGGGTACTATAACAACTGAGTCAGCCCAGCCTAAATCATAATCATTCAATGAATATATACCAGCAAGGGTGCCTACAATTGAGAGGTTTTTTCAGTGTTTTGAAAATGAGACCAATCATTGAACAAGAAATGGTTGCCTGCAATCCCTGGTTCACTGAGCGAACAAGGGATCAAACCATGATCAAACCAATCACATCTATTCTATATATTGTTAAAACAAAAAAAACAAAAAAAATGAAAAATTTAACATAACTTTTGACATCATCTCCATTGTTTATTAAGCTTATCACAAATTACTTACCTATAAAAACTATAATATATATCATATTTTGTAACACATAAATTTAAATACTATACCATCATAACATAAATAAATATAATATTATCAAAATATACCTTAACCCACAACCACATAGATAACAAAGTGAAAATAATACAATTATGAAAAAATTACAAAGTCACAAACAAAAAATCAAAAATAAAAATGTCAACTATGATGTAGAAGGGTGGGAGCAAGACTATCCTTGTTCTCACACTTAGAGGAGTGGCTAATGGAGATCGAACTCGCACCTCCAAAGAAGCACGATTCCAACATCCCCAATAACTAAACTACTAGTGTTATAAGTTTTCAACCATCAAAAGTTAATAAAAAATAACTATAAATCTATAATACAAATATCTTGATCAATTTTTAAAATAGAAATCCAAATATTTAAAATGAGTATATTGAAAGTTAAATTTATTCTAATCAGCCTCTACTACATCATTTGCACCATTATATAGATAATCTTTAAAAAATATAGAATTTATTAGTACAAAATCATATTTGAAAAAATGAAATTATTCAAAATTTAAAACTTTAGATATTCTACTAAACAAATTGAGTAGATGAACTTTAAACTTTGTATTCAACTAGAATTGATTTTTTTCAAAATAAAAAATTTCTATTTTTCAAAATCTAGCTCTCCAAACCCCTCATCAACTATCTAATTTTCAATTTGATCACCACATACACAATCAAAAGGGCCATTAGCCTTTTTTATATCATCATCATTATTATTAACCAATTATATCTGTTTTGCCTCAAATCATAATGAATATACACGAGTTCAGCAAGACATAAAAACTGTGGTTTGTTTCTCTTATTCATATAAACACGTTCAAACACACATTGATTTTTACTTATTATATAAAGATATTTGGTATATGAATTTCAATATAGTAATATTCTTACTTATTTTTCAACATTAATTTTAAAATAATAATAGAACCAACCTATTGAAAAAATTCAACCCTAAGTTTGTCGACAAAGATATGTACTTCTAAATTAATAGTATGTACAATGTGTATGGTGGAAAAAAAGACACGTGCAGAGGTGTAGAGTAGGCACGCACGATGGAGGCAACAGACAAGCACGATGGTAGCAACAAGTGCACGTGGTTGAGGGACAATCGACATGAACAATAGTGGGTGTGCAATTGAGGGGAAGTTAATGTGAGCAATACTATGCAAGCGGTGATAGTGCTTGATGGCACACGATGGTAGTGTGTGGTGACATTTTGAAAATAAACCATACTTATACATGATGGTAACATAGAATGGTGCATTATCACATTTTGGTAAGAAATCCTAACTAAGGTTTTGACAATATTACAAAAAAATAAATAAAAAATATGATTGGCAAAAAACCCTACTTTGTGAAAAACTATAATTTTGTGGTATGATATTAAGAAAAATTATACCAATAAAGATAGACAAAGAATTATCTCAATTTGACATACCTGCTACAAGAGAATGAGCCATACCAAAGATAGTTGTTGGATATTATATCCAAAAAAAATTAAAAATTTTACATAATATTATAGAATTACAAAATTGACAATCATAGCCATCTATGAGTCATCACACAGTTTATCTAAGACAACAATAAATTATTCATTTCTTTTAGGAGTCAGTAATTATTTTACTTATACACTCACTTCATACATCTTAATTAGCAACAATTGAGACAAAAATCATATTATATTTAATTATACCATTTTTACTATATTAGTATCTCATTCTGAAATATTATTATTATCAAAAATTATTAAATATGATAATTTTATATGAAGATCTTTGTTACTTCTCAATATCTTACTTATTCTTGATTATCATATTAGTTTAATATTTATAAGATATCTTTCCAAACAACGTAACTTTGATTTTGTTTTATTTCTACTAACATTTGTTTACATGATCAAGAAACTCCAAGAAAAATATTATTTAGAATTGAGCATCTTGCATTATAAGTTCTCTCTTTGATAATAATACCTCCTACATATTTTAGTGTGTTACACTATTTATTTGTGTATTCTTGCTTTGTCACTAATTGTTGGCCAAGTTGAGAATATTTAACCTTAATCTTAAAAATATTTTAATCTTAGAGCATGACCTATCAAGTTGAGAATATGTAAGTATAGCTTAAGTAGAAATTCATTTGATCTAATATACTCAAATATAAGAGTAACTAAAAAAACGAACAAAAAAAAATTAAATATTTTATTACTATATTGATTACTGCTCAAAATATACATTGATACATCTTACTCGAGATAAATTATAAATTTTTTTCATTTTTTAAATCTTTCATAAAATTATAAACAATAAATTTAATAAAAATATTAAAAATTAAGAAGTGATAATATATTATAAAATATAACAAAGAAATTTAATACTTATCATATAGATTATGTAATTACATACTAGATTTTCTATATCGACAAGCCCCAGCAGAATGAAATCATTAAAAAAAATAGATATTTAAATAAAACACTCAAACAATTCTACTTAAAGAATATTCCAATATATTTTTTAGAAGATATAATTTTAACCTTAATTTACTCTTCAATTAGATATCTTCTATTATTTCTCGGTGTATACTCTTTTAAATCTTATATCTTATAGAGAAACTATTTACTTTGCCTCCTATAATCTTTTGATGTACTTGATCTTGTCTTAATTAATTTTCATTAGATGGCAAGCTTATATCTTGAGACTTGAGATATATATTACTTGAATATTCGAGTAATTAAAGATGATATAAGCATTTTTTTTATTAGAAACTAATAAAATATTAATAAGTATAAATATTTTTTTGATCAAGACTCATTTTTCAACGAGCCTAAGAAAATATAAATTTAAATGGTACACCTTGATCCATTACTCTTCTACTCATACCTGTAGATATGTCTAGACTACCAATTAGTGAAGAGTAACAAGTCAGCTACAACTATGCATGTTGATACTCAGTATAATATTAATTTTATAGAATAATCATATCTGCCAACAACATCACATAATATTAATTATAAACAGAGTAAAGTTTCCCAGGCAATTAGATGTCTTCAGGACACTACTACAAGCTTTTATTAAGTTAGTAACTAGTAGACTTGATAACCTAGGACATATAATCTATATCAGAAGAGAAAGACATACCAAGCATTCTTAGACTAGAGATGAGCTGCTAAGGAGCCATATTATCCTGCAATATTTTATTCAACACTTGATTTCACTCTCCAAAAAAGACAGAAAATTTATTCAATACTTGATTTCACATATTTTATCTCACTTTTGAGTAATTCATTCATTCTTAGACTAGAGATGCGCTGTTAAGGAGCCATATTATCCTGCAATATTTTATTCAACACTTGATTTCACATAATTAATCCATTCACCTTTGAGTAATTCATTCATTCATATATCAATTAAAAATACATAATGAATTAAAACAAATTGAAATATTTTCATATGTTTAGAGTACTTCAATATATAAAAAAAATAAAATAGAAAAAAAATCAAACTCAATCATTTTCCTAAAATTGAAAGATAAATAACTCACACATTAGTCTAAAGAGAAAAGACTAATATTGGATCCTTTCAAATTTTTCTAAAAATGTATGTTATGTACTCTTTGGTAGACACATATATTCAAATGATCAAACCATGTCAAATATTACTCTTAGTGAAATGACATTAAACCATAATATATTTTATTTGCTCATAAAAAAATATTTTAGAAATAAGTTATGTATCCTAAATTAAAAATATATTAGATCATAATAATATTAAGATGATTAATCATCCAAAAAAATTTGCATGTTACATGTATGTATTAGAAATAATAATTTAGTGTGATAACAAGTGACTTTGTTAAAAGATTGCAGATTTTAGGTTTGAGAATTACTATATGTAGTCTACCCAATTCTTCTAGATAAGACAATTGAAATATTAAACTCTTTCAAACTACACGCTAAGCAGGAGCCTTTGTGCACTTGGTAAGACCTCTGGCCTTCATTATGCAACCTAACTTTTATAAAAAAAATTTTATTAGAAGCAAAAATTCAAATTTATTTGAAAATTAAATAATTTTTTCAGCATGTTTCCAGGGTGTATTTGATGATTTCTATTTTGTATCATGATATACTACATTATATCATTGTATATATATACAAATATAATTTATATTGTAACTTACATCATTGCATTTTTTGACTTGGTATAAAGTAATTCAACAAACTAAATGAATGTCGAATCCAGTAAACATGACTCTTAACTAGCGCATAATATGCGAGATGTTAATATCTTGACAGATTTATTTTTGAAAATCAGAGAGCTTAAGCATGAAGAAGCTCTAATCTGAAACTTATCGCACTTAGAAGAAGATACTTGTCATCACACTAAAATATGACCTCTAATATATGCATATAATATGAGGATTTTCCATGTGATTATTTATCCGAATATTATATTCTTACTCAAATATTTTTAAAATAATAAAAGTTTGTATAACGTCCCACATAGTTTAAGTGTCGAATGCTAGATATTACAAGTCCCTGCAATCTCAAGTCCAGTCTAGTTCATGTCAATCACAAACATAAAAATATATTATAATAAAAGGGCAGCATGCTGCATGAAGCTTCCCTAGTGCAAGAAGTCTGAAAAAATATCAGACCCATTGCACAGATTTTTCTTTTCTTCCCAAGTGCTTGCCTACATCAAAAGCAGCTATACACTGAAATCATGACTTCCCATCAAATAACAAATTAATTAAATAACGAAAAGTATTTCCTTACATGTTGACAAAAGCTAATTTTTATACTTACTGGTAATCATCAGAATTCACCTTTTGATTCTTTGAACCAAACTTCAATGTTCCTTTTCCTGAAGCAAAGATAAAGCTAATAAGCTGCAATGCTCATTAATGAAACTGAAGCAGAGAAAAAGTAAAAACTATACTATACTTTACCAATTTGATATTCTTCCCAAGCCTCCTGTTCAGCAAATGGATTCATTTTATCACTCACACTAGGATCCCTGCATGAAATGTAAAGTGTTCATAAAATAGAATTCAATAATAATGAAGAATGAAAGCGAAAGAAAAAGACAATCCCTCATCACAACTGAGCCATAAAAAATTTATTTTATGAAACATTTATTATGCGGCCATTTTCTCAATCAATCCATTGAACAAGCAAGAGTTAGTGTTGAACCAATGATGATCTATTAATGACAACTGTATTATGATATATTAAACTGCCATATTCTGACATATCATGCAAGTAAAATAGCATAACCTCAAGTGAGTGTCTATATTATTAAAAAAATTATTGAATAATAAAATCAGCATCATTTATTCATGTCAACATGAGAATAAATAAAATGCACAATTACTTAAAGCACTCTTATACTATAAACTATCTTTTAATATATTAAACACATACTGAATATCCCAAAATACCAAGTACAAGAGATATATGAATCATTATTATTAACATAAAACTTTTATAATCGGGATTGATCATATGCAATTTCATTATCTATACTATGTGTTCCTCGCACTATTATTTACATAAAACTGTTATAGTTTATGTTGTCTTTATCTTTAATTTTTTAATATAAGCACCCAACATTTGAGTTGCCTCAGATTTTTACTTTTTCTATTTATATGATTAGGATTTCATTTGTATGTGTGATATTTGTTCTTTGTGATTATGTTCTATACATAGCATCAAAGCTAGGATTAGCATGGCACACATATTAAAGAGGGTGTGCATGAGATGTGAGGTGTGTGAGTACATTGTGCATTACAAAATAGTAGTGCAGTATGTGCAAAATAAGTGTGGTGCATGATTGTGCGTAGCATGGCACACATACCGAAGAGGGTGTGCATGAGATGTGATGTGTGTGAGTACATTGTGCATTACAAAATAGTAGTGCACTATGTGCAAAATAAGTGTGGTGCATGATTGTGTGTAGTTGTGCATGCTAGGAAGGACGTGCATGAGTTGTGACATGTGTGTGTGTGTGTTGAGCATTGCAAAATAATGGTGTGATGTGTGAAAAACAATGTGTGGAACAATGGTGTGCAGTGTGTGAAAATGTGGTAGACTATGTACAAATAGGGGTGTAACTGTGTAACCGAACCAAATGGTTCGTGATTCGTTCAGAGCTCGGCTCGGTAAAAGCTCGTTTGAATTCGTTTGTTAAGTTAAATGAGCCGAGACTAGACTCCATTTTTAGGCTCGTAAGTTAAACAAGCCAAACCCAAGCTTCCTTAAGTTCAGCTAGTAAAAATTTGCGAACATGCTAGTTCGCCAACTCACGAACATGTTCATGAACAGGCTAAAAAACGAACTCAAATGAGCTTACAAACGAACTCCTTATTGAACTCACCAACGAACGCATTACTGAACTTATAAATGAGCTTACAAACGAACTTCTTACCGAGCGTACAAATGAGCTTATAATCGAGCTCACAAACGAATGAACCCTAGCTATAATCAAATAAGCTTTAAATAAACGAGCCTGAGCCGAACTCAATCTTGATGAGCTCGCGCCAAACTCGAGCTCGAGCCTAGATTTAAAAAAATAAAATAACACAAGCCGAATTCGAGCCCTTGCAAAAATTTTTGAGCCAAACCCAAGCCTTTGATAATTCAGCTCGGTTTGGCTCGGTTACACCTCTATGTACAAAACAATGAGTGTAAAAAGTGTGGTGTTTTAAATGTGCAGCAGTGGTATAGTATGGTGTGACCATGAGCGATGTATTGTAGTGTAAATGCATTTTTACTTACTATGGTCTACGGCTAATGGATGAAGCAAAAAACTTAATTAATAGTATATAGAAGTTTGGACACATAAATTATATATAGTGAACTGCTAGAAGCTTGATCATCTAACATAGGAGTCCCCTAGTAATGAGACAAAAAAGACTTGATTATTGACTAATTTTCAATAACTATCTTATGACAATCTATTAAGATAATATTATCTTAGGTTTTCACCTCTTGCATGATATACAAGATATTATGGAATCGTGTACTATTCTCATTTTTATCCTAGATTATGCAGATATATGATATAATTTTTCAACTGATAAGATTAAGATTAGAGAAGCTGATAGAGATGAAATATATCACTAGATACTCTCATTTCACACAACTAGTTATGCAATTCATTGAGATATTCATAATCGAGGTGAACATCACACGTCACCATAGAAATGAGATAGAGAGAGTATTATTTTAGCATAATATTGTTAAATTCATTCATGGCAGTGAAAGGCGCATCTTAGGTCCGCCTAGGCTCAGACATGGCGCCATGCCTTGGCCAGGGTGAGACTCGTTCATGTAGGTGCACGAAAAAACAGAAAAGGTGTGAGCTTTCCTTGAGGCACGAAGCTCTCCACATGTTCACCTCTGTGCAGACACGCCTTCCCTGAGGTGCGAAGCACTCCACAGGCAAGGCTCGTTATATTTGATTTTATATATATATATATAAAATAAGATGCACCTTACATAAAAAAGTCCGCACCTTAAGAGCATCTTGTGCCTTTAGGCTCCAGAAGGCCTTTACACCTTGGCGCGCCTTGTGCCTTTTACAACTATGAATTCTTTACCTAATAGTTTTGAGTAGTTTTGTAATCAGATTATGAGTGATGATATTTTTTTTCCCTGCAGACTATATATCTATCATAGGACAATTCAATATATATATGAAATAAGTAAACAGAAAGCTGGTGGAGAGATATCTCATAACATACCTTTGAGACATGAGAAGTAACAATCATGATAAAGTCATAAATAAAAAATTATCAATATGATATATACATTATAGGAAGATTAGTCTTACAGTGAAAAATTATTTAAAGTTATTTCCAGCAAATAAATCAAAGATTTTGCAAAATATTAGGAAAGATAATCCATCACCAAATCCATTTAGGCATCCTCTTTGAATTCCTTCACTATGTATGCCCTTTACTAGAAAATAAAATACATATTTCCTCTCTAATAAGATAACAATAAATAATTTTCATTCTCTAAATACTACAGCTCACACGATATAAACCCTTCCACTTCGGACTCATGGTATTCACTTGGGGCAAATAGTCATTTCATTCTCCATATAAACCCTTGACAATTTTATTTTTTTATCATATTCTATATATTCCTGGATGTTGGAATATTTTACTTTCATTGAATTTTTGTGTCAAACTTTGATAAATGTTAAGCCAAATAAAAATAACCTATAAACATCATAAATATCCAATACAAAACTCAATAGAAATTAATAATCAACTGTGTTAAAGATAAAAACTCAATATATTAGATCATTAGGATTGGGTCATTGAGATAGCTCACGTGTTGGGCTTGGGCGCTCTCATCCATAATGTAATCATCATCATCAACCAAATTTTATCCAAACACCTTTGAATCTGTTGTATGGATCATATTTTTTAAATTATGTTAAAAATTTTTCCCTAGGCCTATTTGTAATAACTTTTTCTTCTATCACCTGAATAATATCATACTTCCTAATTAGTACACAAGAATATTAGTACCCCTGAATAATCTCATACAAGATCAAACCAAATTAAATAGTTCTTCCTTATTTTATCATCTATAAGAATTATTTTAATATTCTTTCAAGTAATTTCATTGTTAATTTTATTTTTCTTAATCTTATCACATAATCATCTTATAATTTACATCTCTATTATTATTATCTTTCAAATATCTTATTTCTTTATTATTTTAATGCAATCATCATATTATTAATCAAGCTTGGTCCCAACTACTTGAAATCAATTGAATAGATCTTGTTTTTCTAATCAAGCTTCTTTATGCACAAGTTCATTCATAATCATCATCATCACTCTCAATCATTATCTTTTATCTAGCACAATCTTACAATCTTTGCGTACTATTTTTTCATCTCCCCCAATGAGAAAAAATATATTTTACTCCTATTAAAATTACTTTTGAAAATCACCAAGTATTCTTTTTTCTTCTTAAAATATATATTAGCTATGGTAAAATCATAAATTAAAACAAAATCTATAATTGCCTTTCTTATTCCATTATTTTCTCTAAACTCATATAACTTGAGATATCTCTTATAATCACTATTACATATACTTACATTTCCATTTAGATCTTTATCAATAATGATTTTTCTTTATTTGGTATAGTTTGCACTAATTAATCTATAACTTGCACTAATCCTTCCCATCCATAATATCATAAAAAAAATGAAACAAGTATAAGTGCCAAGTGAACCAAGCAACCCAAGCTTGGCATGAGGCACGACACAAAAATACAATGCCTAGCACGGCATAGTACATATCAGTGTCAAGCTGTGAAGAGTGGTCCACAATCCATCCCTTGCATGGTACCCGCATATGCAGGGCCATACCGAGCTATGCCCAACATGGAGCAGGTCGTGCTGTTTTGGGCTAGTACGGGACAGCACAAATCAACCTTTTTTTAGCCAATTCAGTATTCAATAACAGTAATACTATTGACTATTGTGAGACTTGGGCTTCGGTTATTGGGATTTACTTTTTAGGTTTGAATTTCAATATAAATTAAAATTCTAAATCACGATGACCATGATGTAATCATGACATAATAGTTCAGATTATATTTCGATATTTCGTTCAACTCAATTGAAATAAAATATTAATTTTTTTTAAAAATAAAATATTAATATAACAAATGTATAATATAAATAATGCGACAATGTGTAAAATCGAATTGAAAATAATAGTATACAAATCAAAATGAAAAAAAAAAATAAAAAAAGCAAGCACTAATATTGTTGCACGATTTTAGTTTTAAATGAATCAAAAATCATAAATAATCAATCGGTATCTATGGTATAGTACTCATGATAAAAATATAGATAGTCAACGTCATGAAAACATCTGAATATGTCACTAGTGCCCTCAATATCCTCAATCTCTATATCCCATGAATCATCATCCATCATCTATTATGTCTTATCTTGAATATCTAACCTTGAACCTTCTAAGTCATTCAAGCATACAAATATATCTATGATATCTAATCATAATCTCAATCTTTTATCTAAAATATTATTAGTTGTCATAGAAATAATAGACTCCAATACTATACTAACACTAGAGGGGTCAATAGATCATGTGACATCATAAATAGCATGAGATAGATGATTTGTATAAATTCTACTATAGCAAAATATTCAAATTTGTATTATTATCATATAATAAGATAAAATAATAATTAATATTTAAGTAACAACTCACTTCTATTCGATGGACTACTTCGTCATTTGTCCCTTACTTACTGTATGAAGAAGTCATCATCACTGAATACAATATTCATGTCCTTACTCAAAGCATGAGACTACAGGTATTATACCTAATATTGTAAATTAAAAAAAAAATCAGTTAATTTTTTATGAATAATCCCTTCATGTTGGCATATCTGATTCATGTATAACGATATGTTTGTCAAAATATTTTCTACTCTTCTACCTTTACTCTAAGATCCAAATAGGCAACCAAATAATACAGAGTAAAAATGAAAGACTAATATTTCAAATATTTAATTTTCATCTTAATAGTCAAAACATTGTTTGCATAGTGACCTCTATATATGTTAAATATGTTATTAATGTTGTATATGTACCTAAGTACAATGCACGTAATGAGAATGTATATAGACAAATATATATTCGCTTGTGTATACTATTATCACCTGACAATCTGAATCATCAATAATATATTGTATGCTAGTTTGAATAGTCAATAATAGGCTCGTCACTCTTACATAAGAAAAGATAACCCATGACCCACGACGTACTCGTGCCTAGTTATGGTTCATCGTGCAAGTGGATTGTGTTGTTCCATCGAACCTAGAATGCAAGTCATGCCTAGCCTGACATGAGACACGATTAGCTCCAGCCCAGCATGGCACAAGCCATGCCTTGGGCCAACACGATCCAACGTCCAAGTCTAGCTTCTAGTTCCAAGCATAGTTATGGGCCATGCAATGCTGAGCCTAGTATGCTATTTTGGGTCATACCTCATGCAATGACCGGGCCACCCAACCCACTTGACACCTCTAAACCAATCTCTATGTTGAGTTTCTTTCACTTTTAGTATAATTGTGAGCATAAGCACAACAAAATCTATGACATAAGATACATTGTATAATTTATTTGTTCTTTCCGAATGATAATCTAAATGACAAGATCAAAGAAGCTTGTTGCATGATCTTTAGCACTTTGGCAAACTCATCTTTAATCTAGGCATGCTGTGTATATCCTTTTCTCCTAGAAGATTTAAGTATTGGGTGGTCGAGTAGCTCAATTCTCAACTCATCATATGCCTAAATTGAAATAAACTCGTGAATTATTATCTTCTAAATCAAAAATATTTCACTCTTAAAAAACTTTATTCTCTCCAGAATCAACATAATTTATACTTGGTATATATGATGGCATTACAAGAGTGTAATTACAAGATAAACTAACAATTTCAGATGTAATTGATGAATAACTATTTTTCATATCTAGATGTCCAAATAAGATTACTGAGAAATAAAGAAAAAAAATGTCTATATGTATCATCTAAACTCTCTCTTCCGATACTCAATATAAAATAAGTATTGTTCAAATTAGAGCATTCAAAAAAAACTTATCTCAAAGCCTTACATAACATCTTGTCACATCCCAAGTTGTACCCCATGCTTACCCATACATGTTCTAGGAAGGGTTCAGTTGTGTCAAGTCGTGCCTAGGCCACCATTTGAAGGTCGAGCCCAAGACACCAAACCTATTTTTCACTAATACTGAGATCTCATCTCTATTAAGTCATCATGTGTTGTGTCAAAGTATATCAGATCATAATAAAGTATTCTCAAATTAGTTTATTTAATAACTAAGTTGAGAATATATAAGCAAATAAAAGCCAAACACCTTTATATTCATTAGCTCATTCCTTAAATACAATGTAATATTAAGAGTTTAAATTGCTTTGATAATTTTAATATATATGATATCCTATGATGTTTAACTTTTTATAATTAATGTTATAACTTAACTTGCAGGTTTTATAGTTAACAATAGCTTGATGAGTCTCATTATTGTGTTCCACCACATCGAGATTTAGAAATAATAAGAGAAAAAAAAATATTCTAAGAAATATTTTTCTAATGAATGTAAAAGGAGACAAGTAAATGACGAGTATGCTATATTTTCGATATTTTTAGAAGATTTTTATAATAGTAATTACATCAATGACTGGTGGTACATGATGGATTATTCATGGAAGATCTGCACCAATACTTCAATCTATAGCATTAAAATTGTTAAGACAACTTTATTCATCCTCATATTGTAAAAGAAATTGAAGTACATATAATTTTATTCACTTCATGAAGATAAACAAGTTGACACCACAAAGAACTAAAGATTTAGTTTATGTCTATAACAATCTTCAACTTCTATCAATGAGATCTCCAAACTATAATGAAGATAAATCTATGATGTGTGACATTAGAGGTGATAATTTTGACTCAATGAATATTGAGAATGATAAAATTCTTAAGATTGCAAATCTTTCTTTTGATAAACTTGAACTAAAAGCCATTGTATTTGATTCAGAAGAAAATACTAATCCTTTGTTTTAATATTTCTTATGTTTGTGTTTGAATGTTTGTGAAAATAATATATAAGCATTTTTTTTTGTTTATCTAAATTACTTTTTAAGAATAACATTTGTATTTATTCTTTTTTATCATGTCATATCTTAGCCGTATACATATCCTAATTTTTTGAAATTTGTCGTATCCTCGTATCATACCGTGTCGTATCCACGTGTTCGTATTCGAGTCTATGCTTCTTAGATCCCCCCCCCATCCTAAGATTTATGTTTTCAAAACATAAATCTCTCTCTTTTAATTTTTTCTCTCTCAGGTTCTTGATTTCAGTTTCAGGCTTTTCGCTTTCAGCATTTTACTTTTCGGGGCTCAGGTGTGATGTGGTGTAGATTGTGGTGCGCGTGCTGTACAAATATAAAAAAGCTAAAATTTACACATTACAATTTATGGATATTTTTTTATTAATTAGTTTTTAAAATTTTAAAGTTTTAAATTTAAAAAATTCTTCTCTCTAGTCTAATCTCTCACTCTCTCTCTCTCTCTCTCTCTCCTAATCCTAACTCTTAAGTCGAATCTAAAAAATAAAAAAATAAAAAAAATTTAAATAATAAAAATAATTTAATTATGATTTAGATAATAAAAATTATACGAAAAAGTCGAGACAGCCAAAATTTTGATTTCTCCAATCGTCTCGACACAAACATCTAAATTGAAATTCTATTTTTCATAAAAAATTAAAAAAACTTCAATAATTTAGACTCATTTTTATATAAAAAAATAAAAAAATATTAAGAGTACCAAAGAAGAATCGATACAGTATAAATATTATAAAAAAAATATTATCATTTAAAAGTTAGTGTGGGACTGAATACCTTAAGAGGTATGTCAAACTATGTAACAAAAAATATGGTGTATTAGATCCTAGACAAATGTAACTCAATAGTAAATTTTTTGAGGTTGGATCCAATTCAGTCTCAAAATTTACCTCATTGATATACCGCAATGAGCTAGAGAGAAAAGACATGGTCAAATTGATCATCACGATGAATATTCCAATTAGATTTTTGGAGAATCCAAGAATAGTCAACATCATGCAAATATATTTTGAGTTTTCATATTATATGATTCCTAGATCCACATTTAGGAACAATATTCTAAAATATTATAAGTTAGAAAAATAAATAATAATTAATAAATTTAAAAAATATAATGGAGTAATATCTGTGATGTTCAATATCTGGACTAGTCACAACAATATATCTTATGCATGCCTCACCTCCACCCACTATGTAAATTCTGAATAGACACTAAATAAAAAAAATATTAGGATTCTCTAAGATTCTTCATCTTCATAATTGCCCAATTATTTGAGTTTATGATAAAAATCTTTAAAGAATATAAAATTCAAAATAAAATATTTTGTATCACATTGGATAATACATATAATAATAAAGTAGTAATTAATATGTTTATTAGGAGTATTAGAGATGGACCATTAAGAGAGATTTTCCACGTTAGATACATGTGTTACATCATTAACCTGATAATACAAGCGGAAATGAATATATATGTCATAATTTTAAAAAATATACATAACTCACTAAAATATATTTACAAATTTCACAGATAACAAGAGTTTGATAATCTCTATTTGTCTGTGGGTCTCGAGAAAAAAAAAATTTAATCAAATATGAGACACCGTTTGAATTACACATACTTGATATTAAAATCATGTGTTAGTTACAAATACATGATATCCAACTACATCAATAGTAAGAGTGATAAACTTATTATTGATAACACTGATTGTACTACAAAAATTTTATTTATGAAATTCCTGAAAATTTTTTATGACACAACGAACATATATTCATCAGTTTATATACTCATGACTTACATTAAACTCATGTGCATATGCAATATTAGTAAAATATTTAGGAAGCATCAAATAGACCCGATATTTAGCGATATGGTTGTTGTAGACGAAGAAGGAGAGAGAGAGAAAGAGAGAGAACCTTCTTTTTTCTTTCGCTTCGTAATCCTGCTTGTAGCCTTTCTTCTTTTATATATTCAACACTCTCCCTCAAGCTGGAGCATATACGTCATATGCACCAAGCTTGTTACAAATGTATTTAATCCTAGGATGACTGAGAAATTTAATGAAGATATCTGCTAGTTGATCATCTGAATTAACAAAACTTGTAGCAATACATCCTGATGTGATCTTCTCTCTAATGAAGTGACAATCAACTTCAATATGCTTGGTCCTTTCATGAAAGACTGTATTGGATGCAATATATAATACGGCCTGGTTATCACAGATGAGTTTCATCTCTTCATCATTTCCAAATCTCAATTCTCGAAGAAGATGTTTCAACCATATGAGTTCACATGTTGCCAAAGCCATAGCTCGATACTCGGCTTCAGCGCTAGATCTTGCTACTACATCTTATTTCTTACTCTTCCAAGATATTAGATTACCTCCAATAATAACACAGTACCCTGAAGTGGAAAGTCTATCTGTGGGTGAGCCGGCCCAATCTGCATCTGTGTAACCAACAACCTGAGTATGACCTCTGTTCTCGTACAACACACCTTGGCCTGGTGTACTTTTGATATATCGAAGAATGTGGATTACGGCATCTCAATGGCTATCACATGGTGATTGTAGGAATTGACTAACAGCACTCACAGGAAAAGAAATATCTGGACGAGAAATGGTGAGATAGTTCAATTTACCTACGAGTCGTCGATATCTCCATGGGTTTGCTAAAGGCTCCCCCTATCCTGGTACAAGTTTGACATTTAGATCCATAGGTGTGTCTACCGGTTTACAATCTAACATACTGGTGTCTTCCAGGATGTCTAAAGCATACTTCCTTTGGGAAAGGACCACACCGAAACTGAATTGAGCTATCTCAATTCCCAAGAAATACTTGAGTTTCCCCAAATCTTTGGTCTGAAAGTGGGTAAAAAGATGTTTTAGTTTCTGAATACCATCTTGATCACTGCCTTTAATGACAATGTCATCCACATAAACAACCAGATAAATACACTGCCTCAAGGAGTTATGATGATAGAAAACTGAATGATCTGCTTTACTGCGAAGCATGCCAAACTCTTGAACAACAGAACTAAAACGACTAAACCATGCTCGAGGAGATTATTTCAAGCCATATAGAGAACGACATAACTTGCACACTAAACCAGACTCCCTCTGAGCAACAAAACCAAGAGGTTGCTCCATATAAACTTCCTCGGCAAGATCACCATGAAGTAAGGCATTTTTAATATCCAACTGATAAAGAGGCCAAGAACACATAGCAGCCATGGAGAGAAGCAAACGAACAGAAGCAATCTTGGCAACAGGAGATAATGTGTCAGCATAATCATAACCATAAATCTGAGTATAGCCTTTAGCAACTAAGCGGACCTTAAGGCGATCAACCTGACCATCAGGACCAACCTTAATTGCATAGACCCAATGACAACCAACTGCAGATTTACCAGAGGGTAAAACAACAAGATCCCAAGTGCCATTAGAGTGTAGAGCAATCATTTCATCCACCATTGCCTGTCACCATCCTTGATGGGAAAGAGCTTCATGGGTGCTCTTTGGAAGAAAAACTGAAGATATAGCAGAGACAAAAGCAAAATATGGTGAAGATAATCGATGATAACTCAAAAAATTGTAAATAGGATGAGGATTACGAGTAGAGCGATTACCTTTCCGAGTAGCAATGGGTAAGTCATCAGAAGAGGGTGAAGCCGGGGCAGGAGAAGCCTGGGATAGGAAGTGAGTCAGCAGGTGCCTCAGCAAACGATAGAGGAGCATCGACACGAGGGCGACGATGATAAACCTGAAGTGGTCGAGGAGGCACAACATCAGGTGAAGAGATAATGAGAATAGGCAAGACTACAGAAACAGGAAGAGACTCAGAAGTGGTGGAAAAGAATGGTGAGTCCTAAAAAAAGTAACATCAGCGGAGATAAATTAGCGATGAGTCTCAAGAGAATAACAACGATAACCCTTCTGAAGTCTGGAATATCCCAAGAAGAGACACCTCATGGCTTTGGCTGAAAGCTTGTCCTGTCCAGAAGTGAGAATATGAACAAAGCAAGTACAACCAAAGATACGAGGAGGAAGGAAATAAAGTGGTTGGTCAGGGAAGAGAAGGGAATGAGGAATCTGATCATGTAAAACAGAGAAGGGCATACGATTAATCAAATAACAAGCGGTAAGAACAATATCCCCCCAAAAACGAAGAGGAACATTACTATGGAGGAGAATAGTACAAGCTGTCTCAACAAGATGTCGATTCTTGCGCTCAGCTATCCCATTTTGTTGAGGAGTATGAGCACATGATGACTGATGAAGAATCCCATGATGAGACATAAATGAAGTAAAGGGGGATAAAAAATATTCCATTGCATTGTCACTGCGTAACACACAAATAGAAATATTAAATTGGGTCTGGATTTCAGCATAAAATTTTTGAAAAATAGAAAATAACTCAGCTCGATTTTTCATTAAAAATAACTAAGTACATCGAGAATAGTCATCAATAAAAGTGACAAAATACTGAAATCCTAAAGTAGGCATAGTCCGACAGGGACCCCAAACATCAGTGTGGACAAGCTCAAAAGGAGACTTTGTCCGATTATCCAAATGCTTTGGGAACGAGACACGAGTATGTTTCCCAAGCTGACATAACTCACACGAAAGCGACGACAAAGTAGAAAAATGAGGGACCATCTTCTGAAACTTGGAGAGACTAGAGTGGCTCAAACGACTGTGAATGAGGAGATGAGCATCAGTGGAAATGCAAACTGCAGGAGATGAATCCGAGGTGAGGTGATAGAGGCCTTGAGACTCACGTCCTATGCCAATCGTCTTCCCCGTACTCCGGTCCTGCAAGGTCACAAATTTATCAGAAAAGATAATATAACAATTAAGAGTACGAGTAATTTTGCTGATGAAAATAAGATTAAAAGGACATTTAGGAGTATAAAGGACAGAAGTGAGAGGTAGAGAAGGTAGAGGAATGGCCAAACCAATATCTTTAGCCACAGTTTGAGAACCATTAGCTAAGGTAACAGTAGGCAAAGCAGAGGTAATCGAAATAGAGGAGAAAAAATCCTTATTACCAAATATGTGATCAGAAGCTCCAGAATCCAGAATCCAGGGTCCAAGAGAAGATGTGTGGGTAAGGCAGGCAGAAGTATTACCAGCAACAGAGGCAACAAAAGCATGATATGCCTGTGATGCAGAGGAGCTCGGAGGCTGAGGCAGCTGAGAATCAGAGGACTGGACCATATGAGCAGTGCGAGGAGGCCGTCCATGTAACTGATAGCAACAATCACGAGTGTGGCCAAGTTTATTGCAATAAGTGCAATGAGGACGTTGGCCCCTACCTCAGTTACCTCAGCGGCCTCCTTGAGTGGCAGTGTGAGAAACCAACACAGAAGAATCTGAAGTGTTATCAGATGGCAAAGTCTGAGTGGACGAGATACGAAGGAGGCGAGCAAACACATCATCCAAGGACGAAACTGATGAACTGCCAAGAATCTGATCGCGGACATGCTCAAGATCCGGACGGAGGCCAATAAGAGTAAGGACCATGAAGAACTTATCAAGCTGTGTTTGTTGAGCCCCAACATCAGAAGTAAAAGGCATCACAGTCAAGAACTCTTCCTTAAGAGAAGCAATCTGGCCAATATAAGTAGATAGATCCAAGTCCTGTTGGCTGAGATGGACAATAGCAGAAGCCACCTTATAAAAACACTGGATATCATTCGTGTATAATCCTTTAGCTTGAGTCCAAAATTTAAAACAAGTTTTGTATGCCCGAAGATGAAGAAGAATCTTAGGATCAACTGATTGTCACAATATACTACACAACTGGGCATCTATCTTCCTCCACTGTACGCGGTCAACCTCAGAGATATATGTCTCCTGTGTAACCAGGTGATCCTCGTATCCTTGACCCATAAACCATAGTTCAACAGAAGCTGAACAGGAAAGATAATTGTCACTGCCAACCAATTTCTCCGAAGTAATCATAGGAGATCCATATATAATAGAGAAAAAAATAAAAGTTTTAGCAGCCATTGTTGATAATGCTGGGAATTCGTTGCACTCAAATTTTACAGAACATCCCGATCAGGAATGTATCCTTCTTTCTGCCAGGCCTGGATGCAATCTTAGACGGTTTTCATGATTTCCAACAGGAAAACATGCTGCTAGAGTTTACTGTACGTGTGTGATATATGTTTTGGATGGCCTTGACGTGGACGTGATCACATATGCCAAACAAGAAACACTTATACTTGAAAAGCTAAGAATTGAAAGAGTAGAAGCTTGGGAAACCCTAGATCACTGAATGACGAGGAAGAGGATTGGAACTTGCTGGAAACTTTCAATTTCCTGTTCTAAGAGAGGATTCCACGAACAAGGGATGAAGCTGTTCAACGAAATGCTGCGGATCGGCGTGTGTCCTGATCAATCCTCTCTAGCGAGCATGCTGAAAGCCTCTGCCAGTCTGGCCTCGATTTCTCTCGGCGAAGAGCTGCACTCGTTCGTCACCAAATTAGGGTTCATGCCCAATGTTTATTGCGGAAGCGCGATGATCGACATGTATGCGAAATGTGGATCGACCGGAGATGCAAAGAGAAAGTTCGTGAGATGCCTGTGAAAAACATCGTTTCCTGGAACCTCCTCTGATACCATGTAGACGAAGAAGGAGAGAGAGAGAGAGAGAGAGAGAGAGAACCTTCTTTTTTCTTTTGCTTTGTAATCCCGCTTGTAGCCTTTCTCCTTTTATATATTCCACAGTGGTAAAGATAAAAATTAAGTACTAAAAATATTGGTCCACTATTTCATTTCTTTATTGTTTGGTTGCCCGCATGGACCCTATGATTAAGGTATTTAAGAATATTTTGACATGCATTTCCTCGTACATGAACTAAAAAGACCCACCTGAAAAATTCATTCACGAGAAATTGACTGAATATTTTACATACTACGATACTAGGTATGATGAAAATAGTAGTGAAGCTTTGAGTACGGACATGGATACCATATTCAGAGATGACTACTTTTGCATTCAGATAGTGATAGAGAAATGACGAGGTGAACCATCAAATATGAACGAGCTATCTCGGTACTTAGATACCAATTACTGCTCAATCTTATCATATTCTGATATTAAGAATCTTGATATATTACAGTAGTAGAAATCATACAAATCCACATATCTCGTATTATTTAAGATGACACGGGATCAACTAACTCCTATAGTGTTGAGTATAGCATCAGACTTTATTTTTTCTGTTGCATTAAATATTATTTCGGATAAAAATTTCAAATTACGATCAGATATTGTTGAGACTTTAGCATGCAAGAAAAATTAATAGAATTAGAACTTGGACATCTAAGATATTGCTGGGACTGCAGCAAAAATAAAGGAGTTAATTGCTGATAATGATCCGTGTGATATTAATATTGAGAATGAATTAATGATTGTTGACGTTGATATTGACAAATTGAAACACTGATATCTAATATTGATTTTGATTTATTCATTTACATTATATTTATATTTATTTATTTTTTGATTGTGATATTAATTTGTGTTTGTAGATGATGCATGAATATTATTTTTTTGTGAATTTTCATTTTGCATTGATTTTTATTTATATTTATATTTTAATATTTTATTAATTCATACACTGATACACATTTAATTTTTAAATTTTAGTTGTTTATTATAATAAATAAACTTAATGTTTTATTAAATTTAATAAAATAAAATTTTAAAAATAAATTATTTATTTAAAGTTAACAATTAACTATTAACATTAACTAAAAACAAAAATTTTTAAAGTATATAATTAAATAATTATAAGTTATTTTTTAAAATTTAAATTTTATAATTTTTTAAATATTTAATATTTTGAATTAAAAATGAAAATATTATAAAAATTAAAATCCAGCCCGTCCAAGCCTGACTCAACATTGGTTCATCAAGGTCAGGTCGACAGGCTGTGCCAAGCTTGGTCTGATGAAATCGTGTCGGGCCAGGCACAACATTGTGGCATGTTTGGACCACCTAAAACCGAGCTGGTCATGGTCGCTCCAACCCATTTGACACCTCTACTTCCCTCTCAACAATATTCCAGTATATGAAGAAAGTCAATAAAATTAAACTAGATTCAATTTGAAAAACCTTACAGTTAAGTTGAATTTGTATCAGATCAAATGCACCATGTTTTTTTTATATATTGATCAGCATACCTCTTTAGATATCAATCTCACACGCAGTCATACATACATATATATATATATATATATTATTTATTTATTTACAATATATATATTTTGTCGATTCTTCATTGATACCCCTAGAATTTTTAATTTTTATTATTTTGAAATATATCCATACTACTAATATTACCTTATTTTTTATAATTTAGGTAGCATACTACTGATATTAAGTTGAATTTTTATTATTTTGTCAATTTGAAAAACATACTTTTCACCTTGAACATTCCCATAGGATTATCATTGATATATATATATATATATACATACACACACACACACGTCAATATCATACTCATCATTAAATTCAATGTGACATTTTTATAATTATTTATATTTTTCAAATAAATTTTGAAATAAAAAAAACTCACAAACTAACACTGTAACCAAAAATTTAATAGTATCTTACTAAAGACCACTTTATTATAAATTCTAACCTCAAGGCAAGCAAGTTACAGATTGTACTATTACACATGATGACATTCACACCCACACCACAGTGAACCATCTATCCCATATGTGCAAACATAAACCATAAATTAATTTAAAAAAAATAATATAGTATATCTAATATTTATATAACAAAAGGCTAATGAGAAAATAAAGAGAAAGTTAGAAGTGAGAGAAACTGAGTAGTTAGAGAGAATAAGAAATTAAGAATGAATATATAAATTTTTTTTCTCTATTTATAGAAAAGAAGAAATGTCAAATTTATTTTAAAAAAATATATTTTTTTATTTTTTATAAATTTTTTTAATTTAAAAATAGTCTAGATCATGATATCCATCAGATTTATGCCATAATAGGCATTAGAATCAATCCGATGGCTACTATAATCTGAGATCTAACATTAATTTTTTTTAATTAAACAAGACAAACCAACAGAGAGAGCGACAGGCATGGCCTGCCTCTGTCCATGTCAAAACTTGTTGCATAAAAATACAATTGTTAGCTCATGCTTGGCAATGAAAGCATGGCCAGCCAATTGAAAACAGCCACGTAAGCAATATTCAACTTACATGGCTGATTTTAAAAAAACACCTAATCAGGCAATCACCCAACAAGACTTGACACATGACCCATCACCTGATCGTAACCAGTCTCGGGTCACCGGGCTGATGGATTATGCCACCATTGGTCGTGCCTGGCCTGACACGAGACACGACTCACATTGGCCCAACATGACATGACCCATGCCATGAGCCGGCATGATCCAGGACTAGGCATGATTTTGAATTATTTCATGTAGGTCCAAGCACGACTGAACAGTGCTATGGCACGGGCTATGCTAAGGCCACCCAACCTAGTTAACACCTCTAATTCGTCAGGTGGTCTAACATCCATTGACAAAAGAATCACATTCTAACTCATTTTGTCAAATGTGAGTAATTTCAATTTCCAAACTTCCATAGAATAATAATCAAGATTTTAATTTTCTCCCTAAATGTAAAGTATAAAGTAATTCCAAAAAATAAAAAACTATTGTATATTATTTTTAAGATTTGCACCATGACCCTTGTTGCCCTATAACATAACACATAAACAACACCGTTGATGCCTTGAAATGCCACACGGAGTCCATACTAATAGTACACATTTACTAATATGACAACATACTAAACAAAGAGGAATTCTAATTGCACCATAACACACACAGACACACACCACACACGGT
This sequence comes from Sapria himalayana, assembly GCA_029783825.1. Taxonomy (NCBI): domain Eukaryota; kingdom Viridiplantae; phylum Streptophyta; class Magnoliopsida; order Malpighiales; family Rafflesiaceae; genus Sapria; species Sapria himalayana. The sequence goes on along the minus strand of JAREIK010000403.1, from coordinate 2,402,827 downwards.
GCACTTTTTGTGCACGATATACATTGACACAATGGGAGTGTGAAATGACAAAGGACAATGGAGATGCATAGGAACCATGCCACCTTCTTCTTCATAGGGAAGTAAAGTTGACATGTGCATTGTAACATAACGTGCACATGTACATTGCATTGCTACAATGCATGTACTCTCTCATTCTCTCTATAGAAACCTAGGATTTGTACTCCCTAACCCTAAGATCTCACATATTGGTTTCTCTCATCAATAAATATATAAACAGTAAAAAAAATTACAATATTAAGCAAATTAGAAAGAGAGAAAAAAAAAGAAAAAAAAAAGAGGAGAGAATGAAAAACAACTTAAAAATATTTCACTCACTAGAAATGAGTACAACAATAATATTTATAATAATTCCAAATCAAAGTAGATTATAAATAAGAACACTAACTTTACATAATTTAATACAGCATATATAATAAATACAACATAGATATCTTAAATATTTATATTGACACATTATCCATATCGAACTAACATGCTAAAATATTAAATATCAATGGAAGGCAAACATGTGATTTTTTAATTATCCATTAATCATATAAATATTGGTGCCTGTTAGCTAACAACTAACTCATTATTAGTAATACATCTTTTATCTTATAATATCCAACTAGTTTAATAGTAAATTTTGGATCAATTGTTATTTCTCAACGATACTAAGAAGTAAGAACATGCATCCAGATCAATTTATGGAAATTAAAATTAGAAAATACAACACAATATTTTCAACAATAAATTAAGTCATGAAAAACATTTAGTGCAGGAATACAAATTAAGACTACTCCTTAAATTATTAGCAATTATAAGAAATTGTGGAAAAAACAGATGCTAAGATTATCCCTATTTTGTAGAAAAGCAACAAACCTAGAACGAGATTATGTTATGTTGCTATATTCCAGAAATCCAATCAGACTCAATATTATGACGTTACAAAGACGTTCACACAGGATAATTAAAAAGTGAGATTATTTACCAAGATAACAGGAGTACAAGAAGAGTAAAGTTTATATTTCATGATAACAAACAAATAAATAATAACAGAAAGTTAAGTAACAAACTTGTAACGCTGCAAAGCCACAGCGAATCTTTTTTCTTGTTTAACATCCCCTTCCCAATCATATGCCTCTGGCATCCGGTACTGTAAACCAATAGTAACTACTTCAAAATTAGCTATGAGAAAAACATGTAACAATACATGAAAAAGAAAACAAAATAAAATTATAACATATAACACTTTTTATTTTATTTTTGCTGAAATTAACAAATTAAACATGGAAAACATGCATAAATTATTAAAAAATAATGGAAAGTAACAGTATGAACAACATAACAAATCCTATTTTACACTCATGTGTGCCGTGTACTCAATATAATAAATTGAATATGAAATAAATAAACACGAGATTCAATTTATGGCATGCCCACAAGCATAAAACAAAATACATAAATGGTAAAATAAAATGATGAGATAACCCATATGCATTGGGCCAGACAATACAAATATCAAATACAACTATAAGTAATTATATAAAAACACAAACTATTAATTCAAAAAAAAACTCAAATAAAATTCAATAAAACTCAATCATTAAATATGCACATGAGGGACACAAATAAAATGGGCAATTGAATTAGAACAAACCAGAAGTTGGGTGCTACATTTCATAATAAAACAAAAAGATACAAAAATACAAAAACTATAAATCACAACACTCATCCTAAAATTGATATGTACAAATCTAGAATATCAAACATTGAAGAAAAATAAGATAAGTTAAAATATTTTTAAGTAATTCATAAAAATATGTACTAGTTATTCTATTGTTTGAAAAACAAACTAATGACTAGAGACTTTTTCATTGACCCCAATATACAAGGAACTATATCTAAGTAAATGTGTTTAGAAAAATTAAGAAAAAACAACATTAGCTACATAAATTATATCTAATCTGATAATAATCAGATAGATAATCTTTTATATAATTCTCTTGTAAATAATACATATAACTATATAAGTCACATCAAATAATAAATTAATATATAAATCAATATGAGTATTTATTGGAATAGAACTCAAAAAATCAACATCAACCAAAATATCAAACTATATATGAACATCAACTATATATCTCCTCTTTCACAAAAATAATCTCTCTTAGGATAGAACACATATATCACAAGAAAATATTTGAGTCTATCACTAATCCCAATATACAAAAAATTACGTCTAAAAAAATATGTCAAGAAAAATTAAGAAAAAAAGTAAATTAGCTACATAAATTATATATGATCTGATAATAATTAGATAGTTAATCTTACATATAATTCTCTTATAAAAAATATATACAGCTACATGAGTCATATTAGATGAGAAATTAGTAACTAGAATAATAAGATTATTTACTAGAGTACAAATCAAAAAACTAATCTCAATTAAAATATCAGCCTATGTAAGAACATCAACTACATACATCCTATGTCATAAAATAATCTCTCCTATAGTAGAACACATATATCCAATAAAATATTTAAAATCTTTCAAGATCATTTATATAAAATTGAGACTAAAAATATTCATTAATATGAGAGATTATCAACTTATTATCTCTTGTAATCAAAATATTATTTATATACATAATAAGCAATATCATCATATTGTCAAAACTCCTTAGAAAAAATAAATAAAAATCAATAATAACCTTGGAAAACCCAAACAATGTGATTACATGTGAAAATCTTGTAAATCAAATTTTTAATGATTACTTTAAGTCATATAATAATTTCTGCAATATACAAATTATATTTGATTGTGCTGCTCAAAACTCAAATTATTACTTCATATACACCCTCAACAACATAATGAAAAAAAATATTTTTCATATTTAACTGATATATCCTCCATCTATAAAATATTATTAATGAAATAAGAATCGATACAAAAGACATCTTGAATATTTTAGAGAAAATATTTTGGTAATCAACACTATATATTTGAGTGAACCATCTCACGACAAATCTCACTTTAAGTTAATCTATCTTCTCACATAAACTTGTCTTCACAACGAACACCTACCAACAACTAACAACAAATCTTTTTGAAAGTTAAGGTACTAGCTCCCAAGTCTTGTTGAAGTAGAAAAAAATTATTTTTTTAACATTATCTAGCATCATCTTAAATAAACTAACATCTCATAAAAAGATCTAAGTATCCTAATATCATCACAAAATTTAATTTAAAAAAAAGAAAAAAAAACATTAATATCATAAAATTGCAAAATCGTATAATGAATATAACTCTTATATTCTTCTTTGAGGGTGATTAGAAAATCAAAATTAGAGAAACTAATTACAGAGTCATATGGATTCTTGCTAAACTCTATTCTGCTATAAACAATTTGCAACTATCCCCTTCTTTTAGTAAACTCCAAATTCATGTAGTTAAGTCTCCCACTGTCTAGCTCAAATGGAGTAGAACTTGAATAGAATCATTAATCATTAATGCCATCAAGTTTTGAGATTGACTTCCCTTCCTAGGAAACCCCACACTCTCAAGTCAACTTAACTTATATTTATTGGTATATATAATGACGTTAATTGATTATCATAATGAGGACCAATAAATTATAATATAACTAATGAAAGACTCATAAATCATAACTAGATGTCCAATAGGGAAAACAAAAAATTAGAAAAATAAAGAATTCAAAGAAAAAATGAGCATTGTTCAATGAAAATAATATCAGTACTCATTAATACTCTATTAGACTCTAAAAAATAGTTTAGTTTTTTTTGAATACAGTAATAACCAAAAAAATGTACATCTCGAAGCTCTAGTTATCATTTTATTAAACAAAGTAAATACTTCAATAAAAAACTCTTGGGAGCAAGCTAAGCAATATCTTTTCAATCCATATGACCTAAAATGACACTTAGTAAGAAATAACAAAAAAAAAAAACATCTTGTAAATTAGATAGTTTATGGATAATACAATATCCCTCCAAAAATACAACATAACACTCTAACCAATTAAGAGTGTCGAACAGTCTTAACTAGATTTTTATTTTTTTCTTTGTACAACCTTATTTTATGGAGATGCCTGAACAATCTCTTCAATCTTGTTCTTACTCTTCTATTGTCTCACTTTGATTTCTAATTAGGAAAGAGAATCACATGTCAGGTAGATCTTAACCAAGTTTAGATATAGCTGACAAAAAACTATCTCCTAACTACATGTCCAAATGGAATAACAAAAAAATAAAAAAAAAATAATGAGTTTAAATGAATCTGTTGGAGACAATCTTCCTAGACTCGCAAAAAATGAGTCAAACTCAATGAAAACCATGCTAATATGTATTAAAACTCTTCTCTAATAAAAGAATAAGTATACCCTTGTTAAATACTAAAATAAACAAGAAAAGTATATCTTAAAACTCTAATTTTTATTTTACTTCATCCAGAGGAAAAATAATGAACAAAACAATAACTTCAAAAAATAACTTTTAAAGACAAGCTAAGCAATCTCACTTTAAAGTATAAGAAATTAAAAGGCAAATAATGAGAAATGACATAAATAAACATTTGGTTAATTAGATATTTAGTAATTAGTACCAAATCCCCCAAAAATACTATTAAACACTTCTACCAATAAAGAGTGTTCAAGTGGTCTCAAATAAATTTTTATTATTATTTTCAGCAACCTTATTATGCAAAGATGTTTGAACAATCACTTCAACCTTATTCTTACTCTTCTGTTGTTTCACTTGGACCTCTAGTTAGGAAAGGAAGTCTCCTATCAGCTAAATGTCAATCAAGTTCAGATGTAATTGATGAGAAACTCTTTCTCCTAACTAGAGATCAAAACATTCTAGACTTATTACATTATTTTCACTTCTCTGCAATCTCATTTATGCCTAAAATTTAAAGTAAAAATTAATCAACTACATTTAAACTCGTTGATCAATATTATGATTGAACTTTTATAATCATCATGTATATCAAGCATGTATTATGTTGACTCTTGAGAGAGAAATTTCTATGAAAAAGAATCTCGATCAAGTCTAAACGACTTAGTAGTCCATAAGTCTATTCCACTTCTATACCATGATGAGCAAGAAATTGAGAGACATAATCACTCAGAACTTGAAATCTAGAAAAAATAGATACAATTCAAAGCAAAGGAAAACCTCTCAAGAAACCAGGTAAATTTGCAATCAACTCCTCTAAGCATAACATTATGATCATTGTCTGAAAGAAACAAAAGAATAATACTTAACATCCTAATTCACAAATGATATGTATTCATATATTTTTTATTTTTTTCTTTTATTACTTCTCTTATTAGTATTAATATATTTAATCCACTTTCCGAAGTATTATTTCACTCAGAATACTGTTTGATCCTATTAAAAGAAATTGGCTTCCCTCCATTCTAATCAAATGTAATTTAGAAACTAATAGTTCAACCTTTGAAAAAATTTATTATTGGTTACAGATTAGTATTGAATATAAAGAAAAATCTAAATAAGAAGATAAACCACCTTAAAATAAAACATGCGAGGAATTAGGATTAACTCAAATATTTGCTATGAATTAATATGACTCTCTCATTATCAAAATAACTTCAATATGAATTCTTATTTTACTAGGATTAGCTCAAATTCAATCAGCATACCTTATTTGCATGTAAGTAAAATGTTGAACAGGCCTGACCCAATTTTTTTTTTTTAATTAAAAAAATAAAAAAAAAATTAGTTGCCAAGGATTGCTCCCATTAACCATATGGCTGTTGCTTCATCAACAGTTGGGCCAGCTAGGGAGATTGGACCAGCCCATCCTCATAGAGCTCCAAGTGATAATCCGCCCTAGCCGATCCTGGCAGTCTCCAAGGCAAGCCATCACAGCCCACCCTATTATGTTTATCTTATATTTTTTACATAAAATATTATTATTATATTTATCTCATATAAAGCATAATACAGTACAAAGCATTCAGGGGAGGGAAGCATTCCTACGAGCATTGCTCGCCAGGCTTGGTCGCCTGCCCTTGGTGCACCTTAATGCAGCGGATAAGACCTTGGTGCACCTTATTATTATGTTTATCTCACATAAAGGACTGCTCAGTCATAAGCCAGCATGTTTGACCCAGCCCATTTTACTACCTCCACAATCAAGAAATCATAAGTCAGCAATGAATAGGAAAAAATAAAAATTGTGAATGCTTGAGGGAAATCATAATCAGAAACGCATTCATACCTACTGTTGAAATTTAAAAAAAAAATATTTTCATACAAACAAAAAGATCAGAGAAGAAGATTTGCCAAGCATAAACACACAGTACAGCACAGAGCCGGAACAATGCACTGGAAGTTGTTTTATCACCTCAGTCGAACCATCAGCCTCTTCTGACTTCTTCTTTGCAAGTTCATATATTTCCTTCTTGTACCTGTTGGGAAAAAAAAAATAACATTGCATATTAGAAACCCATGACATGACTGAACCAAAAATTATGATTAAAAAAACTTCAAAAACCTAATCAAAAGTTATTACCTTAATTCACGATGTTCTGCTTCAGTAAGATTCACCCCATCAAATAGATACTGTTCATCCACGATATCATCTCTGTGTTATTGAGAATGACAGAAGAAATAAGATAAAACAAAAAATCATCAGAAAGGTAAGTAATCCTAGTTCTCTGATTACAAGATTGCATTTTAAAAGCACCTTATTTCCTCCAGTTTCTTTTGCTCTCTTTTCTTAAGATACTCTTGCCGTGAAAACTTCCTGAATTAGAGGAGAATAAAAAAATTGGTGCCTTCTACTCACAAGCCAATTATATCAAACATAACAGCAAGCCAAAGAGCACGCGCCTCAAATTAGCAATGTCATTGGCCTCTGCTGCAATTGATCTCTGTATGTCTTCTTCTAATCATGACAAAAAAGAAGCATACAAATACTAAATTAATTGAAGAACGTTATCATGGTTTCTAGTGAGTATTAAGGTCACACCTTCTTGCTCTCTTGTAAGCTTTGGCTCTGTTAGCTGTCAAAAACCATTAAAAAAAAAATTTTTGACCGAGAAGAAAACAAGCAGGCACATATTCCCTTATTATCCATAGCGGTGTCAAGTGGATCGGGTAGCACGGGCACGGCACGAGACACAAATTGGAACCATGTCTGAACCTGGTTTCTAGTGAGTATTAAGGTCATACCCAAGGCACGGCTCATGCCATGCTGGGCCATAGGCAACCATGCCTCGTGCAGGGCCATGCACGACCTTCATGCATGTCCTGTTGGCATGGTAAACTTGACCCGGGACCGGGAAGTTAGGAACCAGGTTTATGGGTTACTGGGAAGGATACGTGGTCCAGTTGGATAGCACCAGACCAGCCCAATACATAATTAATTTTTTTAAAAAAAATTGTTCATTAACATTTTTTTAAAATCCACAATGTGGCGAGTTTTTTAATGATACCCTCCATGTGGCTGGCCATGGCAAGCGCCACGCCAGCCGCTAGGCGAATCCGAGTCCCTGAGGCCCTACACCAACTGCCGAGAGCCTTTTTGGTTGTCACTAGTAATCGCATATCAAGCAAGCCCGCATAGCGTGGCGGTGGCACTCGGACCAACTGGCACTGGCCGATGCTGCAATACAACACCGGGGACTCGAAATGACCCAGCCCAATACTTCCCATACTCATGCCAGTCATCTCGTGCCAAGCCTGGCAAAACACAAGTCATGCCGTGCCGGGCACGGCACGGCCCGTCTAACACCTATAATTATCCATGTAAGTATATTTGTCAAATCAGCAAGATGCAAAAGGAATTAAAGAATGTTGACACTAAGCATGAAATACATGGTTACCTTTCGAGTCAGTGCAGCATCGCGTTCCCTAATATTTCGTTCCAGCTGTTCCCTCTCTCTTTGATCATGAATTCTTTCTTCTTCTGACTGCATAGCAGAATTATCCAAGCCATTTTTGAATCTTAAAAAACTAAAATGGAAAAACCTGTCTACTTTATTGGAGATGAAGATAAAAGACAAATAGCATTTAAAAAGAAAACATTGCTGCACCTCAACAAGGCTGGCAATTATCAAAAAAAGTTCTGAGCGATGAAATTTAAATGGGAATGTCCAAAGATTAAATGTAACACAGTATTTTATAGTATTCGTATTTAAGTGTTCATTGAGCAATGAGTACTCCAAGAAATTATTGATTAGTTTATATTCACATGTCCATAGCATATGATGTATATCTTTGATAATCAAATGTATTGTGTTTTATTATTGTTGGAGTTTGCACTTTAGAGGTTACCATTTTTTGTTTAATTTTAGTTGTTTCATGTCCATAGCATATGATGATAACATTGGGCAAGAATCATCATCATTATTATTAATCAATTCAATTTGTACAATATGAATTTGCACACCTCAGTGACATGATCTCAGTGGACATCATTCACTACCCTCAACTAGTTCCTTCCCTCAGAACTTTCAACCAACAGAAGGAATTGTATTCAGAAATTGATGTTAACAGTTATGTAGTTCTTAGGCTCTCAATGAAGATACCAAAAAAATAAAAAAATAAAACATTTATCATTTCCAGTTTGGAAATACAACTAACTACCTCAGAGTTATCATCATCATATCTGTCAGTTCGCCTCTTTATCTGTTTTTCGTCTCTGGCTTCTTTGACCACCTGCAACTTAAATATAATTACCATGAAAAAGATACTAGAAATCATTCTCTTCCGACACTTTCAGCAAGAAAACCAAATGAAAAAACGTGTTCTTCAGTAAGAACATCAAGAATTTGCCTCGTTATCTTCATCCTGGTCATTCTCTATCTTTTTCCTGAACCGTTTTCGTTTAGTATCAGCATTAGTTGTTCGGGGCTCACAATTAACTGATATAGAGGCATCAGAATCAGCACAATCTTCCAAAATTCTATATGATTTCTGCTTCCTAGCAAACATAACGGCTTCTCTTTCTTGCTTTTGATAAAGCTGTATGTCAAAAATTAGATGTTGAGAAATAAGAAAATTAAAACTGCATACAAAGGGTTTTCCAAACATGTAAGCCAGAAGTTTGTTTTGGCATATAAAAAACTAACATTTAATGCAGAAGATTTAGAGGGTACTCTTGCTAATATTTCTTGAGCAAAAGAATGAACTTCGGGTGATGTTGATGACAACCCGAATTCCTCTAGCTTGCCCAAGAATCCAGCCAATGAATCTGCTTGACTAGCTGCAATACAAAATGATGTTACACAAAATGCTTGCATTCATTAGAAAAATTAATTAATAGCAACATCTGCTTCCTTAAATTGAGATAAACACTTGAGAGTACAATCATACAACTCACCTAATCCAAGAACATATTGAACAATCATGGCCTTTGAATATCCAAACAAAGACATTAATTTATCAGATACCCATGTTTTCAATTCAGAGTCACCCATTTTACCCTGCATTAAAATCAGTATATAAAATTACAAATAAAAATAAGCGATTAACCCAATAAATCACAGAACTCATAAAATTTAAATGAAAAAAGAAATTAAAACCATTCATATCTCATAAGCATATCAACACATACATCACAAGTGAATAAAGTCAACTTGATACCATAGTAGGAATTTGTAAGGTTTGGTTTATTTACAGATTAATATTTTGTTTATTTATTTTTCATTTTTTTTATTTCATAGTAGGGATCAAGCAACATATATGATGCCCCAAACCATATATATAGGTGTGATTGTTTTTCATCTTTAAGTTTTTAAAAAAATAATTTAATTTTGGCTCTTCTCCTTATCACTTCTCTTTCACCCTTCCTAAAAAATGACTAAGTACTAAAATCCTAGAATTTGTGGCGAACATGGTATAAAAGCTGGTTTTCACTGGTTAAAAAGCAAAAGCTTGATGTGGTAGTGGTGATACGACTTCCACCAGTATCGGAAATAGTGGTTGGCATTAACAAAGGAGGCACCACCATACTGTGCACAATATAATATGGTTTTTTATATTTTTTTCTTACTCCTTGATTGAATTTTAGCAATCAAACATGTGATGAAAAAATGATGATAATCTAGTAGCTAACGGAAGAACAAATGATTGTTTACATTCCATGATAGTAGGCACGACGGTGCAAATATAACTCAAATAAAACTTGGAAAATAATATTTCAACCTTCGAGAAAGTTTATTATTGATTATATTTGATATTCAATATGAAGACTAATTTAGATAAGAATATAAATATTCTTAAAGTGATTCTTATTTCAATTATTTATATTCCGTACAAATTCTTATTTTAGTGACTATATCTCATAGATGGATAATCATCATCTAGAGGTGAAAAAAATATTTCATGTTGATCTCGGAATAGAGTTATATATGAAACAACTACTTTAATTTAAAGCAACACAATCAGATTCAATTTATAAATTATAAAAGATATTGTATAATCTAAAATAGCTATTGAAATATTAAGAATTACTCAATTCAAGTTGTACCACATTCAGTTCCAACTATACAAATTCTTATTTTAATTTATATTATCATGTAAAGTGTGATTTTTATGAGTGACATTATGTGGGACCTTTTTTGAAAGTTTAGCATGGAGTCATTATAGTTTCTAATGTTTTATTTTTATTTGATATTTTTGGTAATTTTCTTTTGTTGAGTTTTTTTATTAAATAAAAGAAATAACTAAAATTAGTGTGTGACAACTAAAAATAATCCAATAAAATTTGAAAAAAGACATATTACATGTGGGTTATACTGTGAAGATCTGATTTATTGGTAAAATTACATGAGTCACTTATTAGAGAAGAGCCACCACAAGCTTAAACTCAAAAATGGATAGTGATCGATGCATGATTATTAGGACATATTTGGCAGTCAATTAACCTGAATACATCCAACATATGTATTTCTTAAGATATGTGCAAGAATGTTAGGATTTTGGCTACATCAAATTTACTTTTCAAGAATGTTTCATCAATATGATTATATTACTCAATTATCAATATGTAGACTAATTGGTCAAAATTAAGCAACTTGTTAAGTCATTATGTGACTTTGACATAGTTATAAGAGATGATTGTTAGAGTCATACACATGTAAAGAGATTATACTATATTAAGAAGTTTAAGTGATAAAACTTGCATCATTTTTTATATACATGTGTTGGGAGATAGATATAAAATTTTGCGGATAAAGATTCTTGGTGAGAAGTGACTTTCAAATTTCTCAAAGATTTATCAAAGTAATTCAAAAATTTATAATAATACTCATATCATGTAAATTTACTATGATTGATGAAATCAATATAATGAATTCACCGTATAATAACGATGAGAGAGCAAGCATGAGTATTCCAATACAAAAGAAGTCATTGGAGACATTCATTTTGAGAGAGATTTGGATAGAGATATCAAATGGGTCGGAAAACTTGAGAATAACATGAGGTATAGTACAATTCAGTCAAGTCTAGCACAGCACGACCCAATTTAGAGTCGTGCCTATACCAACTTTGTGTCGGCCCATGGCACGACACAGGCCTTTCCAGGCAGGAGTTCCTAGCACGAGAGGTGTGGTATGGCACGATGGCCCATCTAGGCAGGTTTCAGCTCAGCTAACCAAACAGACTAATCAAGCTAGGTCTAACCAGGCTTTGCATGACTCAGCACGACTTAGAAAAAAGCACAACACTGGATCATGCCAAGCTGACTGGGCTCAGAGTCATGCTGGCATGACAAAGCATATACTAAAAACCATTTTAAACCTCTAGGTTTTAACATACTCAACAAAGATGTTAGATGTTACATCCTGAATTTATAAACTTGTTTACTGTTCATAAGTTATAAAATAGGCTATTGGATCCATTCATACCATATTTTTTACGAATACATTTATTAGTTTTGTTATGTTTACTCAATATGAATGTCTTAGACTTATCTTCTTACATGATATTGTTTTTGTAATATTTACTCAAACATCTACAACAATATCTAGATCAATTAAAATTAATATAATCAATCTAACTACTACAGTGGCTTCACCACATAGTGAGAGAGCTAGCAAGATGCTACGAGAGGAAACCAGTGATGGAAAACTTTTCATTTTGTGAGATATTGAGACATACATATCATACCTGGTCCTATCGGACTCTTCAATATTCAATATTCAATGATCATACAATAGGCTACTTGAACCTCTCAGGAAGGATCCTCTCAAAGAGATGAAGTATCTAAAACATAAAATCATCGTATATTATGAATTTAAAACATGAAACTGTCTTCTTATTCAACAAGAATAAACAAAAATATTATTCATAATACTTAAAAATTGAAGTCAACAAATATAGCTTCATGCACAAGGTAATTCCAGTGAATGGATTCATCCAAATTTTCAAGGTAGAAGACTAACCTTGAAGAAGAGAAGAACAAAGAAGGATCACTTCCAAGAAAAAAGCTTAAATCATCATGATAAAGTGATCAATGCCTTCCCTCCTCTCATACTGCAATTTTGGAAAAGTTTTCCTTTGGTTATGCTTACTAACACTAACAAATTTAATAGTTTAGGCTCTCTTTAAATTGAATTTGTAATATTATTTTTACTTATATTATTTTTGGAATCAACTAATAATATTGATAATTGATCATATATTTTAGCCAATTAAAAAAATGAGAATGAAGAAGAAAGTTACAATGTTGATCATTATGTGGATGTGAATGTGAATGAAAAAATTAGTTGTTGTTCCAAACTAATTATTTTAATGTGTTTTATTTTAATGATTTATGAATTTAGATAAGTAATATATACTTGCAAGTTGACATGCTTTGTTGGCAATTTCTATGAATTTTATAAATTTGAGACAAGATTTAATAAATTTATTAATATATTTTATATATTTTTATCCTTGGAGGTATAATTTATATATTTTTATTGATTAAATTAATATTTTTAATAATATATAACAATAAATAATTATTATATTTGATTATATTTTTACAAAATATATATGTAAAATGAGATGAACCTTACATAAAAAAGTATGCACCTTAAGGGCGCATTGTATCTTAAGGCTATGACAAGCCTTTGCGCCTTGATGCATCTTGCACCTTGGTGTGTCTTGTACATTTCACAATAATGACGGATACACATGTCACATTCTTCGAGGACAAATCCTTGTATAAGGATTTCATCTAAGAGAACACACCTTGAATACCATAGTAATAAGTTTATTATCATGTCTCATTTTTACTCCTCGCTAAAGGATAACTACTTTTCATGCACATACAAATACACTTGATAATACCGATACAATATATTTTGAGGTATCTTGAGACTTCTCTCCATGGAAATAGAGAGACCTCTCTTAGAGCTTTGTTACAGAAATATAAGCCTGATATGAGTATCCCACTAAACATAAAATATTAGTTTTCTCAAAAAAGATAAATGAGAATTGAGAGATTTGGTAATCACAACCTAAAGATATATACTAGACAAATATTTTTACATCTTTTCCCAAATAAGTTTCTTATCGTGTCAATTGATCAAGTTCAAATAGCGATTTTAATCTTTTGATTACTTTATAGAAAAAAACCAAAAATATATTATACTTCACACTCGTTATCATGAATTCTTTCTTATTTTTATTGTAGCACTATATATTATAATTTTTATCCTCGCTTAATAATTAGTTTTCTAATACTCTTTTCAAAATACTTAATCAACTATAATGGTGAAATACTAAGTTGAATGAATATAGTATAAACACATTCAACAATACTTAGTATCACATTTTAAAACATTTAGATAAGTCAATAATAAGATATATATAAATTTACATGATAAAAATTTGACATGAATTTAAAGTTGAACGACTTAATGTCATGTTGATAACTAAAAGATTTATAACTTATAATATTGATCATTATGATAGTTTTTTCTCATGTAGCCAAAATGATCATCACTAGATTATTTCATTTTATTATTACATCCCATAAGTGGATTGTATATCAATTGGATGTAACAAATATACATAAATAAAATAAAAAAGAAACACTAACAAAAATGAATGCAAGCTAGACATTATATAATAGGCTATTTGAATTAGAGCATACCACAAGTTGGGCGCTCTCAAACATTATACAGAAATAAAACAAACTATATATATAATGAAACAAAACTGGAACATTCCTCCAAGTTGATGTATAGAGGTCTAAAATATCAATCTTGGAGGAAACAAAATGTAAGTTAGAGCTTTTTCAATGTCTTTATAAAGATATTTGATAGTTCATTTGCTATTTGAACATATGTTATCGTAATGATTTGATCATGTATTTTTTTATGAAAAAAAAATAATTTACCTCAATGATTTTTATCCACTTGTGAAACATTGAAATTGAGACAATATGCACCATTAGTTAATTATCACAATAAAAAAAAATAGAAGAAAAAATAGATATTAAATATCTATTTTAAATATCGAATCTAAAATATCTCGCATGTAACAATCAGTATCGCTCTAAACTTTATCTTTATATTTTATCTCAAAAAAATATTGTTACAAAATAAAAAGGCCGACAAAAACTCATGTGAGTGGAGAAAAACAAGCACCACCCATCTCACTCAATCCCCATAAAAATCAATCAAGTATGTTAATCTTGTATACAAAAAAAAAGAAATGAAATTAATATTACAAACTTATCACTTCATAAATCAACTAATAAAAAATAAATTATAATAAAATTCTAATAAGTTATAAGATTGAGATTGGACAAATCTTAGGTGATCAAAAGTTTCACTTTTTAACATGATGTTTTTATGCTCACCCTTAGACAATTTCTCAACATTCCATTGCTAAGTCTTGGGGAATCAAGAATTTCCTACTAACCAATAGTTACATCACAATTAAACGAAGTATATCTGAGATAGACTAAAATTTACTAGAAACATTTCAGACATGTACTAACAATTGAGAAAGTACTAGTCAAGGTAGAGATATAGGTAGAAGAATCCCAGTTCAATGCATACATTATAAAAGAAATGGCTAAACTAGAAAGAGTTGTTAAGAATTATTTCCAGATAGAAAACCGAAAGCACAATTAATTGTTGATGAGGACATAGACATACCAACTATCAAAACCATATATGGGTCCTCATATAGTTCTCTCGTTGTGACCCTTACTAGAGAAGAATATCCATTATTTCTAGCCAATAATACAATAACAAGCATTTCCTAGTCTTTAGTTGCTAGAGGATTTGTAACTCATCTTTTAACTTCAATCTTCAGAATTATTAACTCAAGAGCCAAATGTCACATTATAGATGATCATTTTTTTCACTTTATTTTTATTTTATTCACTAAATATTATAATATCAGAATGACAAGCCATCAAAAATTTTTGATTATGGAAACATTGAGTTTGATTCTTTATTTCTTTCATATGTTATGTTTATTCATGGTTATTTAATTAGTTTTTTTTTATCTTTCTAAATAGCTCAACCCTTACTTCAATTTCTTTTGCACTAATATTTATTTGTAGAATCAAAAAATTTTAAATGAGACTTCTTTTATAACTGAGCATTATGATTCATATGGCCATATTTCTATGATAAAATATATCACTAGATATTTAAATATTGTTAATCCATTAGTCATCCATTCTCAACATGATAACTTATTATTGATCAAACTGAGAATATTGAATCATAATGTTTGAAATATTTATATACTAGAGTATAAGACACATCGATTAAGAATAACATCACAACTTCTTATCGTACGTATCATACATATATGATAAGAACTCATTCGATCTAATATACATAAATATATAAAAACCTGATATAGATAAGACTCGAGATTGATTTTAAATATTTTATTAATTTTATTAATAATTATACATATTTTACGTGGATAGTCCTTCAATTTAGATTATGATTTTTTTCTGTTACTAGAAAAATGCAAAATTAATGTAATAAAATTATTTAAAAAAATTATAAATAATAATATATTAAAATATAAATCAAATAGCTTCTTATTATAATTAGGAAACCATATATCAGACTTCCTCTTCGTGTACTAGTGTCACGAGCCAGGAATTTCAACACAATGACATAGCCCGTACAACATCTCAACAAATTATCACGGGCTTAGTCTTTGCATAATAACAACCATTTGTTGCATATTGAACTAGTTTCTCCCTTCAAGAGAATGACTCTAGATCTCAACCAATTTGTGCAAGATTGATTAAATGTGGCTATTGAAGAATCATATCTGGCTATTGATTAAATTATGATACTTACGTCTCTTTCTAAGATATAATCTTACTAAAGATAGAGCAAGGCTAATTTGGAAGAGATAGATATCACTCGAATGAAACTTGAGAATTAACATCTCAATTTTCAATAAGATCTATTATTATTTATAGGTGGTGTTCAATATGAAAACAAGTTCACATGAAAAGATAAAAAGTCTTAAGGTAGTGCTTATTTCAAAGATATTCACTTAAATGTTTGGTGTAATTTATCAAAATACTTTTTTTCAAATAGCCAAAATAGCTTCTATACAAATTTTAATTTTAGTGACAATATCTCATATATAGATATTCACCAATTAAATGTGACAAATATATTTCTTCCAGTTGACCTTGAGGTAGAGATATATAAAGAAACTGCTTAAATTTTGAGCAACACAATCAAATTTTAATTTATATATTATAAAATATATTGTATAGCATTAAGCAATGACTAAGATTTTTAGAATTATTCAACTCAAATAGTACCTTCAGTCAATTCCAAACATACAGATTCTTATTTTAGTATATATTTGTGTGTTATACAAGTCTCTATTTTTTCAAATGAAATCATATGGCAGGTTGATTCTTCTAATTATATGGGTGGATCATATTTTTAATACCAGAAATAATGAGTTCGAAATTACTTAACTCGAGTAGTATCTTTATTTGTTGTTTTAAACAAATAATTTGGAGAGACCTAGATTATTTCTCATGATAGAAGTGGTTTATTCAATGAGAAAGATTATGATGTTGTCACAAAAGAATTATATGATAGAAGTTGTTTATTTTAATAGATGTTAATCATTTAAGTTGTGTTCTAAGAAACTTTTCGAAAAAGCTAGATGTTAATTTCATATTTGATAAAACCCACTCAATAAACACTATTATATTAAGAAGAATTATATGAAAAATTAACAATATAATTATCATTAAACAATATATAACTTAAGTACTGAATATAGTTGATCATTTTCTAGATTCTCCACAATATGTTCACCTAGGCCATACTATTTTAATATTAAGATATGTGATTTGTGAAAAAAAAATCCATGTATTTGATTTTGTCAATGATCATGAATACTTACAGTTAGTCAGATATTTATATTTGAATTGACCACAAGCATATATCAAGATAAAATTGACTATAAGTTTGTGTACTTTTATTTGAAGCAATCTCATGTCTTAAAAAAGTATGAAAGAATAATTATTTTAAAATTTTATACAAAAATAATATTCAAAGAAATAGCAATAGTCACTTGCAAAATATTTTAGATCATATACCTCGTAGATATTAAATACATATTTTCTTCTCTCACTACTCTCTAATCTAATAGTCATTTCATAAGGCAAGTAGATTTCAATGTAATATTTCAAATGTAGACAAAACATATAAAATAAATTTCTTCTTCCAAAAGGAGATTCATGATTGGATTACCCCTACATCCTCATTCCTATAGAAAATTAGTTAGCATAAATCTTCACAAAAAAAAATTATTTTACTTTTTCTTTTCTCAAGACTATAGTGTCTTAAATAGTATTATAATTTACATTTGCTATTTTATTTTCTTTTTGATTTTATGATTTATGGATGAAATCATTTAACATATGGGATTCCCTAATCCAAACCATAATTTTATATTTTCATTGCACATTCATGATTTTATTGAGTTTTTGTTTGTTTTATGGCATGAGTTTTTGTAATAAAAATTATAAGTAATAGTATTTAAGAGTATATCTCTAATATTTTAATATTTATTATATTGATCATGCAATTATTCTATAAATTTCTAATATTATCACACCCCACAAAATATATTTAAATAATAAGGAATAAATATTTGATTAAGAAAACTAAAATATTTTTTTTATTATAAAAGTGTTTCGATATATTTTTGGGAAATATAATATTAATCAAAAACTATCTAACCAACTAAATATATTCTTTAGTCTTTTTCTATCATGTGTTTTTCCAAATCTTGCATTATGATGAAAAATTATTTAATTTACTTCTCAAAATATTTATATATACTTATTTTATTCATGATCTTACTCTATAAAATAATGCAAGACCCAAAATGATAAATTATGTCTTTATTACTTACTCTAGTACACTCAAAAATAATATATGTATTATTCGCCTAAGATGAATTAAAAACTAATTATTACTAATATTAAATTTTTTAAGTAAGAATCATTCTTTAAGAAATCTAGATCATATGAGAATTTAGAAAAGATATATGAATCTCCTACTCTATCTTTAGAGTCTCTTTTGGGCCTCCAAGCTCCAACTAGGAGGGATCATGACCTATCAACTATTTTTTAACTTGTTCAATTACATTATGGTGACACTTATCTTGAGTAATCACATGTACTAATAAATACAAAAAAATGATTTTGGACAGAGTAAAAATTTTTAGAAAATAATTAATCTCCTAATATAGATGAGATAGTAACTCTTCAGTATTTTAAGTCCCATCTTCAAATGAGTTGGGAGTTGAAAGATTTGATCACTCAAATCTTTAGTTTATTCTAAGAAAAAAATAACTTTGCACAATCTATATAGTACAAAAGAAAATATCACAAGAAGTTAAAAGAGTTGAACTTAGTACTGCATTTCACGAGTTTGGTCATACACATGTATTTGTCCTTTTATTATTTTATTTTTTATTTTGATTATATTAGACCACCAAGTCTCATTTTTAGCAATTATCTAATCTGAGATAGTGACGATCCATTATGAAGAAATAAATGATATTCAATAGCACATTTTTTTAAAACATTTATTTATAACTACAAATGCGTATTCACTATAAATATTAGTCATAATGATGAAATAGATACCAAGAAAGTAAAACTTATTATAAATAAATTTACTTAAATTTTTATAATTGAATATCAGGATATTTCCTCTCCAATAATCAAGATCATCTCTGTTCAAATACTAATACTGCTTAAAGCTTTTCATAACAAAATAATATATTAATTAAAAGTGAAAATATTTTTTTCATTAATACTTTGAGAAAAACATATGTATGAAACAATCACCTAATTTTTCAGCTCATACAACCTATTCAAATATAGTTTATATAAGAAAAACCTTAAACAATATAAAGAAGCCCAAGAAATTTTGATTCATAAGATTTTGTCATAATTACTACATTTGATTTGCAAAAATATGTTACAAATAATTATTATTTTGTCGGATGAGTTCAAATGGTAAGCTTATTTTTTTTGTTATATATGTACATTAAATCCTTATTGCAAAGAATGATAAAATAACAATCACTCAAATAAATGAATACTTTCATTCACAATTTTAAATGAAAAACTTGTGAGACAAACATTTTCTTAGAATTAAGATAATGTATATAGTTACATATTGTATTGTCAAAGATAAGATAGGTTTGGGATGCTCTCTTAAGATTGGTCATTTGGGTTGCTCTTCTACAAATTTGTCTATTGAGTTAGATACTAATGTCTTAATTAATGTAAGCCCTCAAATTGACTTGCCTACTTATAAAAAAAATATATAATAATTAATTATTTAACTATTATCAAATTAAATATAACGTATATAATCAATATAGTTAATTATTTTATAAATTTTATATGATAAACATAGTGATATATTACTTCATGTACTTAAAAATGTACAGAAGTCTCCGAGAACTATATTTTATTTGGTAATCATGAACATCTTCAACATATCAGGTATTCACACTACAATTGGATACCAACTTGCACATAAAGAAAATCTATATGTTATTATACTTTTATTGGATGTAATATTATCTTTCAAAAAAATAAGAAACAAATAATCATCCATGCTCTAGTGCATAGGTAGAATAAATAGTGATGCCCACAACTACTTGTAAGATTTTTTAAATTAAACATCAATATGTAAAAATGAAATTTCCTATCATTTTTTTTCATTATTCTTTGTATTATTGAATTTTTTAGATTCCCACAAATATTCTTTAGATTACCACAAATAAAATAGTAATAAGACATATTGTTTCTAATTCTATATTTCACAAACAAACAAAAAAATATTGAAATTAATCATTTCTTTCTAAAGAAAAAAATAAGGATGAAACTATCATTATAACTTGTTTTTTTACTACAAATTAACTAATTGACATATTAATAAAAGTCTTTAGAATATCTTCACTTGTTTCTTTTTCCTCTAAATTTGATATTCTATATATTTACACATCAACTTAGAGGAAATGTTTACCTTGACTCTTTCTTATGTTTTATGATTGAAGCATTCAACTTATGAATTGCCCCAATTTTTTTCTATATATAGGATAAAACATTTTTTTGTATTATTGAATTTTTTATTATATTTATTTTATGAGCGATTTTATTTTTTACACTACTATCCAAAGTGACATACAACAAGTATTTTATAAATAATAGTTTTTGTAGTAACAATATATATATATATATATATAATGTAACAAACATAATTTACATTATATTGCTGGTAGTAACAATCAAACAATGGTAATATAGCATAACAAAATTTCATGTTTTACCACAAAAAGTATTTTATAAATGCATGTTTTATAGATACAATGAGCAAACATGTTTTGAAGACATATATTTTAGTGCAGAAATATAAAAATTATTAGTAAAAAGAACTCACTGACATGACACTCAAAAAGTAACATAACCTTATACCTCACTCCTTCAATCCACTGAAGCAAGTTAGCCAGATAAATCCACTATCACATAAGGTCTCATTCATACCTAATATTTTAAAAAGAAAAGATATAAATGAGTTCTCACACGTTGCACTATATTAATTATTGTTAAAAATGAAGTTAAGTATGTTTTTATAACCATTCAGAGCAATGAGTAGTTGCATGTTGCATGGTTATGACCTACCTAATTGCATTGTGAATATTAGGCTATTTTTTAGATGTAAATTGTGCAATTGATGTTTTTAGACCTCTCATATCAGCATTTTGCTATTGGAGAAAGAATGGACGAAACTATGCAGCCAAAACTAACACAAACATGACCATTTGCATCTACTGTTGGAATGTCATGAATTACCAAAGCATGCAAGTTGCGTAAGTAAATATTTTCTTGACATTTTAACATGAATCATTCATCCACATAGTCAACAACATCTAATTTCCAGCCTACATACAGGTGTACATGAATGGGCACATGGAAATCATCACATTTTTCATTCTTTGTATGTGAATATTTGACTTTCACACCAACATCATTGATAATTGCTCCAATTAAAATTTTGATTGATCCACCTGTGGGTAAATGAGTGGAATAATTTTCATCCAATGGATCCATTCTACATTGCAAGGCTGCTTTGGAGATCTAGAAGTGGGTATCCAGCATTATTTATATGATCAATGAAGAAGACACAAATATTATGGTAATGCTCATGCTTTAGTCAAAAATTAAAAGACTCGCCAAGATTAGGTATCATTTTACTCAACATATTTTCAGAAATTTGGTAATGCTAGCCTTTGTAATGTTTAAAAGTCTATTTTCTTCTGCCCACTTGACTAGTCATAATTAAATGTCTCTTATGTGTTCA
The DNA here is from genome assembly GCA_029783825.1 of Sapria himalayana. Lineage (NCBI taxonomy): Eukaryota > Viridiplantae > Streptophyta > Magnoliopsida > Malpighiales > Rafflesiaceae > Sapria > Sapria himalayana. The sequence goes on along the minus strand of JAREIK010000403.1, from coordinate 2,380,907 downwards.
TGAAAACAAGATTATCACAATATAACCATGCATGTGCAATTGCATCAAGAATTGCTAATGCATTTTCTTTCCCCTTGACCTTTTTGTGATATGATTGATGAGGAAAATACTGAAATTCTCTTCAATATGATGGTAAAAATGAGTATGACTCTCTAATATAGACACTTTAACAACACCCTGAATAATATTTTGGTGACAATTAGAAATCATGACTATTTTTCACCAACCACCATCCTATTCTAATTATATTAAGAATTAAGACTTGGTAGTTCATAATATGAACACTGTGAACTTTATAAACCTAGTAAAAAACTCATTGATTTCATTAATCAATTATATAAAAAAAATTCTTAATTTTCTAAATAATTCATATTTTGTGATTTTAGGTACACCTAATATACCAACATGTCCTATAATAAATTAAAACAAACATATTTGTTTATCATCACAATGCAAACCAAAAAAAATTATGTGCTAGAATCGTAATTTTGTTTCAAAAAAATGACATCTTAAAAAAACTAACATCTCTATATTTTTAAACATACTGATGCTCACATCATATTATGTTCACACACATGACTTTTAAAGCATATCTTTTATTCTCTCATATATATCTTATAAATAATTTTACATCATATATTATTTATCTCAAAAAAAAAAAAAGATCTTGACGAATTTATTTTTCTACACAACTTGCATATATTTATATTTTATAATGGTTTTTTAAAATTTTAGCTTGTTTGTTTTTTTATCATAATACATTAATGTGTTATCATTCACATGTGTTTTGATCAAAATTCACAGTGGCATGTTTTTCAAACACGTCGTGACATGTTTCATAAACACATTATTTTTTTTAATTTCTTATTATGTATTTTCTAGAATTACATATTATGTATTAGGAGATTTCCTACAATATATATTATATGTTTCATAAATATATTAATCTATTTTCAGAAAATATTCATTTTACAAATTGTCTTGTAGTTTTAAAATATACTTTATTTAATAAAATCACATTTTATTATGATAAAATAATTTATAATTTTTTTGTTTAACAAACACCATTGAATAAAATCATATTTTATTAAACCAAATAGTATTATTGTTTTTTAAAAATAAATAGCATTTAATAAAATCATATTTTATTAAAATATATCATCTTATGATTTCAAAAATAATTATTTATTAAAATTATATTTTATTAAAATAAATTATAATATAATTATATTACAAGTAAATCATATTTAACTTAATGTTAAGTATGCTTTAATTCAATTATATATGATTGAGTATCACTCAATGTTTAGTTTTTTTAATTCGTAATAAACGTACAATCTTAAGTTCACGTGACATTGACAATAGCCTAGAACTTATTTTAAGCTCACAAACTATAAGCGATATCTAGTATGAGATTAAGACTACAAAAGTTAAGTGAATGTCCAATATAACCTAAATCAAAATTAATGTTATGGCCATTTAATCATATGATATATTGATTAAACATAAAGCATAAGTCAAGTCATCTTTATATTATTCAATTATATATTGCAGTCTAAACTAGATTAATAAAACAAATAACATTAATAATTCTTATTAATTTATTTAATCAAAAGTAATATTTTTGTGTAATGCCAAATATTTTCATCCAAGAGTAATATGTCTCTAGTTTGAGACTCAAGAAACACAGTCACTTCAATTTTTGAAAATAATACTATTGAAATATTAATTTCTTTTAGACATCAGGCTAAGTAGAAATCTTGTGCACTAGATATGATTTTTATTATTTCATTTAAGCATGATCAAACACTTTTCAGTCTCACTGATGAAAGAACACAAAGAAATAGAGGGATATTTTTCTAAATCACACATATTACTCTATATGATTGAGAAAATGTTTATAGAATTGAGCATTATTACTTTGTTTATTTTTTTTTATTTTATTACAAGAATTAAATGGAAATCCCTAATATTTCTTAGAGAGTTCAAGAAACCAATAAAAGAGAGAGGAATAATAACTGCAAACGAGTTTTGATCAACTTAAAATTTGTTATAATAGAGATTCCGTAAAATTTCATATATTGGATCAACAAATATTACCGTTTCATTCCTTACATATCAACAAAAATACAAATATTACCGTTTCATTCCTTGACACAGCTGCTTCAAACGAGCTCTGATCAACAAGTTAAAAAATGCAAATCCTTCTAGGTCGCCCAAATTTTTGTCACACTGGATTTCCGTTTTCGAAAAACGATCTTCGCAATCTGTGTTGACGTGGCCCGCTGCAAACGTAGCGGGCGGTGAGTTGCGACCGGTGAGGCAATTGGGGATGATGAGGCCGTGTGGCAATTGGGGATGGTGAGGCCGTGTGGCAATTGGGGATGGTGAGGCCGTGTGGCAATTGGGGATGGTGAGGCCGTGTGGCAATTGGGGATGGTGAGGCCGTGTGGAAATTGGGGATGGTGAGGCCGTGTGGCAATTGGGGATGGTGAGGCCGTGTGGCAATTGGGGATGGTGAGGCCGTGTGGCAATTGGGGATGGTGAGGCCGTGTGGCAATTGGGGATGGTGAGGCCGTGTGGCAATGGGGGATGGTGAGCCGTGTGGCAATTGGGGATGGTGAGGTCGTGTGGCAAGGGGGTGGTGAGGCCGTGTGGCAATTTGGGATGGTATTTGGTGAGGTCGTGTGGCAGTATTTTAATAAAATTATATTTACGTACCTTGCAGTTTACGCTAGAAATAATTATGTTTTAACACAAAATTTTTAGAAAAATAATGTTACTGGGGTCGCATGACTAAAATATTTACGTTTGGATATTACATAAAATATTTTACATTTTGGAACCATAAAAATCAGAAACACAAATTTATCTCTGCGTTTTTTTTTTTTTTAATCTCAAAAACAATCCGGCAAAACCACTTTTAGATTTCAAAAAATAATTTCATTTTTTTAATTAAAAGTTATATATATGTATACATTTATATATATATATATATATATATATACACACACACACACACACACACACACTACAAGAAAAGATGCAATTAAAAATAGAAATTAGAAATGTCCAATTCTATTTCTAAAATTAGTACATAAATGAAACGGATTAGAAATTAAAATGATAAATTATGAAATAATTATAAACATAACAAAATTTCATCACTAATTAGCAACATATTGTTATATATTTTTTAATTTCCTTGCTAATTGTGATGCGTAGTAGGATGCAAATACTATTGTATAGTATTTAGTAATAGAAATAGAAATATATATGTGTGTGTGTGTTTTGTTTTTTTTTTTTTTTAGAAACAGAATACTTACCTATATATTTGATTATGCTAATTAATTTGGACTTTGTTTGATAAATTAATAGAATAATTTGAAATGTAATAATTTTTAAAAGAACACCTCATACTAATAGTGCAGCTTTAATAATAAATACTTTATAAATATTATAACAAATACTAAAAGTTTATTTGTAATAACAATGACTAACATAAAAAAATATTGAAGGTATACAATTAGAAGGTTGAAACGTAATGAACAATTGTAAAACTAAAAAAATATAAGCTCATTTCAAAATTTATAGAGTTGTTTGATCTACAATTCACTAAAGGTGCAATAAAATAAATAACACATCCCTTTGTTTTATATTAAAAAAATCATATTACATATCATATCTGGTATATGACTATTCATACTACATGCTTCATATAAATAAGTAAATATTCATATTAATTTATTAATGTTCTCAATCGATAGTTGATTTATTAATTAGAACGGTATTGTGCTTTTTGTTTCCAATATTATGGTTGAAACAAACTATAATGTTCACGTAATGATCATAAATGTCAAAATTGGAGTTTCCAATATGTTGATGTCTTGTGATATCATCTTGCAAAAAAATAAATTTGTTAGATACTATTATGTTTGGTACAAATATGAGCAAATAATTGTGCCACAAATAACTAAGTATTATATATATATATAAGTGTTGGTTCATATGTTGCGATGAAATATACTAATTCTAATGATGCATGTGAAACAATGTTGAAGAATGTTATTTGTCTTTCATTAAATATGGATATTGTTGACGATATCCCAATATAATTGATAAAATAATTTTATGAAATGCTAAATGCTTTAGAAGAAAAGGTTATGAGATGCTAGCTAATCCATATGGCCACTAAAAGTTATTTGTGGTGGTTAGACTCTTAAATTTAAAGGCAAAATATCATTTTTCAGAAAGGTGTTATAATGAAATATGCTAGGTGTTATCTGAATTGCTACCAAAGTATACTGTCATGATAGATAATTTTTATAGCACAAAGAAGTTAATAGGAAGTTTGGGTTTTCTTATGGAAAAAATACATTACCATATTAATAACTGCATGATATAATGGGGCAGAGACAATGAAGCAATTGTATGTAATTTCTGTAACTATCTTTAGTACAAAAGAAATATAGCATGTAAAAAGTAGAAAATAAATTTCCTCATAAGAAGATGTATTATTTCTTGTTGACTCCTTGTTTGCAAAAATTATTTATATCTGAAGTCACTAATAATGACATGAGTTGGCACAAAGAGCATATTATTGAAGATGACATAATACGATATTACTTAGATTCTCTTTCTTAGAAATATTTTGATAATTGTCATCCATCTCTTACAAATGAAAGTCAAAATGTTAGATTAGGATTGTGCATAGATGGTTTTCAACTATTTAAATAAACATGACAACAATACTCTTCATTGTTGGTCATTATCATACCTTATAATTTATCGTCATGGATGTGCATGAAATATGAGTACATGTTTTTGTATGTTATCATGCTCGGTCTAAGAAATCTAAAAGATAAATTAGATATTTTTTTTAGAATGCATGATAGCAGAGCTCAAAATTTTGTGGGAGGATGGTGTCAAAGGTGCACCACCTTTGAGGTCATGTGTCATAATATTAGATGTAATTAAAAGATATAGGTTCAAAAACATTACAAATTTTGATACAAATGACATTAATGTTTACTTTTTGAAGAATTATCATTGTTGTCAGAAGAAATGAAATATTTTTTGGAAATTATCTTATTGAAATACCAACCTAATTAGGAATAACTTAGATGTGTTATACATTGAGAAGAATCTTTTTGATAATATTTTAATACATAATGAATTTAGAAGAAAAAACAAAATACAATTCTAAATCAAAAGAAGATTTGAAAGAATTCTATACAAGTCTAGAGTTGCATAGGGACGAATGAATGAATAAATTCTTTAAGGCTTGTTATAGTTTTGACAATGATTAAAAGAAATATTCATGCAAATGGCAGATGGAGCTAGGGTTCCCTAATGGATATGCATCTAAAATGAAAAGATGTATTGATATAAAAAATCATAAGTTATTTGGGGTGAAAATGTGTGACTGTTATGTGTTCATGCAAGGGCTATACTCATATCATTATGTGAATTACTTCTAGAAAATAGTTGGGAAGCATTAGTTGAAATAAATATTTTTTTGGGAATCTTAATTATAATATCATAACAACGGAAAAATTGGAGCAATTATAAAATAATATTCCTATAATTATATGCAGACTTGAGCATATTTTTCTTCGTAGCTTCTTAGACTCAATTGAATATCTTTCAGTCCATTTTCCTTATGAATGCATGATAGCAATCCCTATGTAATATATGTGGATGTATCTATTTGATAGGTTATATAATTTTAATTTTTTAATCTTAAATTTTAATTTATCCAATGAATATTTTTTTTATAATAAAGATATATTTTAGATATCTTAGATTATTGAAAAATAATATTTGAAATAAAACCTAAGTGGAAGGATCAATATGTAATACATACTTGGTTTAAGAGGCTTCGACATTTTGCATGATAGATCAAAATCAAAATATTTTTTGGATGACTAGGAGTATTATACTATGCACACATACATCTTGTTGAACTATGAGAAAGATACACCTTATATTGAGTAAGATTTATAATAAAACTATATTGTATCTACTATTGAATTTCATGGTCGACTAATTTAGATTATATATGTTAAGTATCCTACTTTACCAATTAAGATGACAATTCTATTTAAGTGTGAATGGTTTGATCATATTCCAAATATGGGTACTAGAATTTATCATCAATATAATATTGTTGATGTACACCATTAAAAATAGTATCATAAGTACAATCTATCTATTCTTGTAGTACAAGTTGAACAAGTTTGTTTCATAACTTATCCAATCATGAGAAGAAATTCTCGTGGATGGTAGGTAGTATGTAAAATAAAACTTAGTTCAACTGTGAGAGTTGTTGAAAAGAATATTATTATCACTTGATTGCGTGTATCTACATTTCAAAAGAATAATATGGAATATCATCCAATCATTCATGGGATAGATGATGGGCTTCAAATATTATTTGATGAAGGTATAAACTATTTGTACATTAATGATGACCATGTTGGAGAAATTTTGATGATGAATATGTAGATGGAGATGATTTGTTAGAAATTTTGATGATGGCTAGAAATTTATTCACTGCTGTGTAATGTTGTCATGCTTATTTTATAAAAGTTATAATTTGGATGTTAAATAATTTTTTTTATTTGTTTTTTTGAATGTCTATGTATTTATCATTATGTTTTGTTATTATAGAATTTTCATGATATATTTTTATTGTCTTTGTATATTTCAATGTTTATATAACTTGATTTAGGTATGAGAGGTAACCATTCAAGTGGTCGAGGATCTCAATATGTGGGCAGGGGTAGAGGAAGTCAACTAATAGTTTGTAGAGAAAGAAATCTATATATATATTCAGTGATAACAATACTACAAATCTCTTTATACATTATTCTATATGTACGGGGGAGATGTTGGCATCACCTCATCATAACATTCACGAGCCGAGTGCCACTAATGGATTGCCATCTTCATCTCAATTTGTACCAGAAGGTATTGATAGCTCTATCCAACCTATCTTAGAAGGTCCATACATTGATACTATAGCATCAATACTGGTAGGATATTCATAATTCATAATTTGCATGTCAGATTATGAGAAAATCTTCATTTGGCCCATAATTGACAATAAATAATACGTAGTTTTCTTAAATATACTACAAGCATGCATTATCATTTTTTATTTTTTTTAGTTTAAATAAATATAAAATAAAATGTGAATGAAATTATAAGTATAATGTTAGAAATTGGTAATTTAAACTAATAATAAAGTATAATATTGTTACTTATCGAACATTATCACTTATAATTAAAATAATATTTGTGCTACAAAGTTTTGGATAATAAATATAAATAAATTAAATATTAACTTAATAGCAGAAAAATTGGTGTATTTTATTTATATGTATATGTACGTGTTGATATTAAATTATTTATAATTTTATTTCTTGTACTTCTTATACGATCGCAACATATTTAAGGAGAAACTAGTTGTGAATGGTATCAAGTGGAGCAAAGTACCTCTAAGTATGAAAGAATTTTATTGGGAAGAATTTGAGGTTAATTTTTATGCATTTACTTCTTTTTTAATTTGGTCTAAAATGATTTACTCTTAAAATAAATGCATTACAATATATTATTGTTTTATTTGATTTTTGTAGCATAAGTACAAATAGAATATTGATTTGGTAGTCTAGGTGAAAGATACATGAAAACATATGGTAGGTGTGAGATACAATAACAAGCCTGAAAAATAGAGAAAAAAGTATGGTAAAGATGCATAACCTAAATAGTGTCTTTCTTAGTATTTGGAAACATTGGTGAGAATATTAGAATTGTGATGAGTTCAATGCCTTATCCCAAATGGTCTCACACGATCGTTGATCAGAAAAAGTAAGTGAAATATCAGGACCTTCAAAATATATTGGAGGTTCAAATACGACCAATTAGCATTCAGTAGGTTTGGTATAATTGTCTTTCATTTTTTGTTATTATTTAAATTTTTTGAATGAAAAGGATAATATATGTCTGAAAATGTATGATATACCTTAATAGTATCTACTAATTATTTTTAGGAGGCTTAGTTGGGATATCAACTAACACCATTTGAGGTATTCAAGCGAATGCACAAAAAGATAGATGAATCATTTGTGGACACATGGTCAAATGACATTAATGTGAGTTTCTCATTTTGTAATTATAGTTTTATATGTAAATTACAATTAATAAAAGAAAACAATATTAAAAAATAGATTATTTAGCATTCACTATAAATAATATGCAAACTTAAGTATATTTTTTTATTATAACTAATGAGTTATTATTTATGGACTCATTAAATGTAATGACTAACTTTGTTTTTATGTTATTTTTAAGAAGGGAGATTATTGTTTCTTGTGCTGGTATAAATTTTATTTAAATATATTAATAATGAGTTATGTTAAATTTTAATAATTATAGGAAGCTATGGAGATTATAGTTGTAATTACTTCACAATTGACACATCTTTTTACAAATATGCTAGATATTGATATTGCACATATTTAAATTTAGGCTGTAGGAGTAGAGCCAAAAAAATGGTGAGTGTACACTATTGGTACCCATGCATCTACAATTTATCTAGGTTATATTTGGAGTACTTTATCATCATCAACTAATTATAATAATATGTTTGATGAGAGATTATGTAGGAAGATGTAACAAAAAGAAATTGAAGATTTTAAAAGAAAATGCAATGAGATGCAACAAAAGAATAAAGAGATACAAAAAAAATTAAAGATTAAAAAAAAAAGAAGCTGAAAGAATAAAAAAAGATAAGAAAATAATGAAAAGAGATGAATAAATAATAAAAAGAAAGGATGAAATGCAACATAATATTTTGAAGATGAAGAAAATAATGTGCAAGTTGATAGAGACATCATCTATGTTTCATCTTTCTGAAGTGAATCTATCTAAATCTCTGAAGAATAATACTTATCATGACAAGGACTCATAGTTTTTTTTTTGTTTTTTTAGACTCGTAGTTGTTTGCGATGTTATGTTATTAATGTTTTGCGACGAATATTTTTGTAGTAAAATTATGGTTTTTGTGTTAATGTTAATTTAATTAAGTTATAAATTGTGTATTGTATTTTATGGACATTGTTTGTAATCTTACATGTAATAGAACTATAAATTGTGTATTGTATTTTAAGTTATTTTATTCACATAGTATTATGTGAATGTCATTTTATGAATAATATATGGATGCGCTTATTTGATTATAGGTTATATAGTTTTTCTTTTTTTTAATATTTTTGTTTATGATCGTTTATAATTATAAATTATATAGTTTTTGTATGTATTTATATATTGTATATAATATACAAAAGATGCACAAATGGGACATGTACACGTTCCCCTTGTAGATAATAGAACTAGAAAATGACGTTTCTAAATATGTTTCTAATATAGAAATGGATGATACATTTCTATTTTAATTTGTCGCTAATTTAGAATTAGATATTGTATTTCTGTTTTTTTTCCATCACTAATTTAGCGACATAATTCAAGATCACTTATTAGCAACAAAAAAATATCCATCGCTCTTTTTAGAAAATGTCTTAGCATTATCCGTTTCTAAAATTTAGAAAGGAGTACTTAAGAAACACATTATTTTCATTTATAATTACGTTACTATTTGAACATTGTGATGAAATTAGAAATGGCATTGGGTTCATGATTCTATTTTTTCTTGTTGTGATAATATATATATATATAAACTTATATAGCATGTGTGTGTGTGTGTGTGTGTGTGTGTATGTATATGTAAACATATAAATATACATACATATATATGTATGTATATAAAAATCAATAAATATAAATATTCATAAATATACATATTTATATGTCTAAACACATACACATATACAAACATATATATGTTTATATAAAAATGTGTGTGTGTGTGTGTAACTTAATTTTACAAAATAAAACCACTTTCTAAAATTGAAATGCTGTTTTGCTTGATGATTTTTGTGGTATCATTTTTTATTAATTTGAAATTGTGAAAGCAAAACTGAGTTTTTGATTTTTGGGATCCCAAAATATAAATATTTTACATTTTTTGTATGTTTTTTAATGATACCAATTTGTAAATATTTTCTTTGTAAGACCATGAAACATAATTTCCCAAATATTTTTGTAACTATTTGATATACCAATTCAAATATATATATATATATATATATTGATGTATTACAATTTTTCAAAAAGAAAACAACTCTCTCATTAATGTCACCCATTAAAATTTGCACGTAAAATCCAAAAAAAAAAACTTATGTTAAATCCAAAAAAATACACGAATCAAATAAAAAATATCATTGTCAAAAGCCTTACACCCATTTGTCGATTCCCCTCTCTCATCTCCCTTATCAAATAAATCTTGATGTTATTACTTTTTAAATCACATGGAAATTTAATAATCTTCCCTCTTCTCTTCTCATCTTCATCTCAAATTGTAACAATTATTTTTTCCAAAAAACTTAAACTTGTGAAAAAAATATTGGTCATCAAGGAATCACACACACACACATATAAATACACACACACATATATATACATGCATAAATACATATATAAATATATATATATATATATATATGTGTGTGTGTGTGTGTGTGTGTGTGTGTGTGTGTGTGTGTATCCATATATTTATATATTGTTATCAAATATATAATAGCATATAACTATATAAATAGACATTGATTATTGTATACTATATTATATATAGATAATATATGTTTTTTATGTATATAGAGTATACATATATATACATGTATATACACTTATATATATTATTATCTATATATAAATGTATGTATATATGATTGTATACGCATATAAGTGTAGGCTTATATATCATTGTACATACACATGTATATATACATGTATATTATTGTGTGTATGTATGTAGATATGCATTAATATACATGTGTATTAAAATAGCAATATATGTTTGCCTAGTATATTTAAATGTATATATATGCATAGACATATTTATAGATGTATATATATATACATGATTGCTATAGTATACATGTATGAATATAAATATATATAGTAGTAAATATGCCTATATATATTTTTACTTATTAGCATGTATATATATATATATATATGACTATATATTATAAAGCATGTATGCATGGGCAAATATATTGTTGTATATATACACATCCTTACATCTATACTATTGTGTTAGAGACATCATTACACATGTATTTACCTATAGGTAAATACAATGTATATTGATGCTTATATATATATATATAATATATATAATATATATATATATATATATATATATAAGAATGTATATATAGCTATATATACATAATAGTGTATGCATGCTATTATATATATATGTGTGTGTGTGTGTGTGTGTGTATTATTTATTTTTTATTTATATAATAGTATATGTGTATTTATATGTAGACATTTATTATTGTGTATATATATATATATACATATTGAATATTGCAATATACATGTATGTACATGAATTTTAAATACACACACACACACACAAATATACATACATATATATTAGTATACATGCTTATATATACATTTATATACAGCTATCTATATATAGATATCGATGTATGTATATCAGTATATATGACTATATTGAAATGTATATATATTATTGTATATATACACGTACATACATGCATACTACTATATATATATATATACAACATATATATGAACATTATAATTATATTCTTTTGGATTCTCAAGTAGCCTACTTGATTAATATCAATTTTTTAAAATGATATTATTATACAATAGTATATAAGTTAGTTGTCAAGTTTAAAAAATGTATAATAAAAGCCTTCAAGATAAATTTTAGAGACTAATTAACTTTTGAATGTCACAATTAGAAAATAAGAAAATTGCAATCAAATATTATACACAAACACAAAAATATGAATTTATTTACATAAATTTAAATAAAATAATACCAAAGTTAGATGCAAATTTATAAATATTGAATTAGAAAGAGATAAAATGATTGATGGGAACAATAAAATTGTGTTCTTCATACACAAGAAACACACATACACATACATATAATATGCTACATAAATGTTACTTATGTATATTCACACTTATCTACAAATAGTAACTATGTGTATTTATTTTATATATATAAATGTCTATGAGTATGTATGAGTTACCATATTGGATATATATGTGTATACTATTTATGTACACACTATCTAATATATGTTATAGTACATACACAAACATGTTATATGTATGTATTGTACTATGTCATGAAACACACACACACACATACACACACATAGACTTATGTACAACAATATATATGTATTCATTGTTTAAGTGTATGTTGTCTATATATGTATATATTGTCTTGTATACATACCACTACAAGAAGGAAGTTAATTAGAAATGAAAAATAGAGATGTCTAATTTTGTTTCTAAATTAGGAACGGAATTGAAACGGATTAGAAACAAAAATGAAATTTTTACCAAAAAATTAGAAATGGAAAAAAAAAAGCATCGCTATTAAAAGAAGTGAATTAATTGACATTATATGGAAATGGAATTAGAAATGGGAATAGAGATGGAAATTAAAAAGGTTTATCCTCTCGTCACTAATATGTTGAATGGTCATGAGAGAATTAGCCTGCGTGAAATTTAGCGACGAAAAATTCTATTTCTAGATTTATTAGGTATTAAAAATGATAGGTTATATGAAAATTGAAATAGAAATTAATTCCATTTCAATTCGTTAAGAAATAGAATTCATCGCCATTATAAATTTAGTGATGGAATTCATTTTTATCGCTAAATTAGAAATAGCTTGAGAGTCTGATGCTTTTGAACTTTAAAAAATTCGGCAATAATATTTTTTTTGTCACTAAATTAGAAACTGAAATTATTTTTGTTGTTAAAATACGTTAATTATTTTTTCGAAGAACATTTCGTCCATTCGAAAAAAACTTAGGGTGACCTAAATTTTTATCGATTTTGTCATCGCCCTTCAGTGAATTCAAGCTTTCCTCTATTTTGTGTTCGTCACCCTGCTCATCTATTATTGAGGTTTGCAATTTAATGTTTTTATTTTTCCTGTATATAGTATAATTGAGGTATGTAAGTTTTATGTGTTTTGTTGTTAACTATAGGCCCATTCTTCATGTTTAACATCATCGGGGGTTATATCTTCTTATCTTATTGTATTTTTATCATGTTAATTAATAAAATTTACATTTCTCATTTTTTAGACATACTTAACAATGTGGAATTAGTATGCCTGATAGGATTTGTTCACTATTTGGGTTACCTAATTAGTTATTTAATTAAATTTATATATATTAAAATTTTGAAGGTTGAAACAAAATCACAATGAACAAGCTTAAAAAATTGTGAGAGTTGGTTTAAAAAGTTTGAAGGTATGCAATTTGTATGCTAAAATTGAAGGTATGCAACTTACAATGAACAATTTATATATACATCAAAAATTTTGAAGGTGTAAAACTTTAACAATGAATAATTTATATATATATTAATGATTTTTAAGGTTGAAATGTAATATTAATGTATAACTTTAAAAATTATGAAGGTATGCAATTTGAAGGTTGAAACATAGCAACAATGAACAACTTTAAAAAAATAAGAACCTTAATTCAAAATTTATAGAGTTACTTTATCTACACTTCACTGAAGGTGATATCCAATAAATAACACCGCCCATTATTTAATATTTTTTAGAAAATACATATTATATCTCATAGTTGATAAATGACTATTTATACTATATGTTTCATATGGATTAGTTAAGATCTATATTAATTTATTCATATTATCCATTGCTAATTGATGTTTGTTGTCATATTTTTATTAGCATATTAATATGCATTCGTATTGTGAATTTTTGGATGATTTATATTATTAAAATGCTTTTGTCAAAATAGTTACTACATATTTTTAATTTTAGAGGCATCAATTATTATAAAACCATAATTTGTTAAGATCAAAAAAAAATACAAGAGCACTTAACCCCATCGGAATATCACATATTATTATTTGCGCTATCATTTTTTTTATGGTTTAATTAACCCAAAAAATAATATAATCTAAAAATGTTCATTTTATTTAACCCCAAATGAAAAAATAATTAATTTCATAAAAGATTAATATTTTTATATTGTGATCTTTCATATATAAACAAAATAAAAAAATTATTTTTAGCACATATATAGTTTGTTCATGTTTGCTTAATTTATACAATTTCATCATATATAGATAAATATTAAATAGTTAGTTTTATATATGTGATAAAAAAACAACTAGGGGCTTTTGGTAAATATCTAAGAGATTAAAACAATCACCCTTATGTCATTTTAATACAAAAATACCTATTAATGATGTGACTACACCATTTTTATGATATTTATATAATATCTTAAATATGTCACTACAACTTTATTACAAATAAGTCACTATCTACATTATTATAATTAAAAAAATGTATGTGTTATGTGTTACATGAATGGAAAACATTATATGACCATATTATAAATGGATAAATGTAAGATTAAAAGATGAGTTTTGATTAATGAGTTTGTATAGGTAATTGAGGAGTTTGTTAGATTTTCTGAAAAATACTTTAAATCTATGGATGAAATGAAAATAAGATACCTTGTAATGACCATAAATTTTAGAATCAGAGTTTCCAAGACGTGGACATATTGCGATTTCATCTTGCAAAAAATAGATTTGTTAGAGAAAACATGGGGAAATAGTTGTGCCACAAATAACAAAATATTATGTTCATAGAAATATTAATTTAAATGTTGTAATGGAATATGTCAATCCCAACAATGCATGTGAAGTAATGTTGAAGAATATTATTGGTAATTCATTCAATCTGAATGTTGCTGACGATATCTCAAAATAATCAGTAAAATAATTTTATGAAATGCTCAAAGCATCATAAGAAGTGATTTGGCTAGGTAATCAGCATGGCCACTCAAAGTTATCAGTGGTAGCCCGACTCTTGAATTTAAAGGAAAAACATCATTTTTCAGAAATGTGTTTTGATAAAATATGTGAGTTATTAATTGAATTGTTATTAAAGAATAACATCATGATGGATAGTTTTTATAGTACAACAAAATTAATGTGAGGTTTGGGTCTGCCTGTAGAAAATATACATTGTAGCATTAATGGCTGCATGATATATTGGGGCATAGATAGTGAAGCAATTGCTTATAATTTTTATAACTATCCTAGGAATATAAGAAATACCATATGTAAAAGATAGAAAATAAATATTTCTCATAAGAATATATATATTTTTTCCATTGATTCATTGTTTACAAAGATTATTTGTATCTTAAGCCACTACTAAAGACATGAGTCAGAACAAAGAGCATATAATTGAAGGAGTGATCTGGCAATACTTAGATTCTCCATATTGGAAACATTTTGATGATAATATTCATCTTTTGCAAATGAAAGTCAAAATGTTAGATTATGGCTATACATAGATGGATTTTATCCATTTAGACAAGCATGACAATAATACTTTTCATGGTCAGTGATTGTTATACCTTATATTTACCACCATAGATTTGCATGAAAGATGAGTGCATATTTTTGTGTGTTATCATGCCTGGTCCAAGAAACCCAAAAGACAATTTGTTGGATATTTTTCTACATCTCCTTATTAAGGAGCTAAAAAATTTATGGGAGCATAGTGTAGAAATATATAATATATCTTGAAAGTAAAACTTTCAAATACAAGAGCACTCATGTGAGCTATAAGTGATTTTTCTACATATTCAATATTATCAAGATGAAGTACTACATAAAAATTAGTTTGTCCTTACTCCATGGAGGACTAATATATTTTCTATAAGGAAATGAGAAAAGACTTATTGGTTTGATAGCCACTATAAGTTCTTACATATAGAATATCTATTTCAGATGAATATTTATGTATTTAAGAAAGATCATTTAGTTGTAAAAGATGCACCACCTTTGAGGTCAGGTACTAAAATAATTATGTAATTGAAAGATATTAGTTCAAAAATATTATAGATACTGATGAATATTACATTAATGCACAAATTCTGAAGAATTATCATTATAGTTGGAAGAAATAAAGTATCTTATGAGATTTGTCTTATTAGAACCCAAGCTAATTAGGCACAACTTAGATGTGATGCAAATTGAAAAGAACTTCTTTGATAATATTTTAAATACTATCATGAATGTGGAAGGAAAAAAAAGATAATATCAAATTAAGAAAAGATTTAAAATAATTATATTAATATCTAGAGTTACATAGTGATGAATTAACAAATAAAATTCCTAAGGCTTATTATAGTCTTGACAAGGATGTAAAGGAAGCTTTATGCAAATGGATAATAGAGCTTATATTCCTTGACAGATATGTATCTAACATGAGAAGACATGTTGATATGAAGAAGTATAAGTAATTTGGGATGAAGAGTCATAACTGCCATGTGTTCATGCAAAGGATAATGCCCATAGTATTCCGTGAATTACTTCTAAAAAATATTTGTGAAGCATTGACTGAAATAAGTATTTTTTTAAGAATTTTAATTGTAATATCATAACAAAGAAAGATATGGAGCAATTACAAAATGACATACCCATTATTATATCCAGACTTGAGCATATTTTTTTTCTAGCTTCTTGGACTCCATTGAACATTTTCTAGTCCACTTGCTATATGAAACCATGATAGCATGCCATGTGTAATACATTTAGATATATCCATTTGAGAGGTTATATAATTTTTATTTGTTAAGCTAAAAATTTAAATGTATCAGATGAATAAATTTTATTCTAATGAAGTTATTTTTTAGATATCACAAAAAATTATAAATAATGTTCGAAATAAAGACAAAGTTGAATGATCGATATGCAATGTTTACATGATTGAAGAAGCTTCAGTATTTTATGCATACTACTCTTGGTCACAATTATATAATTCACATAATAAAATATCACCAAATAATGAATATGGTATGGAGGAAGGTGATTATCAACTATTGGGTTTTCTCCAATGATGATCCATTTGTAGCTATCTAATAGGTATTTTACCATTAAAATAACAAATTATCCTTACTCGAGGATCATTCACAAGTCCATATATTTTAAGTAACTCATCAACCATCCTTAATAATATTTTGTATATGCATTCTTATTATCTAACCTTATGTATCCAAAAGTAGTAAATTAATATGGCATTAAAAGCATTTGTACTTTTAGCTTCGTAAGTATCGTATCCACATAATTAATATATATTTTCCCACAACTATCATTAATAAAAGTCAAATAATAGAAAGTAACTTATAAGACTATCACCACCTTATAAGTCACATTTACTCATTGTGTATTGTAGCTTTCCTATCAATATTCACCATGATAACATGTGACTCTCACACTAAAGGTAAAACTCTTAGGATAATATTCTATTAAATTCACACATCATTTGAGAGTCTATTTATCTAAGACATGCATAATGGATTAGCTTATAAATACATTCATGCTTTTGGCTTCATAACCACTATACTTGCATAATTAAACTTATCTCAATATTATGTTTTGAATTTTAGGATTGTCTCATATATCATGATTAGAAGGGTTGTCACTTCTTTCCTACCATTATACTTGAGCATGCTAATGACTTACCTATCATTGTCCATCACAATAATACACAAAAAACATTCTAATATTAAACCCTTAATTTTAGTTCTAAATAAATACCACATTTATTAATAACAAAAATACAACATAATTAAAATTAAAATCCATTAATTAATTTTTCATCACATGAAATTTAATACACCAACCCTTGACCTTAAATTAGTCTAACACCAGAAAGAATTTCACATGAGATAATTCAAAATATATCTCTCATGTAATTTTAGGTTCCCAATGATAAACCTCAAGAGTGTTTAAGAATCAAACTCTAAACTCATAATTATTATTTGTGTACCTCGAATATGCCCCTAAGTGAGAGTGAAAATTCATGCCCCCCCCACCTTAGGATTTATGCTTATGCCTTGTGTCACCTCTTTGTTCATAGAACTCCTCTAAGTTTGGTCAACTTTGTGCTCTTCAAACCTTAACTTTTCTGTCTTTTTTTTGTGCTCTAACTCCTCCTTTTCTTCCAAAATTTCTACTTTTATAATGAAATGGTTAGGTGTAGTTTTTAAGTAGGAAGTCATGACATTGTAGAATATCACATTGTTGGATTTTCCTCTCTTTAACACAAAGTCCTAGCATTGAGAATGAGTCATAAATTTAGTCTTTGTCTTGCTTTAAATTTTCACAACACTAAGAATAGCCATGACTTATGTATTTAATTTATATAACACAAAGTTAATTATAGTATTATGAATAAGTCATTACTCTGGTCTCTCTCTTATATTAAATTTTCATGGTATTGGGAATAGCTATAGCTTGTGTATTTTATCTCTATAAAATGAAGGCACGACATTGAGAATGACCATGATTTCTATAATTTATTTATGTAATGCAAAGTCGTGATACTAGAAGATGGCAGCGACTTTAGTCAATTATTAAGAGCAAAAAGTCATAGCCATAGAATGACCATAGCTCGAGTAAATACTCTCTAGAACTTTTTGTAACTAAAAGGCATAGTGTTGGAGAAACACTACATCTTTTGCCTTTGTAATTGTGCCTCTATAATGAGAAAGCCCTAGTGCTAGAAGATGGCATGTGTCATGGACTTATCATGTGTGTCTATGATCATAACTGAAGACTTTTTTGAATATTAAGCATACTAATGAGTTTGAGTAAAATTATCTAAAAGTTCTTTAATAGGGGAGTAAAAGTGTATTAAAGGTGATGCTTCCTTTGAGTTGAGGCATGCCACCCTTGTTAAGTTTGGAAAGCTTATCATTAATCCGGGACTATGATGAAGTGTGTTGGCACAACTAGCACTAATTTGTAAGGAGTTGGAGCCACTCTCTTGATGAGCTAGGGTAGGGTAAAACCAATCAACATTGAGGCATGAAGTGTCACATGGCATGTTGGGTCTCATGAAAGTGTTGCTATGAGGCCACTAAATGGACCACAGTTTTACATGAATGAGTAGGCCCATCACAAATGGTATTAGAATGTGACAAATTATTAATAAGGGGTGTTGTCTTCTATCAATCTTGGTGGCTGAAAGTCTATCTCTCATACTAATGCATAATAATTGATGAAGCTGTCTGCGAAGCTAAAATAAAAGAACTCATGTTCCTCTAGAATGAAAAAGGTGTAGTTGCTCTCTAATAGTGCATAATGGGTGCTTGCATACTAAGGGTGGAAATTTAGCTATATGTGTTGTTTTTAGGGTGGAAGTGAATGAGGACTCCTTTCATGGCTCTAACAAGATACATCCCTAATGAAAGACATCCTCTTTTCCCCAAGGAATCAATGAGGACCTTAATGGATTAAAGATCATTTGGAGTAGCAATCTTTGAAGGTGTAGATCGATGAAAGGTGTAGTGCACGAGGGTGTGCAAAATATTGGGTGGGAAAAAATGTCATAGATTATCATGTGCATATGTGATGGTAATTGAAGACTTTATTTTATATCAAACATGTTTATAGGTTTGAGTAAAAATGTGTGAGAAGCTCTAAAATGGTAGTACAAGTTTATTGAAAGTAAATGTATCAAATGCGGTTGGGCCATGCTGTCACGGCCTATTATAATGTGGCATAGCTATGCTGCCATATTGTGCTGGGCATGACACAACATGGGAATTATACTGGTGGCTTAACATGGCATGGTTGGCTTGCAAAGTGTAGGGTTGTGCTAGACTGTGTTGAGCATGGAGTGGGCCATGTTGGCTCATGCCAGTTTAGGCTAGCATGAACTAGTTTTTTTTAGCCTTTTTGGGGATTGGACTTGTGCTATTGGGCTTTACTTTTAAATTTTAATATAAATATAAATTTTAAATCATAATGACATGATTGTGACTTCACATTATGTTTTGTTCAGCTCAAATAGAAGATTATAAAAATTATTTTATTTCAATAGAGTATTAATGGAACAAATGCTCAATATAAGTAATGAGTAAATCATATTGAAAAAAAAAATCAAAAATAAAAAAAATAAAAACTATAATCCAATATCTAATACATCAATAGTTTATAAATCATAATGAAATAAAAAAATAACAAAATTAAATAATTACTAGTACTATAGCACAAATAAATATCACATATATCAAGAATAATCAATGATCAATCAATGTCTATAATATGATACTATGGATGGCGATGTAGATTGTCATCATCATGAATGTGTCTAAATATGACACTAGTACCCTGAATATTCTTGATCTCCATGTCACATGAATCATCATCTACCACTATCTCTTGCACATTATCCTGAATGCTCAATCTTGAATCTTCCTAATTCTTCGAGCATACAAGTACCTCTATGATATCTAGTTAAAATCTTGATCTCCTATTTGAAATAATATTGGCTATCATAGAAAAAGTAGACTTTGATACTATGGTAAACACTAGAGGATTCAGTAGATCACATATCATATTAGATAGGATGAGATATGTGAATTTGTATGATTTATACCATAGTAGATCACATATCATATAATATCCAAATTTGTATTATCACTAAGTGATTGGATGGGGTGGTAACTAATATCTATATACTAGATAGGACACTCCTAAGTCCTGTTCAATGGATCACTCTTTTATTTACCCCTGATTAACTAAATGGAGAAGTCACATCTCCAAATATGGTGTCCATGTCTTTACTTGGAGCATGGCTACAACTACCAAGTTTATATAAATAAGTCAGTAAATTTTTCGTGAATGAATCTTTCAGGTTTGTGTACCTAGTTCATGCACGTCAATATGTTTGTAAAAATATTTTATATCGCTTTCATCTTAATCCTATGATCCATATAGGTAGCCAAATAATAAAGAATTGGTTTGGACGAACAATATTTCAAATAATTAGTTTTCATCTTAATAGCCATGATACTAGATGCAAGGTAACCTTTATGCTTGCTAAATATACTACTAATGTTCCATATGGGACCAATATTTTTGTATCTCAGTCTGAATCATCAATAATAAGTTTGTTACTCATTCTATTGACATATATAGTTAGGTACCACATCTTGTTGGATAACAAAAGACTCCAACATAAGGTAATTATAATTTTAATGATATCTCAGATCCATCTGAAATTTTTTTTAGCCTTGTAGACAGACATAGATAGCTAGGCTCATGTTGTTTGCTAGGTGTCACATGCAACTGATGTATAATATATCACTTAACAGCTCATCTCTAATAGTCCTAAAAAACATACTAATAGCTACTATATTATTAGAAGAATTATCAAAAGTGATACTAAATATTTTATTTTGAATTCCATATTTCATAAAGATCTGCATCATGTACTCATATATGATAAGGCTATCACGAGGATGAAGAATCTCAAAAATTCCCAAATTTTTTTATTAAGGTCCCATTTAGAGTCTATATAGCAGGTGGTGTCGGGTGAATCATACAAATGATGTATCATTATAGTCGCTACTCTACTAAATTTCCTAAATTTATTAATTATTAATTGTTATTCTAACTTATAATATTTTATTATGTCATTTTTATATGTGGACCTTAGAATCCTATGATAAGCAAACTATAAGTAAATCTACATAATACTGACTATTCTAGGATCCTCCAAAAATATAATTTGTAGACCCATGATTGTAATTAGTTTGGTCATATTTGTTACCTTAGATCCAACTTGAAAGATATCACTGCTAAGTTAGGTTTACCTTAGATCTAATGTATCATATTTGTTTATGCATTGATCGGCATGCCTCTTTAGGTTTTCAATCATAAATATACTCTTACATGTATATATCTTTTGGAAATATATAATTGTGTTGATTCTTTATCGATATCCCATGAATTTTTAGTTTGTATTATTTTAAAGTGCATCCAGACTATTGATGTTCACTTATTTTTTAGGTGGTATATAGGTTTGGGTCGAGGCCATTAGAAAAAATATAGTTTCAGTCATGGATCTTTTAGTTGGGTTATCATTGTTATCTATTTCTACATCAATTTCATATTCATTATCTTTAAATTTACTATTGGACAATTTTTTAACTATTTGTATTTAAAAAAATAATAATAAAATTAAAAGAAATAATACTCAAAAAAATAAATAACAAAAAAACTAGTATCATGCTGCTTACCACTTTGTTGTAAATTCGAACCTTGAGTCAAGTTATAATATTGCACAAGTTACCCACACCACTTTCCATCATGTATGTGCAAGCATAAACCATAAATCATAATTTAAAAAAAATATATCCAATATTTAAATTTCAAAGGATTAGTAGAGAAGAGAGCACAAAAAAGAGAAAGAGAGTTAGAACTTAGACAAAGTTAGAGAGAAGAGAAGAAATTTAGAATGTAAATTCTAAAATTTTTTTCTCTATTTATAGAGAAAATGAAAATTCAAAATTATTAAAAAAATATTTTTTATATATTTTTTAATTTTTTTCATTTAAAATTGGCCAGAATTATGACAAACCTTCGATTTTGGTCATAATATTAATTAGAAGTAATCTGGTGACTACTATATTACGAAATATATAATAATTCTTTTATAACTATTTGAGCTAATAGGGACAGCAACAAATGCAGCCCATTGTTGTCCCTTTCAGAGCTCGTTGTATCAAAATACAATGAATAATGTATGGGAGGCATAGCCATCCAATTATGACTAGCCACATAAGTGGTATCTACCTTATGTTGCTAGTTTTATTAAACAAAACTACCACATTGGGTGCTCACTCGATGAAATTAAACCCATGGCCTAAAAGACATGACTGTAGCTGATCTTGAGTCACTAGGCGAGGCATGCAGGTCATGCCTACTTTGACATGAGGTAGGTCTCGAACTAGCCCAACATGGCATGAGCCATGCCACAAGCCAGCACTGTCCAGGACCAAGCATAATTGATAATACTAGACCATGATGTGTCGAGCAAGACACAACTGAACCATGTTGTGCCATAGGTTATGCCTAAGCTGCCCGACCCATTTGACACATTTAGTTGAAGGTGATGTTTATTTGGAGTTCAGACATGCTAATCTTATTAAGTTTAGAAAGCTTGTCAGTAATTC
Source organism: Sapria himalayana (assembly GCA_029783825.1). Lineage (NCBI taxonomy): Eukaryota > Viridiplantae > Streptophyta > Magnoliopsida > Malpighiales > Rafflesiaceae > Sapria > Sapria himalayana. The sequence goes on along the minus strand of JAREIK010000403.1, from coordinate 2,357,679 downwards.
AAGACTTAACTATGAAGAAAATATTGGCTTACCCTACACAAATTGATCAAGAGTTAGAGCCACTCTTTTGATGAGCTTGGGGTACAAAGAAACAAGTCATTATTAAAGCATAAAGTGTAGCATAATAGGTTAGGTCTCATGATAGTATTGATTATGAGGCCACCACATGGGTTGCATCACTATTTGCTTGGGTAGTCTTGTGACAAATAATATTAGAGCCAAATCTAAGATTATCAATAAGGGGTGTTATCTTTTGTTGATCTTAGTGGCCAAAAGTTTATCTTTCTTACCAATACATAGTAGTTGATGAAGGCATGTGTGAAGTTGAAATAATTGGACACATGTTTCTCTAGAAAGAAAAAGGTTCTAATTGCTATCTAGTAGTGCATAATGAGTATTTGTCTAGTAGGGGTGGAAGTTTTGCAATATGTGTTGCTTTCGAAGTGGAAGTGAGTGGTGACTCCTTTCATGACTTTAATAAGTTGTGTCCCTAATGAAAGACATCCTTTTTTTCTAGGGAATCAAATGGGATCGTAATGGATTAATGTTCATGTGGAGGAGCAATCTTTGAAGGTGGAGATCGGTGAAAGGTGCAATGCACAAGTACATATAATATATTGGGTGGGGGAGAATGTCACAAACTTTTTATGTGCCCATGAACATATCCGAAGATTTTATTTAATATCAAGCATGCTAATGGGCTTGAATAGAAATGTGTCAGAGTGCTCCAATAGTATAATGCAAGTGTATTGAAGGTGATGATACTTCTGTGGAGTTCATGCATATTAACCCCATCTTTGGGGAGCTTATCACTAGTTTGAGACTTGACTATGAAAAAGGGTGTTGGTCTACCTTGCACAAACTGGTCGAGAATTGGAGCCACTCTTCTAATGAGCATGGGGTAGAGAGAAATTAGTTAGCATTGAGGCTTAAAGTATAGCATGTCAGGCTGGGTCTCATGATAATGTTAATTGCGAGGCTACCGCTCAGGCTGCATCACTGCATGAATGAGTATGCTCATTAAAAATGGTATCAAGGCATTACATAACATTTTCAACAAGGAGTATTTCCTTTTGTCAATTTTGGTTGCCAAGTCTATCTCTCCTATCAATGCCAAGTAGCTAATGAAGCCGTGTGTGAAGTTGTAATAAGAGGACTCATGTTCCTCTTGAATGAAAAAGGTGAAAATTACTATCTAGTAGTGCATAATGAGTGCTTGCCTACTAGGGGTGGAAGCTATGTTATATGTGTTGCTTTTGGGGTGGAAGTGAGTGGGGACTCCTTTCAAGACTCTAGGAAGCCATGCCCTTGATGAGAGATAACCTCTTTGACCCAATGAATCAATAGGGAACTTAATGAATTAAAGCTCATGGAGAGCAACAGTCTTTGAAGGTGGAGATAGCATAAGTCTTTATTAAATATCAATCATTCTGATGAATTCGAGTAGAAATATGTGAGATTGCTCCTACATGGGAGTGTAAGTATATTGAAGATGATGTTTTTTTTGGAGTTTAGGCATGCCGACCCTATTATGTTTGGAGAGTTAGTCGCTAGTTTAGGACTTGACTCTAAAGAAGGGTATTGGCATACTGTGCACAAATTGGTCGAGAGATGGAGATACCCTTGCGATGAGCTCAGGGTAGAGTAAAAATAGTCAACATAAAGACATCAAGTATAGTATGATAGGCTAGGTCTCATGAAAATGTTAATGCGAGGCCGCTGCATGGGCTACACTACCATGTGAATGAGTAGCTCGATGACACATGACTTGAGAAGGAGAAATGTACTTGTAAAGATACCTAGTTTTCAAACAACATAGTCAGGCATAGTTTGCATATTGGTGAAGATATTTCTACCAGAAGTAATCATTGAGAGCCTATTTGCATGATAGATACAAGTAGTCACATCATTTGGGATACACATCTATTTTGCCAACATTTCTTTATTTTTTAGAGGATCCCTAATAGTAGAGTAATTTCATTAATGATATACATGGATAAAAATTTGATTATGAAAGATGATCAGTTGGAAATCATATAACTCAAGTAGTATGCACATCTTTAATTAAAAGATCTTGGTAGACTCAGATAACTTTTTAGTATAAAAGTGACATATTTTATGAGGGGTATCATTTTATCATCGAAAAGATATATGCTTGATATTTATATAAAGGTTTTTTCTTTGGGTAGTACTTTAGAAGATACTCATATTAATTTAGATACTAATATTATTTTAGATGTGACCCTTCTAGTAGTTTTTATTACTTATATGAGAATCATAGAGAAGATTAACTATTTGACTATGACCAAACTACATATAACATTTTTAATCATTATTATTAGTTATTTTCTAGATTCTTGTTAGCAAATTTATCTTGACATCACTCTTTAGATACTATGATATGTGAAGAAGTCTCTAAAACTTGATATTTCTTTTAGGTATCATACGAACTAACAATTAGTCTATCATTTAGATTATAATTGAGCATGCACTTAGAGGAGGTCTATGATAGAATTTATACTTGTATTGGAAAAAATATTTGGTCCTAAAAAAATAAGAGACACTTGGTTATTTTGAGATCAAGTACATATACAAAGTTCATACTGATGGTGATAGTCAATAGCAAGCCATCCCTTTGATGTTAATGATATGCTTCTAGCTTTCTCAATGTTAATCATATAAAATATACATGCAAGTCATCCCTTCACAATATAGATCATCTTCTTATTTTTTTTAACTAGAAGCATATCATCTATAGATAGAGAAAGAATCACCAAATCAATTTCTAACCTCTTTGTGTATAAACAATGATCTGCCTCACTCATTCTAAAACCCAAATGAATTATATATGCATCAAATTTATGGTACCACTTCCTTAGAAATTACTCTTGGTTATACAATAACTTTTCCAACTTATATACCAAGTCCTCATTACCTTTTACCTCAAATCATTCTAGTTTCCATATGAAAATATCTTCTTCTAGGTCACCATGAAGAAAAGTTATCTCTACATCTAACTACTCTACTTCTAAATCATATCAAGCTACTATTATTAGAATAATCTAAATAGATGTCATCTTGGCCACAAGGGAGAAGACTTCAAATAGCTTATCCCCTTAGCCTGGGAGTAACCTTTAGCTACCAACCATACCTTGTACTTCTTAAGATTATCACTAGTCTTAATTGCTTGCTTGAACTCTCACTTGCACCCTATTCCTATTCGGCACTTGCATAATTTCATAAAATTCTAGGTATTATTATCATTAATAAATTGTATCTCTTCCTCCATGACTTGCTTCCACTACTTGTATTACCTAGTGGTTGTATCCTCATCCATAGTATTTAGATCATCCCTATAATAATAAATGTATGGAATGCACTAACTACATACCTCATTGGTGGGTTTTTGATCCTTGTCGACCTCCTTGGTATATGTGTTGACTCTATAGCTTACTAATTAGACTCACCATGCATTGATAAAATGTAACAGACACTAACCATTTCTTCTTTAAGATTTTGAGTCATGACTTCATCATTTTCTATTGCAACATCATCTAAGTCATGATGCCATAACTCCATTTCATGATCCTTATTCATGTTATACTTTTGAGTGAAGGCACGAACATCTATTTTTAGGTCATGACTTTGGCTTGAATCATGATAATTTGACTTCATGTCATCTCTTTGAGAAGAGTGGTGATATCTAGGTTTCATGTCATTATGTTGAGTTAAGGCATAACATGTTATGACTTTACATGCCTTTTATCATTCTTTCTACTCAACAAATCCATCAAATCTCATATTTCACATTAAAACTATTAAATTTCACTATTATTTGTTATAATTCATCAAAACTATAATTTAGTAAAATAGTTTTATTTAAAGTTTTTTAATACAAATATATCATGCATAATCACTAAAATAACTAATATTATTTAGTATTTGGCATATCGATTAATAAGCCACTATTAAACTAAGGATGGTGGTAGTCATCAACTTGTACAATGATCTAGCCATCATTCCTTTAGTAATAGCCCTTGCACCACAAGTCACTTTATATAAATTGTCATCGCAAGTTAAGATCAAGCCTATATCTTTTATTTCCCCAATTGAGATAAGGTTTTTGCTAAGGCCTAGAACATGCATTACACCTGGGAGCTACTTCATTGTCTCATCAAATATTCTCATCTTCACTTTCACATGACCTGCATGTTAGTAATAGTTCTCTTGGCCTATCATATGGCCATGATAATTTGACTATTGGTGAGAACTAATTATTATGATGATTTGCATGTTTATTATATATAATGTGTTTGAATAATATTATTAATTATTCTAAATATTCCTAATCGATTATTGTTATAGCAAAAACAATGAATTAAGATTAGTATAAAGTTTGATTGATATTCATGGGATGAATATGTGTATGAGATACAAATCAAATTTATATCTATTTGTTGAGAAGCAACAGACCCAACTTGAGATTAATACATGGAACAAATTCATAAGTTAATCTCTAATAGTTATGTCTTTAAATCCTATGACCTGAGATTTCTATAGTTCTTAACATAAAGAATATTGTATTTTGATATAATCAAACATCGTCTTTAATTAGATGACTATAAAGATTATACTTGAATATAATAAGAATTATGTAATGAGATATTGAGTGATTAAGATAGAATTTGTCCCTCTTATTATAAGAAAGATATCTTTGGGTCTCCTCGACAATTGAGATTGAGAAATGCATGACTGTGCTCAAATGAATTGATTGAGATCAATATCATTTGTTTAATCAATCTAATTAGGTTTTGAGTAATCAAAGATAGAATGATATAAGGATGACTTTTTCCATGCTTTATATTTTATCAAGATATCATGAGACAAAAGAATTATATCATTAGTTTTATTAATGTTATCTCAGATCATAAGCTTTTCATTTAATTTGGGTAGTCATAATGTCTTGCTTGAGGCCACTTATGACTTGTAGGATCAAAATGTGATTTAGGCCTACTACCAATATTAGTTGAATCTATAGGGTCGCACATTAAGAAAAAATAATAATTATTATTGTTTTTCATTCTATATAGTAATTTAAAATGATGAGATTCTCTAAAATTACAAATAACAAATAGTTTCTTATTCAAATTCGAATTTAATTTTGAGAAAGTTTAAATTTGAGATTTAAACAAATAATTAATCTATCATATTTTTTTATTGGATAAGGAAATACTCTTTAAAGGTTTTTTTATATAATGATATATATATATATATATATATATATATATATATATATATATATATATATATATTCATTTCCTTATCTGATAAGGATTTGAATTTAAATTGTTATTATTTTAAAAAGTTTTAAATAAAATTCAAATTTAACTTAAACCCTAGCATACTTATATATATATATATATATATATATATGTGTGTGTGTGTGTGTGTGTGTGTGTGATATATATATGGTAATTAGCCATCATCTTTTACTCAGAGAAACAGACAAAAGGAAAACCCTAATTTCATTTTTAAGAAGACAAAACTGAACTAGCATTCAACAAGATCATTTATTATTTATTTGCGTGTGGATACTTGTAAAGGGTTGTCACTTTTCAGAAAGGCGGTACCTTTAAAGATTCAAATAAACCAAGATGCAAACTTGATGGCTTGACGAATCGATCTACAAGAGGTAAGTTTCATTTTCCATTTCTTCGTAATTTTTATGAACACATGTGATCCTTGGTAGGTTAAGAGATAAAAATATCAATTCCGTTGTGTTTATGTTCCAATTAGATTGGATATTCTGCCTGAAACCCCAACACTACAATATTAATAGTAGAGTTGTAGCCCATATACACCCTTCCACCATCATGGTTTTCATACTTAGAACTAAGGCACCTCTTCTTCATGCCATAATTTAGATTATTTGTCATTTTTTCTATATTCTTTGGGCTAACACATTTCTATGAATTATTTCTATTTAAAATCCATCTTCTATATAATCATGGTGCATAAAAGATTATCTGTTCTCTAGTAATCTTTATCAATAAAATTTGGATTTTATGGGTCCTTGTAATGGTTTATTTTTATTTGCTCTTCACCCATCCAAATCATGAATTCCCCCTTCTAGACATTAACCAATACATGTCGAGTGGCTAAAAATGGTAATTCCAAGATTAGTAGAGCATACTAATCTTCATCCATGTCAATTACAACAAAATCAACCAGAAAAAAACTAATCCACTTTCACCAAAATATCTTCAATTACTCCACCTAGAAATTTGATAGAATGATGAGTCATTTGAAGCTAGAGGGGTATTAGAGTCACCAAGGTTTAATGTTCACACTATGTATAGTGGCATTTAGTTCACAATTCATCCTAAGTCACATAAAGCCTTTTGTCCTAAATTATGCATGTAATAGTAAATTTTTTCAATTTTTTAAACTTTCTTAGAAGTTTATATTGGATGATGGTACTATATTTCTTGGTCATATTTACCATCCTATAAGTCTCTAACTTTTTTTTCCCACTCATTATGTCCTTTATAAACTTTTCCTCCAACTTCTATAAAACATTTAAAAACTTCCCGAGTTGCTCATTTATCTTTTCCTTTCTAAATCATTGTAGAAATTGGAGATTGAAAGAGAAATTTTTTACTTTTGGCATACTACATTTCTTCCTTCTCCACTTCTTCATTTAATTATATTATCAGCAAGACATGGGCTCTAGGTTTTGGTAATGCCATAACTTTGGAAAATGTATTTGAATGCTATGCTATGACACTAAGAGATGTTGCGGCTTTTCTACTTCATTTTAAGATGGTATCACAACTTTAGCGATAGTTGTAATTTTTTGTCACAACTTTATTTTTTGTATTTTATTTTGGATTGTTGTCCCTTTACTTCCTTACTGCTTTTTAGTGTAATAGACAAACATTTTCTTGGATTTGTCTTAGTATCATTGGATAATTCACTCTCAATTCTCTTTCATTGAGAGTGCTAGTTATCCAAGTTGATTCTTAATAATTATTTCTTCTCTTTGTTTCATTGAATAGGGACATTACATTATCTTCAAATATTAGTTTCACTATTCCTTTCAGATGAATATAGTTTGAGCTTGATGCCCCTTGTATTTAATAATCTATCAAATTCTTTTCAAAATTCTTTTGATATTGGCCCAAGTTTAACTATACATTTAAAGGATTTCCATACAAAATATTTTCGTGGTTTTAAAAATTGTGATGGTAATAAATGGAAGCCATTTGATTGGGTTAGAAGACATATTCTTTATGTTGCAGAACATTTGCTCCCTCCATTTGAAATTCATTTTTCTCTTATTGTTGAATAATGAAAACTTCTCTTACACTATTTCAATTCTCATCTCGGGCTTCAAATCTATTAAAAAATTCATCCATCTGTATTTCCATTGTAACTAATCTATCTAACTCCAATTATCTACCTTGCTTCTATCCAAATGCACGATCACGTAGAGTTTAGTTGTTCTTTGCTAGCTCTTCAAATAAAAAAAATATAATTTCTTAGATGACTTATTCATGTTGGAACCACTCATGGCTATATTAATAGTGTATCTCATCATATAATTTAGTCAATCATAAAAAGTTTGTGCTTTAAACCACAACTTAAATCCATGTAGATACTTACTCAAAAGTTTTTTGAAATGATCTTAACCATCATACAAAGTCTCTTTCTCCTTTAGGTAGAGTTGGCTTTTTTCTCCCCTCAATTAAGAGTAGTTTCGACATGAGAAAAACATAGTGAGAAAGGTTTGCATCAGTTCATCCCAACTCTTAATAGAACCTTGAGACAAATTATAGAACTAACTTTTAGCTTTGTCTCTTAAAGAAAAGGGGAAAAGCCTTAATCTAATGGTATTCGAGTCAACCCCATGTATCTTTACTTTATCACATAGCTCTAAAAAATTAGTGATGTGATTATTCACATCTTCCAACATTCTCCCATTGTACTAATTCTTCTACACCATAGCTATTAAACTCAACTTTAACTCTAAGTAATTATTTTGTACTAGTTATCTCTAAATCCTTAAATAGTTATCCATTATAGTAAGTTTCTAATAATCTCTTAAAGGTATGATGATAATAAATTGTTGGATAACATGTCCTTCACTACCATAGTTGTCTATATTGCTTCCATTCTCCTCCATCATTTCTCTTGAAACTCTTTGTCTCAAAAGTGCTCATGTTGTTCTCACTTTTTGGGTCCAAAGGGTTTAACTCAGTCCCAAAAATTTTGCTCATTTAATTTTTTTTGGTGGCTATAAAATAACAAAAAAAAAGAGGGCACACTCACACTACAAATGAAATATAAATAATAAAAAAATTACATACACATAACTTGAAATAAAAGTATCCATTTGCAAAGATAGTTATGTTAACTTAAGTTAACAAATTGAACTATTACAAGATAATTTTCGACGATGATAAACTTGTTGTGACTTTGCCAGGGTGCCAAAACTTGTAGTTATTTGACACGATCACAATGCTTAATTGAGTGAGGATCTTTTGGTCAATTTAGTTCTGAAAGTAAATGAGTTATATAAGTAATAAAATGGAATTAAGTATAAATATTGATCCTAAAGATATTGTTTGATAGTTTGGTCAATCAATAAAGAATTGGATACTATATGAGTTAAATAGATATACTTAGTCTTAGGGAATTTACTCAAACTCAAGAATTATCACATGTACCAGTGCATGATGATGTTTCTTGGTCTTTGGTTTATATAGTTTTTGGTTATTAGATGAATGATAGATTAGTATAAAAATATATATGTGCCAACTTGGTATACAAGATGGCCTTCATCCATTAGACAGTTGCTACCAAGAATAATCTCTTCGTAGTTGTCCACTCAATATTTTAACACCAAAGTAAAATGTCAATTTGTGCAAATGTTATATTTATATCTACTCCTTTTAGGCAATATGTCATTTATCCTTGATAATAATATCAAGTATGTCCTTATATTCTCAAACCTTTAATTGTTTCAATGAATTGAGATAATGTTGTACTAAATTCATCTGCACTTTTGACTTGGTGAGTGCATTCTCAAAAAAAAGTAAACATACATCTTTTCAAGAATTTCATTTATAGAACATACAAGTGGGAATAATTCACATGGCTATCATCATCATACATGTCTCTCCCACTTATGTATTCCTTGTGACATATCTATCACTATTTGCTATGGCCAACATATGACTTTTACACTAAGGTGAAGCTCCTAAGTAAGATGTTCTACTTAACCCATGCATTACTCTTAGGTTAGTTCATCTAGATAGTACATAATAGATTATTCTTTAATATGTTGGTACATTCGGCTTCATGAACACCATCATCACAATGATTAATATATCTCAAATTTAAATTTTCACACATTAATTTATCTCATACATTAAGATTAGAAGGGTTGTCACTTTATTTTATTCAAACTACATGAGTATCCTATGATATACCTATTATCATCAACCATAGCCAACATAAATATACTAACATATTCATGAAAACTCAAATTTTCAGTTCTTGAGTACATCCACATTCATCAATATTCAAATACATTATAAACTAAGTATACACTTATTAATTCAATTATTCATCACAATACAAATTAGTTAACCATCCCTAAAATTAAATTTAGCTAGACATTGGGATAGAATCACATATGATGTATGAAAAGTTATCTCAAGATTTTAGGATACCCAATGAATGCCCAAACTAATAACTAAGAAGAAAACCTCAATTCCAACCAATTTTATTTGTTGTTTACCTTATATTTGCCCCAAATTAAGGTTGAGGTCGATGTGCATAGGCTCGGAATGCATCGTGATCTTCATTTGCATATCTCTTCATTCTTTATTTTTTTTGCTATTCTTTTTAATTGTAGCTTTTATACATTAAAAATCTATATGATATTTTAAGTTGGATGTCATGACACAAAATTGAGGCTATGACTTTGTAATATCTTCATATCATCTCTAGAGCACCTTTGTCATAGTGATGTGAATGGATGTGACTGATGGTTAACTCTCTATAACATAAAATTATGGTACTGGTAATTAATCATGGTTTTGTGAGCAAAATGTTGTGACACTATGATTATTATGACAGAGTCAATTCTTTATGTAATACAAAGCTATGATATTGGAAATTTGACCACGGCTTTGGTATTGGCTTCATGGGTGAAGTGTCATAGTATTGTGAATGCCATTATTGGCTCATTGCTTTGTGTAGCACAATGTTGATATTTTTGGCCCTATTTGAATTAGTAATGATTCTGAAGTAGAAGTATGGTTTTTCAGGTAGTTTGTTGTGGCAACTACTTCAACTTAGAATATTTACTATAGTATTTCCCATCTCATTTACCTTACCTTCTCCATCAAAGTTCTATTAATCCTTTTAGCCACTTCATTCTAATGTGGTATCATTCTGATTGTGTCATGCATGGAAATAGCCTACTTAGCACATAACTAATTAACTAGAAAGTACTTTATACCATTATTTGTATGAAGAACCTATATCTTCTTGTTGAAATTGCTCTCTACCGTGACTTTCAACTCAATGAACTTCTCCATCACCTCACTTTTATTATGAATGAATTAAACTCATGCATACATGGAAAAATTATCAACAATTGATAAATAGTACCTTGATCTCCCAAGTGATGTGCGTAATGTTTCTCTGAACAAGTTACTATAAATCAAATTCAACACTTTCTTTGTTCTAGTGGCTATAGAGAAAGGTATGCACTATCAACATAGGTGTAGCCTTGACTACTTCTTGCCAAACTGAATCTTTAGACTTAGTCTACACTTACTCTTTCATCAAGGGCATATGTGCTACTAGTGAAATAGAGTCATCATACATCTTGTGATGTAAAGGATAAAAGATGTCATGACTCATCTTAAGATGTCGTGATAGAAAGATATTGTGACTCACTTTCTTCAAAAAAACCCATGTCATAACTCTCTTCTCTAGTCTTGCACTCCCAAAATATTATATCTTTATTATAGATAATTGTTCTTTTCTCTAGGATTCAAAGTTTATAGCCTTTGATGTCTTCCTTGTAGCCAATACACTTGTACTTCTCTAATTTGAAGTCCAACTTGTTTCTCTTTTCCTTTTTCATATAGATGTATGCATCACACCTAAATACCCAAATGTGAGTCACACTTGGCTTCCTTCCATACAATACATGTAAAGGTTTATGATCCTTCACTGTTGAAGTAGGAGTGTTGTTCTTCAGGTAGCATGTTGTGAAAACTACTTAAGCCTAGAATATTAGCTCTAGTCCTACCCAGCTCTTCATGCACCTCACCTTCTCCATCAAAGTTTTATTTAGTCTTTTATCCACTATATTCTATGGTGATGTCATCCTAATTGTGTTATGCCTAGAAATACCCTACCCAACACAAAACCAATCAATCAAAAAGTTCTCAGTACCATTATCTATATGTAAAACTTGTATCTTCTCATTGAATTTGTTCTCCAAAAGGCTTTGGACTTCTTGAACTTCTCCAATACCTTAGTTTTCTTCTGAATTAAGTAAACCCATGCATACATAGAAAAATTATTAACAAATGAAACGTAGTACCTTGATCTCATAAGTAATGCATTTGGTATTTCTCTAAACAAGTATCTATGAATCATATCTAGTACTACCTCTAATCTAATGGTTATAAATTTTAACTTTAATCACTTTTACTTTCCATACAAACAATCCTCACAAAAATCAAACATAACCGAATAATCTAGTTCTCATTCCACCAATTACTTCAAGGATATACTCATCAGATTTTTCTCACTAGAATGTCTTAGTATTTGAAGCTTGAACATGGTTTCATGTCGTGACACTAGTTTGGCATGACAGCATATTTTTATATCACAACTTTGAAATTAGCCATAAAATTGTATTGTCACAACATGTCTTATGATATCATGACTAGAAGATGTTGCAACTAGAAGATGTCATTACTTACTTTTTTTATGTTATAAATTTATATGTATCATAACATAATTTCCCAATGTAATAATTCTAAACTCAAAATGATGAGCTATGGCAATATTTTTCCATGTCATGACTCTCATTTATTATGCTTCATGAACTACTTTTTCTCCAAGGCTTTCTTCTTCTCAGAAACAAAGGATACACAGACTTGAGTCTTGATGATGCTTTTTACTAGTTTGTACAAGATCCAACACCTTGTTTAATAAGTAAGTAAAATTGCTACTCAAGTTGTCTTACAAGATTAATGATTAAAAAAAATCTCACACCATCATTGGTGATCACACTCTCATAAATTAAATTTTTATTTATGTCTAGAATATGCATTGCCACTAGAAGGTTTTTGACAGTCTCATCATGCATCTTCATCTTCACCTTCCCACAACTAACTATCTTAACTTTTAAGCTATTTTCCATAATCACATCTCATCCAATATATGACTTATACTTGCTAAACCACTTCTAATGAGGAGTCATGTGGTATGATCAACCTGTGTCAATAAACTCAATATCCTCACTGTTGGGCAATCGCGCTTCCACAGGTAGTAAGATTAAGAAACAGAAAACAACAGAAACACAGAAACAAGCAATATATATATCCCAATCCACAAGCATCCACGACAGAATCAAAATGAGAAATCAACACAGCAAATAACGTGGTTCGCTAGTCGCTCAGTACGACTAGCTACCTCCACCAGAAAACACTTATGCATTACATATTAAAACCAAGAATAGAATGTCTTACAGTATGCAGCACGAAACAGTCATGAAATCGCGTAGAGAGAAGAAGAGAGGATAATGAACAGTTCAACCGGGTCAAAAAACAGCCGCCTGAAAAATAAATACAAATCGTTTTATATAAAAATAAACATCCGGTTCATTTAACCGAAGCGGGTCGGATCATGGAACGGGCCAGGCTCTGCTCAAAAAATTTCGGCCCGCTGACCAGAAAGCAGGACCTCCGTTATTGTGCTACTACTGCATCCCCGGGCTTTTAATATTTCCTTTCCTGCACTTACATGAAAATATTAAAACAGATTATTAAGTAAAAACAAATTACATATACAGTAATCTCCACCTTAATTTATTTTGCATACAGATAGAGAGACACTCTCTATAAACAGTTAGTCCAAAAAGACTACATCTGATTTGATATGTTCAGTTAGTCAAGACAGTGTCTTAACTTATTCAGAGTAACCGGTTTGGTAAACATGTCAGCTGGATTATCAGAAGTTGCAATCTTCTTTACTTGTACCCTCTTCTCGGATCGAAGGAAATGATATTGCACATCAATGTGCTTTGTTCTCTCATGGTGCACTTGGTCTTTTGCTAAACAAATAGCACTGAGGTTGTCACAGAAAACTATTGCAACCTCTTCATAGAGACCAAGGTCCTTGAGAAAACCTTTTAGCCATATCCCTTCCTTCGCAGCTTCAGTTAGAGCCATATACTCTGCTTCAGTAGAAGATAAAGTAACAGAAGATTGTAGTGTGGCTTTCCAGCTAACTACAGAACCACATACAGTGAAGACGTAACCAGTCATAGACCGTTTACTGTCAACATCTCTTGCATAGTCAGAATCAGAATATCCTGCCAGCAAGAGTTCAGATTCATTACCAAATATCAGACCGACATTAGAAGTCCCCTTGAGGTACCTAAGTATCCTCTTAACAGCTTTCCATTACTCTTGACCAGGGTTTATCATAAACCTACTCACTGCATTTACTGCATGAGCAATATCAGGTCGGGTGCACACCATAAGATACATGAGGCTCCCGACAGCACTAGAATAAGGAACCTTAGACATTTGTTCCTTATCAGATTCAGATTGAGGACAATATTCTAATGTCAGATAAAGGTTAGAAGCAAATGGTGTGGATAGAGACTTAAAAGAAGCCATTCCAAATCTAAATAGAAGTTTCTGAATATATTGTTTCTGTGAAAGAAATAATTTTCTTTTAATTCTATCTCTGAATATTTCCATACCTAAAATTTGCTTTGCTCCTCCAAGATCTTTCATATCAAATTCAGAACTGAGGAGATCTTTCAGTTCCTGAATATCAGATTTATTTCTGGCAGCAATAAGCATATCATCTACATACAATAGCAAGTAGATATATGACTCATCCTTGTGCCTTTTGGAATAAACACAGCAGTCATGGTCACACCTACTGTATTCATGACTAGTCATGAAACAGTCAAATCTCTTGTACCACTGATGGGAAGACTGCTTAAGTCCATAAAGGGACTTCAGAAGCTTGCACACATGGGTTTCCTTGCCTGATACCTCAAAACCCTCAGGCTGGCTCATGAAGATCTCTTCATCGAGATCTCCATGAAGAAAAGTAGTTTTGACATCTAGTTGCTCAAGTTCAAGATTCTGATGTGCTACTAATGCTAGAAGCACTCTTATTGAGGTATGTCTAACTATAGAAGAGAATATCTCATTGTAGTCAATACCCTCTTTCTGACTGAACCCTCTTGCAACTAGACATGCCTTGAACTTTAAACCACCAGCAATTGAGACATCTTCTTTCTTCTTGAAAATCCATTTGCAAGACACTATTTTTTTTCCCTTTGGTTTAGATACAATGATCCAGGTACCATTCTTATGAAGAGATTCAATTTCTTCATTCATGGAAACCAACCATGACTCAAATTCAGGACAATTAACAGCATTCCTGAAGGAGGATGGTTCAGGAATATCAATCTCTTCGGCAACTTGTAGGGCAAACCCTACAAATTCATTAAAGCAGAATCTCAGAGGAGGACGTGCATTCACCCTCCTTTGTCTATCCCTTGCAATATAGTAGGGAATAGACTCTTCAGGTGCAGTTTCAGGATCAGGTTCAATAACAGATTTAGCATCATTTTCATGATTAGCTATTGTTTGTCTAGAAACAACAGGCATCCTTCCTGGAGCTACAGATTCAGATTTTAGCTCCACCTTAAGTTCAGCTTGAGGAACATCAGGTAACTGAATAGGACTAGGTACTTGTTTCAGAATGACACTCTCGTCGAAGGTAACACTCCTAGAGAGTATAACTCTCTTTTCAGATGGTGACTAGATACCGAATCTTTTGACTCCATCAACATAACCAACAAATATTCCCTTGCGTGCTCGAGATTCAAGCTTACCATCATTTACATGATAGTAGGCAATACACCCGAACACCTTCAGATTGGAATAATCTACAGGTTTATCAGTCCACACTTCAAATGGAATTTTAAAATTAATTCCACTATGTGGCGATCTGTTTATCAGATGGCATGCTGTATTAACAGCTTCAACCCAAAACTCTTTGCCTAAGCCTGATTGAGAGAGCATACATCTTGTTCTCTCCAGAAGAGTTTGGTTTATTCTTTCAGCAATGCCATTCTACTGAGGAGTGTCTCTAATAGTTTTGTGTCTCTCAATACTTTCGTCCTTACAGAATTCCTCAAATTCAGACGAACAGAATTCTAGACCATTATCTGTTCGTAACAGTTTAACCTTCTTTTGTGTTTGATTTTCTACTAAGCTAACCCACTGCTTAAACTTTATAAAAGTCTCAGATTTATGTTTCATCATGAATACCCAGGACATCCTGGAGTAATCATTAACTAAACATAAATAAAATCGAGCACCCCCAAGAGATGTGACTCTAGAAGGGCCCCAACAGTCAGCATGGATATAATCCAAAATACTGTTTATGCAGTGTATGGCTTTACCGAACTTAGTTCTATGTTTCTTACCAAAAACACAATGATCATAGAAATTTAATTTACTGACCCTATGACTAACAAGAAGATTAAGATCAGAGAGAATTTTAATACCTTTCTCTCCCATGTGTGTGAGCTGCATATGCCACAGTCTGGTAAGTTCAGCTTTGTCTTCAGATGATGGCTCTCCGGATGTGACAGCAATAGCCCCTGTCATTGTGGAACCTATCAGTGTGTATAGCATTCCAGTTTTCTGCCCCTTCAGTACAACATCATCTCCTCAGTGAACATTCAGTGTTCCCTCTCTACCACTGAATGAATATCCCTGATCATCCAGAATACCAAGAGAAATGAGATTCATTGTCATCTCAGGGACATATCTCACATTTGAAAGTGAGACAATTCGGCCATCCCAAGTTTTCAGTCTGACTGTGCCGATTCCAACCACCTTACATGGTTGGTTGTTCCCCACCATAGCATGGCCAGCTTCCTTCTTGTCATATTTGTTGAACCACTCCAAGTGAGTGCTTATATGGAAGGAAGCACCAGTATCCAGGATCCAAGAATATGATCTTGCGATCGTTGTGGAGATTACCAACACAAGGTCTTCTCCATCATCCAGATCATCAAAAGTTACAGCAACAGCAGGTGGGGGGTTAGGTTGACCTTGCTGTTCCAGCCTTGCTCTCTTCTTCAGGCACTCAGTTTTCCAATGCCCTTTCTGTTTACAGTAGTGACAAATATCACCCTCCTTTGACCTCTTCTGAATCTTATTTCCCTTTTTCTTGAATGAAACAGGTTGTGGCCTCCTGTTTGTCACCACCAGTCAAGCAGGATGTTGTTCAAGTCTTTCAACCGCTAACTTCTGCCTCATCTCTCTGGAGTGTAGGGCAGCCCGAATATCCTCTAGTGTGATCTCCTCTTTTCCCACAATGATAGATTCAACAAAATTTTCATAAGGAGGAAGAGAAACCAAGAGTAGAAGAGCAGCATCCTCATCATCGACCTTAGCATCCACACGTTTAAGGTCCATGAGGATGCTGTTCAAGTCATCCAGATACTTCTTCAAAGAGGTTCCCTCTTGCATCCTCAGTGTGAATAGCCTTCTCTTCAACAGAAGCTTGTTCGTCAATGATTTAGTCATGTACAGAGACTCAAGCTTTAGCCACAGTCCTGCAGCAGATTCCTCATCTGCTACCTCAGCAATGACTTCATCCGACAAGCTCAACAGAATGGTGGAGTGTGCTTTCTCTTCACGTCTCCAAGCCTCAACCTCAGTTATTCCAAGAGCAACAGTAGTGTGTGGACCGAACCCTTGAACCAGAGGACTCCAAATATTAGGGGTGGGCAAAAAAACCGATCAAACCGATACCCGAACCAAAACCGATCAGTCCGAACCAAAAAATTAGGTTAAGCAAACATATGGTTTAGGTTTAGGTTTTTTTTTTAATTTTTTTCGGTTTAGGGTTCGGATTCGGGTTTTATCCAAAAAAAACCGTGGACACCGGTTAACCGAACTGAACCTTAGACATATACTTGTTTTAATATTTTACATTCAGTCATAAGTTATAACCCAAACCCAAACAAACCTATTGGTAGCCCTAATACTCTCTCATTTTCTAACATCTTCATCTCCTCTCTCGTGCAAAGAACGGCTCCTCTTCTCAGCCTCCTGCGTGCCCTCCTCTAAGTAGACAACACCTTTGTTGTTGGACAGCAAATCTGCCTGAGAAAGAAGGATGGCTTGACGACGGCTGGTAAAGATTGATCGGTTTTTAAGTAGAGAAAGAAATTATGTGGGTTCGTGGGTGATGCTTGGTGGTGAGTTGATAGTTATTGATGGTGGTTTTCCAATGTCTGGTTAGATACTGTCATACTGTGGAGTAACGATTAGCTGCAATTGGAAGGGCAGCTCGCCACTACATGGATGCAGATTTAGGAATTAAATGTGTGATCTAGGAATTATGTCACCTTTTTCTTGCAGATTTAGGAGCCCTACGAAACTATTCTGGCTCTCCATTTCTGCCATCTGATTCAGAAATTTTGCTTGATTCTCCAGAGCACGAGGACATAGGTAATGAGGATTGCATATATGTTATCTTGTGTATAGACTTTTCTTTTTAGTTTCCTTTGCTGTTTCTTGCTCGATGAGTATTCAGAAATTATAGAAAAAAATTCTGTTTTGCAGTAAATATATGTGTATTTTGTCAATAACACTGATGGATCTATCCTTGCAATAGTGGAGGAATTTATGCTTATGTTATTTAACTTGGCCTTATAATTTACCTTGTATATATTTTTGCCATCCATAACAGTGCTTTCAAATCATTGACATTGAATTGATTTTGAACTCTACTTGCATGATTAATCAATAGTAACACCAACATTTTAGAAGTTTAGGTAAAGTGAGGGAACATTAGCACTAGCTATCACATGAGTAGCATGGCACAAAGACATTGGTCAAAGCCTAAAAATTGAAACTTTTAATGCTAAGAACTCATGTTCTGAAAAATAAAAATAAAATGCCTGTGGGTAGATTATGTTATTCCTTTAGCAAGAAAACAAGAGAGAAGATCAACAGAAACCAGTATTATTTTGTGCTTTGGGGCATTGGCAGAAAAATGGTCCATAAAATGTGTACCCAGTTGAGAGTAAAAATTGATTTTGAAAACATGATAGATGTTGGAATAGACGGGGGTGGTTGTATATAAGGTAGTGGATGGGGTTTAGAAATTATAGGGCCAATGAGAACTGAAAAGGTGATTGATTATATTTTATTTATTTATTTATAATAATAATTCTGATTGATTGATTATCCTTGCAAATTTATAGAAAAAAAATTTGTTTTGCAGTAAATAGTTATTTATTGTGCTAATTGACTAATTTTTATTTGTATGGTTTTGTTAATTGTTATCAGATGTCTAGTACTACTAAATCAGTTTCAAGTACTCTTCCCGATGCTTCAAATTCAGAGAATGCTTCCATTCCCTCAAGTGATAACCAAGCTGCAACAAAAGCACATACTTTTAATGATGCTACTACAACTTCAAAGGGGAGTAAAAAAAATCATGGGTCTAGGATCATTTTGACAAGAATGATGACAAAAATGATCCAAGAGCTAAATGTAAGTATTGTGCTAAATCTCTTGCATGTCTTTCAACTAGTGGTACTAGTTGTTTAAGCAATCACTTGTCTAGGTGTAAACTATATCCTTATAATGTTGACAAGACTCAAGCAACCTTAGCTTTCTCACCTGCACCAAAGTTTAATGAGATAGGAATAGAAAATTTTCTTGCTAATTGGAAGTTTGATCAAGAAGAGTGTAGAAAGTGGCTTGCTAGGATGGTTATTGTTGATGAGTTGTCTTTTAATTTTGTGGAGCATGAGGGGTTTCGTTCATTTTGTCGTGTTATGCAGCCACGTTTTCTAGTTCCCTCACGTAGGACTATAGGAAGAGATTGTTATAATATTTATAAGGAAGAGATGAATAGATTAAAAAAGGTTTTTAAGAAGTTGTCTTCTAGAATTTGTCTCACAACTGATACATGGACATCCATTCAAAACATGTCATATATGTGTCTTACTGCACACTTCATCGATGATGATTGGAAATTGCATAAAAGAATTATTTCTTTTTGTCCTATTGCTGGTCATTCTGGGGAAATAATCGGTATGGCTGTTGAGAGGTGTTTGCTTAATTGGGGGATTGATAAGGTTTTTACTATAACTGTTGATAATGCATCTTCAAATGATACATGCATAAGATATTTGAAAAGAAGGCTAAATAGTTGGAAGGGAAGTGTCCTGCAAGGTGATTATTTACATATGAGATGTGTTGCTCATATATTGAACTTAGTTGTAAAGGATGGCTTGAGTGAATTAGATGAGTCCATTGTGAGGATTAGAAATGCAGTGAAGTATGTGCGATGTTCTCCTTCTAGAAAGCAAAAGTTCAATAATTGTGTAGAAAAAGAGAAGATAGAGAGCAAGAATCATGTATGCTTAGATGTGGAAACTAGGTGGAACTCAACATACATGATGATAGAGGCAGCCTTGAAATTTCAGAAGGCCTTTGACTTGTTGGAGGTCACCGATAACAAGTATGTTTCAGAACTTTTGATGAAGAAAGGTGTACCTACTAGTGAAGATTGGGAGTATGCTAGATCATTGTTGCCTTTTCTTAAGGTTTTCTATGACACTACTTTGAGCTTTTCTGGGTCGCTTCATGTGACTAGTAATGAATACATGAAGAAGATTTTTGGTATTGGCTTGATGATTAATTCAAAAGTTGAAAGTGATGATCCTTGTTTGAAAGAAATAGCTTTGAAGATGAAGGCGAAGTATGAGAAGTATTGGGCAAACATTGACAATATCAATGTTTTCTTATTTATTGCGGTGATTCTTGATCCTAGGTGTAAGTTGGAGTATGTAAATTGTTTAATTGACAATTTTTATTATGACAAGGATACCGCAAACAAATTAAAAGAGAAGGTGAACAAGGTTTTAGAGTCATTATTTCAATTTTATGGTGCATCTCAACTTTCACAAAGTGTAGAAAAAAAGTGGAGAACAACAATTGGTGGATTTGAGTTTGGAAAGTGATCTTCAAGATGTAGCTCAATATGCGTATTTCATGTTCAAGAAGCAAAAAATAGACCAAGACAGTTTAGATTCCAAATCTAAACTAGATAAATACTAGAATGATGCTCGTGAGATTTCTCAATCTTCTTTCGATTTGTTGGGTTGGTGGAAATCAAATGCAAGCAAGTACCGCATTCTTTCTTTAATAGCTAAAGATGTGCTAGTTATGCCTGTGTCTACCATTGCTTCAGAATTAGCTTTTAGCACCGGAGGTCGTGTGCTTGATTCATTCCGAAGTGCTTTAACTTCCAAACTAGTTGAAGCTCTCATCTGTGCCCAAAATTGGTTGAGAAGTTCAATTCAGCCTATATATCTTGATAGCATCTTGGAACAACTCAAGTCAATCTATATAGGTGAATTTTTTTTGTATTTTGTTGCCTTTCTATTTTTTTGTAGAGTCATCTTGGGTCACCGATGATCATCCTCTTTGCACAATTGATGATTAAGAAGATTTGAAGATATACAATACTTGTCAGGATCGCCTTTATGTTTATGAGATATGTGTACACTTCAAATCAATGATTTGAATTTGTGAAATTTTCTCATGTTATGCTTGTTAAACACATTGAATATTTTATGTTTCAGTTGCTGTTATGCTTTAATTGGATTTGTTGGAATTTTTTGTTGTTTCTGTAGTTTTCTGTAGTTTTTAATGTTGCTTCTACAGCTTTTATTGCTGTTTCCGTAGCTACTGTTTCTGCATTTTACTGCATTTTTCTATTGTTATTTGCTACTACAATTTTCAGCAGTTTTTTAGGCTTTAAACTGCTATTTTCTATATTTTTATCACTGCATTTTGTACTTCCATTTGCTGCATGTTGTTGTTTCTATAGTTTATGCAATTTCTACAGTTTTTATTGCTGCTTTGTAGATTTTACTGCTATTTCTGCAGTTTTTACTAGTTTTTTTTTGAGTTTTTACTGGTTTTTTTATGTTTTAACTGTAGTTTTCTACTACTGTTTACTGCTGTAATTTTCTGCAGTTTTTTAGGCTATTTCCTGTACTTTTATTTTTGCTATTTGTTGCATTTTTTGCTACAATTTTCCGCAGTTTTTAGGCTTAAGGTTGATTTTAATGTAAGAAAAATGTACATATTTTATGGATATAAAAATTTAATATTGTAAGACATAGCAATGCAGTTTTTTTTAGTAAAATTGATGATTTAGTGTGCTTTATATTTATTTTTTTATGGTTAAAAAACTTAAAAATAATGAAAATATGTAAAATGGTTAAAAACCGAAAACCGAAATACCAAACCGTATTTTAACGGTTAACCGATTTAACGGTTAACCGGTTTAACGGTTTAGGTTTACAATATTAAAAACCATTTAGTAATGGACTGGTTTCCTAGTAGGGGTCATGGACCGGTTAACCGGTCCATGCCCACCCCTACCAAATATCAAAGTTTTTCAAATGCGCTCGCATTTTAATCTGCCACATACTAAACCCATTTCTACCATTGAATTTCTCAATCGTGGTGTTTAGGGTTCCAGCCATTTCAACAGAATATTGCTTGTACAGAAAATCTCAAACCCTAAATACACAATTGCTCGAAAAATCCCAAACCAAGCTCTGATACCAATTGTTGGGCAATCGCGCTTCCACAGGTAGTAAGATTAAGAAACAGAAAACAACAGAAACATAGAAACAAGCAATATATATATCCCAATCCACAAGTATCCATGACAGAATCAAAATGAGAAATCAACACAGTAAATAATGTGGTTCGCTTGTCGCTCAGTAAGACTAGCTACCTCCACTAGAAAATGCTTATGCGTTACAGATTAAAACCAAGAATAGAATGTCTTACAGTATGCAGCACGGAACAGTCGCGAAATCACACAGAGAGAAGAAGAGAGGATAATGAACAGTTCAACCGGGTCAAAAAACAGCCGCCCGAAAAATAAATACAAATCATTTTATATAAAAATAAACATCCGGTTCATTTAACCGAAGCGGGTCGGATCATGGAACGGGCCAAGCTCTGCTCCAAAAATTTCAGCCCACTGACCAGACAGCGGGACCTCCGTTATTGTGCTACTGCTGCATCCCTGGGCTTTTAATATTTCCTTTCTTGCACTTACATGAAAATATTAAAACAAATTATTAAGTAAAAACAAATTACATATACAGCACTCACCAACATGAGTGATACATACTTCTACAAAGTAAACACCCCTGATGGATAGTTCCTTATCTGTTGAGCCAACTCTCACTTGAGATGACTTGTTTTCACTAATATGTAGCCACTCTTGAAGTGCCTAGCAATACCATAATTTTAACACTTTGATTTTAGCCTATTTGCTCTCTTTGATCATTCTATTATATTTGATTTGCTTTTTTAGTTCTCTTATCTTTGATTTTAGCACTTTAATTTGATTTGCTTTGAATTACATCTTTATGAGGGTACTAAAACTATTATTAATTGACATGATCTCAAAATTCAATTGAGTATGATTCTATCATTCAAGATAGCTTTGTAAGTATATAAATCATATAAGTAATAAAGTATACATAAATCTGAATATTGATCCTATAAAGATTGTGTAAATAGTTTGAATAACTAGTAGTGAACTAATAGATATTCGAATTGAATAAATTTATTTGATTTTCAAAAAAATACTCATACTCCTAGGTTGGCTCACATCCTTGAGTGATAATATTTCTCCTATGTTTAGTCATTGTCTTATTCAATTATTGGATGAAAGATAAATTAGTGTAAAAATACTCATGTGCCTTCTTGGCATACAAGGTGATCATCACCTTTAGACTGTCACTATCAATGATGATCCCCTCATAGTTTTCCCCTCAATATTTCAATATCAAAGCCATACATCATTCTATGAAAGGAATATTTGCATATCTACTCCTTTTAAGCAACACCTCACTACACTTGATAATTACCTCAAATATGTACTTCTATTATCTAACCTTTGATTGTCTTAAAGATACAAGATAATATGACACTAAAACATAAGCATAAATATAAACTCATATAATCATTAATTTATCACAATACAAGTATATTCACCAACCTTAGATCTCAATTTAGCTAGACATTAGAGAGAAAATCATGTGAGTTATGTTGAGAGATATCTCATGGATTAGATGGTTCACAATGAATTCACAAGTAAAAATCTAAGTATAAAATCATAATTCAATCAAGGATTGCTCGTGTTCCCATTAGATTTGGCCTAAATGAGGGTGGAATCCCATCACCTGGGGTTCTTGATATGCATTATTCATATTTTCTTTTTTTTTCTTCCTTCTCTATTTTTCTCTTTTTCTAAGTGGAATCCCACTGTTTGTGTTCTTATTTATACTTTGAAGATCCTGGTGATAATTTAAGTTGGAAGTCACAACACAGATTTAAGGTTATGACTTTATTATCTCTTAAAATATTTTTGGAGTACTAATGTCATTGTATTGGGAATGATCATTCCCAATGTCTTTACTCTTTGTAACACAAAGTTATGATATTAGAATACGCCACAACTTTAGTCTTGGCTTTTCGAGTAATTATCATGATGTTGGACTATTGTGACTGAGATAATTACTCTATGTAACACAAAGTCATAGTATTGGAATTTTCCATGACTTGAGTATTTTTCCTCTAGAGTAAAAAGTAATGTTGTCACCAGAGTAATTATTCTTTAGATTGAAAATTCATGGCAGAAAAAAGGTGTAATAGGTTTCATCTTTATATATTTTCCTAGGTTTCTTGGTGTGTGTGATTTATATTTTCTCTCTCCTTTTCTCTCCACTCTTTTTTTTCTTCTTCTAAGTCTAGCTTTTATACTTCGAAGATCTGTGCCACATTTTAAGTTGGAAGATGTGGCATAGAGTTAAGGTCATGACTTCATTATCTTTTCAAATCTTTTCTAGAGTAATGATGTCATGAGAATGAAAATTGCTATGACTGATACATTTACTTTATATAATACAAAATCACGTTTTTGGATTTTGCCATAATTTTGGTTCTAGCTTTCAAATCAATTGTCAGAATATTGGGATTGTTATGACTAAGATAATTACTCCCTGTAACACAAAGTTATTACACTAGAATTGATTGTCTTTGGAGTTTTCTCTCTAAAACACAGAGTCATGATATTGGAAATACCATGAACATAATTAATGTTCTCTAGAATAAAAAGTCATAATAGAAAAATATTGTGATGCCTCAAAACACTTATTATTTTAATTCTATAAAAAACATGTCGTGTTATTTAAAATTATCATGACTAGTTGTACTAGTGAAGTATTTGACTATCATAACGAAAAAATAATGTTATGGTCATTAAGTATTTTAGAGATAATATGATTGTGACTCCAATAAAATCTCACTGTCAAGATGATTATATTACACAGTGATATACTTGTGTCAGCTTGGTGGTAGATTCTTGTCATACAAAGAATACAATGACTAATTTTTGTAGAATTATGACCAGGAAAAGATAGAGGTATCAAACAGATCATGTCATGTCAACATGACCCATTTTTTTGGCCTATCTAGCCCACCATGCCGTGCCAAGCATAACACTGTAGTTATCATGAGTTGTGCCATGCCAGCATGGTTCAAAAAAGGGGCATCCCAGCATGGCCCGTTAGCATGGATTTTGGCCAGGTTGTGTCGAGTCATGCCAAGCCAGGTCAGGCTAGGGTAGTTTGTGTTCAGTCTAGGCTAGGCCGAGTTAGCTTGACCTGACCAAGGCTAGTACTTTTATCTTTTTTAGGTACTAAAGTATTTAAGAAAGAGATATCTCAAGACCCTAGATACCAACTTATCTTATCCTAATAAGAAATCATGGACAAAATAAGTACTCCCAAAACCTTTGGAAAATAGGCTAAATGATATCTCACTAGGATACATGATCTAAAAGAATACATAATGGGATAGAAAATAAGCAGGTATTTAGTTGATAAGGTAGTTAGCAAATAAAACAATATCTCTCTAAAAATAGTTTAGAATACTCCTTCCAAATAAGAGTTTTTGAGCTGTCTATTCTTCTAATCAAATTACCCTATTTTGTGGGTGTGCCAGTAGAGGAAGTCTAACATATAATCTAGTGATTCATACATTAAGTACTAAATATGATTAACATATATTGTAATCCATTATTACTCTTTGTTTTTTCAATATTTTTAGCAAATTTATTTGTTATTATTTTATTAAATATCTAAAAATTAAAAAATATATGTTATCTATCAAGAAATAATATATCAATCTATGTATATCATGAGTAGCTATTAAAAATTTAATCACATACCTAAAACCTTCTTTAGTCACATATCTTCAAGGCTTCCATACATCTAAGTGTATTAGATCGAATATGTACTTACTCATACTAAATTAGTAGCCAAATAGAAAATTATGATTTATTTTCCTAACCGAGATGTCTCAATGTTGTGAATTTAATAGGGTGCCAAAACTCATAATTATTTAACATGATCACAAAAGTTAATTGAGCGAGGATCTTTCGATCAATGTAGCTCTACAAGTACATAGTTCATATAAGTAATAAAGTGGACATAAGTCAGATATCAATTCCATGAGGATTATTTGATAGTTCAGTCAATCAACAATGAATTAATGACTATATGAGTTGAATATATATACTTGCTGTTAAGGGAATATACTCAGACTCTAAGGTTGGCAAACAACCTTGTGCATGATGATAATTCTCAATGTTTGGTTCATGTTGTATTTGATTATTGAATGAAAGGTTGATTAGTGTGAAAATGTATATGTGCCCTCTTGGCATACAATGTGATAGTCATCCATGGGACCATCACAACCAAGAATTATTTTCTCATAATTGTCCTCTCGATATTTAAACACTGAAGTAATAAGTTGATCATTTCAAGGGTTATTATCACATATACTCCTTTTAGGCAATATATCAGCTGTCTTTAACAATTTCTTTGAGTATATACTTCTATTCTCTAATATCTAATTGTCTCAATGACTTCTGATAATGTAGTACAAAATTCATTTGTGTTTTTGGCTTTCTAAGTATCATACTTATAATAAATAAAATATATATTGTCTCAAGAATTTCACCCATGGGAATCATACAAGTGAAAATGATTTACAAGGCTATCACCACTATATGTGTCTCCTCCACTTGTGTGTGCCCCATGACATATATATCATCATCTATTAGGTCAACACATGTCTCTCACACTATGATAAAACTCATAGGAAATATGTTCTATGTAAACCCCACAATAATTTGATGTTAGTTCATCTAGATAGTATATATTGGATTGGTTTTTAATATATTCATACTTTTGGCTTCAGGACACTCATAATGATTAATATACATCAACTTAGGATTTCTATACATTAGTTTATCTCAAGCAATAATATTATAAGGGTTTTCATATCCTTCTTTTTAAAGCATGTAAGTATGTTTTATGACATATCAATTACCATTTGTCATGGTCAACACACATAAATTAAAAGTCATAAAAAGATTTCTCTTTGAGAGTCAAGACTCAACTATTAATAAAATTAGTAATATTTAAATGTGAATTCTATCATCATTGGGTAACTTCCTGACACAATTTCTTTAAATGTAGTTTTTCCAACATGATTTTGGAGGAAATCAAACATTGAACTTGTAACAAATGGTGGACTCCATTGATATTCAGTTCCCGGGCTGCCTCACCCGAGTGTTAACCGGTTACTAGGCCCTCCATCTGAGCATACTCAAATTTTCCACTTTACCATGAAGACACATGGTTTTACACTTAGTTCAGGACTTAATTTCTACCTCCCAAGTTACATCTCTTAGGATTTGAACTTGAGATCTCCAGCATAAGGTTCCAAATCCTAACAACAAAATACTGATTGAGCTAGCTATGTCATTTTTTAAACTAAACTTATAAAGTAGTTTACACATAAATTACTAAACCATTAGTCTCCTAACTTCTAAACCACTAAATCGCTAAACCCTTAAACTCCTAACTCCTAAACCCCTACACCCTAAACCATAAATCATAAATCTCAATTTTTTATCATTATTATAATTTTAATTATTTATAAGCATATTTTTTCTGAAATATTTATTATAAAATATTGTATGACTGAGACAAATATAATTTGAAAAAATGTGTTTAACATCAAGAAACTATATAATCTTATAAAAAGAAACAATTTTTTTTTGTATTTCATTTTTTAAACTAAACTCGTAGATCCCTAAATACCTAAACTCCTAAACACCTAAAAGGCTAAACTCATAAACCCCCAAATACATAATCTTCTAAACCCCTAAAGACTTAAACTCCTAAACCCCTAAACCTGAAACTCCTAGGCTTCTAAACTCTTAAACCCTTAAACCCCTAACCCATAAACCATAAATCTCATTATGTTATCATCATTATAATTTTAATTGTACATTTTAATTATTTATAAGTTTATTTTTACTAAAATATTCATTATAAAATATATTATGAATGAGACAAATAGAAGTTAAAAAAATTTATTTACCATCAAAAGACTATATAATCTTATAAAATGAAGTAAATTTTAAAAGTCAAATATTATTATTCATTAACATATTTTACTTAAAATTTGAATCATTTTAAATATTATAAAATATATTTTAATAAATAATAATCTCATTTATAATAGTTTATTAATTTTATTTTGTTATCATTATTATAAAATTAATAAAAAAATAGCTTGTATTGAATAAATCTGATATATTATTCCTAAGATTATTATAAATAAAATATTAAGTATAAATATTGAATTCAGATTAAAATAAGATTCACAAAATAAAATTTTTTTCTTAGTTTATTTTTTAAACCAAACATAGAACCCCTAAATTCTTAATCTCTCTCTAAGAGCCAATTCTAGAGATCCATTTTCTCTCATGGGACATAAAGAAGAAGTGAATTAGAACATTCTGAGGTAGGAAACAAAAAGAGGCTTGCTACTAATGAGCGAGTTACCTCATTGCAAGCAAGCAATGGTGCTACTGGCATGGCTTGAGGACTAGCTGAGGAAGACTGAAATAGAGTCCATAAAATGGAGGAAGGAGAAAAGGAAGAAGCCAATTACCAATTCATAATGACAAGACAACAGGCTATACGCCATAATAGGATGGCACAATCCAGGAAACTAATTGAGACAGTGATAATGGGAGTGAAAGGTTGGCTTATAGTACGAAGTCGACCAAGGGATCGACATAGAGTTGCATCGGATCCTCCTCCTATTCCAATTTAGCTATCGGACCTTTGATTAGTCTCTTTTGTATCCGTGACACCAAACTATTAGGAAAAAAGAGTCCTTATATATTGATTACCTGCCTTGAAAAACTCTTTGAATAGAGTGAGATTCACATTGCCTGGTGGTTTTGATTAGTTGTACTGGAAAAGACTTTGAACATCGTAACAATGATATGCATCCCATGCAGGAGGTCCTTCTTGTTTGGGGAAAGAAAGAAGAGTGCCAGCCAAGACTTCTTGAATCGATTCATCTCATCCTTAGACAAGCCAGCCAAGGTAGAAGCCTCATTTCCTTGCTTCAACTAATTACCTACTCTAGTCTCTCTAAGCCGAGAAATTGTAACTATACTCTTTCTATTTGATCAAAAAGGAAAAAGGCTTTCTTATTATTTTGTTTGAAAGCGTCAAACAACATAAGAAAAGAGTCAGTGTATCGATTTCCAGAATGAGAACTAGTGCACCACGCCTCAAAAGCATGGGGTAGGCTTATAGTGGGATTGAATTTCTTTTTTTTAATTAGTAGTTCCCGGAGAGCTGACTGAGGCTAGTGCTCGTATACTAGCTCGTATACTATACTCCTCTGAGTACTTTGACGAAGACCGAGGAACATTAGCTACGAAATAAGCAAGATACTTTACAACCCTCCTCAAAGGAACCATGGAAAGCCACTGGAACGAACCTAATTCAAGTGATAGACAAGAAACAGGACGAGAGCTTTTCAAAGGAGATCAAAGATACAATCACTCGCATACAAGTGCCATCAGCGATTTGTTAACCAATTTCTTTGAAATGTTTGAGTGAGAAAGCTACTATGCCCACCCAACTAATTATCATTCAAAAGCAAAAAAATAAAAGATTAGCAAGGCTCAGGAAAATAAGTAGAAGCATATGTATGTCTTTCTATCTAAAAGTTGTTGTGTAAAATCATGAGTTCGGACTTGGACTTTCCTTTCTATATGCACCTAGAGACCTCATGAAATAATCGAAAAAACAAGCAGCAAAAAAATGTCTATGCCACTCATATAGTGGATTAAACACTAATACGAAGATGTGAAGAAGAGAGTGCAATATTCAATCCATGGTGAGAAGTGGATTAGCTAGAATCGATAAAGAGCAAATAGTTCTTGAAAAGAGTAACCATGCTTTGGAGAGTGGAGAGCCGTGCTGCTGTGGTGAATCTT
This sequence comes from Sapria himalayana, assembly GCA_029783825.1. Taxonomy (NCBI): domain Eukaryota; kingdom Viridiplantae; phylum Streptophyta; class Magnoliopsida; order Malpighiales; family Rafflesiaceae; genus Sapria; species Sapria himalayana. The sequence goes on along the minus strand of JAREIK010000403.1, from coordinate 2,327,880 downwards.
ACTAGTAGTGTGACACCCCATCCCCCAGGGGGTCCCATTCATTCCATCTCACAATACAATGTATAATAAAATAAAATTTTCTCAAATGTTAGTTGCTCAGTAGAGTAAAAAAATACAATATATTATTTAAGCCACAACTGGCTTCCCTTCACATGTACGATCACATATGTGGACTTGTCATCTGCCCTAGACCTGTACCTGAAAAGGGGTCTCACAACCGAGTGAGCAAAGCTCAGTATAGGTAAATTTCTACAGAGTTACTCTCTACCTAAGTGCACGTAAAACGTCATGAATATATATCAACACCTATTCAAATATAATGTTTATATGAATCTAATTATGGATGAAATATTTATATGCTCATATTCCTGAGTCCCATCGACTCCCTCACATAAGCCAAAGCCAAGTGTAACACACACACACACACATATATATATATATATATATATATCTATAGAAATATTTATTTTTTTTTGGAATTATTCCGAAAAATATGGTTCTTCTCCGACAAAATATTTTTTTCCTTGGATATTTTCCAAAAACCACCACGTAACTCAGCCTAAACGTTGTCCCAATTCAAGTTCGAAAATTTATAATAGTCATGTTCCAAAAAAAAATTTAACGCAACTCAGTCTGGATGTTGTCCCAATTCGAGTTCGCCAAATACCATTCATATACCTTTATATATATATATATATCATGCACCCACTCATGTATATGGAATGTTCTTATGCATATAAAATACAATTATGTCATTTTCGATTTAACCTATATTTTAGACATAGTTATAACAATCCAAATCTAATTCGCCTTGTACTAATTTTTACTAAATAAAATATCAAAACTGTTCACCAATTAATCATTTCCAATAAAATTTCTAACAATTCAAATTAATATATAAAACATGATCATGTATGGTCTTTAAATAAAAAAAATTTCTGATAAAAGAAAACTACTACCTTTTGAAAAATTTCACGAAAACTTTATAAATTTAATATCAAATTGAAGATCTTGTCGTGTAGAATAACTTTAGTTCTTGGACTATTCTATTAATTCCGATTCCAGAATAATCCGTTATGATTAAAAAAAAATCCACGAATCTTTTTATTTTTTCTTCTGTACTGTATCTCTCTCCCCCGCTGCCAAAGTGTTTTATTATTTTTATCAGCGTTATCCTGTTTTTCGGACATCATGGATGTGTGGTTGGACCGCGTCCATGCATGCATAGCCACGTGTGGACGTCGTAGCACGGTCTTTCAGTTACGTGTATTTTTTTTTCGGAATATGCTAATAATTATTTAAACAATTAAAACAATTAACTAAATTCTGACTTTCTCAGAATTTAACGAAATTTAACACCGTAGCAATATTTTCCAAGACGAATTCAATAACAACATCCATTTTATCCTCATTGTTCTAAAAGTTTCAGTTTATTTTTTTCTTATTGCAAAATTACTATTTTGCCCATTTTTTCTTAGAAATCAAATTATGTTAATTATTTATTCATTTTTTTTTTTTGGAATTTCACAAGTAGCCACTCAATGACATGAGGATGTGAGGGTACGTCATCCATATAAAAGATTTTGATAAACAACTAAATCAGACATAAATAAGCTACACTAAAATACCTTGAAATCATGATAAGCTACATAACCAGACAGGTAATCAGAAGTAGAAGACTGGATGAAAAGAGATGTTGAGCTTATGTGAAGGAATTCCATATCGGACCTAACTACTATTAATGGATCCACCATAACTAGAGACGCTATCTCACAATCGTGAAATCTAGCCTTCCTGTGTGGGGAAAGAAAGAAGAGTGGTAGACAAGACTTTTTTTTTATAGATTAAATATGGCTACTGCATGCAATATGCAAAATTTTTAGAAGAAGCTACCATCATGTGCAAAAGACCCTTCCGTGGGAAACAGTTTGGTTGTTATAAACAACCAAACTGTTTGGGTTCATTCGATCAGTAGCACCTGCCAAGGCAAACCAGTTATTCGGCTAACTGTTCAAGAAATCAATGGAATAACTAGTTACATAAGACAGTGGCATAGTTAAAACAACAACTTGTCTTGTAGTAAGGCTTCACTTAATCTTAAAGAGCTGAAAAAATCACTAAATACGATCAGATCCTATAATATAACTCTATTAAAGGGTCATCATGTCTATCCCTATTTGTCTTTCTATTCTAAATTTGCATCCTCCTAGCGCGAGACACTATCTTTTATTCAAGACACCCTCTTAATAAAGAAACTGAGACTAGAGGTGAATCCAGTCATTTTTCCACTTCTCCTTTGGCAATTCCATTCTTCTACTCCATTAAGGGAGCTAGTTAGTTAAGTTAGTTACTATATTTTTATAAAGAAAGAAAGAGAGGAGAAACCCATATCAATCATCTGAACTCTTTTACAGGACGAGATGAAAGTCCTTAGGAGCCTATTACTTGTGATTACTTGTGGTAGGCGACCCTAAGCATAACACGAGCAAAAGCCTAACTTCTTTCAGCTATTCACAAAAATGAGATTGCCTTCTTATTACCTTGAAAGTAGTTTCCCTAGCTTCTCTTGTATTTACCTTTCCTCCGCATGCTTTTTCCTTCACTCTACATGATGTGGTCGGCTACTCTGTGGGCTATTTACGTACATGTACTCTCTCCTCTTGGCTCATTTGCTTACCCGGCTTAGTGCCTCTAGAGCCGAAGTTTCCTCACCATCACTTCCTTCTCACTTCGACTTTAGCATGAACTGGCTCCCGCAATCCACTATTCTAAGAGGGGGACCAAGAAGGAAGATGCGACCCTTAACCATTATTGATGAATTTAGATTAATAAATGGTATGATGCTCAAATAGTCGCTTCTAAGATTGATCAAGAAGTGGACAAAATTCTTTTAGACATGTCATGGTGGAATGATAGACTCTGGTTCAGTCACAAGATTTTCTTCTGATTGAATGGCTTAGCCTATGCCCCATTATGTTGTAGCTTCTTCGGATGATCAGTTGCTAATCTCCGAAAGCATAAAGGACTCGGGTTCCCATATCACGTGCTATGTCCAAGCCAAAACTCAATGCTTCATTCTTTTTTTTAGAAATTATCCTTTAATAAGGTGAAGGAATAATGCAGGATGCCATTCTCCGGAGTGAGAAACATCACTCTAGCTCCCATGCACGTCTTTGGCTTTGTAGCATCAGGACCTGACCCCGGCTCTCTATGAGAAGCTCCAATCAAAGTACATCTCCCTTAGTTGCCAAAGATATATGTCTACCATCCAGGGGCTTCCATAGAAAGTGCATCTTTCTGGGGGGTAGGTTGACACAGATGGTTCAATAGAGTTGCCTTAATGCTTTAAAAAGCATTTTGGCAGGCTGAGTCCCATTGAAAAGTGACTCCCTTCTTCAGAAACTGGGAGAAGGGCTGGCATCTGCCTAAGATATTCGATCTAAACCTAATTATGTAGGTTCCCCACAATGATTTAAGCTCTCATAAATTTCAAGTATATTGGTGACGACGACATTTCAAGTATAGCCTTAATTCTAACATGGTCTATCTCGATTCCTTAATGTAGAAGGACAAAGCCGAGAGATTTCCGAGACTTCGAAAATGCATTTGAGCAGATTTATCCACAACTTGTGTCCTTATATGATCAAACACTTGCCTGAGGTCATCTAGGGGATCTGCCTTCTTCTTGGTAGTTAACCAAATCATCGACGCAGACTCAAACCTAGCTTGTGTAGCCTATGCTCTGTAAGCCTAACTAGGATTTGATTCCTATTCTTTTTTGTGGATTTCATTTCATCCGCACCTTTAAAAAGCATCCTAATAATGTATTCAATTTGTGCCACAATTAATTCTTGAACAAGGCATTGACGCAACCTACTTCCAAGACTGTATAATATGCAAAAACCCTCTCCTACCACCTACCAGCAGCCTAATTCCCCCTCTTTTCAATCCTAGCTATATAGTTGTTTCAAGAAAGAGTAAAAGGCATTCGTAACCAACCTAAGAGACCAATCCAAACCTCCCTCTCTCTGTTTTACGATTAACTCCCTCCTGTTCGTGTGCACGAGCTATTTGTCCAATTCTGGGCACTGTCAGAACCTCTTATCTGATTCAATCAAATAATTCAAAGGCCGATGAAAGCCCACCCAATAGCTTTTTCAACGATTGGAATGATTCCTTCCTCTCTAGATGAGGCATAAAACCTCATTACATCTACCGAGTAAGTTTTTATGAGAGGCCTAAGATGATTGGCACCTTCTGGTCAATCCGGCCGTTGATTACAATTGGCCATGACATGCCCCAGCAAACCACAACAATAACAAAAATCTGAAAACCACTCATACCGGAAACCAAACTGTGTCTTGACATGAACGTGGTAGAATAAAACCTGGTTGCAGAGGTTTATGAGCGTCTATGTTCACCTTAACCATGAGGAATTTTAGTAAACTTCTAATGCTGCATTATATTCAACCTCCAGTACCTTACCGATGGAGTTATCAATTCTGATGGCATTGGATTTGGTCCTTCGATCCAGAGGTAGCCCATGGATTTGAATCCACATGAGTGTAGTTTGGGATCTCCTCTATTCCAGAACCAGGTGGCCATGGCTTAAGGACAAGGAGATGACCCTTAACATTCATAGCCCCCCGGTTGATTACATGATCTCATGGGTTAGAAAAGTTGAACAGAGGGATCGGAGGAGCATAGCACAAAACCCCTTAAGCCATAAACCTCAAAATTCTTAAACTCAAAACTCCTAAAGCCCTAAACCCCAAAACTCCTAAACAGATAAACCCATAAAACCTCTAAATATCTAATCCCCTAAACCCCAAAATCCTAAATGATAAATATAAAATCTTATATTTTTTGTCATCATTATAATTTTAATTATACATTTTAATTATTTATAAATTTTTTTAATAAAATATTAATCATGAAATATATTATGAGTGAGATAAATATAATTTAAAAATTTTATTTATTATCAATAGATTATATAATCTTATAAAAAGTTATAAAAAATTTAAAAGTTAAAAATTATTATTTAGTAATATGTTTTACCTATATTTTGAATTTTTTTAAGTATTGTAAATATATTTTAAATAATATTTATTATATTTATATTAGTTTATATTAATTTATTTTTATGTCATTATTATAATATTAATCAATAAACTAGTTTATGATGAATTAACATGATTAATTATTATTAAGATTATTATAACTAAATATTAAGTATATATATTGAATTGAGATTGAAAAAAAAATTTAATATTATTGAATTTCCCAAGACTCACAAAATGAAAAAAAAAATTTTAGTTCATTTTTTAATCTAAACCCATAAACCACCCCCAAATGCCTAAATCCTTAAATCTCCAAATGCCTAATCCCCAAAACTATAAAGCTCCAAAGCCCTAAACTCCTAAAACCCTATACTTGTAAAACCCTAAACCCCTAAATCCCTAAACTAGTAAAACCCTAAATTCCTAAACCCATAAAACCCTAAATTCCTAAACTCATAAAACCCTAAACCTTCAAACTATTAAACACCTGAACCTCTAAATCATAAACCGTAAACCATAAATCTCATTTTTTTGTTATGATTATTAAATTTTATTATATATTTTAATTATTTATAAGCTTATTTTTAATGAAATATTAATTACAAAATATATTATAAGTGAAACAAATATAATTAAGAAAATTTGTTTTCATCAAGAGACTATATAATCTTATAAAAAGAAGCAAAAATTTGAGGTCAAAAATTATTATTTAGTAATATATTGTACTTATATTTTGAATCATTTTAAGTATTATAACTATATTTTAATAAATATTAATCTTATTTATCATAGTTTATTAAATTATTTTTTGGTCATTATTATAAATTAATAAAAAAACTACTTTATATTGAATTAACATGATATATTATTCCTAAGATAATTATAACTAAAATAATAAGTACAAATATTGAATTTAGATAAAAAAATTTAAAAACTATTATATTTCTAAAGGGTATAAACCTTATAAAATAAGATAAAATTCACAAAATGAAACTTTTTAACTAGTTCATTTTTTAAACTAAACATATAAACCCCAAAATATTTAACTCCTAAACCCCTCGATGCGCAATCCCCTTTAGCCCAAAACCCCCAAATTCTTAATCCCACATATCCCAAAACCCCCAAATCCCTAATCCCCTATAGCCCTAAACCCCTAAACCCCTAAACCTCTAAATCATTAAATCTATAAAGCTCTAAACATCAAGCCTCCTAAAGTCCTAAACCCCAAAATTCCTAAACACCTAAACATATAAAATCTCTAAATATTTAATCCCCTAAATTATTCACCCCTAAACCCCTAAATCTTAATCTATAAATCATAAATCATATTTTTTTATAAACATTATAATTTTTATTATAAATTTTAATTATAAACGTTAATTATCTATAAGTTTATTTTTACCAAAATATTAATCATTATATATATTATAATTAAGACAAATACAATTTAAAAAAAATTGTTTATTATCAAGAAACTATATAATTTTATAAAAAAAATAAAAATTTTAAAGTCAAAAATTATTATTTAGTAATGTTTTACTTAAATTTTGAATTATTTTAAGTATTATAAATATATTTTTATTAAATATGTATCATATTTATAATAGTTTATTAATTTTTTTTGTCATTATAAGATTATTATAACTAAAACATTAAGTATATATATTGAATTGAGATTGCAAAAAAAAAATTTTTTAATTATTGAATTTCCAAAGAATTATATCCATGAATCCCATATAACTTAAAAAATGAGATAAAACTTACAAAATGAAAATTTTTATTAGTTTATTTTTAAATCTAAACCCATACAACCCCTAAACACCTAAATCTCTAAACCTCCAAACCCTTAAAGCCCTAAACCCATAAAACTCTAAACCCGTAAAACCATAAACCCCTAAACTTTTAAATCCCTAAACCTATAGACTTTTAAACCCTTAAAATTTTAAACCCCTAAACTCCTATAATTTTAAATCATTAAACACCTAAACCACTAAACCCTAAATTGTAAACCATAAATTTTATTCTTTGTCATGATTATAAATTAATTATATATTCTAAATATTTAAATGTTTATTTTTAACGAAGTATTAATTATAAAATTTATTATGAGTGAGACAAATATAAAAAAGAAAAGTTGTTTTGTGTCAAGATATTATATAACATCATAAAAAAAAAGTCAAATTTTAGATGTCAAAAATTATTATTTAATATTATATTTTACTTTGCTTTTGAATCATTATTAGTATTATATATATATTAAAAAATATTTATCTCATTTATAATAGTTAATTATTTTATTTTTTGGCTTTTATTATAATATCAATCAAGAAACTAGTTTATATTGAATTAACATGTTATATTATTATTAAGATTTTTATAACTAAAATATTAAGTATAAATATTGAATTTATTTTTGTGTCATCATTATAATTTTAATTATACATTTTATTTATTTCAAAATTTAATTTAACTAAAATTTTAATTACAAAATAAATTATGAGTGAGAAAAATATAATTTGAAAAAATTTATTTGTAATCAAGAGACTATATAATCTTATGAAAAGAATCAAAAATTCAAATATCAAAATTTATTACTTCATAATATATTTTACTTAGATTTTGAATTATTTTAATTATCATAAATATATTTTAATAAATATTTGTCACATTTATAATAATTTATAAATTTATTTGTTAATTATTATTATTATATCAACCATGAAACTACCATATATTAAATTAACAAGATACTATATGATTAAAATTATTATAACTAAAATAATAAATATAAATAATAAATTTAGATTAGAATAAAAAATTTAAAATTATTATATCTCTGAAGTCGATAAACTTAAAAAAAAAAAAAACAAAATTAATAAAATGAATTTTTTTATTTAGTTTATTTTTTTAACTAAACTCATGAACCCCTAAACACTATCTTGAATGAAATTGAATTTGGATGATGAAACCACAAGCTGCAACTTCATTCAAGCTTTGAGCTATCTAGCCAATGGCATGTCCAATATCTACCTTTTTTAAAGCATCATTCATCTCACTCACATCTTCATGAAAGGGCAATATCTCAAAAATCATATTTAGTTATTTGACCTCATGATATTACAATCAAGAAACACAAGCTTGACATGAGAGATCGCCATCTTTGGATGGCGCAAGGGGCTTTGCCAAGAAAAAAAAAAACATTTCGATTTATAGACAGATGACAAGATCTTCTCCTTGTTCTTTTTGCTTTAAGCAATCCAAAAAGGATATTCAATGTTCAAGATTACACAACTCCAATGGGAGTTGCTATAAGTGGCGTCATCTCCATAACCACTAAAATGACACCCAAATAACAAAAAAACATGCTCCAAAATAGGTGACAAAATACTATTCAAGGTATTGGAGAGTCATATTTAACAACTTTGGAGAGAGAAATGAGATGATACAAAATAACAGTCAAATACTATTCATCTCAACAAATCTTATTGCCATTTAAGTTTAAATATATATTTTAATAAAATAATATTAGATTATTAAAATATCTCATTTAGACACTTATCATTGGAAAAAAAAAATACTATTAAAGAGTGCCAAAACACTATTAATGATTGCAAGATAACATTTGGCACCCCAAGTGTGCAAACATAAATGATTCAAATTATGGTGTTGCTTCAGAGCAGGTGCTCAATCTGATAGTTATCACTGCAGGTATGTATATGCAAATATATGTAAGTGTGTGTGGGTGCCTGTGTATATAGACACGTGCATTTTCACCAGCACAAAAACAGCAAAATGTAAAATCGATTGAAATATAAAATTGATTGAAAAAACAACATTGGGGAGGCTTTTCTCAGCATTCATCAGAGCTTCATAATAGTATATCCTGAAGGCAGTCATAGAAGTGAGGGAGGCGAATCTTCTCTTTCCCAGAATAAATTGCCTCTGCGCTACCACCACTCTCTCCTTGCGCCGCCATCTCAATTAGCATGTATATCTTCTTGATGGGCATCTAGAAACAAAGGCACGAGCACAGAGAGAGAGAGAGAGACAAAAAAAGAAAGATTACAAACAGGCAGACAAACAAAGATAGGAAAGAGAGTGATCAAGTTTTACATCGTTGAGAGCATCAGCAGCTGCATCAACATGTTCTTCAGCAAAAACATTCAGTTTCTCCAATACCTAGAATAGATTGCAGAACAGAGTTGTAAGCAGAGAATCTGTAATCAAGAACTGTTGACAGGTTACAGAAGAGAGCTGTTTACCATCTTTGCATCATCTGTCCTTAAAGTTGGAATGTGATAAGTGACTGAGAAAGCAGCGCAGATGCAGATCGAATCCAAAAAGGTCACTTCACTAGATGTGCCGATCACCAGAAGTTTCTTCCCCTGCCAATTGATGTCAGAATGTGACAATCACACGAACAACTCCAACACATACATCATCTCATTAATGATTAAACCCTTTAATTGCGCACTCTTTAACTTGGTGATCAATAATGCATGTCAATCTAGAGTGTATAAAGACTTATTCGATCTAGTAGACACAAAAATATAAGAGTCTATTAGTATTTGAGACGCGATCATAGAAAATGTTAGATATTAGATTCTTTTTATTAATGACTATTTATGAAATATAAGGATACATTTTTTTCGTGATTAATCATATGTATCCACTATTATCAAAATCATACAATTCACAATTCATATGATAAATGATCATACTATTTGAAAGAATCAAAAATATGCATGAATTAAATGCCAAATTACTAAATCGTGAATTAATTCACATGAATCAATTTAATACTGATTCTCTAAAAATCACAAAAATAAAAATTATAATACAAAAAATAAAAATTATCAAATATAAGAAATAATTAACGTGAAAAAAAAAATAACTCTAACATTTAATATTACGAATTTAAAGTAAAAAAAATAACAAAATACCCAAAAATCATAAAAATAAAAATTCAAATACCAAAAAAAAAAAAAAAAATCTGCCAATTGTATGAATTAATTATCGGGGAAAAAAAACAACTTAAACCTTTATCATTATGAATTTAACATAAAAAAGTAACAAAATACCAAAAAAATCACAAAAAAAAAAAATTAAAATACAAAAAAAAATCAACTATAAGAAATAAGAATTAATTAATATGAAAAAAAATCATAAAAAATTTGATTGACGATTCGATTCTCGAATCATTAATCAAGCATCCTGATTCTCTATTCGAATCTCGATTTAACAAATATATATATGTATCTTCTAATTTTCAGATATTTTATAAAATGATAAAAAATTATTTTAATAAAAATATTAAGAAATAATAATATATTAAAAAAATATCAAACAAGTGAAATAATTATTGTATGGTTCACCTGCTTATATATCAAATTTTTTATGCCATCACATCCTCATAGAATGAGATTGCTGAAGAAAAATTATGCAGACTTTTTTAAGTGGGAGAAATCAAAAATATTCCAAAAATATTTTTAAGAAATATAATTTTAACCAAAAACTATCTCATCAACAAAATATCATTTTCAATTATTTCCCAATATATACCTTTCAGATCATATATAATAGAGATAGATTGTTTAGCCAAACTCCCTATAATTTTGGGAGAACTTATTTTATTTATAATCTCTAGCTCTCCTTATATGATGGCAAGTTGACAAGCAATGAAGCGAGTATTTAATATCATAGATGGATAAAATTTTAGTAAATATTAATATTATCATTTTAAAAAGATTAATTTTTATTGAGCTAGGAAACATACGAATCTAAAAGTTATATCTTGACCCATTATTTTTTCTTACTCACTTGTAGTCTTGTCTGGATCACTAGAGTTCCATATCAATTACATCTTCACTTAATACACAAAACAATGTCAATCAGATTAAATCATTATATTTACCAGAAAATACATATCAGATTGATTCTAAAGAGTGAATTTTTTCATAAAATAAAATTTTCTTCAAATTCAATTGACATAGTAGACTATGAGTCTACCCGGGTACATGTTCATGTTGAACCATAAACTAAGAGAGTTTACAATCCAAGATTTAGATCTTATAATAAGAATAGAAGATATACCCAACTTGCTCAAATCAAAGACTCAACCTTTGATTTGAGAAAAGATTATGCACACCGAATCCAACCAAGGAATCAAATGATTATGCATCTAGCCTCATATATCTTGATCTATCAAAAAATCTTCAAAAAAGATATAAAACTTATACTCAATACTCAATTTGATAGTCTTTATCATACTCTCACATTGTTCCATGAAAAAAACATGAAAGAATTGTCTAGGTTTTAGGCAGTATTGTAAAAATCATAATTATTAAAGATGCATCTCATGTACACATAAACTCGGGCATCATGATGCCTCTCCCAACTACCTAGCCTAGGGATAGGCACAACTATTTTAGAAAGGCACGCTCAAGTATGTCTAAGTCTAAGGCATACGGGTCATGCTTAGCCCGGCACAAACATGCCAAGGATCGGCCTAACCCGGCCCATGACACGGTTCCAAACCATGCTGTGACGGGCTTGGGACGGTTGAATTGGGCCGGGCCCAAGGCTGGACTCGAGCCACTCAGCCCTTTTGACACCTCTAATATTGGATTGTTAATATTCTATTATTCTATTTTATAACTTAGAATGCTCGTAATAATGAGATATATTTTTATATTTAATATTATTTATCTAATTATATTTCATTAATAAATAAAAATTATATATAATAATTCATAAAATATATATAATCTTTATATTTATTTTTGTTGATGCTTAGTTTAACATAATATTAAACATAATATCATTTTAAGTTTAATATCATTATACATAATATTTCTTTAATATATATATTTTTAAAGATAGCAAAATTCCACATTATTGAGATATATTTTTACTTATGGAGAAGAAAAATTCTAATATGTTATTATTTTATGTTGATGCCCTTCACATGTACACTATACATCATTTGAACATGATAAAAACATTCTTTAATGATAATTTTGAAGAATAAGTATTTATTTAACATTCACTAAGTTTTACTATTTTAAAAAGTGCATGTATAGTATATAGACTATAAAAAATTCTTTATGGTCAAAAATAATTTCCTACAACATGAATGTGTTTCAAATTATTTTCATTTTTACTAATATATATCAAGCAAACAATATATGACATTAATAATATATATTAATAAAATGTCGATTACAACAAATGATCAATTAAATATATCTTAAAAAAAATTATTCTTAAAAATTGAGTTTCAAAAAAAAAAAAATTCAAGACATCCTATGTATTTTATCAGTATTGAGGTTGCATATTAGAGTTGTGTGTGATATTTCTTTCTATCTCAAAGAGTGTTTGTTTTAAATATTTGATTTGATTTGATATAATGGAACGAACACCTACTCGTTGACTTGCTACTTTAATTAAGAATAAACTTACCCACATGTACTAACTTCTTGGTTGACTCATCTACATATAAAAAAATTATAGAAAAATTAAATAATCTAATAGTAATCAAATCAAATATTATTTATAATCTTGTAGAATAAGTATTTATTCATCAACTACGAGGATGTACTATTTCAAAAACTATAGGTACAGCGTGTAGACTATAAAAAATCATTTATAATCAAAAATAATCTCTTACAACATGAACGTGTGTCAAATTATTATTATTTTTATTATTATATATCAAACAAACAAAATATAATATCAATAATATATATTAATAATATTCTAATTATAAAAGATAATTATTTTATATCAAAGTATAAACTTTAAATATTTCATTTAATTTGATATGATAAAATACGTACTAGTTGACTCATTACTTTACGTGAAAATAAACTTGCCCACATATACTAGCTTTTTTGTTAACTCATCTAAATACAAGAAAATCATAAAAGAATTAAGTAATCTAAATATTAATTTAATCAACCATTCAAAAGATTCCTAAATATAAACTATGTTAGACCTAGGATATAAGATTTCCTTCAAAGATTACGAGTATAGCTGGATAGAACGCTCAATTTTAACTGAATTTTAGTAATTGTAGAAAGAAAATCCATTATAATATTTAAATGTTTCTTGGAGCAGTCTTGTCTCTTAAAAAAATTGATTACACTTAACTGTGATTTGTGATAGTCATATAACTCAATACATTATTATCAATCCAATATTTAAAGAATAGATAAAATATATTAAAATTGATTATCACTTTATTTGAAATAAAATTCATACTTATTCAATAGTCTATATCTATGTGTACTAATAACATAAAAAAGATACTAAGATTTAATATTATTTGTTTGTTTAGGTTTATTTTTTATTTAACTTGTACAAGAGCACCTGACAGATGATTTGTCTCAATCATGGTATACATATATTTTATTTTCTATTTTGAAAAATAAGGAAAACACTTTTTCACATTGTTCTTACTAAAAGTGTCAAACAGGGGCAAGATGACTTGAGCACGACTTGGGGCATGGCATGGTTCATCGTGCCCGGCCCAGCACGACATGGTCCAAAACTAGGACTGGTCCTAGATGACCCGCGTGCCTGGCCCAGCATCGCTCCCGCCGGCTGTGCTGGGTCGGCACGAGCAATGCCTCATTTTGGGTCAAGCACGACCCAATGGCATCGTCCACATTCTTAGGGACCTGGGACCAGCTACGATCGAGTCACGTGTCGAGTCCCGTAGATAAATAAAAAAAATGTCAATTATTCATGAATCTCATTGTATATTAATATGAGCTTATTGAATTTGAAAGTTTACGACTTAGTTTTTTTACAATCAACATAGAAAATTATATCATACTTTTCATACTAACACACCACCCTAAAATGAGATAAATAAAAAGAGTTTTGAGTAATACATTATTTTTCTACTATTATTCTCATTGTACATCTAGTTAAAATGGATAGAATACTCTTTATACACAAAGTACTCCAAATCTATTTTAAGTAATACAATGCTACCCATTAATTATTTTATGTAGCAAAATTTATGCTTTTCCTCGTGATAAAATTTTATCAAGCACCTTGAATTTTCATATGTACTTAATTTCTGTATGAACTTTCTTTCAAGTGGAGTTTTCACTTAAGATCATCTACTTATCCTAAAGAAGAGTGAAAGAGAGCCTAATAATGATTTATCTTAAAATAAACAATGCAATTAACTCATTCTCAAAACCAACCATCATGAGGCTCCTACAACTCGCCAATCATTATTATTATTTCTCTACTTTATCTATTAAGTTCTAACAATCATGAGCATTAGAGGTAAGACACTGCTCGTGTTAGAATTAGCACTAACAGAAGGCACATTGCTAAATTCACTGTCTATCATGTTGCATGTGTGTGCGTGATGTGAGTGATGTGCGGGGGACAAGCCATGACACAACCCATGTCATGCTGGGCGAGGCAAAAAGGTATGCATGTCAAAACAAGACACAGCCCAATGCTTTAGCACACGAAAAGCATGAAAAATCAGACACATGGACAGCACACGATCGTACGTGCTGGATATGTTAAAAAAAGATAGATGAAAACCATGATCTATTTTTTAATCTATTATATTAAAAAAGGTGCATTAAATACAAGCTCCACATTTTAAAAAAAAAAGATCTTTAGCTTTGCAACGGCTTCCTACAATGGTTGTAGGGGGGATTATTTTTTAAATCAATGAAAACAAAATTGATGTCAAGTAAAAAACTTTGACCAAAAATTTGAAAAAAAAAAAAAATTTGCCCAAAGGATGTTGCAGGAAGAATCCAGAGTGTTAAAAATTTGCCCACAAAATAAATAAAAAAATTAAAAAAAATAATATTTTAATTTTAACAATTACCTATACATAATAAATTAATATTTATTATTTTTTACATTCAAACCGTAATATGTTCTCTCTTTAATTCGTGATTCGTTCAAATTCCCTAAATTAAGATATTATTAATTATATTTTGATTTGAATTTTTATTTTAATATTATAAAAAATAAAAATGCATAAAGTAATACTTGCGAGGGAACATTGTGGTTGTGGACTTGGGGATTTTTTTAATTTTGAATTCAAGACTAAATTTTTGGAAAGTACACATGATTTTTTTAAAGTTTTTTTCCTAAAAAATTTTAGAAATAAATAAATAAATCTCTTTTCTATTCAAAAACTCCCTAAAAATTCAAAAAAAAAAAAATATTAGTGATTATTATAAAAATAATATAAACAAATTTAGATAAGTATAATTCAACCAAAAGATTTAAAACTGAATTATCTCTCAGTCATGGTCTCATAGATCAGCCTCGACCTTGATACCTAAAAATAAATAAATACATTTTAGGATTGATTTTTTTAAAGATAATTACAAATAAAAAATCTAGAAACATAAAAAATTTGGCACAACATATATATTATAAATAAATACCTAAAAATAAATCAACACCTTTTAGGATTGATTCACTTGTAAGAATAGTGATATGATTGGACAATTTAATAGACATGCAAATGATGAATCAAAAATATGATGAATTAGATACCGAATAATCTCAATTAAGTAATAAATTTCATGAATTTTAATCAATTTCAAGTTAGGTGGCCCATTTATTTATATGCAAATGTTTTTGCTAGCATATTTTATTTAATATAAAAACATTCCAACCCACTTATCATAGAATCCCTATGATGAACTATAGAAATAACATAAAAAATTAAAAAATATATAGTGAGGAAATTAGAATACAAAATCATAAATTAGAGTGATCTCAATGATGTATAACATTTGAAATAGTCATGATTACAACGTATTCGTATGGATCACAACTCACTTTATTGATTCAAAAATAAAATCTAAATAATATTTATTAAGAATTTGTGACAATTTCTATCCTCATGATGATCATGTCATATATAAATAATATTTAAAAAAGCATGAGATACATTGATTGATGCACGCCTCAAAAAGAGTCGTCGCCAAAAAAATTTGTTGTAAAAAAAAAAAATTACAATTTAGGGAGATGATAAAGATGAGCTGGAGTAGCTCATTTTGGAACAATTTGCTCAGCTCGTTCGCGAATGAGTTGTGCAAGCTCATTCTTGGAACAGGCTACTCCAGCTTGTTCGAGAATGAGTTGTGCAAGCTCAAAAACTTAGCTACTCCAACTCATTCTTGGAAAAATCAGCCACAGCTTGTTCTTGGGACATGAAACAAGCTGCTCCAAAACATTACACAAATGAGCTGGACTGACTAGTTCGTGACAAGTTGTGCAAGCTCGTTCTTGGAACATGGAACGAGCTGCTACAATTCATTCCACGAACGAGCTGGACTTGAGCTAATTCAGGGATGAGCTGCTCCAGGTTGTTCTTGGAATGAGCTTCAGCCTCGAATATATTTTAAAATATATTTTAAAAATTTAATTAATTATATAGTATGAGGCTCAAAAATATGCGCATCAACGCTAATGAGTCACCTCAAGAACACAAAAACAACTTGCCTAATACTTTTATCATTTAAAACAATATACATAAGTATCTGTCTAACATATTTTGAGAAATATAAAATATATAAAATATTTAACATTATTGATAGCTCTTTAATAAAATATTTTCATTAAAAACTATTAGAAAATATATTATAGATAAAATTTTTCACATTAAATATAGATTTTTACTTAATAAACCAAAAAATACAAATCGACTTAAAAAATTATTTCTATTTAATTAGAATAAATACATAATACATTAACACATATTAGGATAGATAATAATAATAATAAAATTTTATATCTTACATAAATATGTCTATAAAAGAAAAAAATTCAAATTAAATATCATACACTGTCATACACTATTATAATTCACCTAAGTGTCTAAAATACATAAAAAATATAAAAGTTTTAAGTGTAGATATTCTTTAGCATAATTAAAAATAAAAATATTATTAGTATCAAATAAAATTAAACATAATATAT
The DNA here is from genome assembly GCA_029783825.1 of Sapria himalayana. NCBI lineage: Eukaryota > Viridiplantae > Streptophyta > Magnoliopsida > Malpighiales > Rafflesiaceae > Sapria > Sapria himalayana. The sequence continues at coordinate 2,310,835 of JAREIK010000403.1, read as the reverse complement.
ATATATATATATTATAAAAAACATATATACATATAAGAGTAATAATAATATTGATCACCTTATAAGACATATTGATCAATACACAAAAAAAAATGATACATTAAATTTCAAACAAACTCAACTTAACAACAAAGTATTTGAAATTAGATAAACTTCAAGTTCATTGACTCATTTTATTTACAATAATGAGTTTAAAAAGAAAGGCAAAATAAAATTAATTATAAGCATGAATATTCAGATTAGATTTTATTATAACTATAAACTAATTTATATTATACAAACTTAATTTTAACCTAATTATCATAGAATTCCTAAGTTAATCGATATTTAAAAAAAAATTTGTAAAATTATATTTAATAATACTTTAAATAATAGTATTGTGATTAACATATTTATTAGAATTATTAAATATTAATTATTAGTTGATATTTTTTATGTTAGAAATATATCACATTGTTAACCTAATAATACAAAGGAAAATAAAAATAATTTCCCCACATAAAAAAACATAAAAAATCAACTAAAATATTTTAAAAGAACTAAAAGAGAACATATGTTTCACACTATATTCAACAAGAAACATAATAAAAATTTAAATGAATATGAGATATCATTATAATCATACCTACTCAATGTTTAATTCATGTGTTAACTATAAATACATGACATTTGATTATATTAATAATAAAAATAATAACTTATTATTAATGATTCAAACTAAAATAAAATTTTATTTTCAAAATTCTTAAAATTTTTTTATAATACACCAAATATTTATTCATTTGTATATACTCTCATCACATGCATTGTACTTAAGTATATATGTTATATTAATAATATATTTAACAAGTATAAGAGCTCACTAATTTTAGTGTGATAAATATTGAAATAAAAATTAAGTATTTAAAATATAAATTCTTTATTTATTATCTTTTTATTACTTAATTTCATATAAGTATCTAAAGATTAAAACAAAATAAATAAAAAATTTAGAAAATATATATTTACAAGAATAAACTAAACAGAAGATTAAGATAGCAGGATTCAAGAATAATTAGATAATACGTTTAAATATTATGAAACTAAATATTATAGTTTAAGTGAGCCTCTAAGTATGAACATGAATACGATGAGGTGATCCATCAAACTGAAGTAAATTATCATGATACTTAAATATTAATTAATACTTCATCTTATCACATAGTGATTATAAAAATTTAGACATTAAATTAATAAAAATTATATAAATTTATTTATTCCATGTTATCTAAAATGACACATGATCTATCGATCCCTCCGATATTTAGCATCATAGTATTGAAACCTTCTTTTTTTTGTGATTTGAATGTTATTTCAAATAAAAAATCCAATCTGCAATTAAATACCATAGAAATACTTTTATCTTTAAGGAATAAAAGTATATATAGAATAAGTCTTTAAGATAAAGAAAAAGAATTACACTTAAATAGTAATTCATGCAAAATCAAGAATAGTAAGGATACAACTAACTTTGAAATTAAATTTGAAGACATGAACCATGCAACATGAACAATTAATAATGAATATTAAAGAACTAGCAAGTATATTGCTGATTTTGTTAATTGATGTTCATTAACAAAGTCATGGTGATATTGTGTTGTACTTTTAAAATTTTTTAATTTATTTTACTTTATAATATCATCATTAAATCAAAACCATGAAACAAATATATTTTTTATTAAGTTCTAAATTTTACTATTTTCATTTACAATGTAGTTTCAAGCAATTTATTTTTAAAATATTAATTTTAGAAAATTAAAATTTTATTTAGAGATAAAAACCGATGCAATGCATCAATGTAGTTCCTAGTGACCATTGGATTGAACTATACTCTAGGCTAGTCGCTAGTGCTAGTCACTAGTAGAAGTGGAAGAGTGCAGTGTAGTGTCGACTACCCTTCCCACTGGGTAGTGACCAATGCACACTACCACTACACTGACATTTTCTATCTAGCAATTGGTCACTAGCCAATGTCATGCCACTGCTAGCCCGACTCAACACTACCCAACATGGGCAATTAAGGAAGGCATGCCATTGTGTTGTATTGGATCACCATACCATTATGTTATGCCTGAATTGCATGGCCTGAGTATCCAATCTATGCCGTATCTAACAAGGCACGATGACTCAACTAGGCTGCTAATATTCTAATTTTGCTACCCAACATTGCATGTTTGATATATCTATATGTATTTTATTGTGGTACATATGTAACATGAATAATATCATTAACTAATATAAAAAATATTCATATTTAGTATAATTATTATTAAGATAAAAAATGAAATAAAATAATAACCTTTCATTTTATATCTTTATTTCTTGGATGTCACTAAAGGTGTCAAACAAGTCGGCCCAGACATACACATCTTGATTTTAGGTGGCCCAAAAGGGGCACCATGCCGTACCTGACCCAGCACGATTTCATCAGATCAAGCCCAGCACGGCTCGACAAGTGATGAAACTGTGCCAGGTCGGGCCAGTTATGACACGTACTAGCCGATTTTTAATTTTTAATATATTTTAATTTTTTTATTCAAAATATTTAAAAAATTATAAATTTAAATTTTAAAAATTAATTTATAATTATTTAATTATATACTTTAAAAATTTTTATATTTTGCTAATTTTAATTGTTAACCATAAACAATAAATTAATTTTTAAATTTTTATTTTATTAAATTTAATAAAATATTAAGTTTATTTATTATAATAAACAACAAAAATTTAAAACTAAATATGTATCAGTATAAGTGTGTGAATTAAAAAAATATTAAAATTTAAATATGAATAAAAATCAATATAAAATAAAAATTCAACAAAAAATTATATTCAAGTTTAAAGCATCAATCCACAAACTCAAAGTAATATCATAAACAAAAAATAAACAAAAAATAAAAAACATAAATACAATAATGTAAATGAATAAATCAAAATTTAATATTAGACATTAGTGTCTCAACTCTCAATCAGTTAATCATCAACGTCATCAATCGTCAAATCATCTTTAATATCAATATCACAAAAAATATCATCATCAATTAACTTTTCTATTTTTGTTGCAGTCCTAGTATGATCTAGGATGCCCAAACTTAAATCCTCTCAATCCTTCATGCATGCTAAATCCACAATAATATATGAACATAATCTCGATCTCATATCCAAAATAATATTCATTACAACACAAAAACAAACTTCAATGCTACACTCGATATCAATGGAGTCAATAAATCCCGTATCATCTTATATAGCATGAAAAAGATAAACTCTTATAATTTTCACCATTATAATATATCAAGATTCTTTGTATCAAAATATAATAAAATGTATATCAAAATACCCAGATAATTGAACAGTAATTATCCAAGTCCGTAATTGAACAGTAATTGATTTTCACCATTATAATAAGATAATTGAATATCAAAATATAATAAAATATAATAAGATTCTTTGTATCAAAATACCCAGATTCTTATGATTTTCACCATTATAATTGAACAGTAATTGATATCTAAATACCCAGATAGCTTACTCTTATTCAACAATTCACCTCGTTGTTTTCATCTCACTAACTGAATGAAAAGTCATTGTCTCCGAATATGGTATCCAAGTCCATACTAGTAGCCTCACTAATACTATCATCTTTCCTAATATTATAGTATGTAAAGAACTCAGCCAACTTTTCGTGAATGAACTCTTCAAGTGGTTCTTCATGATTCATGCACAAAAAAATATATATCAAAATATTCTCTATCTCTTTTACCTTAACCCAAAAGTTCATGCAGGTAGCCAGACAATAAAGAGATAAAATAGTTGGCCAAGACTTTAAGTACTTGATTTTTATCTCTAGAATCATATCACTAAGTATCGAGTCATCTCGATACTTTTTAAACATATTATTAATATTATATATCCATATGAATACAATATAAATTGTGTGAGTATAAACTAAAGAATATGTGTTCATCGTGTCATAAAAAATTTTTACTTTTACTATTAACGTAGTTTGATATCACGTGTTTGTATCTAACATATGATTCTAACATCAGAAATATATAATTCCAAAAGTATCTCACATCCAATTAAAATTTTTTCTTAAGTTACATAGATAAATAGTGACTGTCGAACTCTTGTTGTCTTTGAGGCATGCGATTATATTTTAGTGAGTTATGTATGTTTTATAAAGTATGATACACACATTCATTTTCGCTTGTAATATCAAGTTAATGATACGACACATGTATCTAACATAAAAGATTTCTTCGAGTGATTCATCTCTAATATTCATAACAAACACGCTAATCGCTACTTCATTATTAGATACATTATCGAATGTGATACTAAATATTTTATTTTTAATTTTATTTTCCCTAAAAATTTTATCATACACTTAAAAATAATCGAGTCATCATGAGGATGGAAAATCTGAAAAAAACTTAATATTTTTTTTATCTAATATCCATTTAGAATCTATATAGTAAGTGATAATGTATAGATAAGATGGATCATCATGAATAGTTAAGATATCAAACATCACGAATACTACTCCACTATGTTCCCTAAATTAATTAATTATTATATATTTTTCTAACTTATAATATTTTAGTAATTCCTAGTTGTGAACCTAGAAATCCTATGATATGCATGCTAAAAATATATTTGCATGATACTAATTAACCTTGAATCCTTCAAAAATCTATTCGGAAGACCCATCGTGATAATCAATTTGGTCATGTCTTTCCTCCCTATTTCATTACGATATATGAAGGGGATAAACTTTAAGAATAAACTAGTCCAGACTCAAAAAATCCAACACTGAGTTGGATTTGTCTAAGATCTAATACACAATATTTTTTGGTGCATAGTTCAGCGTATCTCTTAAGATGTCCAGTCTCGCACAAATGCTTAATGTTAATATTTTATACAATATTTGTATTGTACCAATTCTTCTTCGGCACCTCTAATTTTTTTTGTTTTATTATATTAAAGTGAGTCCAAACTACTAAGTTCTTCGAGTTTTTTATTTTTAAAATATTTGAATCGAGATGATCAGAGAAATTAAAATTTTGATAGCCTCGAACCATTACGTGAGATTTTTATTATCTAAATTATAATTAATTTTATTTTCTTAATTAAAACTATTATTTGTCTTTTTTTTTATTTTTTATTTTGTATATTCCACTTAAGAGTTAGGATAAGAAAAGAGAGAGACTAGAGAAGTAAAAGATTTTAAATTTAAATTTAAATTTTTAAAATTAATAAATAAAAAAAATACCAATAATCTGTAATACATAAACTTTAACTTTTTTATGTCTGCACCACACACGCACCACAATCCACACCATAGCCGAGTCCCAAAAAACGAAATACCAAAAGCTCAAAAGCAATATTCAAAAACCCAAGAGAGAAAATTAGAGAGAGAGAGATAGATTTATATTTTCAAAAAATAAATCTTAGAATAAGGAAGAATGATGGATTTATAGATATAAAAAAAGATATTTTTTAAAAAAATATATATTTTTTTTTGATTTTTTATAATTGAAAAATGGGCAAAATCCATAGGGCTGTCAAATTATATCCCATAATCATTGGAAGCAAAATCTAACAGATTATATTTAATATTTATTTATTTTTTTACCATTGCGATTCGACCATCAAACCGACCTAAACGATCCATTCCAGAAGCATCGACTTCTAGATTATGAGCTTGGATTCTGGTCTAGGGGATGCAAAAAAACAATGCGAGTCAAATTACGGGCCTGACAAAAATATCGGATCCATCGGGCATCGAGTTCGGGTCGGGGGCGTGGGACTAAGTCAGGGCATATCTCAACTCGTCCTGAGATACCGTATCCACAAGCCATTGTGTCGAGCCGTGCCGTGAGCAAGACCGACACATGCATAGGCATCGGTCATTCTCATGTCGTGTCGGGCCAGGGACAGCCAAGTCAAACCGTGCCTCAGGGCGAGGCCACCCGGCCCGTTTGACACAAACAAATATCACTATGCATCCTAAAATAAACATTAAATGAATTAAAAACATTATTAAATTTATATACACTTATATAAACTAACCATAAGAATCAAATGATAATATTTATGAATAAAATATTAAATAACTTATTTAAGGGTTATTAAAATAAGTTTGATATTTTTAATTAACATGTGAATATGAAGATTCATATCATATTAAAAGGCAATGACTTTAACATTCACTTAGTTATTGACAAACGACAAAAAAGTCTATCAAATAAGAATGAGATTCTGTGATATTTAGACAATGAATACTATTTCTTCATATCTCATAATTAAATGAAAAATTATGACATAGTGAATTGTTGAAATCATATGAACCACATTTTCTTTACTAACTAAAATGATATGATTTATTGACCATTCATATGTCTAGCATTACATTAAAGTCTATTTTTTCTATAATTATTAAAATGATTTTAGATAGATAAAACAAATTATAACCAAGCATTATTATTGTAATATCATGCTTAAAAAATTGAGATGATACATAAATGAGTTTTCCAGAAAAAAATAAAAAACTACAAAATTAATAATAATATATATATAAATGATGATACCAAAATTAAAATTATGGCAATCTAAAATAATCAAGATGAATTTAAATTACAAGCATTGCACTGTCGTGTATTTCATTTTATAGTTTTTTTTTATATTATTTAAGCATTTTGATTTACATGTTCAGGCTTTGATAGATTGTTTTACATTCATTATCATAAACATTATATTCGCAATTAAAATTTTAAAATTAATTTATTTTTTTAATTTCATATATATACAAATAAATAAATAAATAAATAAATAAATAAAAATAAATAAATAAATAAATAAATAAATAAATATATATATATATATGACAAAAGGCCAAGAGCCAAACTCACCTATTCAGAGGGGGCCAATAGGCTAAGTGCCCTAGCCTAGGGCATGCTAGGCTAGCACATTAGCACTAGCCAATAGCCTATGTGAGCTAATCTGATAGTCCAAGCTAGCCAATGATATCCACAAGCTGAGCCAATCAAGATTTCATGCATGGCTCGATCATGCCATATTTAACCCAAATCTAACATCCCAACATGACTTAGCATGCCTCAATTTCCACAATAGAGCCATCATGCCTCCATTACATATTGTGACAATGGCACAACATAGCCCAACAAGATAGATTATGTTGGGCCTAACACGACATGATGGCCCAGCTATGCCTAATATAATAAGAGCGTGTCAGGCTAGGACTAGAGTTGAGTTTTCAAAGATGAGATGAGGGAAAAGAAAATTTATAAAAAATAAAATAATAGAATAATGAAAAATAAGCAAAACATAAAAAAAATAAGAAATACTTTTGATGGATAAATGATAAAATCATATCCAATAACTTTTACATATTTGTCAATATTAATAATAATATTTTTAGAATATCAACTAAAAATAATAAAATAGGGTCTATCAACACAATACCCTCTTGTAATTATAATATTTTTAGAATTACTTTTGCATTGGGATAAATGAGCTTGCATTGGGATGATTACAAGTAATATAACAATTAACTCTTATAACAATAATATAATAATTTAAAGTGAACAATATGTCTATCAACACATTACCCTCTTGTAATAATAATATTTTTAGAATAACTTTTGCATTGGGATAAATGAGCTTGCATTGGAATGATTACAAGTAATATAACAATTAACTCTTATAACAATAATATAATAATTGAAAGTGAACAATATGTCTATCAACACATTACCCTCTTGTAATAATAATATTTTTAGAATAACTTTTGCATTGGGATAAATGAGCTTGCATTGGGATGATTACAAGTAATATAACAATTAACTCTTAATCAATAATATAATAATTTAAAGTGAGAATATAAGTATAACAATAAGTGATGCCTAAAAAAAAAAAAATTGCAACTGCCTTAAAAAATTATTTATATACTATTCTCTAATAAATATAAGTATCACGATAAATCAATTATGTAAGGCCTCATATAGTTTCGATAATCAATGTCTCTATTTATAATGTGCAAAGTTCTCGATATCTCTGAAAATAATATTCAGCAATTATCTATTTGAAAATGATCTACATATCATTATGCAATGTGTACACTGAAATTAAATTCTACCATCTACCACTATTATGATAATCTCTCTCAATATGCCAACTAAAATTATAATTTCCTAAAACTAAAATCCAAAAACATAAGCTCTATTCTATTTTTTTTGAAAGCCTAATTTTTTTGGGACACGTCCTTCCCAATTTCACAAACTGCACTCAGCACACTGCTACCAAGCGATCACAACACCACCATCATGTGACCATTGCACCACCACATTAAGTACGACAATCCCAAATATTTTTTTAATTAGCACATGCACTCTTTTATTGTAGAATAGTGCATGCCCATTTTTTCTGTAAAGATTTGTAACTCTTACTCACACATCACACACACACACAAACCAGGGTTGAATAATAGTATCATATAAGTATGCCTAGTAAAAAGTAAAGAATGAATTGAGAAAACCCATAGAATGGGTGCTCTCATCAAAAACAAAAAATAACATAAAATAAAATAAATAAGCAAACTACAAATTTAATATAGATTAACTCAGCCACATCTTTTTGATATCCCAAGTATATTTTTAATCTTTGATTTATACCAATGCTTACTTGAAAAAATCATATCATTGGCATATAAAAATAATATTATTATTATTACTGAATATAAGTCTTTCAAACATAATTCCAATGAAATCTTCTGAGAAACTCAAACTTATTTGGTGTTAAAATTATAGTCATCAATGAATAAATTATTATAATAAAGACTTAAACTTTCAGATTATACAATAATGCAAATAAATTATAGAAAAGCTTAACTCTGACATTTCTATTGATGCACATTATTAATCCTAGTATAATGAAAATATAATTATTCAGCTACCAATTTCATCAAAGTCTTTATCTTGGAAGTAAAATATTCATTCCGCACCAATAATTGTTACGACAACCCACTCGTCAGTAATTGTTACAAAAACAGTATTATTAAGGTGAAACCTTTGGAGGAAGGCGTTTCAAGAGAACCAGTAATGTCTGGGAAATTGAATTTGAGAAGCGAGGCCCAATAGGGACATACTCCAGCAATCTACAAGAGCAATCATGGCATCACATTAGTCAAATACAACATTCTCAGAAAAAAAAAATTGCTACCAAATGGATGTGTGGTTTAACATTATATATATATATATATATATATATATATATATATTGCTAATATCTGTCAGTTTGAAAACACAATGAATTCAGGCTATTATGTCAGATGTGACTGACCTTTATGTCCCTGCAACAGTTCAATCAAATGGCAAAAGATGAGAGAAAAAGCATAGATACCTTTCGATATCATCAAGAATGATAATGCTCAGTGGTGACTTATATGCATCCTCAAAAACCTACCCCAGAGTGTTGAATGTTAAAGGAATTCCAAAATTGATTAATTTCAAATAATAATTATCATAGTTGATGAACAAACCTTCACAATTTGTGTACACTTCGTGCTCTCATGAAGGCCAATCATTGCCTCGGCTGAGATCTTTCGTATGGTATCAAAATTGAAGAATCAAAAAACACAAAATTTTAGTTTAGTTTTTTATCACTAAAATACTCAATTGACAAGAATAAAAATGAAATCTTTAGTGAATTTTATTGCACAATTTTTATATTTAAGGTTGTGTTTAGAGTGATAATAATGTTGTTTACTTTTAATCATTATCACTAAATTAAATTTTGATCTCGAGCTAAATGAGATCAAATATATGAATTTATATTTTTTATTCAACTCTATAATAAACAACATTTTTTGTTAAATAAAATTATAATTCTAATTTAGTTTATTTCTAATTGTATTTGTCACATTTATTTACTCAATTCAATTTTATATATAAGAAAACCTAGAAGTTTTATTTGAACATGACCAAACTAGCTTGACGTTTTATTCAATTAACATTTATTTACTTTTAAATTCGCTATCCAGCCTAATTTCTAACATGATATAAGGGGTTTATAGGTCACTCGTAGATGTCCAGTCACATGAACCCCACGCTCCATATGTCCAACCCTAGTCATGAGAGGTGATGTTAAAATAAGACCCACATCTCTTTAGCTAACTTTTGGTGATAAGTTAGGCCCAGGCCCAAGCCCAATTTCCAACACTAATTTTTATGTGATTATTTAAATTCTCTGACAAATATTTTATTTCTTGAATAATAATTTCCCCAACAAGTTTTCATTTTTTCTCAAAATTCATGTTCATGAAATTATTTATATGCTTGTGAAATACAAAGACCAATGACAAAATATATTTCTTGCAAATAATTTCTTGATCAAATAATTCTATATTTAGTTAAAATCCACAATTTTTTGTGAAACACAACAATTATAATTTCTACTTTGTTATTATTATCATTTTGTATTCAAGTGCAGAGAAATTATAATATGGAGGTGGACGTACAATCTTTACATATGGAAAATCACTGTTGAGGCCAATGGTTGCCGCCAAGGCAGTTTTTCCACTGATTGATACAAATTGAAATTTAGAACATAACAAACAAAAAGATCAAACCCAAAAAAAATGTATATTATAAAATTTTAAAAAACAACAAGTTACCTGCCACCAGGACCTTCTAGAAGACAGGTAACAAGAGGACTTCCTTTGCTAACTTTAACTTGTTCCACAAGTAGCATTGCTCTTTGGCAGATATGCTCGTGCCGAATACCACAATTGACCATGCCATTGAGTCTAACAATTTTTTAAAATATGTAAAGCAAGATTTAAATGAGAAATTTATTTCTGTAAAATATCATAACAGATCTTTCTTAATTGCAAAATAGTGGTGGACACAAAAACAAGCTGTCTATCAGTAGCTCAGGGCTAAACTTTCAATATGATCAACTATGAGCAGTTTGTCTATATGAGCAGGCTCAACCAATCAGCAATGGATCATATAGCAACTTATATGAATAAATATATTATACTTTAATTTTTTCCTTAATGAACTTATGTTTGATTCATTACATTTTTTCATATTTGATGTATGTGAAAATATATGTTTGTATTTTAATTGCAACTAGCAAAAATATGCCTAACAGTGAGACATATAAAAAATATGCACACTTTAATAAGCATGTGTTTTATATGCTAACTGATTTTTTGAACAAAATTACTTTTGATTTTGATTTTGAAATATTCACTATTAGTCAATAATTGAACATATAAAACACAAACAAAACAAAGCCAAAGACATATATATCATCACAAGATGAGAATTTAGCATCACAAGAAGACCCAGCCTAGCCAGGAACGAACCAAGACTAACTAGGTTTGAGTCGTGCCAAGTGCATGGTCACGGTGAGTTTGGCACAGCCCAACATGGCATGGGCAACCAGCAGGCAAATGGGTCTTGCCGAGCTTCCCTTTTTTGGAACCATACCGAGCATCCCTATCTTGGAGCAGTATGGAGCTTCCATTCGTTGGACCACTATGCCGTGTTGGCCCAGTTGACATGGCTAAAATTAATGTCTGCAAACAAAATAGTAAAACCTAACACACACACACACACATACATATATTAAGAAAATATATATATACCAAAGTTTTATTATTATTGGATGTAGGTATACATATTATATATAATGAAATTACAATAATATATATCTTAAGAAAATTTAGGTGAGTCTAAAAAAATAGTTACTTGCATAAAAAAATATAATTATGAAAAACCTAAGATTCAATAAAATATTAAAGAGAAATAAATTTAATTTAAAAAACATAAAAAAACAAAAATAAACACATTATAAAATTTCATAAGGTAAAAAAAACTAAAAGAATTATGAATGAAATTTAGTTAATACATATGATAAGATATATAATAAACAATAAAATAAAGAATTAAAAAATAATATTTATAACCTAACTAGCATGAAAGGGGAAAAAGCTGAAATATTAATCAGATAAAATATATTAAAAATAAAAATAATCAAACCTTAAAAAAAATGATGAAGTCAAAAAGAGATTGAAGATATATTTTAAAAAACTTTTAAATAAGTTTAGAAATCCAAATTTGAATATCATGAATAGTAGAGAAATAAATAATTATAAATATGTAGCAAAAATAAAATTCAGAAATTAAAAAAAAAATCAAAAAAAATGGAAAAAAAAAATCAACCCTATGGCTTGACATTATTGTTATTAATATTTGAAGGATCATCAAAAAAAATATATGATATGATTGACAAATATTATTTAATAAAATCATGAGAACCAAAAAAGTATAAGATAAATATAGATAAAAAATTTTAATTTTTAGTCATAAAAATAAGAAAAATATTCAAGATTATAATAACTATCAAAATATTAAACTAATACGTCGTATTATAAAACTTATGAAAAAAATTTATTGAATACAAATTAAGAAAAAAAATAAGAATTTCAAAAAAAAAAACAATTTATATATAAGGTATGTTTACTATATAGACTACATACTTTAATAATAATCAAACAATATAGATAAAATAAAAAAGACTTAAGCAAATGATATATTAGTGATTTGTAAGTAATGTATGACACTTAACAATTATGAGAACTTATTCTAAAATCTCAAGAAACTTAATTTGATGTATATTATATAAGAAAGAAATATCAAATGTATATATTAAAATAATCAAGAACAAGTGTGAGAATGTTACATTCAAATTAAATTGGTTCTAAGTATCACTCATAAGTTTCTAATAATTATGTGACTACTCTAAGAATAATTACTTAGTACTTACATTTTTATACTAATTATAAATAAATTAATAAAAAACTTTCAAGAAAATATATTTTTATGTGAATTATTTACAGATGATACATCATTGATTAATGAGATTAAAGAATGATAAGGTAGGAAACTCAAAAATTAGAGGAATACAATTTAGTCCAAAGGATTTAGGATTAATCATAGTGAGATGAAATACTTAAAATGTAAGTATAAATATTTTACGAGTAAAAATAATGTAGTAATTAAAATAAAAAAAATAAAAAATATCAAAAATAAAAAATTTTAAGTACATAAGCTTTATATTAAGTAAAGATGAAATAATTGACAATGATATATCATTGAAGATTAATGTTAGATGAATCAAAAAAAGAGCTATATCAAGAATATTTTGTAATAGACAAGTTTCAAATAGATTAAATAAAAAATTTTATAAAACAATTATATAATTAATCATATTACATAAAAATAAATTTTAAGAAACCAATAAGCAATATTTTCAAAAGATAACTATAGTAGAGATGACAATTATAAGATGATTATATAATAAGATAAGACATAATACAATTAAAAAATAAGTCATTAAAAAAAATCATAAAAATAATTAGATAAGCAATAATTAACTGAGATTGTTTGGTCACATCCAATACAAACCTCATAGTTCACTTGTTAGGAAGTATGAAACCATTTAAGTAAAGTGAAAAAAGAACTATATATATACCTAGAAGGAATTTGATCAAAGTTCTAATAATTTAACAACTAAATGATTGAGAGTAGATATAATTTCTTATAGATTTGATTAGAAAAATAGAAATCAACACAACCAACACCAAGTAATTAGAATAAAATTTAATTAATATCGCTGATGATGATTAGAAATTAGATGTACACATTATGTAAGTCTTTAAATTCATCAATTGATATTCAACTAAACTATTTACATTTACTATCAATTTTACCTAACATAAAATAATAAAAAAGATACAAATATCCCTAAGTTTATTAACACATTTAATCACATTTATAATTTTTAGAAGATATATGAAAAAACTAATTCATTATACTTTAAAAAAAATAAAAGAAAACATATAATTTAATATAATATAATATTATATATATATATAGAGAGAGAGAGAGAGAGAGAGTTAGGATTGGCATAACCCACATGTCAAGAGATCCAATCAAAGTGAAAAAAAAAATAAAATATAAATAAAATATAAAATAAAAAAAAATTAATAAATCTCAATATTCACAATCAATAGATATTATTCACTTCATACTTGCTTCATAATTTTCAATTTATCTAATAATAAATAGTCATGCTGAGAATGCATAACAAATAAGTCAATAGTAACCAAACTTCTAAAAAAAATTTGAGTAGAGAACATGTATAATTCATTTAACTTAAAAATCAAATAAAACAACTACATTATTTATTAATCATATATAAAAATATCAAAATAAGAAACAAAAATATTATACATTTTTTATTTAGTAAAGCAACATATTTAAAATATTTTTATGACTATAACTAAAGTATTTAAAAACTCATCAGAAAAATTAATCCAACATAGATATTATCATACCTCATAGCTCATATATCAATATCACTAGTCATAATTTATTCCACAAAATAGAAAAATATATTTCACTTACCTATAACATGAGTGTTTTGACATTAGGGTTTATGACTCAAAAGTCTAGAATAAGTAAAAGAAATGAAGGAACAATAGAATAAGTATTTCAACTAGAACTGAAAGATCCCAAGTAAAATAAATCTAGAATACTCCTCCTAAATAAGTATCATGAGACCAATAGGTAAAAATACAGAAGATCCCACCTGAGCAGATTTGCTAGTATGCGATACAACCACTTAACCCTAAAACACTATATAACTCATGATACAAAATCAATCATTTATTCAAAGTATGTTCTAATCTCTCACAAAAAAAGAGCAAGTCACTATCAATTTATTTCATCTAGAAGCATCCCCCCTGACTCTCATTGTCACCATGCAAAGAAGAAAATATATAATCTAATTGATCATCACAACTCTTCAAAATATAGAAATATATCTTAACAGTTATGCTGATAAATCACCAATAAAAAATGTAGAAATATAGAAGATCCAGTCTAAGAAGTTATGAAAATTTGTTGTACAACTTCTTAACCCTAAAATACATTCTATACCTTGGAATATAAAGTGAAACATATTTACTTATCGTGTCCTAATTTTTCTCAGAGAAAAAAACACCAATTTCTTCCTATTGAAAACACTCATTCCAACTACCACTACTACCATGCGGAGAATGAATTGTAATAATCTGATTGATCTTAACTAACTCTTCAAGATATGAGTACAATTATAAACAGTTAAATCTCCAAAAAAAAAAAATTATACCTTCTCACTAAAAAGGTTTGTCTGCAAAACAATATATCATTCTCTAAACTAATATATATTATAAATATAAAATATTATGAATCTGAACATGTAATCTCATAAGCACAATCATATCCATTAATACAAGTATCGCCTCAACAATTCTCTTACATAATTATGTTCATTTTTCACAATGGATAACCTCAACCTGATCAATTAATCCATACATCAATAATTAAATAATATTATCAAAAAAATAAAATATCCTTAAAAAATTCATCAAGCTTATTTAATCACAAATATTATTGTACATCTGACAAGAACAAAATATATTAGTCATATAAATCAACCACGGATAAATAAGTAATTGCGAATCAATCACCAATCACTCATTTGATTCAACATTGAGTAAATTATCTAATTAATATTTTACATATACTTGTCCTAAAAATCAAACCTTTACTAATTTGGCACATTAAAAATAAGCACTTGTTTTTAAGCTCCACTGAATTATTTCATGTGGCCTTACACAATGATCATCATTTTTCTACCCCTTAACACCGTGCAACAGCCGCACAGTGCCTTTCACTGTGCATGGATCACTACCCACACATCATACCATGCACAGCCAAAAATACTCTCTGAACCAACACAAAAACCAATAAGCAACATGGTGCCAAGGCAGAATTATTCAATTAAAACAACTAGAAACCAGATGAACAAAAACCATATATACTTCTGGTCAGCATATCGCTGTCGTGTGTTGCTGTCAAAATGTACTTGCATTATGCCTTTCAAATTCACTTATTATTTGATCACATGAGTTCTACTAAATATCAGCTTTTAGATATTTCTGATAATTCAATATTCTGTTCAAACATTCAAGTAATCATTTTATCATCTTATTAATATTAGATGACTAATTTTTATACATAATTAGGAATAGATATAATAAGCCACATCTTTTACCTTATTTAATGAACAGTCAAATAATAATAACAACATAGTTAATAAAATGAATTTATAACTTGTAAAGATTAATGAAAAAATTAGGGGCCATTTAAAACATATTTTCCTCTGAATTAAATCATATTTTACTTTTAGCTCTCACAATTATATTTCATTTTTTTTATTGGACGAGTCTATCAACATATAAATATTATGCTTGGCAAATCTTTTCTCTAAATCAATCTCAAAGTATGTTATCTATAATTATTGCTTATAAAGATATCAAAAAGCAAAATATATTAGCAAATTGTTCAAGCTAAATTCCCAAGTATGCTCAAATATAAACTTCAAACTTGTCTAACTCATGAAAGTATATTAGCATGATGATTTATCTTTCCAATATCATCTATCAACAAGTCAATAGAATTTTCTCTCATTTTTTCATTAGCCTCAAACATGCATTCACATAATTAAAGATAATCAATTATTAGTACAACAAACTATTCTTCAACTTTTTCAACTGCCTCATCACGATATTTGATCATCAATTATCTACTTTTTAGTTAATCAAAAAAAATCAAATGATATAAAAATTTACATTCTCACAAGAATACTTATCAGAAAATTTATGATATTTCTTTTGTAATCAATCTACCTCAAACATAATTGAACATTTATCTCTTTCAAGTTGTGCGTACCCTCTCATCATAATATTGATGTTTTTCACATCAATTCTACCCACCTTTCTTTTTGCTTATTCATGGATTACAAAGTAAATTTTCTATATTATGCATTGACAAATTTATTCAATTATCTCCTAGATATAGATTTTCTGCTTACACATAGACGCTTACTCTTGCTATTAATTATTTTAAGAAAGACACTCGACTAATTTGAAGTTGATGTATAAATAATTTCTTAGAATATTTCATTTCTTTTAGTTTTTTGAGTATTATAATCATATAATATCCTATTACATTATCATCTATGTATCTTTGATTGTAAAACTTAAATCTTATATATTTCTATCCAGAAATTTCAAAAATATACTATCACACCAAACAAACAATTTTAACCTGCAACGCTCAAGATCATCAGTTGAGGCTCCGAAAGCTGGAGTAATTTCATTAAGCGCTTGCAAAAAATCATCCATAGTAACTCTAATACTTTCTTCATCTATTGGCTTGGTGAGATCATCTAGACTTAATTGCCGATTCAGGGCAAAAGAAACTGCACTTTTAACAGCACCTTCAAGCTCAGCTCCGCTATAATTTTTTGTGCGAGCCGCTGCATTAAAAAAAAAACAATATGAACTAAACTTGAAGATTCACTGTGAATAGAACAGATTTGAATAATCATGACAGTTAAAACAGCTTGTCAAACAATACCGAAAAAATTAAGCCCAGAATTGGTAGATAAAACAAAAAAAAAGAGGTCCTCCGCATACAAATAGCAAGTATTTCTCTACTACGGTTCAAGATTTTTTTAAACAAGCTTTCTTCTCAAACCTCCTCACTACTCAATTATGCTCGGTATTTAAATACTACCTCCATTCCGAAATAATAGTTTGATTCACATAATTCTTTAAAAATAAAGAACCAAATAGCAGGAAATCCTGGTGAGAGTGTTTTTTGTGAAGATCTTTTCGAGAACTTTCAATTGGTATATAATTTGACCATGTTATGTTACGTATAGAATTGGGTAACTAGATCTCAAAACCAATTAAATTAAATGTAAACAGTAAACTTCAATAATAAATAACTGGTTCTTGGCTTCTTCAATGTCACCCAGCCCTTTCAGCATCAACAGACAACAAATGACATCGATGAGTTCATTGCAGCAGTAAATAATTCTTTTCGGCAGTATCCTTTGGAGAAGCTCAATGGAATCTTTTTGATATTTCAGAAGTGCATGAATGATAAATAATAAGATCGATGCAACTTCATGTAACTATTAGTTATAACCAGGAAACCATCAGTGTAGCAAAACTGACTTTACAAATAAATTAAATTTTACTTTATCTTATCGGACCATCATTTCTGAACAAATTCTTGCATGATATTAGACTATTATTTCGGAATGAAGGAAGTAAAAAGCAACATTTATGTGTTTTCATGCAAGCTTCTTTATTTGCTCATTAAAAATTCATCCAATTTTCATACATACATGATACAAATAAAAAAAAGGTGACGTTCACTTATAATGCAACTGGAATGCTCAAATAGCAAATTATTATAAATTGGACAGCATGTCAAAGCCAAAATTCAAAAAAATCAATCCCAACTAAATTTGCATTTCAATTCAATAAAAAAAAACTATTCTAGAAAAAGAATGTTGCTAAAATAATTGGCTATTATTACACATAAAAATACAAAAAATAAATAAATAACATTCAATGATATCAAAGTACAAACGATGCCCTAATATAAAGAATAAATATGATTGCAACAGCCTACAAGTAAGGTGCTCCCATTAATAATGTAGAATAAATAAAAATAATGCCAAAAAGACTATTTACTATAACACCGCCCATAAAAATGATGCATACAAATATACAACACCAACTTGAAAAATAATTTACGTTGAGATGTCTTTAAGGCCCTCATGAAAATTTTCTCTGACTATTTTATAATCTGTATGCATGTTGAAATGATGATTTCATCATTAATCTTTTATTTGAGGAAGAAACTATTTTTTTCATATATTTTATCTAATCATGAAATACCAAAAAGATATTATAAGTTTTGGTATTTAAATGTCACGGTAAAATGTAATGAAAAAAGAAAAAGCATACCTCATCTCCTCGAGCAAAAAATATATCTAAAGAATCTCACAAATAATTATCAATATCACTCTAAATATTATATGTATATTAAATCTCAAAATAATTATATGTTTCTTATTTTTCTAAGAGCTAATATTACTTCCAAAAAAAATTCTACTAAAAATCTCACCTTTATTAATGATATCTGACTCAAATATAAATATTTGATTAATTATAAGTATCCAAGATCTTTAAAGAGATGTCAAATTTTGTAGATTCTTCACATATCTCAATATGTGAAGAACTGCATCAAGTAAATTTAGCAAGAAAAATATTAATAAATTAGTAATTACTAATTATACTAATTATATACTTCATCACATAATAATTTGGACCATCAGCTATCCAAAATAGTGACATAATAGTTATGTCACTATTATACTGACAAAATAGTTTGGATCATCACATAATAGATGGAACTTATTCACACCATGCTTGGGCCTGTATCTGAATCGCTCAAGGCATGGCTCATATTGTGCCATTCCTGGTAACAAGTGCCTCGTATAAGGCCAGGCACAACCTAGTACCGTGGCCAGAAGGCACAGTTCTTCAACACGACCGGAACCATGCCCCGCTCCCAGACCCGGATGGCCAAATTCAGATTCCGAATGGACGAACCAGAATCACAACCCGAATCTCGGCACGACACCTCGAAGCCGTGCCCGATGGCACATTCCAACACCAATGAGCAACCTTTTTATTCCAGAAGACATAGATACCAGAATATGATACTGTTAGGTCAGTTCAACGGTAGAACTAACCCAACGATTAAAAAAAAAAATTTCAACAATTTTTTTATTTAAGTCATTGGATTCATCAACCGCAATGGCTAGGGGCAGAATCCAATGGCTGTCATTATTTTCCCCATTTAAATAACAAAATAATGCTAAAAATTTGTTTTTTTTAAGTTTATTTTTTAAATCTATATATAACCCTCCCCCCTCATTTAAAATTGTATATCTCTCTCTCTCTCAAATTTTTTCTCCGTCTACCACTTGGCTCTCGGCACACACACACACACACACACACACTCTCTCTCTCTCTCTCTCTCTCTTTGAAATTTACTTTTAAAGCTTATTTTTGGGACTCTGGTATAAAGTGCAAACTACTGACTATCGATTATGATACAAATATCATAAAACATACAAGATTTTACGTATTAAGAAAATTTAAAAATTTTGATTAATTTTGTTTATTAATTTTTAATTTTAGTTAACTTTTTAGTTAAATAAAAATTAATTAATATATAATTATAAACAAAACAAATACTATATAATAAAGTTACTAATAAAAATGTTAAATGATAAAAAATAATTTTAATTACGATAATAAAATTAATTTAAACATAAACATAAAAAATTAATATATAGATAATGAAAACTCTACGAAAAAATCTAAGGTCGCAAAAACTTTAATTTCTCTGTAAGTCACAACTCAAACATCTAAAAAATAAAAAATTAAAAGAATATCAATAATTCAAACTCATTTTAATATAATACAATATTAAAAAATTAGAAAAACCAAAGAAAAATCAGCACATTACAAATATAATAAAAAAATATTAACATATAAAAGTTTATGTGAGACAAAACATCTTAAGAGACATGCCGAACAATACACTAAAATATATGATATATTAGATCTTAGGTAAGCTTAACTCAGCGATAAATTCTTTGAAACTGGATCAAATTTAGCATGAATATTATTCTCCTTCATATACTACAACAAGTTAGAAAAGAAATGCATAGTCAAATTAATCATCACGATAGATCTAATTAGATTTTCAAAGAATCCAATGATAGTTGATATCATGCAAACTTATTTTTAGCCTACACATCATAGGATTCCTAGGTCCATATCTAAAAAAGATATTAAAATACTATAACTTATAAAAAAAATAATAATTAATAAATTTATGAATTATTGTGAAGTAATATCCATGACATCCAATATCTAGATAAGTCACGACGATGCATCTTATGCATGTCTTACTGTCCACTATATAAATTATAAATGAATATTAAATAAAAAAAATATTAAGATTCTCAGAAATCATAATCCTCATTATAGCTCAGCCATTTGTGAGTGTATAATGAGAATCTATAAAAAAAATGATCAAATTAAAATATATAATATTATATTTAATAATACATCTAACAATCAAGTAGCCATTAACATATTTGTTAAGGCTATTAAAAATAAGTTATTAGAAAAAAATTTTCATGTCAAATACATGTGTCATGTCATTAACCTCGTCATATAAGCAAGAATAAAGATTGTTTCTCCCAGTTTAAAAAATATATGTAACTCACTAAAATTTCTATGTATACCTCATAGACAATAAAAATTTAGTACTCTCTGTTTATTTGTGAGTCTAAATAAAAAAAAATTTCAATCAAATATGAGATACCATTAGAATTACACATATCTAATATTTGAGTTATGTATTGAATATAAGCATGTGATATCTGACTATGTTAATAGTAAGAATAATGAACTTATTATTAATGATAATGACTGAACTACAAAAATTTTAGTTATAAAATTTTTAAAAAATTTTTATGACATGACGAACATATGTTCATCAATTTATACTCCCACTACTTGCATTACACTTAGGTGCATATACAATATTAAAAGCATGTTTAAAAAATTTAGAGATGATCCAACATTTAACATTATAATTATAGGGATGAAAACAAAGTACTTAAAATACAAATCTACCATTTAATTTCTTTATTGTTTGGCTGCCTGCATGGACCATAGTATTAAAATAAAAGGGATAGATAATATTTTGACATATATATCCTCAAGCATAAACCAAAAAGATCAACCTAAAATGTTCATTCATGAGAAGTTAATTGAGCTCTTTACATATTACAATACTAAGTATAATAATAGTAGTAGTGATCTTTCGAGTATGAATATGAATAACATATTCATACTCGAAGTACTTTGTTTTATAATAGTAGTAAAGATAACTTTTTCATTCAGTTAATGAGAAAGAAATGATGAGGTTAATGATCAAATAAAAGCAAGCTGTCTCAATACTTATATACCAATTATTAATAAATCATATCACATACCGATAATAAGAATCTTAATATTTTATAGTGGTGAATATCATATAAGTCCACCTATCTCATGTTGTCTAAAATAGCACGGGATCTACTGACTCATTTAGTATCGAGCATGACATCAAATTCTACTTTTTCTGTTATAGTAAATATGATTTCAGATAGAAAATCAAAATTATTACTAGATATTATTAAGAAATTTGCATGAATGAAGAATTGAAAAAATTTGAGCGAGCATCCAAAATCGTGTTGCAACTAGAACAAAATCAGAGGAGTTGATTGATGAAGATAATTAATTAAATTTTGATGATAATTGACAACTCAGAAGAGATTGAGACATTTAGCTAAGTTATTCTACTACCTATGGCCTAATGTTAATAATACTGATATCATCATTTATTATAAGCTGTCAAGATTTATCAAATATCATTTTTTGAATTGTCTTTGTTTATTTATACACATTTGACTTTGAGGCTTGAGCTTGCTTCTTTTTTTTATTATGTTTTTTATTTATTCATATACTTACTAATGGGATAAGTTTCATGCTTTATATTTATGATTATAAGTATATCTTTGATGTATTTCTTTTTATCTTTTAATTATTTAATAATGATCTTGCTTTGTTATTTTGTAATTTTTACGTATTTTTGGTTGTGAATTCTTAGTTTTTAGTTATTAGTTGTTTTATTAATTTAATTTATTAATTTAATTTTAGTATTAAAATTTAAAATAATTATGAAGTTTGGGATGACCCAATTCATAACGGCCCAAACCAGCTTGACAGAGCCCTACCTCAGCCCGACCCAGCACGAACCAGATACAAAATGGGCTAGCAAGCCATGCCGACCAGACTGTACTCAAGTCGTGTCGTGTCAGGCACGGCATGGTTACTATATAATGTTGTGCCCTACAAGGCATGGTAGCACAGCACTGTGGCCGGCACTGTGCCCGACATGACATGGTGTTTGACACCTCTAAATCTAATCATAATCAAATAATTAATTTTTTATATAATTTTTTTATAAGTAATTGAATTAAGTAAAGAAATCACATAATAAACAAAATCAATGGATAAATTAATAGGAATATCTACCAAAACATAACCCAAAAAAATAAATCTATGCAAAAATATCAAGTATATATATCATCTATGATAAGATAATAACTCTTATAGAATATGTCACATTTATATCAAAAAAAATATGAGCTTCCTAAAATTTTTCAAATGAAATTATATTTGAAGATGCTCCTTGTATTGAATAATTCTCATCATTTATTGTAATTATAAAATTAATCACATAAATAATTAATAAAATTATCATATCATCAAAACTCATTCGAAAGAACAACACACATATTTGAGTCAAACGAGATAATTACCTATAAAAATATCATAAATCAAGCTTTTAATGAATAATTCAAGTCATACATCTTCAATAACCTACAAATTACATTTAACAAAACTACTTAAAACTCATGTGTGATGCTGCAAAAAAAATAAGAATATGTATTATGATCATCTTGACTAGTAGAGAATAAATATCCTTATAGTTCATCCCAAAAGATAAATCTATACAATAATATCAAGTGTATATATCATTTATGACACAATAATATCTCTCATAGAATAAGTCACATTTATAATAAAAAATATGAGATTCCTAAGATTTTTCAATTAAAATTATAATTAAAGATACTTCTTAAATAGATAATTCTCATCTCATCATTTCTTATAATTAAAATATTAATCAGATAAACATTCAACAAAATCATCATACTATTAAAACTCATTCAAAAGAATAACAAAAAATCAACACACATGACTAGGCCAAACAATATAATACCTTATGAAAATCTCACAACTCATGCTTTAAGTGAATACTTTTAGTCATACAATATCTTCCATAATTTATAAAATATATTTAACAAAACTGCTTAAAACTCAAGTGTGATGCTGCAAAAAAAAATAAAAATATATACTAAGATCATCTAGACTAATAGAGAACAAGTATCCTAATAGTTCATCTCAAATATTTGTATATCCTCTCACTACAAGTCTTACCTTGGGGCGATATACCTTCACCACTAAATATGCCTTCATAGTGAAAGCTCACCTGCAATTAATAATAAATATTTTCAAATATCATGATATTAGTTCTTAAATCTCATTAGAATAAAAAACATGCATCTCTTTTATTATGACCTAGTTATCCTAAAAGAGATAACCTATTGAAATGTGATTTTTATATCTTAGAACCATCAAGAAAAATAATAAAAAAAAAAGAGTAAGACATCTCCCATAGAGAGTGATCAAATTATCAAAATCATATTGACTAATTGAAATAACATTGAGCTACTCAATAGGCTCATATCTAGTTTGAGAATATGGGTAATATCTTTCTCTCATTGTATAAACTCAAAGTCTTGAGTAGTTAAATCTCCTAATTATCAACTCAACATAAGTATATACTAGTGTAAACTCCTATACAACTATGTTGTTTGGGTCTAAATGAGAACCTCCTACTTGAACAATATCATTCTCTCTAGAATCAATATAATCTATTTATGTTAATAAATATGATTACCTTATTAAAAATTCAAAAAAATAAAAACAATTATTATAAAACTAAAATAAATAAATACAACTAGATGTTTTACATTTTTTAAATGCAATTTGGCACCAGAAAATGAGTTAAAAGATGAACTTTGTTTAAGTTGATAAAGTATAAAATATTTATAAATAGATTAGCCTATAATTAGGGGATCAAAGCAAGGCATAGATGCTAAGGTAAAATATGCGACTAGCAAAGGCTAGCACATTTAAATCACACTAAAGCAACAAAAAAAAACTTGAAAAAAAGGCTTATCAATAAATTCAACAAAACTTCACACCATGTTTAATGTCGAAGAAAGCATGGCAACCCCATATGACAGCATGCATCAATAACAAGAAATCATAAAACTGAACACAAAAATACATCAGAAATGCATACCAAGCTCTTGAAGATTGACATCATTAGAAAGAAATGAATTTTCTTTCATTCTGCTAGTATGAATCTGAAAAATTTGCAAGCGCCCATTTTCATCAGGAAGACTTATCTCAACTTGAACCTCAAGCCGTCCTGGTCTACATACCAAATATTTAAAAACAATCCAAAAAGGAAAGAGACAGAGAGAGAAAGAGAGAGTGACCTTAAAAGTGCCTCATCAAGCAAATCCCTTCTGTTGGTCATTCCAATAAGTAGAACATTATTAAGGGACTCAACCCCATCAATCTGATAAGAAAGTATCTATTAGAAATTTCTAAAAAAAATTATTGGAATGATTTAAGGATCAGAAAACAACCATATAATGTTCACCTTTGTGAGGAGCTGGTTCACAATGCTGTCGTGGACACCTGTACCATCTCTGGTTGATCCTCTGGACTGCAATCAAATAAATAATTATATTATTAAACCTCTTCTCATTGATCTCTTATTTGATTGAAATCTTCAATCAAATATTCCACAAGCAAATGAAATACAAACAAATTGATTATTTTTCTCAAGTAAAAAATCAATGATGAGATCATTATTATAATTTATATTTCTATTGTAGACCAACCAAGAAATATAGTTATGAATGACTTGAAAATATCTCATCACACTTCTATTTTGTCCAACCTGTGGATTAGAAATTTATGAAATCAGCTTAACAAAGAGTAATATAGTATTTTATTTATTTTTTTTTCTTTTTTATATTTCTAATAAGAACACTTAGCTTATAAACTACCTCTAACACTTTCTATTTCTATTTAGATTGAGTTTCTATTATAATATTATTGAAAAGTTCATTTTCATCATTATTGAATGATTTTTTTTTTCATTTTTTTTTCATTATTCTAATGGTATTCACTATCATCTTTATTTTTATAAATTAGTATCACAATATTTTCTCTAGTAGTCAAATATTTTTTAGTATTTATATTTTGCTGATATATTAAATTGCTATGGTACAACCAAATACTAGTTGCTCAATAATAATTTTTTAAATCATGAATAGATCAAGCAAAAATAACATGGCATTACATAGAAAAATATAATGCCAAGAATAAACAAACCAAACACACAACATGAATGGCACAGACATTTAATGATGGGCTGAAAACACTTTACCTTACATATAGCATCAATTTCATCAAAAATAATTACATGTAAATCACTTTGGTCGCCTGCAAGGAAAATAAGCAGGCAATATAAGTAATCATTAAAAGGGAGATGTATAATCCAGTTAATTGGCATATGCTACTTGTCAAGGCCAATATCTTCTTAACTTGCATAATCATCCACGCAGCACACACCAGTTATTTACTCTGGATTTCTTAACGCATAAATCACTGTTTGTAATTCAGGTTCAATTCATCCTCTAAATCAAAAAACAAAAAAAAAAAGAAAAACATTCGGTATCATTTACCACGTGCCCTTTGATCATTTTCAGCATCAGCAAAAAGATCCCTAACATTTTTTTCAGTTTCACCGACAAATTTGCTTAGAACTTCAGGGCCATTAACAATCTAGTATGATTTCAAGAAAATAAAAAATCAACATAAGAAATCATTAATGGATAACAAAAGTACAAGTCCCAAACCATCCTAAAGTCATCACCAGAAGAAATAAAAAACAACTACAATTTGTCATAATTTTTATGGTCATGTCATAATACAAAGACAAATGTCTTCATCAAAAAGAGACGAGTATTAGGTTCAAGATTCATCAAATAAAATTTATCTGACTTTTAAGGGTAAGATTATCGAGATGTAAAAGTCATGTCATTATACAATGCCAAGAATCTTTGTCAAAGAAATATAAGTCTTAAATTTGAGACTCATCAGACATAGTTTATCTAACTTTCGAGGATAAGACTGTCAAGATATGAAAGTTATGTCATGATACAATGACAAGTGTATTCATCAAAAAGAAATAAGTCTTGGGTTCGAAATTCATCAAACATAATTTATTTGACTTTTAAGGATAAGACTGTCAAGACATGGAGACCAAGTCATAATACAATAACAAGTATCTTCATCAAAGAGAGATAGATCTTACGTTTGAGACTCATCAAACATAGTTTATTGGACTTGTAGGGGTAAGACTATCAAAATTATTATAGATATGACCTCCAATCTATAATAATTTTCATCTAAGTAAATTTGACTATTTTTTAATTTAATCCTCAAAAAAAAAATATTTTTCCATATGCACATAATGTATATTATGTACTTTAACAATGAGATGGTTGGAAAACCTTTGGTTCTCTTCCATTTAACATCTTTCCAATTTGACGAGCCATAAGAGTCTTCCCTGTCCCAGGAGGACCATAGAGCAACATGCCCTTCACATGCTTAATCCCTAATCTGGAATGTGAATGCTCCCGGTTAAAACCATGATCACATAAGACAACTTGATCAGATCATAATAGATTTGGTATATTACTTAGATGTTACATGGGATGGGAAAACACGTGAGGCAAAAGCTCTTCGAAATATATTTGCAAATTCTTCACTTAGACCACCAATACCCAAAGACTGAAGATTAAATTCCTTGTGCTTGAATATGCTTCCACTTGCACCTTCGCGTTGGTTAATAATCTGCTAGAACAAAGAAAGTTAACAAACCAAAATGGCTGGCACTGCATCACATTCTAGCCAATCAATAACCATAAGTCAAAAAACAAAGATCATTAACATATTTTTGAAAAAAAAAATCATCAAACATCTGGCAAAGAGAAGGAAGCAACACAGAAAACTCAAAATATAAATATCAAAGCTGACCTTTATGCCACTAGAATGTGATGCTTCAAAAACAATGTAGGTGTCACTAGAAATCATCCCTCTCTCTATACCATTTGATTTTTCTCCACCCTCAACCAAAGCTTCCTTGACTATATAAATATAATTATTTCCATGGTACTCAAATGATACCAATTGACCCACCATCATAACCTGCAAATTAAGGCATCTTTGAAAACTACTACAAAAGAAGAAATGGCATGCAATAATAATAAAAATTGCTAACAACACCAAAATAAAAGGAATTGTGGTGGGTAAATTTCAATAGAAAAGAATGTTGTCATTATAATTAGTGAAAGACTGATAGCAAGCTTCAAATGTTTAGCGCTTACCTCTAACACAAAATGAACTCATCAACTAACTTGAAATTGTACCATTAAACATGAAGAAATGTTTAAACATCACTAAAAAAATTAAATTGAAATCAATTGGAAAATACCCACAACCAATCTTATGTACAACCAAACATAGAATACATGAATAAAATGAAAAAGCATCCAATTAAGTGACAAATATCTAAATATAATCATCATCTTTATCATCAACCAAATATTATCCCTTTTGATTGGAGTAAATCATATGAATTATATTTTTCCAATCAATTATGTTAAAAATTACATCTCTTAAAATTTTAATAAAAATAAATAAATTCACTCATTCTCCTACAGACTGAAGAATATATATATATATATATATATACATATATATATATATATTAATAAACTCATGAGCAAACAATTACTACATTACAAGAGATGATTTATAAAAATCTAGAGGAATCACAAAGATAAATTACACTTATAAGTTTGGTCATTTCACCAAAAAGAAGAAAATTGCACTTGTAAGTGACAATTACTACATTACAAGTGACAACACATAATATCACGCAAAAGATGCTCCACCTCAACTTTTATACATTTCACAAAAAAGAAGAAAAAAACAAGCACTCCCACTTGAGACAAAGTATTGATATTATTATTAGTACATAAATCAGATTGTGATTTTGAGTTGTACTTTTTATTAGATAGAAATTTTGCCATTTTGATGTGAATTCAAAGATCAGATCCATCATTGTAGTGCTCCGATTGGTCTCCACTTGGTCATTTCATAGATCAAGAAGCAATACATGGCCTCTCAATCATAGTGGACGCTATGCATCTCCACAAAGTAAGGTCTGATAGAAATGCTGTAACTTTTTGTATTATGCATTGTAGTGCTCCACTTTACTAGGACAACAACAAAATGTGCATTGAACATTTTATGATTTTTATATGTTTTTTTTTTAATTTTTCCACCCTCCCGCCAATCCCCCTTATCAACCCCAAGATAGATGCAAATGACAAACTTCCACACTGATTAATCATCTCAGTAATGATCACGACCAAGCACATTTAACTTTGGATCTCTTATGAGATCAAGTACATTAATAATGATTTAAACGCATCTAATTATTTTCATATGTTATTTGCTGTTATGCAGAAACATTTTCATTGGTTTGTCACAGTTATTTTCATTCATTTTGCATTGTGCACTTCACAATATCTGACGATGATACCTGGTTAATAAATCTCTCCCTGAGTTGCTTAGCCAGGAGAACAGCATCAACCTAAAAAAAAAAAGATACATCTTTCTGAGTTGGTTAATGAAGTGCCATGGCCTCTCATATAGGAAACTAGGAAGCAAACATTTCAGATTGCAGTACCAGCTCATTTTTTGTCCCCCTTTTCACAAACTCTAATTCAATTGTTAACAGGGCTAGGTTGAAATCATCAGGAAGAATGAATCTAAGCAGATAAAAATTTTCAGAATTTGTGAAGATGCAAGATATTAATAACACAAGTGTTGGGTGAACTTGATCTAACCTCGTTGCTGAAACTTGGTCACCGGTAGAAACTTTTGCAAACCTGCGTTGAATGGCATTCAATGCAATATAACCAGCAGAAATGCCTTCATGAGATGTGAATTCCAGTTAAGGCCACAACAATTAATACTATTGAGACTAAATACAAACTACAAGAGACGAAATATGTTATTTCTCTGTCTTGCTTTTTTGCTGTCCCGCTAACCCTGCCGTGTAAAAAAAGTAAATTTGTCCTTCAAATTTAAAAGCAATATATGTGTGTGTGTGTGTGTGTGCACATATATGCATTGAAATGGCGAAAGAAACACAAATAAACAAGAACAAATAATGCAAAATGTAATTGTACAACACCATAATCCATAGAGCATTTAGAATTCAAACAAATTCAGTCTTAATTTTTTCGGTAACATATTATTTCTAGATTTTAGCAATATTTCCTCATCACATTACAATCAATATCCACGCGATCGTTAATCACATTACGTTGTATGATCAATTTGTAATCAATTTGCATAATACAAAAGAATTATTCAGTCTATTTTAAAGATTAGGTTCGAAACAAGTAGGTAGAACAATAAATTGTCCGTTCACATTTTATTAAAGTAAGGCGTGAAGAAGAAAACAGATGTCGATAAGAGCGGTGATGAAGGATATGAGAGAGACAAAACCAGGGAGTCGGCAATCAGAGCAAGGAATAGTCTTTTTCCGGGAACATTGAAGTTCGCAAGATTGGACGAGGAGCAGTAGGCAAAGTTGGTAAAGGCAAGATTATTCGCCGGTGTATTGGTGACGATCATCTTCGCCGGTGCCTTGGTGGCGGTCATCTTCCCCGCTCAGAAAGGCGCTGCCGGGCCGATCAGCAATCAAGAAAATTGGCGGGATCCGATGCTGGATTTCTACGATTGAAGTATTTCTTTATCAGGAATTTACTGGCCCTGTGCGGCATTCGAGTGTCAACTGCTAAGTAGACATTAATTCAATTACGACTTAATTAAAAATTTTTAACCAATACCTGAATATCAATAAATCTGGTATTATATTTTTTTATTTTCCACAAAAAATCGGTTAATAAATTTTAATTTTCTATTTTTTGAAAAATTACTAAATGCACAATTAATTTTAAGTGTAAATATATATAAACTATATATATTACAGAATTGCCAAGAGATTAACTAGCATAATTTTCTAGAAATATTATTGTGCCAAAACAAAATTATACACCACACAATAATTTAAATTTGGTGGAAATTTTATTTTTGTAATTCTTAAAATTCTATATCTTTATATTTATTAAAAAAAAATTTTATATTCATCCAAAATTTTAATTTTCAATTCTGCATAAAATTAACTTTTTCAATTTCGCTTAAAAATATAATTTTTAATTCTTTCGAATATTAAATTTGTTATTCTATAAAAAATATAATTTTTTATTCGGCAAAACATATTTTCCGCCAGGACATCCCAATGAACCAAGTCTGAGTATTTATAAAATTGCTTGTGCTCCATACCCGAGCACCTCATACTACGTGTCCACAACAACTTGAGTCTAATATTATAAATTATTCTTTATTTTATGAGATTAAAAAAAACGAGTAAGATTTTTTCATTTGTATTTCTTCCATCTTTTTTTTTTCTCTCTTTTTTTTTTTATTTTATTTTATTTAATTTGTATCTCATTTCTCTATTTCTACTCTCCTCCACATTGATTCACAAGTTGTCCCACCTTTAGCTCTTGTTTCATTTTTAACGGGTCAACATTAACTTCAAGTTGGAAAATTAATTTCCATTGTGTTGACTACACCTTTTTTTTTTCCACACACAACAAAAAATAGGACATAAAAGAACATATTTATTAAATCAACCTTATTAAAAATTAAATCACATTTAAGTTTAAATTAAACTAAATTTAATTTACACAAACCAATTATCCTAACTAGTTTAACAAACATAGTTTGATGTTATAACTTGGTTATAATATTTTGCAAGTATATATACCAAATAAATAGTACAGTTGAAAATATAAATATATATACCAATCTCACAATGATTATGTGAGTAGTTTGACCAATTAGTAATGAATTAATTACTGCTCAAGTTGAGTAGATAGATTTGTATTTTTAAAAAGATACTTGACCCTAGTGTTGGCTTACTTCTATATATATGATGATTTTCTTTATTATTTAGGTAATATTATATTCGTTTATCGGATGAATGGTTGATTTGTATAAAAATACCCTGATACTCTCTTGGCATGTATTTTTTAGATGTAATATCAACTACCATTGTTAATTGCTTGGAATATATATTTTTTATTATTCTACCTCTAATATCATAAAGATGTGAAATCATATTTATTATAAATATGTTTGTGCTTTTAACTTTATAGTATCATACTCATGATATTTAATATACATTTGCTCATGAATCTCATATATAAAACCATACAAGATGAAATGATTCAAGGGCTGCCACCACCATACAAGACACCTCCACTTGCATGTGTTACATGATATTTTTATCACCATCTATCATAGTCAACACACAACTCCCACACTTCGATAAAACTCCTAGGTTAGATGTTATATTTAACTCTCATATCACTCAAAAGTTTGTACTTAAAGAATATGCACAAAGGATTTGTCTTAAATAAATTTATACTTTTGGCTTCTTAAGTATCATAATCACACAATTAAACTTACTTCAATCTTGAGTTTTCACACTAGGTCATCTCACACATTAAGATTAAAGAGATCTCACTTCCTTCTTATCATACTTTGAGAATGTCTCATTACTTACTTGTCACTATCTACTATGATCAACATATATAAACATATGATATAATGAATATCCTACCTTCTATTTCTAATTAGTATTCATTATTAACAACATCCAAACTACAATATCACCTCAACATTAATATAAATATAAACATTATATATTCATATCATCATAACATAAGTACATAAAGCTAACCCTAAGTATCAATTTAGGCTGACATTGGGGAAGAATGTGCATGAGATTTTTGAAGTGATATCTCATGAAATCAAGGATTACCAATAATAGTCATAATAAGAATATAAGTGTCAAAATCTAATATTGAACAATTATTACTTGAGTTTGCCTAAGATTTGCCTCTAATTAGGGGTTGATAGTTGTGTTGTCTGGGCTTTGCATGTTCTTTGCTCAATATAATTTCTCTTCTCTCTCCTTTATAAAAACTATAAGTGTTATTTTTATACTTAAAGGTTTTATGTTATTCTTTAAGTTGAATTCAATGCACTAGCTTGAGATCACAACTTAATTGTGTTATAAATCTTTTTTAAAGTAGTAAAGTCATAGAGGCAACAAATGTCATGACTTAAGTAAGAATAACATGACTGAGATAACTCTATACTAGAGCACAAAGTCATGGTGGTAAGAATATCATGACTAAGATAATTTCACTATGAAGTATAAAGTCATGGTATTGGGAATGACTATGATTGATACATTCACTCTCTAAAACTCAAAATCATAACATTAGGAATGTCATAGGTGATGTATTTACTCTCTATAACATAAAGTTATGACATTGGAAATAGTGATGACTTTAATATTTTTTCTTTATAGCATAAAGTAACAATGACAAGAAAATCCATTATCAGAGTAAATGTTCATTGGAACATAAAGTCACTGTGAAAAATTATTATCACAACTACATTTATTTAGTATTTTAGCTATTAAGTTGAATTCAATGCACTAGCTTGAGATCACAACTTAATTGTGTTATAAATCTTTTTTAAACTACTAAAGTCACAGAGGCAAGAAATGTCATGACTTAAGTAAGAATATCATGACTGAGATAACTATATACTAGAGCACAAAGTCATGGTGGTAAGAATATCATGACTAAATAATTTCACTATGAAGTATAAAAGTCATGGTATTGGGAATGACTATGATTGATACATTCACTCTCTAAAACTCAAAATCATAACATTGGAAATGTCATAGTTGATGTATTTACTCTCTATAACATAAAGTTATGATATTGGAAATAGTGATGTTTTAATATTTTTTCTTTATAGCATAAAGTCACAATGACAAGAAATTCCATTATCAGAGTAAATGTTCACTGGAACATAAAGTCACTGTGAAAAATTATTATCACGACTACATTTACTTAGTATTTTAGCTATGTATTAATTAAATTGTCATACTAAAAAATATCCTACATACTTATACTAGTGATGTACTTGGTTATCATGATATGAAAATAAATCAATACCATCATTGTGTTTAGAGATATTATAACTACGACTATAAACAAAATATCACAACCATAAAGATAGTATTGCATAATAAATATATTGCAATAATTTTATGGTAGGGTCATGACATACTAGGATTTTTATGGCTGGTTTTGTAAAATTATGGCCAAGACAGGATGGTGCAACTACTTTATAGGCTTGTGGAAAGTGTAACCAAGTCTTTATATAAAAAGTATCACAACTATCCATTATTTTTCTCCCCTCCAAGTCATTACTCCACCAAATCTACCAATTTCACCTAAAATATATCTAATTTCATTAACATTCATCAAATTCTATCAAAGTATCTATTTAATGAAATATTTTCATTTAATACTTAAATACATGCAAACACATCAATAATCACATGACAAACAATCCAAAAGGTTGATAAGTAGAATACTGAATATCTACCCAACTCGAGCAAACCCATAGCATGGAATTGCCTTTTGTGTTAATCAATGTTTTCATAGTTATTACCTTATGGGGTATCTCATCTGACCACATATTGAATTTCCATACTTATTCTCATATGTTTGAATTTACTCATGGACTCTAGAAGTATATATGATTATTAGTTTCAAAGTATATGAATTTAGTCAAGGTACATGAAATCTAGTCAAATATAAGTGAAATGATGTGTTGAACATGAGACAATGTATGGTGGAAATGCACATTGGCCATGAGTGCACACCATGCGACATGAGTGCACACCATGCGACATGAGTGCTTGTCATATTGAGTCTTGCTTTCTTCCAAAGAAAGGCATGTGCATAATGTTGAAAATATTTTATCTCTTGATTTTCATTCATATGATTAATAGGTACGTGTGTACAGACTTACAAACACATTCACATAAGAAAAAATTACATTTCTGGAATATCAATTCATGATTGTCATGATTACAAGTTATTTTTAAGTATTTGGCATGCTCTTGAGAAATGGTGGTTCCACCAAAGATGTACATCTTGGAGTGAAGATGATGAAGTTGAAGACAAGAAAAAGGTATAGTTAGAGCATTAGCAAGCTAATCAAAAATAAGGCATCTGGGATACCGTCAAATTATTATTTTGGATTTTATACCAAACATAGTGAAAATCAACAATGATGTGTTTTATTCAAGAGTGGAAAAAATATTGTCATAGAGATAAATAATCCCAACATTAATAGAGTAAATAATTGATTGTTGGGGTAGTGCAATACTAATAGGATCAGAACCTCCATATGATACAAAATGTGCGGAATTCTAGATATCAACAAGCAATTAGTATGATACCAAATGTCACGGGTGAAACATGATATGTCAAAATTGTGGGGGAATAAAACTTTCAAATTGAAGCATACAAAGACAATAGAAATAAGTTGGGGGATAAGAAAGAACAAGCATGATTGAAAGAGAAAAACTTTTACTAAAACTTTTAACCACTCTATATCCTATTTTATTATATTATTCATTTACAATTGCTTATATAGTAAAATAAAAAATATCTTTAAACTTAAGATCAAAGTTATAACATCACATTTATGTTGTGATTTTATTCATATCATCACACTAGAGAATAAAGTTGTGACTTGAATCCTAAAGTCATCTAGTCACAACAACACAATATAGGTTGCATTTATTATTCTAACTTTATTATAGTACCAAAACTTATTATTTGTGACATGGTCTCAAAAGCTCATTTGAAAATTATTTTTGTCCAATAAAGTTTCATAAGTATATGGTTTATACAAGTAATAATATAAATCTAGATATTAATCTCATATAGATTGTTTAGGTAATTTGACAAATAAATAGTGGACAAACTACTTTTTGAGTTGGGTAGATAGACTTTAGTTTCGAAAAAAAACTACTTTAAGATTGACTCACTTTCTTGTATATGATGAATTTTCTTTAGTATTTAGGCAAGGTTATGCTCAATTGTTGGGAAAATGGTAGATTAGTGTGGTTGGTTATCATCCTTAGCATACAAGGAAATGTCTTAGTGCCTCATTGGCATACAAGGTGATTATCATCTTTAAACTTCCACTAGCAAGGATGGTCCCCTCATAGTTGTGCCTCAGTATCTAACTATCAAAACCACACTTAGTCTATTCATGGGTCATTCATATGTCTACTTTTTGTAGATAGTACATCAACTACCTTTGATGACTACTTTGAGTATGCATTTT
The DNA here is from genome assembly GCA_029783825.1 of Sapria himalayana. Lineage (NCBI taxonomy): Eukaryota > Viridiplantae > Streptophyta > Magnoliopsida > Malpighiales > Rafflesiaceae > Sapria > Sapria himalayana. The sequence goes on along the minus strand of JAREIK010000403.1, from coordinate 2,274,573 downwards.
TATTCATCGATCTCTAATTTTGTAAAAACATGAAATAATATGATAATAATTATGTTTACAATTTTGACTCATAAATATCTTGCTCACTTCAATTAACATATATTTTATCATGAATCATATCTATGAAAATCATTCAAGAGGAAATAACTCTTAAGGATGTCACAACCATATTAAATACCTCCACTTATAAATATCTCATGACTTACCTATTATCACTTGTCATGCCCAGCACATGATTCATACACTATGTTACAATTCATAGGTTAGATATTCTTCATAAGCCTCACATTATAAGAAAGTCATGGCTAGGTATTCGGTATGCTAAATATAAAATAAAACTAAGTATTATGAAAAATAGTCATGTATTGTTTGTATAAAAATGAGCTTTGAAATGAATAATTTTACTAAATTATTATTTTTGATGGATTATGATAAGTATTATTAAAATAATATAATTTTAATGTGAAATAGAGACTTAGTGGATTATTGAGGAGGGGAGAATAAAGTTATATATAGTTCTAACATTCTTTTTGTTATGACTTTGTTACACTCATTGATATATATAATAGTTTTGGTATATATTTTTGGCTGAAATGTTATATAAATATTTATGGTAATCTTCATATGACATGACTCTATCATCTCGTTGATATAATTATTTTACTATATAATAATTCTATTTAGCTACAAATTTTTTTTGGAGTTACAATTACACTAACTCATTAAATTTTTTTATGGCTATGAAATTAATTTTATATTGTAATAACTAAGCACCTCACTAGTACTCATAGCTATAACAAACATCCAATTTCATTATTTTCTTGTTACATAGCTATCACGTTTAAGGTAATAGCTATGAATTTATTCTCAGTCCCATGATGTTTAGCTATAGATAGTTCCATTTCCAGATATCAATACTTGGCCCTTGGGCCATGGCCATTTCTAGGTATGTGACTCACTGCTATGAAGAAATGACCAATGCCTCAACCTAATTTTAACACTGCTACTTTGGGCTATAGAGATAAAATGCATAAGTAATAATCATTCATAATGTCATAATTTTGTGTTACGAAGAAAAAAAATATAGTCATAGTCATTGTCATTCCTAGTGATATGGCTATTTGATGTAAGAAAAAGACTCAGCAATAATATATTCTCAGTGTCGTGACTTAGTATTTTAAAGATGAAATATGAATCCATGACTATTTGTAGTGCCATACCATCTAATACAAGAAAGAGAGCAGGGCTGTGGCTCATTCTTAGTTCCATAATTTTGTATTCTAGAGAGAAAATATGTAGTTATGATGAGTCAAAATGTTACAGCATTCTAAAGTTAGAAAGAGACCAAAGTCATGACTTTTGACTTGAAATTTGCATCTAGATGCTCGAATATAAAAGGAAAAGAATAATAATTTCGAAATAAAGTCTTTAGGACATGAGAAAATAGATGAAAATTATGATTTTTAGAGCCAAATTTTACCAAACCCTAGAAAAGATTAAAGAACAAAAAGGTGACACAATGCACAAGCATCAACCTTAATGAGATGGACATGAATTTCAATCAACCCTATGAAAAAAAACGAAGTACACATTCAATTATTATAGATTTGGAATTTATTTCATATATACTATTGAGAGAAATCACTGGGAACCCAAACTTTCATAAGATGTATATGTTAGTAATAGTGCTCTAGGCCTATCGTATGGACATGATATTTTGACTATTTGTGAGAATTAATTATTATGATGATTTACATTTTTATTATTTATAATATCCTTGAATAATATTATTAATTATTATAAATATATTTAATGGTTATTATTATGAGAATAACAATGAATTAAGATTAGTACAAAGTTTGATTGATATTCATGGGATGAATATGTGTATGAGATACAAATCAAATTTATATCTATTTATTGAGAATAAATATTGGATAGACCCATCTTGAGATTAATACATGGAACAAAGTCATAAGTTAATTTCTAATAGTTATGTCATTAAATCCTTTGATCTAAGATCGCTATAGTTATCAACATAAGGATTATTGTGTTTTGATATAATCAAACATTATCTTTAATCAGATGACTATAAATATTATACTTGAATATAATAAGAATTATGTAGTGAGATATAATCGATTAATATGGAATTTGTCTCTCTTATTATAAGAAAGATATCTCTGGGTCTCCTCGACAATTGAGACAGAGAAATGCATGGTAATGCTCAAATAAATTGATGAAGATCAATGTCAGTTGTTTAGTCAGTCTAATTGGGTTTGAGTAATCAAAGAGAGAATGATATAAAGTTGACTTTGTCCATACCTTATATTCTATCTAGATTCATGAGACAAAAAAGATTATGTCATTAGTTATCTTAAGATTGTCTTGGATCATGTACTATTCATTTAATTTAGATAGTCATAGTGTCTTGCTAAAGGCCACTTATGATTTGTATGATCAAAATGTGATTTATGCATACTGTTAATATTAATTGAACCTATATGGTCGCAGATTAAGAATGAATAATAATGTTTATGATTTTTCACTCTATGTAGTAATTTAAAATGATGAGATTATTTTAAATTACAAATAACAATTAGTTGTTATTTAAATTTGAATTAAATTTTGAGAAAGTTTAAATTTGTAAGGTGGCCCAAATAATTAATTTGTTATATTTTCTTATTGAATAATGAAATAATCTATAAAAGTTTTATTAAAAAGAATTTTAAATATATATAATAATATATAAATTTGTTTCATTGTTTGATAAGGATTTGAATTTAAATTGTTATTATTTAAAAGAGTTTTAAAAATATAATAATATAAAAATTGTTTTTGATTAGAAACCCTAGTAGACTTATATAAATATATATATGTGAGACATATATAATTTGAAATAGTCATCTTTTATATAGAGAACTACCAAAATAGAGAGAGAAAAGAAAACCCCTAATTTCATTTTGAGAAGAACTTAAGCGAGCATTCAACAAGAATTATTTATTATTTGTTCAAGTATGGATACTTGTAGAGGGTGCTCTTTTTTCAGGAAGGTAGCACATTTGAAGATCCGAATAAACCAAGATGCAGACTTTGAAGGCTTGATGAATCAATTTGCATGAGGTTAGTTTCATTTACCCTTTCTTCAGTTTTTATGAAATGCATGTGATCCTTGCTTATTGAGTTAAGGGATAATAATTTTTTTAAATTTCACTATATTTATGTTCCAATTAGATTGAGTATCCTGCATGATTCCCAATAGTATCTTCAATTATCTAATGTGTATTCCTCCCCAATGTCAGGCTAAATTAAAATCTAGAATTATTATAATTAATTATGTGTGATGGATAATTAATAAATAAATTTTATATTTAGATTTTGTTGTGATATAGATATTGATAAATATGATATTTATACATAATTAAAATGTAGATTTTACTATTGGTGTGTTTGTGTAGTCTATCATGATGGATGATAATATCTAAGCAACAAAGCATACTCATGCATAATGGTAGGAAGAAATTAATAGTCATTCGAATCATGATAGATGAGACAAACCTATATATTAAAACATGATATTGAAGTATATTAATAATGTGAGTATGTTGCTTACTAAACCCAAAGTAAAAATGATTTATAATTTAATCAATTATACTTGTCTCAAAAGAACTGGCTCTTAATTGATGTGGATATTTTATAATATATTTTTTTATAGGTTTTGCATTTAGTATGATATTCACATGTCATCATGGTAGATAGCGATAGGTAAGCCCATGATATAAAATATTAATCATATGAGTATGCTGCTTACTTAGCCGAAAGTAAAAATAATTTTATAACTCAATCAATTATACTTGTCTTAGAAGAACTAGCTCTCAATTGTTGTGGATGTATTATATTGTATTTTCCTAAAGGTTTTGCATTTAGTATTATAGTTGCATGTCATCATGGTAGATAGTGATATGTAAGCCACGATACTTATAATTGAACAAGACTTATAAGGTGGTGATAGTCCTACAAGTTTCTTTTTATTGTATGACTACCATAGATGATATTTAAAGAAAAGCATATAATAATTGTATGAGTTCATACTTATGAAGCTGAAAGTATAGATATGTTTACTACCACATCAATTTACATCTATATGACATGTGAGGTAGGAAAATCAAAATGTACATACAACACAATCATTAAGGATAGTTGATGAGTAGCTAAAAAGGTATGAACTTGTGAATGACCATCAAATACGGTTGATATGTTATTTTAGTATTAAAGTACTGAGGGGATAACTACTAGGTGATCATCATTAAAGAGAGCCAGATAGTTAATAATCACATTGTATGCCAATAGGTCACTGGAGTATCTTTACAATAATCATGTCTTTATTTTATAACCAGGCTCAATAATATCCAAACTATATATAAAAGCCATCATGCATAATAGAATATGTCAGCCCTATAATTTAAGAATCATACCTAAACCCCAATCTCATCCTCTCAACTAGAATAGTAGTTGACTGTAGTTGGTTACTACCAATAAAATCTTTATGTGATCTATATCTGAACAAAAGATCCACTTTAATATAATTGGTATGACGCATATACTCGTGGAACTGGTTGGATTAGATACATTTGCCTAATGAGATTTTTGGGGATGTTAACAAATCCTAATAATTAAACATCATAACAAAGTCACACCAAAATTTTAGTATTATTGCCTGAGATTATTAAGTTTAGTTAGTCAACTTTAGTTGACATAACTATTCTTGAAAAAAAAAATTTATAATTTTAGTTGTTTGGATATCAATATCATACTTTTATATATTGATTTGCATTGCTTATCCATTGTTACCTATTTGTATCATTTTGTTAGTATTTTTTTTATTTTGTTTTGTAGTTGTCACATCATATATGAGCAAAAACTATGAAGATGAGCTAACACCTCTAGATCTAGAGATAAAGAGAACTAGAAGAGTACTTTTGAGATAAAGATATGAGAAAGAGCAGTTGGAAAGAAATTGCAACAATAGAGATGTCCAAGAAGATGATGTATAAGCTATCCAATAGCTCATCCATCACAATATCTTAGAAGACTATTGGCAACATACTATAATGGATATTTACTCTAGGATTCAGATGCCACTAGTAGAAGCTAACTATGACATATTTGTAATGCTACCTAACTTTATTAATTAGGCAATGTCCCAAAATATTGTTAACGAGAGTATCTAATCAAACATGATTTGAAAGTGCTTGGGTCATACAAGTAGTATAATAAACATTTATCTAGTTATAAAATCTCATAAGGATTGTTTTGATAGTTTGGTTACTCAATAATGAAACAACTTATTAATTTTAGTAAAATAGAAAGTATGATTATTAGACAATAATATCTCCAAAATTTATTTGTTTAACCTATGGGTTGTTGCTCCGTATCTTGACATATGATATGTTGGAGATAGAATGAAGGTTGGAGTGTTATGCAAAATCTCATTGCCCTAGTGGTATACAAGATGATTATCACTATTGAACCATTCCCAATAATAATCCTCTCATAGTTATTTAGTCACAATATTTTATGCACACTTTTAGGCAACTTCATCTTACCCTTGATGATTGCTTATTATGCAAATTCTTATTCTCCTACTTCCATTATCATTAAAATAAGTGATTGGCATTATTTGTAAGTATTAGCATTTTTGAATTTATAAGTACATTACTTGCACAATTAATGTATGATTTTTTTGAGTTTTACTTATGGGAAGCATATGAGTAAAGTATCTCAAAAGAGTTATTACTATCTTTTTAGTTACAATATACTCATCACATCCCAAGGATTACTTATTACTTTCCTACTTAGTAACTATGTGACTCCAACACTAAAGTTAAACTCATTGAGAGAACACCTCACACAATGTCCATCTTAATCAAGAACTGATCTCTTTAAAATGTGTACAATATATTAGCAAGTAAAAATATTTGTACTTTTGGTTTTATAAGTATCAAACTCTTAATAATTAATATACCTAAATTCCACTACTAAAAATAATGATAATATCGACCAAATTACAGACCAAAAAAATAGGTCAGTAATTACTGACCAAATCACGACTATTTAGAGACCAAAAAGGGATTTTGAAAAAAAACAATTTTTGACCAAATTTCTGACCAAAGACCAGCTATATTTATTGATCAAATATTTTTGGTCAAAATTTGGTCTGTAAATTAGGAGGGAATTAGCAAAAAAAAATTATCGACCATTTAATGACCAAAAATTTTTTATCATGAAAAATGGTTGGTAAAGTGGCTATCCAAAATATTTATAACGTTGTAATCATCGACCATTTACCGACCAAAATTTTGGTCGGTAATTCCTAGGTTAAATTGTTTGATTTAAACAAATTTTAATTTTTCATAAATTTAAAAAGAAAATAAGCTGATATTTTAAGATTAATTAATTGATGTTTTAATTACATCAATTTTAATTAATTAATTGATGATTGATATTTTAAGATAAATTTAATTAATTGATGTTTTAATTAATTGATAATTAATTAATTTTAATTATTCATAACTATTATTGATTCATGATTGATAGCTTGATCGGTCTCTGACACTTACATGGGGGGTTATGAGTTCAATCTCTAATTATATTGAATATGTTCCTCGGGGTGTCTATTAATGAGATTTATCATGTCATCATGCTGAGAGCCTTATTTGCTATGATCTTGAGGTTTCATATTGGTATGATCATTATTTTGTTTAAAAAAGTTATCACCATATATATTTGATAGGGAAATAATGTTTTAGGGTGCTACCTAAGAAATATTTAAAAAGTGAAACTAATCTTTTAACATATGAAAAAAAGACATCAAACTATAAATAAATCAAAAATTAGGATACTTGAATTTATAAGTCCTAAACTATCCTTACCACTATTCCTTGCCCCTCGCCCTCGTCCTCGTCCTTATCACTCATCATCGTCCTCATCCTCATCCTCATCCATCTCCACGAGCTCCATGGAGCTATGAACTCCATTGTGGAGCTCATTGGAGCTCGTCGAGCTCCACGATATAGTTTGCTGGAGCTCATTAGAGCTCACTGGAGCTCATTAGAGCTCACCGGAGCTCATTAGAGCTTACTGGAGCTCATGGAAAGGGGCAATAAGAGATGAGTGAGGGGCAATGAGAGACAGGAGAGGGGCAAGGAAAGACAGGGGAGGGGCAAAGGCGAGGACGAGGGCGAGGATGAGGGCGAGGACCAGGGTAAGGGGCAGGGGAGGGTAATTTATGACTAATGAATTCGAGTCCATGATTTTTAATATATTTATAGTTTGATGTATTTTTTTTTTAAATATTAAAATATTAATTTCAATTTTTTAAATATTTATGAGTGAGTACTCCAAAACATTATTCCTCATTAAATCTATATTGGGGAAAAAGCCGCATTGAACGTAGCTTGTGATTTCTTCTTGAAGTCTACTTTTCATATATTCTTCTGAATTGATATATTGATTTGATAATTGTTCTCCCCAAACTTGTAAACAGCCTTCTTCATCTTTTCTACTGCTCTTTGAATTCAAACTGGAGTAAAGTTAGAAGTGAAATATAACAGTATAAAATCCAAAAATGAGCAGCATCGGAACTGGTTATGATCTGTCAGTGACAACGTTCTCTCCGGATGGCCGTGTCTTTCAGATTGAATATGCTGCCAAAGCCGTGGACAACAGCGGGTGCGTGCTAAGATAATTCGTATCATGTTTCTATCAATTCACAGCGGCGACCACTTTTCTGATTTTATCTTTCAATGGAGCGTCATTAGCCTGGGATATTAATATTTCTTGGGTCGTATTCTACTATAGTAATTGTTTGGAATCTCCGGTTGCAGGACTGTTATTGGCATCAAATGCAAAGATGGTGTTGTTATGGTGCTACCTGACTGCCCTACAAGTTACAATAGTAATTTTTGTTGCCTATTTTGAAGATTGGTGATTGATGTTGCTGGTGTTCTTCTGTTTTAGGGTGTGGAGAAGCTCATCACATCCAAGATGATGCTTCTTGGTTCTAACAGACGAATTCACTCCGGACACCGGCATTGTAGCTTGGTAATCTGTGTTCTGTCTACTTGAAAGGATTTTTGATTGATGGTCTATACATTTTTAGTGCTGTCTTTTGTACCAACATTATCGGCTGTATTTTGTTTTTATTCTATGTAGCAAGAGAGTGTTATAGAGATGAGAACATGGTTTGAATTTTTAGAACAGAAAATGTAACACAGTTATTAGGAGTAGATTTCGAGGGTTTGATATTGAAATTTTTTTGAGAAATATGAGATCTACAAACAATGTTAAGGGTTGATTGAGGGTGGTCAAGTATGACACAACTTGAAGATGGAATAAAAATGTAGTATGAAGAATTCATTTTGTTGGAGCATCAGTATTTCTGAATTATTTGGGAGATTCATACTATGTTATAGAGGCCACTAGTGATGGGCTTGATTTGGATCTGGTAAGATTGAAAATACACAAATAAATTTACAAACACATACTTGGATCTCCCAAGAAACTTTTATTGGAACTTTTAAATAAATTGTTATGTATAATTAACAATGTATATCACTGTACATTATTGAAATTAAGTCACCAAAAAAAATCAAAACTTTAATAAAAACTCACCAATGAATATGTACATGGAAATGTACTAATATAATGTGTAAAATAAATTGATATAGTCTATGTGTAAGATGTGCAAATCTATAATAAAATAAAAAAAAAAGGTAAAAAATAATATTATAAGCTAAAAGCAAACTGAATCTGTAATACTCGCTCAATCTAGTGCACAAAGATCTAGAATATCAAATTTTGAAGAAAGAAAATAATTTGAGTTTATTTAAAAGTTTGTGTTAAGATGTTCACTAATTGATTTATTATTTGAATATAAGATATAATAATAATTTTATCATAATGAATTTTTATGATTATTTATTTATTTATTTATTTATTTTATTTGCTCATGAAATATTAAATTAAAAGTTATATGTTTTATTGTATGATTGTCATAGTAAAGAGTAATAGGAGAAGAAAATGATAATATGATCTTCTTGAGTAAATATTTGTCTTGTATATTATATGTTCATGATCATTAAAATAGATTTTGGGTCAAATATTTCCTCACATATATGAATATAAATAATTCTATATAGGTGAATATGTAAAGAAGAATTTATAAAATAACTAATTATATAGATCACATAAATTTTATATATTTTGGTGATGATTATATAATTAATCTTTCATATAACTTTTGAAGATAGTTAAGTTAATTGATGGAGTCGCATTGAACAATAAGTTATTTTCTGAGTTAATTAGAGTATCATCTAGAGGATAATTCATCAAATCAATATTTGTGAGTATATGAATTGCATGCCTCTTATGCGATAACATAATATCTCTCATAGAATAGGCAATATTTATTTTATGTATTCGAGTCTTTTAAGTTGTTTTGATTAAAATTATAATTGAATATACTTGTTGAGTTTGATAATTTTTAATTCTTTATCTATTTTAATTAGAATATTATTCATATATATAACAAGTAAAAGAATGATGCTATTAGAATTTTTTTCAAAAAATAAAGAAAAATTGAAAACATATTTTTATAGATCAAACAAGATAATTATTTATAAAAAACTTACATATCAAAATTTTAATGATTATTATAGGACATATAATATTTTTTACTCTCTATAACATGTTTGATTATGATACTCAAAATTCATGTATCTGCTCAATTTATTTTTCTTTCTTAAAGTTATCACGAAGAATTATATTTTTTAGGTTTAATTTATTTATTTTTTATTTATTAGATATTATTAGTGAAATAAAAATTCATATGAAAGTTATATTGGTCACTAGAAAGTGTATCCTAATAATTTATTTTTAATATTTATATGAGTTCTATCGTAGATAAATTTTATCTTAAGATGATTTATATTTTTATTTGGATACATTTTCATAGTGAATACATTGGTAACTAATAATAATTTTTACCAAAAATTAAGATACCAATTTTTAAGTTTCATTAAAGTGAGAGATATTTATCTTTTTATACATCGTAGTATAATTATGAGTAAAATAATATTTTAGAAGGAAATCTGAATATTCTTGTACCGTCAAAAGAAGTAAAAAGTGAGAATGAAAAATGCATGAGCATGTTAAAATTTGTGAAATTAGATATTAAGTATAATTTATCTATATTCTTGTAGAGTGATATGAAAATTAAGATAAAAAAGGCTAGTATCATGATTATCTAAATATTTGATAGGTTTTTTATACTTAATATATCGTGTATATTTTTATTCCTAACATAGACTTTAAATATTGGGTGGTTAAATCTTTTAATATTTGCTTTATAAATTAAGATTGAAGTAAACTTGAGGACTACAGTGTCAACTAGACTCAAGATAATTTTTTTTGAGAAATCTCACTCTTTCATGAGTTAATCTTTTAGAATGTTATCATAATATGGACTAATAAATTTATATATAGTTGATATATGATTCTTTCTTTTAAGTGAATGTATAAGTGAAAAGATAAAGGAGTAAGGAAAAATAATAAGTATGAGTATGTTTTTTGGACTCTTACTCTTCATAAACTTATTAAAGAATGAATAATATTAAAAATACATAATATTAACACTTGCTTAAACTTTATTAGACATTAATAAAAAATATTTGTATTCTTTTTATATTAGAGTATCCATAAATTCACACCTCAAAGCTCTAAGTGTTATCTTATCACATGTTGGGGATATATTTTGAATGAAACATGTGTTCTCAAAAATTTTGAGAAATATATTAAATAATATTTTTTAGAGAGTAAAATTTGAAAGGACACATGATTAAAAAATATTCGATGACATCTAATCGATAAAATATTTTGTGATTAATATCATTTCACTCAAAAATATACCGAAGGGGAGTGCTTGATTTGTCTGAAATATTTATTTTTTATTTCTTTAATTTTATCTTGTAAGAGTGTGTCATCATATAAAATTTAATATATTATCTTATGATTCATTTAGTATGTGCTCAAACTATCTAATACATACTCTATCATATTATTATTTTTTATTTTTTGTTTTTATTAAATAATTTTTTTATTTTTTTATGAAATATATTAAAAATAAGAAATAATAATATCAATTGCAAATAATTAGAGTAGGTCATATCTATCTCAAACAAATATAAGTCTCTTGGGTTGTTTTGTTTCAAATAATGGTTGGAGATACTTATTGAGTTAAATGATTCTTAATCTATTATTTTTCATAATTAATTTATTATTCACATATACAATAAGTAAAATTATCTTATCATTAGAATTCTGAAAAATAAATAAAAATTAATATTTGTGTAAATCAAGCAATGTAATTGTCTATGAATAGCTTATAAATTAAACTTCGTAATTATTTAGGTCATATAATATTTTTTATAATTTATTAGTTGTGTTTTATTATAATGCTCGAAACTCACTTGTTTGTTTAATTTATACTTTTTAAAGCTTGTCATAAAAAAATATATTTTTCATATTTAATTGATTTATTTTTTATTAGTGAAATGATATTAGTAAAATAAAAATTTATATGGACGTTATATTGATTAATAGAGAAAATAGTATAGTAATTTATATGGAAGTCATATGAAAGTTATTTTAAAATGATCTATCCTTTTTTTAGACTAATTTTCATATTGAACACACATGAACCAATAATTAATTATCCCAAAAGTTATATTAATTTTTAGATTTTTTTAGAATGAAAGATATTATTCTTTTTCTACATAAACTAGCATAATATTGAGTAACATAATATCTTAAAAGGAGATCTAAATATTTTAGTACTATCAAAAAAAGTGATAAAATAAATAAAAGAAGAAAAAATGTGAGTATGATAAAATTTATGAAATTTGTTACTAAGTATGATAAAAGAACGATTATGAAATTTAGCTTTTTTATAGATTTTCCTTTGCTACGAATATGTTGCATATATCTTGTATTCCTAATATAGAACTTAAGTATTGAGTGGTTAAGTTTCATAATCTTTGATTTATCATTAATCAAGACTGAAGTAGATTTGAAGATAGTTCTGTCATTTGGATTTTAGATAAATTTTTTTATGAGAAATTTTATTCTCTAGAGTCAATCTAGTATGTACTTATTAATATATATGATAATTATATAATAATTTTATTATAATTTGAATCAATAATTTAAGATATAGTTGACATAAATTCTTTTTTAAAAAGTAGAGTTATTAGTGAAACAATTTAGAAGTAAGAAAAAATAATGAGTCAAAGTGTATTTGATGGATACATGCTCTTTTTAAGATTGTTAAAAATGTGTAATACTAAAAAATATAATTTTATTACTCACTGAAACTCCATATTAGTAAAAAATATTTGTATTTTTTTTTGATATTAGAGTAATCATAAATATACACCCGAGGGTCCTATGGGTTATGTTATTGCATCTTGAGAATATATCATTAATAAAATAAGTATTTTAAAATTCTGAGAGATAAATTAAATAATATTTTTTTAGAGTGTAGGGTATGAAAGGGTACACTATTTTTTTTTTGATATATTTTTAAAATATTATTAATATTATATTCTCTTAAAAATACTATAAAACACTCTTATCAATGGGGAGTGCTCGAGTATCTCAATTAAATATTTATTTCTCATTTCTATAAATTTAATTTATAAGGATATGCTAGCATTTAAAATTTAATACATAATCATATGATTAATATAATATGTGCTTAAATTTTATGTAAATGCTCTAATATAGTATTATTTTTTTATTTTTATTAAATTAATTTTTATTTTTTATAAAATATTCGAAAAATAGAAAAATTTATGTTCTAATGCAAAAAAGCATCATATTAATTGCATACAATTATAAATAAAACTAAGAAAATAATAAATTATTCTTGAATCTCATCTTTGTTAGTTTGTCATATGTTTGAATATAATAGATCTAGTGAGACATTCATACATGATTGGCAGAGAGGATAAGAAACTTAGATATATTTTTCTAATTAATACATTTCCACTCTAGTATTAGATACCTTTAATATTAGACTATAACATTCTTAGCTTGAGAATTGAGAAATGACTAAATTGATAATATATAAGTAATTAATCATCCATATTCAAATATTTAGTGGAGTATCCTCTTATATGAGAAAAATATATATAGTACAACATGGTTAATTTAAAAATAAGTATATCTCAAAATTTTTTGATCATACAAATAAATATTAGTATCATGGAAAATAAAGTCAGAGTTAAATTTTTTAAAAAAGTGACACTCAAAAAAGAGACTAATTGGATAATTTAGAAAAAATAGAATACTTAAAAATTGAAGGACAAATTGGATACTATTATATCTAATATTTATTTAGAGTTTGTTATTGGGTACCATAATACTCAATGAATAATATGAAAACATAGTGAAAAGAGTGATTATTAGTAATATGATTATTGATTCATGTGTTGATAATCATCTATGAGTTTGGAGTGAAAAATGGATAACAAAATCAATAATGTCTAAATAATGAGAAATATTTATTATTGTAATAGACCAACTTTATGAGAACTTCTGAATAATTTTGGTAATTAGTATAATTCTTTTAATACTTATTGATAATATAATTATTGCCTCATATATCAATAATCATCTATGAGTTTGTAGTGAAAAATTGTTAACATAATTAATAATATCCAAAAAATAAGAAATATTAATTATCATATTAGTGATGAGTTTTATATACTCTCTAATAAATATTATAATAGAATAACTTTTTGATAACATTTAAATAATTATAATAATAAATGTCTCTTAATATTTTGTAATAATTTTTATATTCTCTTTAAAAATAACTATTAATATTTCTTATTGATATGTTATTTTTTTTTTCTATAATATGTATTATAAGATGAATCTCTTGTATTTGCACACTGATAAAATTAACAAATATTTTTTTCTTTTTTTTACTTTAAACACTACATCAAAATTCTATTTTTTTTTCTTTTTGTTTGAATGCTTATTGTGCATAGAGTTTTTGTGCACTATGTTATTATAATGTAAGTATCTATCCTCTTTAAAATCATACAATTTGTACTACATAAGGTTTTTACTTTGATACCATGCTAAATTTAACTCAAGAAAAAAAATAATATAAATATCTATGAAAACTCATCAATGAATATATATGAGGGGTTTCCTAACATATTGAACAAAATGAATTTGGATAGCCTACATATTAATAACTCCTATCCATACTAAAATTAAAAAAACTAAGTTGTAAAATAAAAATAAATTGAAACAACAATAAATATAAAGTGCTATAATATAAATTTTCAAGTTTCAACATATTGCATCAAGCTTAGGACAAATAGATGGAAGTCGTGATTTGTCCCATAGTATTAATGAATTTGTTAGTAAATTGATTATCAATGTTTCCAAATTCTATATAGTTCAAATTTTCTATAATTTCATTTGAACAAAATGATTATTAATTTTAATGTTTTATTTAGTTATGAAACACTTATAATTTTTTTTTGAAATATTATGAAAAAATCATTATTTCTAAATATAATATTGATTTCTATACTTGAAAGTTTGTTAAAATTATCAAACTTATTTCCATAATATTTAATAAATAAATTAATTGTTTATAAACTTTATTTTTAGTTTTTTTGGTTGGCTTATATAAGTGAATATAAATCTGAATATTTTCTACTTAGTTGACCTTAACTCTAGTATCCATATAGGTAGCTAAATAATAAAAAGAAATAGAGAATTACTAGTTTTAATAATTCTTTTTATTTTAATAACATAGTATTAAAATATAATTATTTTTTATATTGGTTAAATTTATTACTCATATTACATATGCACATAAGTTTAATATATGTTGTTGGCAAAGATGAAAATATTCTAATGTATCCTTGATATATCTAGGATATATTTTATATTCGTGCGTATTTACATAACATAGAAATATTCATTCATCGATAAATCAATAATTATTATAAAAAATCTATAATATAGATATATTGATAATCACAAATATTTATGTATCTATAAAAATAATTTTAAGAAATGAAATATCCAAAAATTATTATAATGTATCTAGGTATAACAAGATATATCTGTGATATATTTAAATATAATTGTAATATATATAGATATATTCATATATTTTGAATTTTATAATAATTTATATTTGTATTAAATTAATTCAATATTAGTTATATATTAGAATATAATTAAATTTATTTATATTTTTATTTTTAATAGATTTGAATAAATTAAAATAATATATAATTATATAACTGAATTGATAATTTACTATATCTCTAAATAAGTAAAATTAAATTTAATATTATTTATATATTGAAATATAATTAATTTTTTTAATAAATTTGAATAATATACAAATACATATTTAAATAATTATATATATATATATATACAATAAATAAATAATGTTAATTATTATTATTATTTATATAATAAAATATAATTAAAATATAATAAACATTTATACCTAAATAAAAATTTTAGTATGTTTATAATAAATAAATGTTATTATAAACTTATATTTTTTATTGACTAACATAATATAATTTAATTTTATATCATAAATTATATAATATATATTATTTTTGTTTTATAACTTCAAATTATTTATTATATTTTAATTTTACTTTTATTATAATATTGCTTACTGATACTTACGTCAAAAATTTTATGAATATATTTTGATATATTCATAAATTGAGTTACTAATATATTTGTAATATTCAATATTTTTGTCTTTGGTTGTGGGAGTGTAATATTCAATATTTGTTGTATCATAAAAAATGTTTATAAATCTTAAAATAGAAAATCTCATGCATAGTTTAATTTATTAATTCAATGTCTATAGAATATTTATTTTTAATAATTTTTAAGTAGATCTATACTAAAGGTATTAATTTATTCTTAGGTTTTTAGTTATCAAGACTGATACATACATATAACTGAGAGATAACATAGTCTTGGACTTTTTTGTTAGTTGTCATTATATAAATCAATATCTATATTATTTTCATTATCATTATTATTTTTTTTATTTTTTAATTTTTAAATTGTTTTGAGTTGGTTAAAAATTTATTTATTTTTAAAATTATGTAGAAAAAACTAATTGTGAAAACAAGAATTCATGTACCTTGCAAAAATTTAAATTCAAATTCAAAGCTAAGAAATCACAAGTTCAT
Source organism: Sapria himalayana (assembly GCA_029783825.1). Classification (NCBI taxonomy): domain Eukaryota; kingdom Viridiplantae; phylum Streptophyta; class Magnoliopsida; order Malpighiales; family Rafflesiaceae; genus Sapria; species Sapria himalayana. The sequence goes on along the minus strand of JAREIK010000403.1, from coordinate 2,258,251 downwards.
AATCACAAGACTTCCATGCTAATATTTATTTACATGATTATATAATATTAAAATAAAAATTTAAAAACATATAATTAATAGTATTATAATTATATTTGAAGTATTATAATTATAATTATATTGCATGATTCTGACAAATAAATTAATAGCGACATTATTATTTGAAGCATTATTGAATATACATTATAAATTTTATTTTAAATGTTGTATTCTTAAAAGATTTTTATCATACATTCATATATGGTGGGGTCATCATGTGGAGGAGAATTTTAATAAAATTTGAATTTTTTTAGTTTTTTACTTAGAATCGATATAATGAGTCGTGAGATATATAAATGATGTGTCATCGTGACTAATCTAAATATTGGATGTCATGGACATTATTTTATTCTATTTTTTAAGTTTGTTAATTATTAATTATTTTTTTAATTTTAAATATTTTATCATGTCATTCTTACTTGTAGAACTAGAAATTTTATGATAAGTATGTTGAAAATAAGTATATATATTATTGAATTTTTTAGGATCTTTCAAAAATCTAATTGAAAGATTTATGATAATAATTAACGTCATCATATTTTTTATTCAAAAACATTTTAGTAAATGAAAATGAATTAATGAACTAGAAGTTACTCTAATTTTAAAGACTTCGTTGCTAAGTTGAGTTTGTTTAGGATCTAATATATCATATTTTTTGGTATATTGATCAATATATTTTTTAATGTGGTCAGTATCATTATTAATTGTACATGTATATATATATTTTTTATTTTATATACATAGTATTGAATCTTCTTTGACATATCTTATATTTTTATTTTTAATTATATTAAAATATGTTTAGACAACTAAAATTAATGTGATTTTAGATTTTTTAAGCAAATGAGTTGAACCCGAGAGAAAATATAATTTTATTCTCAGATTTTTTGGTCGAGTTATTATCATTATATATGTATAGATTTACTTTATTTTTATAAAATTTATTAAATATTATTTTTTAATGTGTTAGTGTTAATTGAACTAGAATATAAGATAATTATTTTTTAATATATTATTTAATTTTATTGATTTATTTATTAATCTAATATTCTAAATAAAATAAAATATTTAAAATTAAATTTTAATGTGTTTCTTAATTTTTTTTTATTCAACAGATATTTTGGATGTTGTATCTTGTATTTCATGCTTAGAAGTTATTTTTCGTCATAAAAAACTTAGATATGAGAAATACTCCACTCTACAAAATTAAAATTATAACTAATTTAAAAAAAATATATATAAAATAGGACACATTGTTAATTTGAAAGCACTAAGAGATAATGAGAACAAAAGAATTTACAGATTAATTAAGAAAAAATAAAATATAACTTAAATATTTATTTATATTTTTTTTATTAAAAAAATATTTTAATTTAATAGCTGTTGGATTTCTGTCTAAAAGTTATTGGAAGCAATCCGACAATTTAAAAAAATACTAAATTTAAATTTTTTAATTCTTTTTTTACTTGATTGCAATATGCACTATCTTGTTACTATTGGTGTCGAGCCTTGGGTGTTGAATGACCAAAAAATAACTTGTTGATGGGGCGTGCCAATTATTTGAAATGACTGATTTTTTAAAATGAGTCATGCCACGTTCTATGCATATGTGCCATGTGATGTGTGTCATCCTTGGCACGACATGGCACGAGGCACACACTTGGTGCCAGCCCGGCTCGACATGAGTCGTATCACATGCCGGCTCAACCATAGTCAAACATAGTTCTAGACTATGTTGTATTGGGTTTGGTATGACTAATTCTAGTTGTGTCTTGTGTCTTGCACGAGTTGCTCGACCCACTTAACACTTAGCACGATCCAAGTACAAATTTTGTCCCGAGCTAAACTTGGCTTGGGTGGGCGCCCTTTTGGGTCTTGCCTTGTTGCATGATTTGTGCGGCACATGTGCCGCCCCTCTTACCCTAGTATGACACATGCTAGTTCAAGGCATGGTTTTGACCACGTTGAGCAATGCTTCATGCTAAGCTAGGTTGGTTTGCTTAACTCATTTGTATCTTTAGTTGGAAAAAGATTTGTCTATATCGAGAAAGACTCTTGAAATTGAATAACTGAGAGAATTCTTCATAGTAATTGATTGAAACCTAATCTACAAAAAATTCTACCCCCAAGTGATTAAGAAATTATTTAAAACATGTGAAAAGTACTAGAATAATTTGATAATGTAATCAAATTTGAAATCTTATGGAACATAGTATAATGAATAAAAAATTTTAAAATATTAATATCATATTAATCATCATAAAAAATTTTGAACAGTGTAATGAATAATTTGACTATGTTGTCAAATCTATTTTTAAATGATTTGATTTTTTTGTCTTGAGAATCACATCATGACCAAAAGAGTTTACGTGGCCTAATAATAACTGTTCATCCAATATTGAGTAATAATAATTACATAACTTATATAATCATATTCATCATCATAAAAGAATATAAAAAATAGGCAAAGAATTGTAGTAAATTAAAAAAATAAAAATTAATAAAATAGTCCATGCCAATGTCACTATTGTCACAAGTCTAAGAAATTAAAAAAAAATTTATAAAATTCAAATTATGATTTTGATATTCAAATTGAAAAATAGTAAAAATTTATTTAAAATAGCTTGTAATCAAAATGACAAGAAAAAAATTAAAAGATGAAAGAAGTGCCCTAAATGGTTATAAAAGTGGTAATGGTCCACAACTAATTTAGTAAAATAATTTTTATTCTCATTTATAAATATAGAAAGAGTTATATATTTTAACAAAGTGATAAATTGTATGTGATATTTTCATGCGGAACTAATCTCAATTATAGGCAATATCTTTGGTTGTGGCTTAATTTTGTGATTTACACAAGCTTGGAATGACTGATAAATAAGTGCCAGATTTAACTGTTTATTCTTTGTGCTAGACATAAAATCAATTATTTTTCTCTATTTACCTTGCTTTCTTTTTCTATCTTTCAGGTTGTTGCAGGATTAGCAGCAGATGGAAGGCAAATAGTTACTCGGGCAAAGTCCGAGGCTTCAAACTATGAAAGGTTTACTTTGTGATTCATAATAGATTTGTAATATTTTTTATGGACTACAATCTATCAATATTTCATGGTACAAGAAGTTTCTTTATGTAATATTTCATGGAAGCATATCTTTATGGAAACATTTAGAAATAAAATCGAGCTTATTATTATTCTAATATAAAGATGACCAATTTAAGGTTATCTTGTTCAAAAATGTTTTACAATTTAATATATTGTTCTTTGGAGATTTTTTTGACATTTAGATGGTCAATGATTCCATGCTAAATAAGAAACTTTTTATTTCATTGTGATGATGAGTATAATTTTAATATATTTAATATTCCAACAAATAAGATGATTTGGTCCTATGCATGAAATTAATTGTTTTGATTAAGATAATTATATTGATATTTAATTCTATGCGTTTAGTTTTATTGTTTTAAAGGAATTTATTAATATTTTATTTTGCCTTACATTTAGAATTTTTTATTAAAATTTAATTTTTTTAATTTTATTTCATGTATCAATTTACTTAACTAGACGGGCAATAGGCTTCCTTATTGCGATGGAGGAATACATTTTCGAGAAGAAATTTTAGTTTTGTTTCTCTCACAATGGCTCCTAATACATTATTTTCAAATTTATATTTTGTTTCCTAATTTTTTATGTTTTTTTGTCTTGTTTAGCTATTTCTCATACTCATCCAAAATTAATTTGATATTAGAGACCATTTATTTATTTGAAAATGATTGACTTTTCTCATTTCTTCTATGGTTACATTCTTATTTTCTCTTATAAAATTTTCATTGCTTGAAAATACATATATTTTTTGAATTCATAGCTAAACATAATTTTTAGTAATTGAAACACAATGTTTGGGTATTAGATGTCATTAATAGGCTAAGTGGGCTGAGGCACGATTTGAGCCCGGTGCAGTGCACATCCCACAAAAGTTGTCCTAGGAACAAAATGACATGGTTTGCAAAAGCCATGTTAGGCATGACACGACATGACCAAGAAATGTGCTACATGAGCTAGCCCGTGGCATATTTTGTGCCATGTCATACTTGTCCAATCGGCTTGTAATTTCGAGCCACAACATGGGCCATTGGCTTGAGTGGTTTAAACTCGACATAGTGCTAGAAGTGTCAAATGGTTGGCCCGGCCTGGTTTTTGGTGGCCCAATCGGCCCACCGTGCCTGGCACGACACGACTTGAGCATAGTCGGCCTGGCATGGCCAGTCAGCCTGGTTTAGTTCGGGTCATGCTTGGACTTGCAGGGTCAGGTTGGATCATGCTATATTATTTTAAATTAATTTAAAATAATATATCAGGGGGGGGGAGAGGGTTTCGGGAGGGGGTTTCCAGAGTGACTTTCGGGAGGGGGGAAAAAGGTTCTGGACGGGGGAGGGGGGAGGGGAGAGAGTGTGTTAGAGGTTTAAATTTTTTTTAAATTAATTTAAAAAACAGAATTTTAAATTATTTTAAAATACTGTATCTTATATTATTTTAAAATACTGTATTTTAAATTATTTAAAAATACTATATTTAAAATATATGTTAGAGAGAGTTAGAAGCTGTAATGGGAGGGGGCAGGGCCGCAGGGGTTAGAGGGCTTAAATATATATTTTTTATATTTTAATTATTATTGTTTGTTTAATATATATACAAAATATAATAAACAAATAATTTATTTTAATTTAATTTAGACCCTCTAAATTTCTATTTATCAAAATATCTTAGCATTTTTTTATTTATCTAAATTTATGTTAATAGATAATATTTATATTTAATTTTTTTTTTCATGCCGTGTCCTAGCCGTATCCGTATTCTAGTTTTTTGAAATTTGTCGTGTCCTCGTATCCTGCCGTGTCGTATCCCCGTGTCCGTATCCGTGTCCGTGCAACATAGCTTACAGCTTAACATTTTTATATAATATTAGTACTGTACCGATTATTCTTTGGCACTCTTAATATTTTTTGTTTTAGTATATTAAAATGAGTCCAAACTATTGATGTTTTTCTAATTTTTTATTTTTTAGATGTTTGGATCGAAGTGACTGTAGAAATCAAAGTTTTGACTATCTTGGACCTTTCAGTAGGGTTTTTGTTATTTAAATTATAATTAATCTCATTTTGTAATTAAAATTATTATTTGTTATTTTTATTTTTAATTTTTTTAATTATAATGTATTATTTAATTTATTTTGATTAATAAATCAAAATTAATTAAAATAAAGAAGATAGGAGAAGTTTTTAAAATTTATATCTTAAAAACTAATAAATAAAAAAAATATTCGTAAATCGTATTGCAAAATGTATAAATTGCATTTATGATGTCCGCACCACATGCGCATCATAATCCCCTCCACACCGAGTCCTGAAAGGCAAAACCAAAAGCAAGAGCCTGAGAGAGAGAAAATACAAGAGAGTGATATATATATATATATATGTGTGTGTGTGTGTGTGTTTTTTTTTTTAAACATAAATATTTGAATGGGAGGGGGGGTTATAGATATGACAAATTATATATATATATTTTAAAATATTTTATTTGGATTTTTTAAAAAGCCTGAGAGAGAGAAAATACAAGAGAGTGATATATATATATATGTGTGTGTGTGTTTTTTTTTTTTAAACATAAATATTTGAATGGGAGGGGGGGTTATAGATATGACAAATTATATATATATATTTTAAAATATTTTATTTGGATTTTTTAAAAAAATTTGCTTAAAATTTTTAGGGTCATCGGATTTTGCTTAAGACCTCGGGACCAGGAGGTAGCGGGATAGAGAAAAAAGAAGTATATTCAAAAAATGTGACATTAGCAGACACAAAGTATTGATGTGTATCGGGAGAATAGCAGTGATACCTGTGTTGAAGGCAGGAATAACCAAGAAAGATCCGCTTCATTGTCTTAGTAGAAAGTTTATTTTGGCCATAAGTAAAGATGTGAACAAAACAAGTGCAACAAAAAAGATGTGGAGGGAGACAAAATAGCGGTTGATTAGTAAAGAAAAGAGAATAAGGAACTTGATCACCTAGGACAAAAGAAAACATGCGATTGATTAAATAGCAGCTGGTTAAGAAAGCGTCTCTCCAAAAACATATAATACAAGAAGACTGATGAAGAATTCTATGAGAAGATAAAAAATCAAAAAATTGGCAGAAAGGTATTCTAAGGTATTATCATTGAGTATCATGTGAATAGAAATATGAAATTGATTGATCTCAGCAAAAAAATTTTGGAACATAGAAAATAATTCAGTTTGACTTTTGATTAAAAATAGTTAAGTATATTGGGAATAATAAATATAATAAAATAGTAAAAACATAAAGTAGATGCAGTTTGAGATGAACCTCAAATATTAGGATGGACGAGCTCAAAATGAGACTTTGTTTGAGGCTCTAAGCACTTGGGGAACAAAACACGAGTATGTTTACTAAGCTGACGTGACTTATACTCTAGTAAAGATAAGCTAGAAAAGTGAGATACTATTTTTTGAATTTTGGAAATGTTGGGTTGACCAAGATGGCGATGGACGAGGAGAGGGTTATTTGTTGATGTGCAGACGGTTGAAGTTGAGGTTGAACTGATATGATAAAATCTAAGAGACTAATGTCTCATGTCAATCATCCTTTGCGTACTCTAGTCCTGCAAGGTGATAGAAGAGTGAGGAAAGGTGATTGAATAATGAAGGACATGAATTAATTTGTTGACAGATTTAATGTTAAATAGAGATTGAAGAAGTAAAAACATAAAGAATAAAATAAGAGGTAAAGATGACAGGTGACATGCTCACCTGATACCAGTGGCCATGGTTTGAATCCCATTAGCCAAATGATAGTAAGAGAAGATAAAAGATATTTATTATCAAACAAATGATCGGATTCACCAGAATTGAGAATTCATAGGTCAAGAGATTGTGCAAGATAAACAAAAGAATTATTGGTCTAGATAGCATAAGCAATAAAGACTGATTTGGCAGCATAAGTGTGGCAAAAGAAACTCTCATATTTCTCATGTATATGAATTACACCCTAAGATAAAAGAAGAGACTAATCTTCAGCTGGAGGTGGTTCATAAGACTGATAGTTATCACTGCTTTTAAATCAATTCATAGTTATCATAGGAGTTCCAACTAGAAACAAAGAAAAGTTCGAAGCTTTTTCAGCCTTAATGTGAAAAATTAATAAAAGAAGCCATAAAACCAAAGGATCACAACTATTGAAGGGGAGAGAAGCTGTGGAAGACGGTGGGCCTTGGAAAAAGGAGAGAACACAAATAGTTTAGAGAACCAGCCATGCTAGAGAGAGACTAGGCAAAAATACATAGTTAAAGGAGTCAGACCATGGATGCAATGTGCTATGAGGCTTCGCCAGAGGGAGACGAGTGTGGTGGTCAAGTTCAGTTGCTGGAGGGTGGTTGCCAAAATTCTTTTCTATGGTGGGTAGATCTGTGACCGATGAGTTTGATGGTGATATTGTCTCATCGGCGAGGGTAGTTGAAGATGATGTCAAAACAGTACGCCTGTGGTGCCGAAGGTATGACGACAATGAAGAGTCTTGATGCTTTTTGTGATGAAGGTGGAGAGGCCGAAATGAGATTAGATGATCAGATGAGCTGTCATAATTGAATATACGACAAACCTTGAATATGAACCTTCCATCCCTTCGATATCATGTGAAAAGAGAAGAAAAAAAATATTTTTCTATCTTATTGAATGAATCAAATACATCATGTCTTTACTTATTTATAGATATTAGGAAGACAAAAAATGAAAAAATAAATTCAATATAAATAAAAGAAAAATAATATATGAGAATGGTAGAGAGTAAATTAGAGGATATTCAAGAATATCATATGTTTCTTAATACTCATGATGTTCCTACTATATATGAGTGTATAATGAAGATTTTTAGAAAATATGATATTCAAAATAAAAATATTTAGTATTATTTTTGATAATATTTATAATAACAGAGTAACTAATAGTATGTTTATTAGAATCATTAGTGACATGTCATTAAATAAATTTTTTTAATGTTAGATCTATATATTACGTAATTTACCTGATTGTACAAGTTGGAATCAAATTTATTTCTTCTGCATAAAAAAAATTAAAAAATTCACTAAAATATCTTAGGATGTTTATCAGACAATATGAGTTTAGCAGTCTTTGTTTCTCTGCGGGTCTAAAAAAGAAAAAAATTTATAAGAATATGAGACTCATTTGGAATTATTCTTAATTTATGTTAGAGTTAATTATTAGCTATCAATATGTGATATTTGACTATGTTAATAGTAAGAGTAAAATTTATTATTGATGATTTAGACTGAGATACAATAATTGTTTTGAAATTCTTAAAAATTTTGTATGATATGATTAATACATATTTATCTATATATATTCTCATTACTTACATTATATTTAGATGCATATGTGGTATTAGTAATATGTTTAGTAAATATATAGACCATCATGTATTTAGTATCATGTTTATCGAGAGGAAAGCTAAATATTTGAAATATTTGTCTTTCATTTTAACTTTATATTATTTGACTATCTGTATTGATTATAGGTTAAGGTAAAATGAGTAAATTTTTTGATATACATATTCATGTGCTTGAACTAGGAATACCAACATGAAGGTTTTATTTATAAAAAATTAATTAATTTGTTTATATATTATGATACTAGATATAATAATTGTAGCTACACTCTATGTACGAACATAGACATCATATTCATAGATGATAATTTTTCTATTTAGTTAGTCAGAGGTAAATAATAGTGTAATTCATTAAATAAAAATAAGTTGTCTCGGTAATTTACATAATGATAATAAGAATATGAATATTTTATTATAGTAGAACTCATATAAATTCATTTATTCCGTGTTATCTAAAATGACACGTGATTTACATATCCCTATGATATTTAGCATAATATCAGATTCTATTTTTTTTGGCAGTCAATATTATTTTAGAAAGGAGATCAAGATTGTGAATAGATATTGTAGAGATACTTGTATACATGAAGGACTGAGGAGATAAAAAGTTAGATATTCAGGATAAGACATAAGAGATAATGACAAATAATGATTCATGTGACTTGAAGTTTGAGAATATTAAGGCCATCACTACTAGTGATACCTTTAGTCGCATACATGATGGTGATAATATGTATCTGCATTCGTTCTATTGTACCACAGACACTTATTGATGACTAATGTAGTCATGTGATTTTTAATTTTTTTTATATAATACTATATTATTATTTTTATTTTTATTTTTGTCATTTATTTATATAAATTATAATTTATGCACTTTTGACTATTGTATTTATTATACCATGTGTTATTGTTTAATATCATTGTGTGTTATAAATGTGTATCAGTGTATATATATTATATTCTACTTTTAATTATAAAATAGGATGAATTTTTTATTTGAGAAGAATATAATTGGATTGTCAATCTTAATTTTTTTAATTATTTATTTCATTTTATTTTTTTGAAGTGTACATTTTTTAATAAATATTTCAATAAAAATTTAAATATAAAAATATTAAAATTTTTTTTGATACTTTATTTTCTGCACAAATGAAAACCTTAAGCCCAAAATTGACATGGTTTGGTTTCGGCACAAATTGGCATGCTCCTGCATTCCTTGGTACGGCTTGGCATGATTTGACATGGCTCAACATTGTGCGGGCTAAATGACTCGTGTCTGGCACGTTACAGTGGAACGACTAGGCCATATATAAAAGGGTCGTACTGATATGACATGACCCGTCTAACACTTTTAACTAGAGTTTACAAGTAATTGATATCATAGTCTAATATGTTGTATATGTACTAAATTTAAAATTATTATCTGTCTTAATTTTTTCTAGTAGGCAAGGTTTCTAGCAAAATATAGAAACCTATAACACATCTCATTCACATGAGTCTAATTAAAAATATAATATGTCTATATATAATTATGTTTATGATTTTTAAATATAATTACATATTTTAGAGCTTTTTGTATATACTTGATAATCTTAAATATTACATTAATAATTTATCTAGGATAGATTAGAAAAGGACTAACTATACCGATACTGATAGTATTAATATCTGGCTTAGTTACTATTGATAATTTAATTTTTTTATGATCATTTTATATCAATGAAGTCATTTGATCAATTAATATATATAAATAAATCTTCACATGAATCAAGTGGTAAGTCAATATATGTCTATCTTAATAATATTTTGAGAAAGAAAAATTATACATTGTTAGTATTTGACTTTTATACTAAGAAAATATATGGGACGTCCTAAATTTGTCATCTAAAATGCATTATGTACAAATGATTTTAAGTTATGTTATACCCAATTGATTATATCCTATAATTAAAATATCATCGATAATATATAACTCATATTATATCCATCACCTCATGATCAATGCTTGAAGAATAAAAATAGTTTGATATATATCTTCTAAGATTAAATGAAATAAGTTTCACAGAAAATTTATTAAACTATGTTCAAAGAGATTATTTTTAGGTTATAAACCATCTTTCACAATCTGTACACTAGTTCTATGCTTTCAGGAATAATACATCTCAGTGATTATTGCATGAACACTACTTCATCTAAATTATTATGAATAAATGTATTTCTCATATCTAGTTGATATATAATCTATATGTATGATATTGCAATACAAAATAATAATCTAATAGTAATTATTTTGGATATAAAATAGAAAAAGTCCTCGTAGTAAATGTGTAAAATCTTTTGTTTCTTAATTAACTAAGTCCATCGGTTTTTCTCGTGGGTCATCTCTTTATTGTATATACTCATTTATATGCTATTATTGGCTTATCTTTTGATTTTGAGATGAGATCCCATATATGATTAGTTTTGAATGTACTTAATTCTTCATATCTAGGTTATTAGAATCTTGGATTACTAAGTGTTACATCAAGAGTGTTTGAGATTCAAGATTTTGTATTAAGTAAGAATAAAAATTAAAATATTTAATAATAAAATGAGAATCAGAAAGTTCATGAGATAAATTTTGTTGAGTAAAACACATCATTAGTTTTTTTTCGTAATATGATTGAAAGTTTTGAGTCATTATTCTCAGTAGAATTAGTTGATTTGATAAAATACTCATCTAAGTAGATTATGGACGTATTCATCTAGTATATATATGTGAATTAGGATTAAGTTTTTTAATTCTCATTTCTTCCTTTTGGAAAGACTCACATCTTATTTTTAGTGCGACACTCATACTAGGCTTCTCTCTTAGGTGCACTACCCTAGTAGAAGTCATTTTCAAGATTAATTATGCTAGTCATATTAGGTGTTGACATATAAATACGATCAATCATTATTCTTTTGTGGAAAATAACATTTGTATATGAAAATGAGCATACTACTATATTGTCCACATGTACATTCTTTTGGATCGAGTTCTTAAAGGATTCTCTTTGAAGAACATAACATCAATACTAATAATAAAGCTCATAATTTTTTAGTAAATAATTCTTATATTTTTTATCAGTACTAGAGAACCCAATGAAGTAAGCTTGGTAGCACATGCATGTAATCATATTTTCCTTGCTTGGAAAAAAGATTTTGAATAACATTATTACACCTAAAAATCTTGGGCGAAAGGTGAGAATTTGTTCCTAGGTTATACAAAATGGAATTGGATACAACTTGAGAGAATAAAAAATGATATCTGGTTGATTTAAAAGTTAGTGATAATACTACATCCTCGTCATCCCAAAAATTTTAGTTAAGCATACTCTTGTTAACTAATAGTATCCTAGCCATCTCGACCATATATCAGTTATTCCTCTCATTGATCTCATTGAACATTTCATGCATGTGTACCATCACAAAATGTTTGATGAACCATTACTTGCTCCTATAAGAAATATACAAGATGATAAGAAATATATTTTAATGTATTATTACTTTTCAATATCATAATATCATATCCAAAATAAAATTTTATTCTTTCGTAAAATTTGAAATAAAAAATTTAGATATTCACTTAAACATTGATATTCATGTAAATCGAGCTTAATTATCATTAAAAGTAATAAAATATTTCAAGTTATTTTATGTGGTAATCCTTCAAAGTCTTCAAATATCTGAGTGAATTAAATAGAATGAGTCTCTACTAATATATTTTTGATGTATTAGATAGAGTTTTATTATGCTTTTTTAATTAATATGACTTATATTTAATATATATATTCCCTTGAAGTTTAACTCTATAATTTTTATCTTCTCTAGTAAATATATCCTAGTCGAGAGTGGACCATTAATTGATCAGTAAGAGTCTTATATCTAAAAGAGTTTTTGTGAGTCAAGAAGAATGTAAATAATTTGTTTCACTCTATAATCAAGAAAATTACTTGTTTGGTTAGATGATCATGAATAATAATATTATAAGAAGAAAAAATAATATCACAATTTTATTATTTCATAAAATAACAGATAAAATATTAATTATAATAAAATTCTAGTACATGAAAAACATTTTTAGAAGAAAGTGACTAATCTTGATATTGTCTTGTTTTCATGACTAGTACGCGACAGTGTCATTGATCACTTGAATTGATGAATATTAACTTATGGATTCATTGCTCAATAGTTCTGTGAGAGATTATGAGCAAAAATTGTAGTGGATATTGAGATACCTAATGCAGTGACTCTCAAAGAACAAGTCATCATTAATAAGGATGTAGTACTCTTGAGAAAGTATTAATATAACATCTTTAGTGAACATGATCTTAGAAAAATCAACGTTCAAATAGGTCTAGTGGTCAGGTGTATAATATTTGAACCTTGAAAAGTTTAAATTAATTTTAGGTGCAACATTCAATATTTTTCTCGAGTATATTATAATTTCTCACAGAAAGAACAAGTTATTATTTTTTAGCTTCTCGATGTACCTATGCAAAGTCTCCCAGCTCATTCATCAATACTCTGTGACAAAGCTGCTACAATATTATAATTAACCATATCCAATTCTACTTGATCTAGGTTTTATTGTAGTCACATAAGTGTTTGTTTGATAAATCTTTGAGAGAGATGACTGTATCCAATTCTACTTGATCTACAATTTTTGATAGTAGATGAGTGTTTGTTTGATAATTTGTGTATGCAAACTAATATATTTCTCTACTAATAAATATATGTAAAAGATACTAAAAGTTTGCTCGCCGAGTCGTCTCATTACAATCTGATCTAGAGGTGTCAAACGGGCCGGCCCGGCCCGTTTTTTAGGGCATGTTCGTGCTACCGTGCTGGGCTGGGCACGGTTTAAAAATTGCCGAGCCCGGCACGGCCCGTAGGCACGGCGGGCCGTGCCGTGCCTTGCCGGGCCCGCTCGGGCTTGCCTGTCCGAGCGGTTCGGGATACGAGAAGACCGCGGGTCGGGTCGAATCAGACCAGACCCCCGGTCTTTTTTTGCGGGAGGGGCTTCCTGGGGTCGGGCTCACGAGACACCCGGCATGGGACTGACTCGTGCCGGGGTGCTGTGCCGCGTGCCGAACCATGCCGGGTCAGGCACGGCTCAGGATGGGCACGGCACGCGCCTAACCCGGGCACGGAATTTTTCCGTGCCGGCCCGGCCCAGTTGACACATGTAATTTGATCTATCAAGATTGGTACCATGCTAATGAACATCTTCATAGTTGTGTCTAAGTCGTATAGTGATTCGTCTTGTTCTGGTCAGTCAATATGCATATCCATAATTAAGTAATAATATTATGTAAATGAAATATATCTAAAGAATGTATCGAAGCAGTCATGTCCAGAATTCTCTTGCAAATATCACAAGTGTCAAACTCACTTGATACGCTATAATCAATCAACTGTCATATGTGTACTAATAATTATCCGTCAATCTGCATTCACTTATCAGTCTTAGGTTGAGTTGATTTTTTTTTTGTAAGTGACTCACATAATCATGGGTCACAAATCATATCCTGATCAATATAGCTCAAAGATAAAATATATTTGGTATCAATCTTTATTGGGCTATGCGTTGTTATATCATATTAATTTCACCTATCTTTTTATCTTATGATAATACACTGCATAAAAGAAAAACATTTGAATTACTCAAACAATTGAAGTGTTTTTTTCAACATAAGAAAATTATGAGCTGCCCTATAATAGTTGTGGGCTATACAAAGAAAAGATATGATTTTTTATAATAATTTTAGGATGCTCTCATTTTTTTTTTTTTACAAAAATAAACCTATAAAAATTAAAATTTAATTATTTTTACACAAAAATTGTTATATGGCTAGGAATTATTTCAGTGAGTACCCTGTACCATCCTTGTTGTGTTGACTACCTTGTTTTTTGCTGATGTCACTAGAAAGATTTTTTTCTTTTTTTTTTTCAAAATGTCATTGGACCCATGACGACCTTAAAAATTAAAAATCAATCCAAAATATCTATTAATGGTGGATGTTTTACTGTTATAGTACGGCGACACTATTTTTTTTTATCTTATAAGTTATAACATTGCACTACGAAAGAAAAATTACTGAATTATACAAACAATTGAAGTGTTTTTCTTCTCTACAAGAAAAAAATGAGTTTCTTTGTAATAGTTGTGGGCTATACAAAGAAAATATGAGCTTCCCTATAATAATTTTTGGATGCTTTCATTTTTTTAATAAAAATAAATCTCTAAAAATAAAATTTAATTATTTTAACTCAAAAATTGTTATGTGACTAGGATTTATGTCAGTGAGGATTCTGTATGACTCCCACCATGTTGGCCATCATGCTTTTGGCCGATGTCACCAGAAAAACATTTTCCTTTTTTTTATTCAAAATATGTTGTTGGGCATCTGACGACCTCAAACTATCAAAATCAACCCAAGATATGTAGTGTAGGTGCCTATTTTATTGCTATCATTTCTATCAAAATCTGATAGTGATTGCTGTTTTCAGTGTTCAAAAGGGTGCTCCATCACCAATGCACTCCAATGTTAGTGTCCTTTTTACGTGGAACACCCTTATAGTGAGTATTGTTATCAGACTTAGGCTAAAGTTTGTGCTGACAGAAAAGAGAGGAAAGAGTGAGTTGAAATTCTGAAAATGAAAAAATAAATTTTAATAAAATGAATCATATATAGAGGTGTCAAACGGGCCGGCCCGGCACGGCACGGCCTGTTTTTCACGAGCACGATCGTGCTACCGTGCCGTGCCGGGCCCGCTCGGGCATGCCTTGGCCATACAGGCCAGGCAGCACGGCCGGGCAGGCGGGAGCCGCGACGCGGGACCGGGTCACCAGGGTCCGGGAGGCCGCACGGGCTGACCGCTGATGGACAGGCAGATGGCAGATTAAAATTTTTTTTTTTATTGTAAATTTTTTTATTAAGTAACCGTGTAGAGTATTAATTATAAAATATAATTTTTTGTAAAAATTATAAAAATTAAAATTAAATAAAACAAACAAATATTAGAAAAAATTTTTTTTATTAAATTCAATTTAGTTTAGCTTTTTTTATATTTATAATTTATTAATTATATATTAAAATTTAAAGTTATTAATTTTTAAAATAAAATTTAAATCGTAAAAAAAATAAATAAATACATTATGTTAGTAAAAATTAAAATTAAAAAAAAATAAACTACACAAAAGAAAAATTACCAATTATGCTTTTGAAACCAATGGTCTGAACAAAACAAGTATAAGTTTCAACACAACGTATGGTACAAAGTACAAACAAAGCGTATAAATAAAATAAATAAAAAAACATCGAAAAAAAAGAGCAGATGAGCATCAATCGTCAAGCGGCATATCATGAGAATCATCAGCCGCAACATCAAGATCAGTATCATATGGATCATTATCATCGGCAATCAGCTCCTCCGCCATCGTAGTGGATGTGGATGCGACTGCAGTGTCTGTCACAGTCCCAGCTTCAGCACGATCACGGATGCTAAATTTTGATTCATCCCAATCCTTCAAACATGCCAAGGCCTCAACCATATCTGGACGTAATCTCGATCTCCTATGCGAAATCACGTTCACTGCAATAGAAAAAGCAGACTCCGATGCTACGCTCGACACCGGAGGAGTCAGTAGATCCCGTGCCATCCTAGATAGCACGGGATAGGTGGACTCATATGATTTTCACCACTGTAATAAATCAAGATTCTTATTATCAGAATGTGATAGGATTGAGCAGTAATCGGTATCTAAGTACCGAGACAGCTCGCTCCTATGTGATGGTCCACCCCTACGTTTCCCCCTCGCTAGGTTAATGGAATAATCGTCATCTCCGAACAAGGTATCAATGTCCGTAATCACAGTCTCACCACCACCATCACCATACCTATTATCGTAGTATGTGAACAGGTCTGTCAACTTCTCGTAAATGAATCCTTCAGGTGGCTCTTCCAGGTTCATGCATGAGGAAATGAAAGTCAGGGTATTTTCAACCCCTTCCACCTTAGCCCTAGGGTCCATGCATGCTGCGAGGTAATAAAGAGATGAAATGGTGGACCAGTACTTCAGGTACTTGGTCTCCATCTCTGCAACCATATGGCTAAGCGTTGTGTCCGCTCGATACTTCCTAAACATGCTACTAATGTTGCATATGCACCGGAGTGCAATGCAAGTGGTGGGCGTATAAACCGACGAACACATGTTCGTCGTGTCATAAAATATCTTCAGGAATTTCATTTATGAACTTCCTGAAATCCAGTCAGTGTCGTCAATAATAAGTTCAATACTCTTACTATTGACGTAGTCGGATATCACATGTTCGTATCCAACACATGATTCCAACATCAGGTACGTGTAATTCCAACGATGTCTCACATCCGATTGGAATTTCTTCTTCTTAAGATTCACAGACAAACAGAGATTACCAAACTCTTGTAGTCTGCGAGGAGTGCGAATATACTTGAGTGCATTGCGTATATTTTCCAACGCGGGGGAACACACATTCATACCTGCTTGAACTATCAGGTTAATCACATGACACATACATCTGACATGAAAGATCTCTCCTTATGGTGCGTCTCTAATATTCCTAACAAACATATTGATCGCTACTTCATTATATGCAGCATTATCGAAAGTGACACTAAAAATTTTATTTTGAATTTTATATTCCCTAAATATTTTCATCATACACTCAAAAATGGTCGGGCCATCATGAGGACGAAGAATCTCAGTGAATCTTAAAATTTTTTTATTGATTGTCCAATTAGAATCTACATAGTGACTCGTGAGACATTCATAAGAAGAATCATCGTGACTTGTCCATATATCGGACGTCACGGACACCACTCCACTATATGCCATAAATTCCTTAATTATTTTTTGTTTTTCTAACTTATATATCTTTAGTATGTCACTCCTAGATGTGGACCTAGGAATCCTACGATAGGAAGGTTGAAAATAAGTTTGCATGATGCGCACTATCCTAGGATCTTCCGAAAATCTGATCGGAAGACCCATCAATGTGATGAGCCTTGCCATGCCGTCCCTACCCAACTCGCTGGAGTATACGAAGGGAGTAAACTTTAAGACTGAACTCGATCCAGTCTCAAAAAATGTAGTGCCAAGTTGGGTTTGCCTAGGATCTAAGGGTCCATATTTTTTGGTGCATAATTCGGCATGCCTCTTAAGGTGCCCAATCCCACATGAACTATTGCATGTTAAAAGTCCCATACAATATTTGCACTGTGTCATTTCAAGTTCCTCATCCCTAACATTTTTTTGTGTTATAATTTTAAAATGTGTCCAAAATACAGAAGTCCTAGTTTTTTGTTTTTTAGAACTTTGAGCTGAGACGACTGGAGAAACCAAAGTTTTAGCAGTCGCAGATGTCTGTGTAACACTAATATTTTCATTTTTCAAATTTAAATACGTGACAGGTGTATTTGTCATTTTTTATGTTTTTTATTTTTTCCTAAGTTTTTCTAGAGAGAGAAGCTTTAGAGAGAGAAAGTAAATAAAAACGTAAAATAAATTATCCGGTAAAAGCAATGAGGTTAGTCACGTGCAAGGTGCACCGCATGAAGCTCTGATGTTCAAAACTCAAGTCGAGTTTCACGAAAATCCAACCCGAAAGCAAAATCACGAGGCCCGAGAGAGAGATGTACGATTTATGTGAGAGAGAAAAAGTTTTGAGATGTTTTATGTTTTTAAAAAACATTAATGTTATAGGGAGGGGGGTAGAATTTATAAATTAAAGATATTAATTTTTTATAAAAAAAGATATTTTTTTTATATTTTTTTGATTTTTTAATATATAATTAGGGGGCAGAATCACGAGGACCGTTGGATTCTGCCCCCTAGCCGTTGGAGACGAATCCAACGGGTGAAATCCAAAATAATTTGAAAATTTTTTTTTTCCCGTTGGGTTGGGATTGGGTCGGGAGTCGGGACCGCGGGTCGGGTCCATTCAGACCCGACCCGCGGGCTTTATGTTGGGAGGGCCCGGGTCACGCCCACGCGTGCCCGCCGCCCGCGTGATACCTAACCGGCACGGGAAGATACCGTGCCGGCGTGCCTTGCCCAGGCACGAGCCGTGTCGGGCCAGGCACGGCACGGCTTGGGCCAGGCATGGCACGGCCCGTGCCTTGCCAGGGCACAGCACAGGCCTGGTTTAAAAACGTGCCGGGCCAGCCCAGGCACGGCCGAACCGTGCCGGGCCGGGCCGGCCCGTTTGACACCTCTACAACCATACATGTTGGACATCTCAAAATTCGATATACTGTAGGGCATGCACTTAAAGTTAATAATCATAATAGTAAAAACATAATACATTGGCTAGCAGCTGCTGCCTGCTAGACAGAGAATGAGTGATTGAGAATTTTCACCTTTATGAACTTGAAGATCAATACTTAATATTGAGGATTTGAATTCTCATTAAGCATTCTTTTCTTACTTTGCCAACATTATGTCATAGGATGATTTTGTTCTCCACAATTAATGCTAGTCAAAGTGGTGCTAGATCATCCAATGATGTAGTTGATTGAGAAAGAACAATGAGAAGAATGAAAGGAGGCTAGTAATCCTTTTTTTTTTTTTTAATTTGCTTTGATTCCATGTAAAATAATAAAAGAAAAATAATAAACAAAAAATATAAAAAATGTCAAAAAAAGTATCAAATATGTCAATACAAGTTGAGTATGAATAAACAAAGACAAAAAATGAAAACCTCTACATTACACACACATGTCTGTGTGTGTTTAGATGAATTTATAAGTATACAAAATTTTTGGTTGTGAGTAGAGAGGTGATATATTTCTAGTTCATCTTTAAATGTCTTGATTTTAAATGAATTAATAAGATATCTCGAGGAAGATGTGTCTTAATATATATTATTTGTGTTATTAATTTACAAAACTAATGAAGGTCTAAGTTAAAAATTTAATAAATGATATAATGTGGTATAGAGTAAGGTTTTAAAACTTTTTGATTGAAGATAAAATATTTAGCTAGTAATTTTTAATTAATA
Organism: Sapria himalayana; assembly: GCA_029783825.1. Classification (NCBI taxonomy): domain Eukaryota; kingdom Viridiplantae; phylum Streptophyta; class Magnoliopsida; order Malpighiales; family Rafflesiaceae; genus Sapria; species Sapria himalayana. Next base: position 2,238,665 of record JAREIK010000403.1, on the reverse strand, counting down.
CTGGAAGTTTGTGACAATTTAATTGGGATTGATAATTATAAGATCTATAAATTTGATTCATTTTTTAATTTTTAATTTTACAAATGAATAGAATATAAAAATTAAGAAAAGATATAAATTATAAAAATAAAGTTAGTTGAATGAAATGAAAGATTATCTTATTTAATATAAGTAAAGATATCAAATTTGACATGTTGGGTTGGGTTATAATGACTCGAATAACAACACGAGCCAACATGATGTGTCAGGCCATGATTTTGGTACGGAGCACAGGTCCATGCCCGGGCCTATCCTTGGGTCCATGATCGTGCTTAGGTTCGTGCCTAGGTATGATTTTATGCTGGGGGATGAGTTGGTGCTAGGATTTGGGTCATGCCATGAGTATGTTTAATCAAACAAGCATGCATGGGCAGCTCACGACACAACTTGTGTAGCACATTGGTTGTTCCGTGGGGCCTGGCATAACTTACCCTACTCATTTAATCTCTAGATAGAAGAATATTTGTTTGATTAAAAGAATGTTTTTTTCTGATAATTATTAGGTTAGTTATATTTTATGATTTAGAATATTAAACTGTTACATGATAGAATATTTAAAAGGTTAGCATCATAACAATATATATGTTAAGGTTGATGAGTAAAAAAACTTACATGAATAAAATTATATGTGAGATGTTTATGATTTTTTTTAGGTATTATACTTTTAAAAGATAACATTAGAGTGAGATATATGATATGGTTTGAACATGTAGAGATGAGATCATACACTCTTTAATTAAAAAATATTTACATTGATAAATTACTACTACTAGAGTATTTGGAAGAAATAATATAATATTAAATATTTGGATGAACACGATGGATGAATATTTGGAGTTTAATTTATGTCAGAATTTGTATTAGAATCACATTGTTTAGATGATGAATATTTGTTTATATATATGAGTATATATAAAGAGAGAAGGAGAAGTGAGTTTTTTGGGATTCATGCATTTATGACTTTTTTTTGGGAGATTTGTGTGGTGCACCCAACATAAAATATTTGCGTTTTGATACATTAATTAACCCGACTTGGCCCTCTGAAATTTGAAAAAAAATAAAATAAAATAAATTTTAATTAATTTGGAACTTATTGTCACAAATCAAGAAATTATATTCAAATTCAGAAATCATAATTTCTTGAAAGATGGTTTTAAAAATTTGATTAATGCTGTCAGTGGCAAGATGGGATTCAAACCCATGCCCTCCATATTGCTATTACAAACCACATGGTCACATGGCTAATATCAATTGAAGAACAAATCAAAATAGTTATATATACATACAAATATAAATGAAAATATATATGTATACATAAATATATGTAGATATCTAAACTTATATGTTGATATATTAACTTATATTTAAATCAAAAAACATATATATATATATATATATATGTCTGTGTGTGTGTGTTTATATATATATATATATATATATTTGTCTATATATATATATATAAACACACACACACACACATGTTTATATGTGTATATATGTATGTGTGTGTGTGTGTATTATGTTTATATGTATATAGTTATGTATACTTATATATATATATATGTATATATGTGTGTGCATATGTTTGTGTGTATGTTAATATGTATTTATATATATATATATATATATATAGACATATATATATATATAGACATATATATATATATAGACATATATATATATATATATGTATGTATACTTATATATGTGGTCCATTTATATTTATATGTATGTATAATTATTTTACTTTGTTTTATAATTGGTATTAACCTTGTGACAGTGTGGTTTGTTTCTGTTTTAGCAATACAGAGGGAATGGATTCAGATCCCATCTTGCCACAGACATCATTAATTAATCTTTTAAAACTGTCTTTTGAGAAATTATAATTTTTGAATTTGGAAGTATGATTTCTCGGTTTGCAACATTATTTTTTAAATTAATTAAATTAATTTTTTTTTTCAAGTTTCAGAGGATAAAATTAAGTTGATTAATTTTAGAATACAAAAAATTAATTATTTTAGAATTTACTTTATTTTTTTAATTATGAAAAATTTTGTGCACCACAGCACAAATAATTTTTGTTTGATGTATTAAAACACAAATCTCTCCTTTTTTTAAATAGTACCCTAGAAACTTTATGAACCAGAGATTCTTTATTGCTCTGGGATTTAAAACTTGGTGATTTTCAATTGCTAGTTTTTTTTTTTTTTTGGTTAAACTGGCTGTGGCATAGTGCAACGGAGCAATTTCTTGTATTAAATAAATTTGATTTTTTTTTTCCCTAAAATAATCTTCTCACGGCTTGCATGTCATAATCTATTTTTGATTCTATGATGGCTATGGGATGTTTTCATCATAGATTGATGTAGGGTATTTTGGCAGGGTGTATGGCGAATCAATTCCTATAAAAGAACTTGCTGATCGAGTGGCCAGTTATGTTCACCTATGTACTCTGTATTGGTGGCTCAGGTTCAGCTCTGTCATTGCATGACCATTTATGCTTTCATTTTCTTTTTATTTACAAAATTGATACATGGTTCCTCAGACCATTTGGATGTGGCGTGCTTCTTGGGGGTTATGACAGAGATGGCCCCCAGCTCTACATGGTTGAGCCTTCTGGGGTTTCTTATGTAAGATTTTTTTTTTTTTTTTTTTTTGGTTAGCATTATGTAAAATTATATTTTAAATCTTGTTAAAATTCAAATGAAAATTGCATAATTCATTAATCTAAAAAATATGAGTATATGTGTGTGTGTGTGTGACCATATGATTGTTCCACTTAAAAATATAATTTAGTTCAGATACAAGGTGAATAAGAATATGAAAATAAGAGTTTAACAAATATGAGAAGTATTATATATATCAATGCCAATTCTTAAGCTGATATGTATATATCCATCTCATTAGGTTTGAAAAAAAATAGAGATTATCTTTTTTAATCTGTGAAGATATATGTTAGTTAATTTGTGATAGAAATGTGCACAATGATAATATAATTATATTTTTTGATGAAATGATAATTAATTTCTGTATGTTTTATTTGTTTATAAAAGTTACAGCTAGAAGCAATGTGTATGAGTATTTGCTTATTACTCCAAGTGTCTGATTCAAATTAACTCCTAAATTATTATTGGTATCGCTTATATTATTTTTCTGTATTGAATTGAAAGATAACTGTTGGTTTCTTACATTTTGAGAATATAAAATTATTTTCTATTAGGGTAAGTTTTTGCCCAATTAAAACCAGACAACTCATTTAATTGAATATGATCATAATCTATGAAATATGTCTAAAATCAAGGTTCTAGTAAATACTTTATTGATACTCAGACAGAGGTGCCATTTGACAATCAGGGCCTAAAAGTCAGAAGCTTGGTCACTGTGCTTGGCCGATGCATCCTAGCACGACTTGATTGTCTTTCCAGGCGAGTCAGGCTGGGTTTGCCACATCCTAATCTGACACTTTGTGAGCACTAGACTGGGCACAAGCGAAGGGCTAGCTCCGACTCAATGAAAAGACCATGATTGGGTTGGGTTGGAGATCGTCGCAATCGATGGCCCACCTTGACCTGGACCGATTGCTGTTTTTTTTTTTTAAAACAGTGCATGTGATTCTTGCACAAACTTGGGTGAGGATTTTTGCTCGACCCATTGTGTGATTTGGGCGCATTTTGTTACCTTGGCTGAATTTGCTCGGGCTGGCTGACCAATAGGGCCTTGCTATGGTGACTTTAAAAAATGAACCACGTTGGTCCGTGCTTGTTCTAGACACAAGTTTGATCGTGTGGGTCTTACCTAGGCTGGTCTTCCTATTTTTCTCCTATGAGCCCGGACACAAATTGTGTTCGATGAGCTAAATGAGTTTGAGCTTGATTATTTGGTTAATGGGTGATGGACCACATGATGATGGAGTTACTCTCATCTTTTGATTATCATGTAATAATCTATTGAGTTAGTATCGTTGTGTGTGACGTGTGGGATCTTATGAAAGTTAGTCTCATCATTGTACTCATACTAGATAATAATACGATATTGTGTCACACTTTGAGTTTAAAACTATAGAAACTTAGAGATCTAAAATATGACACCACTTATTTTATCCATTTTATTCCGCTAGCTATGCACTTCTTGGAGATTTTACTAATATGGGTTAAAGTATTTGAGAGGATGAAGCAGGTCAAGTAGTTTCTTGACATGTTTTTATGCTCATGAACAACTAGTTTTTCAATATTTTGTATGATTTGGATTTTTTCACAAGGCTAGAGTTATATCATTGATCAATTTAGTATATATGAGACAAATTAAGATTAAATAAAGCGGCATCTTATTCAGTATGTACTGATAGATGAGGGAATATTTGTCATAGTAGAGGCAGGGGCAAAATAGTCTCGATACAATGCGAACACTGCATGAGAATGAGTCACATAAGAAAGAATTGTTTGTAGAGAGCACAACACTACAAAGCTAAGAAGCACGGACACGGACACGAAGATACGACAAGGCAGGATACGGGGATACGACAAATTCTAAAAAATTAGGATACGGCTAGGATATAGCATGATAAAAAAATTAAAATTTAAAAATAAAAATTATTTTCTTTATAAAGATTATATATTTTATAAAGTAAAATAAAATAAATTAAAATATTTTATTTTATAAAATAAATATATATATATTTTTTTTATAAAATAAAAATATTGTATTTTATTTTATTTTATTTTATTTTATAAGATAATATTTATAATTATTTTATTTTATAAGATAATATCTTATAATTATATTATATAAAAATATATATTTTTTATTTTATAAAATAAAAATATTTTATTTTATTTTATAAAAATATTTTATTTTATGTTATGACATCCCTGCATCTCCACACATAGCGTCTGTCCCTGCCTCCCCCCTCAAATCGCCCCCGCCACTGCCTTCCCCCCTCAAATTGTGCCTGTCTCCTGCTAGTGGCCAACGTCGCCGCGTGGGCGATGTTGGCCACTGGACGTCATCGGATGTCGGGCACTCTTGACATGGATACGGCAGCTGACGCAACCGTCCAATACGCCATGTGGCGTATCGGATACGGATTGATCAATGATATGCCACGTGGCGTATCGGACACGTATCCGTGCCGTGTCCGTAGCGTGTCCGAGTGTCGGACACGTGGACATGGCTGTAAGGAGCCGTGTCCGTGCTTCCTTGCTACAAAGTATTGGGAGTGGCAAGTTGACTATCGGAGCCAACAAAGGTCCTCACAAAGGTCTCTATTTGTAATTCTTACGAGAGAGGAATGTGTAGAATTCTTCATTAGTAAAGAAATATTATACACTTCTATGTCTTCATGTATTATAATATTTATAACCCATCTACTATTTTAGACTTGTGATTATCAACTTAGAATTCAACAATTATATTGTTGATAATTATTATTTTTATTATTTTTTGTTTTTTGTAGATTTTGAATGTTGATGTGAAATTTTAAAGCTCGCAGAAGTGCATATAGTTAACAAGTAATATAGAAATGAGTTGAGTATCATTTCCACATAGATTAAATATATGTGATATTTTAACTAAAAATATGTTTATCAAACAAAATATATAAAACAAAATTAAGATAAAAAGTAAGTTTTAGAAATTAGCAAAAAATAAAAAAATATGGCGACCAAAAATAAAGGGAGTAGTAAATATTTAATGTACTTTTTTAGAATAATTATTAATGTTAGAGAATTGGTGAATTTTTTAATTTATTTTTTATTATATGAGCAAACATTACAAAGTAAGCTATATTTTGAGTTTTTATGTAATTTTCTTAAATTTAATATATATTTTTTAGTTTTTAATCTATAATAAACATATTCATATGCTAATTCAATAATTATTAAAACTAAAATACTAGTGTTTGAGTTTTGTAAAGTAAATAATCGATTATTGTATTACTCATACTGATAATTTTAATGGCTCTAGAATTAAAATTATTGAACAAGTATCATTCAACTTATGTCTATTAATTTTAATCTTTCTATAATTCAATTTACATTGTATTTTATACACCTTTAATAATATAATTGAATGAAAAAAGAAAATTTTCTAAAATACTAATTTTAAAAATTTACACAACTTAAACTTACGCTAATTTCAACATAAATAAATTTCGCTAATATTTAAATTCAAATTAATACAATAAGTTATACTATCCATTGTTTAATAAGTTATGGAAATTAAAGAACTAAAAAGGAATAAACACAAAACATAAAGAAAGAATAAAAAGAAAAGAGATAAGAGATGCCCAGGTGGGGCTTTTCATGCTAATGTCTCCTTAGTGTTTTCCTTTCTTCCAAAACGTAAAGTCTCCACAAATTCTTGTTTTTTGCTTTTCGAAAAAGTCCTTGTGATTTGTAACCCCTCTTCCTCTTTTCTTCTCGTGCCTGTTTTCTATGTTATTGTTTTGTGTATTGTTTCTGTTTTTGCTTTTTCATTATTTTCATGCTTTAAAATTCTCTTAGTTTTTGTGTTTTTTTGTCTTCGTGATGCTCTCTTCTTCTCTTCAGTTCCTTTTTGTTATGTTTTTTTTCTTCATTATGTCACTCTCTTTCGTTTCTTTATTTTATGTCACGTATATCTTCCTCTTCTTTATTGTTTATGTCACTTCATGAGTGCTCATCATGAAGTGATATTCTTATCACACACACACACACACACACACATATATATTTCATGATTTGTCGTGGCGTATTGAATTGCTATATTTTTTATTTCGTTCAACAGTTAATATGCGTGTTTTCAGTTTCAATATGCATATGTTTTATATGTTATTTCTTTTGTCTATCATCTAAGATGCATGATCAAGTTATAGATATTGTCAAATTTTTTTCTTGTAAAATTCTGTAGATGTTTTTGATTTCCCTTTTCTTATATATTTCTACTGTTAGATGTTGATCATATTGCACATTGTTCCTAAACTGAACCACATTTCTTTTCAAATCTTCTAGAGGTATTTTGGTGCTGCTTTGGGAAAAGGCAAGCAAGCAGCCAAAACGTAAGTAATTGCCTACTTGTTTCAAAATACCAAGTGCAAATTCATATGTTATTAGGTCATCCCCTATACACATCAAAATTAATTTTGTTTCCTTTTCTTTTCTTTTAGTTTCTTACTGATTCTTGAGCTAATGCAACCCTGTATTTTGTTTTTGAAGAAAGAAAATAAATACTTGTTAATGCTTATAAAACATTAAGTACAACCAATAAATTTTATACAGCAGCATCATAAGCAACCGACTATTTGAACAAGAGAAAACACGATCATCAGGAATTTTTCCATGAGTGCATGCTGAATTTAATGCCACTTTTCATATATGGGCTTGTGTTGATTAATTTTATTGTTGCAGGTATAATTTTTCACCCTTCCCATTTGTTTGTGTTGATTCTTTGATCAACAAATTTTGACTTAATCATATATAGTTATCAAATATATGTGATTATACAAATACTAATAAATTAGATAACATTAAAATTCTGAAGTTAAATGTATTTAGGTGAAAATATTACGGAGATAATTGATCATCTGGGTAGTTCTTGTTTTGCATGTATATATTGGAGATCATGTATTAGTACAATTGCCAAGTGTATTCGTCCAATGGTAGTAGTTCTCATGGTCTAGATTAATCAGACACAACATCTCTAACTTTTAGGGGATAAATGTGTCAAGTTATTAATCTCTCCCAAAGATATTACATGATCTTTATTTCTATATATTTAGCCATCAAATATTAGTTATCAACAAATTGCTCGTGCTCAACTTAAAAAAGACATTTTGATTATACATGATCTTCTTTGTGCACAGACCCATTTGTCTAGCTGAGTTTATTGGCTTCACATGAACATTATCATGTGCACATATCTTTCTCTTTCTCTCTAATTGGTGGATAAAATACCTTAAATTCTATTAGTATTGGTGATCATGAATTTTCATTTCTCCTGCTATGCCATCCATAGTCGCCCATGAATCCCTCATCAACTTATGAGGTTTTGACTTTCTTGGATTCTAACAATCACTACTTTTAAACTCTTGTTATCTAGTGGACTTATTCAACTCTAGGAACTTCTTACTTTTACTTGTGCGGAGGTTAGAAAATATATGCTTGCTGAAAATCATCTTTTTAATAAATAGGTTGGATTCATGAGTCTACCAATGAATCAGATAATCCTGTAATCATTACTTTTAATATTAATATTTTATTTTCCTTCTGGAAGAAGAAATGAGTTGTACTCGACATTTAATTTTGTATATTTTATCCTACTCTACCAAGGTATCAGGACTATTAAATTTTTGTAGGGGAGCTTGAATAAGGAGTGCTTGCATCAGAAACTCATAGGCATGCCTTTTACATGTGGGCGTGCCTCTATCTGGGCGAGCTTCCTCGATAGGGGTATCGTGGCTATTAAGCTTTAGGTGTGCATGAGGCATGCATTTAATAATTATATGAGATTTTTCATCTTCATAATAGTCTTGTCATATGGACGTGTCTATTGAGGATATTTAAAGAATATAACATATAGAATAAAATTTTAGCATAAAATTAATAACATTTTAAATAATAGTGTACTAATTATTATATTCATTTAAAATATCTTGAGATTGTTTATTAGTTAAGTCTTTTTATGTTGGGAATATATATCACATAATTTACCTAATAGTGCAAGTTAGCTTAAAGATTTTTTTTTCATTAGAATACATATATAATGCTTTAAAATATATTATAACATCTAGTAGATTATAAATATTTTATATTATATTTTTAATAAACCTAAAAAAGAAATTTCAAATAGATCTTTGATATTGTTGGAATTATACATATCTACTATTTGATTTATATGTTAGTTATTAATATGTGAAATTCGAGTACGTAAATAATAAAATTAGTAAAATAATAATTAAAGAATCAGATTGTGACATGTTTTTATTTTTGTAATTTTATGAAATTTTTTTATGATATGATTAAAATGTATTCATTAATATACTCTCTCACAATCTACATTGTACTTGTGTGCATAAGTAACATAAATAGTCTTTTTTTCAATATAAAAAATATCTATATTTTAGTGATATAATTATTGAGATAGAAAAGAAATATTAAAAATATTGGTCTTTCATTTTATTTGTTTATTTCTTAATTGCTTGTATAGATTATGAGTTAAGATAGAAGAAATAGAAAATACTAATAAAATACTTGTCCATTTGCATGAACTAATCATGATAATCAATGAGTAAGATTTATGAATAATAAAATAAATTATTTAAATATTATAAATTTAACTAATTTTAGTGAGTCTTCTAGTATGATAATTGATATCATATTAGATATTATAATTTTTATCATTCATTTAGTTAGGAGAAAAATATTAGGCTCATTGAATATGAGTAAGCTACAGAGATACTTAGATATTCATTATTATTTTATCTTGTCTTATAATGACATAAAAAATTTACATATATTAAGTTAGTGAAAATCATAGGAATTTTCTTTCACAATTTAATAATTTGTCGTGCTTTATATTAGTGTCTGTTTTTTTTGGTTGCGAATATAATTTTTATATAAGAGAAGTACATTATATTTTAAATATTATTGAAATTTTATCATACTTAAAAATCAAAAATTGTAGTAAATTTTATCATACTTAAATATTCAATAATATTTTAAATATTATTGAAAAGTGAAAATTGAAATTTTTTGGTTGCGAATATTATGAGTTTTAAAGATAAAGTTAAAGAGCTGCAATTAAATGATGAGATTAATTGTAGTAAAAGATATTGAATTCACTTCAAAGACTACTTCATACCATACACCAAGAAGATATTCCTTGGTGTATTATTTATAAATAATATATTTTTGGTTGATGAGATTCGAGTAGAGTTAAATAGGAAACTTGAAATTTTGACGGTTGTACTTGAGTTGAGTGCTTTAGGATTAGTCATAGCAAAATTAAGTACTTGAAATATGAGTATAATAATATTAAAAATAATAATGATATGATAATCAAAATAAAAAACCAAAAAGTATTCACTATCAATAATTTCAAGTATCTATGATCCATATCAAGTAAAAAGGAGAAAATTGATGAGCATGTGTTACATAGGATTAATGTTAGATGAATTAAATGAAGATTTGTATCATGAGTTTTTTATTATAAACTAGTTGCCAATAGATTATAGAAAAAATATTATAGGGTAATTATGCTACTAGTCATGTTCTATGAACGTGAATATTGGACGACTAAGCATAATGTTATTAAAAAATGAGTGTAACAAAGATGAAAATGATAAGATGAATGTGTGATAAATTTATTAATGTTAAAATAAAAATAAAGTTATTAGAAAAAAATAAAATGAGATTTTAGAAAAAATTATCTTTGTCAATTACTACAAAGATAAATGTCAATTATCCGAGTACTAATAATTACTAAAAATATGCCAAGGCTTGCACCTAAGTGCTCTTAGCATGCCTCAGGCATGACACTTGTGGCTCCTTGTTTTACATTGTTTTTCTTAATAATTATGGTGTAGAGATCAAAATATGATAATATCCTTAGTTTGCATGTTTCAGGAGGCAAGGAAGCATGGACACGGCTCCCTACAGCCGTGCTCGCGTGTTCGACACATGGACACGTGGATGCGACATGGACACGTGGACACGACACGGACACGGCACGGATACGTGTCTGATACGCCACATGGTGTATCATTGCACAATCCGTATCCGATACGCCATGTAGCATATCGGATGGTTGCGTCGGCAGACGGCAGCCATATCCATGCCTATAGTGCCCGACGTCCGACGACGTCTGGTGGCCAACGTAGCCGCATGGGCGACGTTGGCCATTGGCAGTGGGCGAGCACGATTTGAGGGTGAGGCAAGGAGCGAACGCAATTTGAGGGTGAGGCAGGAGCGGGCGCGATTTGAGGGGAGAGTAAGGAGCGGCACGAATTGAGGGGAGATGCAAGGGTGGCGCGAATTGAGGGGAGAGGCAGGGGCGGCGCGAATTGAAGGGAGAGGCAGGGGCGGTGCGAATTGAGGGGAGAGGCAGGGGCGGCGCGAATTGAGGGGAGAGGCAGGGGTGGCGCTAATTGAGGGGAGAGGCAGGGGTGGCGCGAATTGAGGGGAGAGACAAGGGCAGGCGTGTTTGAGGGGGAAGCAGGGGCGGGCGTGTTTGAGGGGGAGGTAGGGGCAGGCGTGTTTGAGGGGGAGGTAGGGGCAGGCGTATTTGTGTGGGGATGTGCATAAAATAAAATATTTTTATAAAATAAAATAAAATATTTTTATTTTATAAAATAAAATAAAATATTTTTATTTTATAAAATAAATAATATATATTTATTTTATATAATAAAATATTTTAATTTAATTTAATTTAATTTATTGAATTTTATAAAATACCTAATATTTATAATTAATAATTTTTATTTTTATTTTTTTTTATCATGTCGTATCCTAGTCGTATTCGTATCCTAATTTTTTAGAATTTGCCGTCTCTCCGTATCCTACTGTATCGTAGCCCCGCATCCATGTTCGTGTCCGTGCTTCTTAGTCAAGAGGTACACCGACATACACTCTTGATATATTTTTTCCGTGTTTCATCATGTACAACAATAATTTACTTTCAAAGTATCAAGCTTGAGGACAACACTCACCCTCATGCATTATATTCAAGTATGTGTCATTTTGATGCCAATATGAATATATTTTATTTGATTAATATAAATATTATATATTTCTTATGTTTTGAGAATAATAAATATTTTTAATGTTTTCTTTTTATTTATTGGTGCAGGTTGTATGATGGTTATATTCAATACATAAGATTTTTTCTTTAACATGATGTTAGGGAGAGGTCGTAATTTGTATTGATCTTTATTTTAAATTTACGTGAAATACATTTTATTAAAGAAATATTTAATTTTTCATTTATATTTTACTTTTTTTTTTTTGTAAAATTTTTAAAATATAAGTTATTAATTAATTTTGTGAAATACAATTTTAATTACAAATTATCTAGTCTATTATATATATATATATCTCTCAATTTTAATTACAAATTACTTTGATAGGTTTGTGGGTAATAAAATAACAATAATATCATTAATAATTAATTTTTTATTTATATATTGTTTTGATGTTACAATAATTACTAATAATAATAATAATAATATTGTTAGGGCTAGTGACTACCATATTATCAATGGTGATCCTACCATGTTTTCTGATCTTTATATTTTGAAGATTCCCTGGTTTTTTGTTTTTTGTTTTATTCTTATTAATGTCAAAATATTTTTTTAACATTCTAATGAAGGATATATAAGAAATCTAAATTATTAAAAATTTAGATTAAAATAATAAAATAAAAGATAAATAAAATTTAGATTTATGTGGTGGTATGTAAGAGGATCACTTTAATTTGCAGAACCAAAAATCATATAATTGATCATGATAATAATAAAAATCATATATTAAAAAAAATTTACTATATTATTTATTGATTTTTTTTTTATTTTGTGGAATGAGTTGGAGAAACTAACTCACTGGGTTGTTCTTTCACTCTCTCTTTCTCTCCTCCCATTTTTTTATTATTTTGAAATAAGTTTTTTTTTTTAAAAGAGTTTTTATTTTGCTGAAGTTGCTGCCTCTAATGTATGCCAATATGAACAGGGAGATTGAAAAGTTAACACTCTCTGAAATGTCTTGTAGGCAAGGAATTATTGAAGTTGCCAAAATGTAATGCTCCTTTAGCACCTCTTTGTGTGTGTGTGTGTGTGTGTCTGTGTGCCTATGCATATATGTGTGTGTGCATACTTGTGTGTGCATGTGTGTGCGTGCATACATGTTTATGTGCGTGTATACGTGTGTGTTGTGGTTTCAGTAATTGAAATTAGTACTGTGCAGTATTTATGGAGTCCATGATGAGGCTAAGGACAAGGAGTTTGAACTGGAAATGAGCTGGATCTGTGACGAATCTAATCGTCAGCATCAGAAGGTATCGTATATTGTATATATTTGTACTCACTCACGTGCACATATATACAGTGTGTCCCGTGTGCGTGCATATAAGTATGTGTACATGTATAGAAATTATGTTTTGTAATGATGATGGATGACCAAGACCACTTAAAAATATAAGGTCCCAGATGAGATGCTAGAAGAAGCCAAGAGGGCTGCGAGGGCAGCAATTGAAGAGATGGATGCGGACTAAAGGAACATAGTTTCCATGTTCCTTGATTTTGATTTTAGGTACGTAAAAAATAAAATACTTGAGATATGTATGAGTTGGCTGTTAATCTCAAAATATAAAGTTATTGATTGGTTAAGGCCATACAAGTGAAATCTCTCTAGTCATTTTGTTATTTATGATTGTGTGTGGATAATCTGTATAGGTGTTTGTATCTATCTATCTATCTACCGGTTTTTGTCTGTGTTTTTGTGTGTGTGTTTGTGTGCGTGTGTGTGTTTTTGTGCGTGTGTGTGTTTTTGTGTGTTTGTGTGCGTGTGTGTGTGCGTGTGTGTTTTTTTGTGGGTGTGTTTGTGTATGTATGTATGTATGTTTATACATTTTTAATCCAAAACCATTTTTTAAATTTAAAAATCAGTTTGGAATAGGAAATGGCGTATTTTGAAATTGAAAACTATTGTGATTTGTTTATTATTATTATTATTATTGGAATAGGAAATTGCGTGTTCAGTTTTTTGAAAAGTGAGTTTTTGATTTTTGGTGTATTAAAATATAAATATTTTAAAATTCGAACTATTTTTAATTACTAAAATTGAGTTTTTTATCTAAATATTTTATATTTACAAAATAATATAAAATAATGTAAAAAATATGTATGCAAAATAATATAAAAAATTGAAATAGAAAGATGAGAGATTTGTATTTTGGTGCATAAAATATGAAAAATAAGTGTAAATATACTTTAACTTTTCATAATAAAAAAAAAGTATATGAAATTCAAAAATAATTAAGTTTTTGTTCATTGAAATTAATAACTCAATTTTGTTTTCCAAAATTAAAAAAATAAAATAAAATTTGATTTACTTAATTTGGTAATTACTATTTGAAACACAAAATATTTTCGAATTTGGAAATAATAGTTTTTTAAAACATTGTTTTAAATTTTTAATTAATATTTTGAGTGGACTCAGGACAAAAGATTAACATACTTAGATAAGCAAAAATAAATAAATAAATAAATAAATAAATATATATATATATATATATCTACATATATTTATTTATAATTATAAATTTGTGTTTTTATTCATATTTGTATCTGTATGTAATTATTTTTGCTTTTGAATATTAGTAATTAATCTTGTGGCCTAGATTTCCTTTTTGGCTATGTAGGTGGGCAGGGATTTGATTCACTATATCTCTACTAAAAGTATTAATTAAAAATTTAAAATTATATTTTGAGAAAAATTATGATTTCTAAATTTGTAAAGGTGGTTTCTGGGTTTAGAATTGCAGTTTGATAATTAAATTAATCAGAATTTATTTTATTTTTAATTTTTGGAGGGTAAAATAAAGTTAATGAATTTCAGTGCATCGAAATATAATTATTTTAAAGTTTGGGGTAGTTTTTTTAAATATGAAAATTTAATGTAATTTTTTTTTTAAATATTTTATGTTTGGTTTGACTCTCTCTAAAACGTTATTTTGAATTCGACGACCCGCTCGGGTTTGTCATCGTTCAAAGTTCAAATGTTGACGAGGCTCTTCCCCGCGTGTTTTTCAACATTTTTATCATATCTGATTCCGGTTGCGACCGTCACTCTCCGTGTTTAATAAATGTCTGCGATGGTCATAGATGAGTCTCAAAGACAAGTTCACTGTTCTTCCTCTATATCATTTTTAAATTCCCCTCTGCCGCTGTTTCAATTTGCGCTGCTGCCGCTTTGATCCCATTTGACCTAGAGGAGGATGTTTGATTTCAAGAAATATCCCCTAGACGCTCATTCCAGATCAAACCCATTTGGTTCTGAAGATGAATCTGATAGCAAGCATACAGTTCAACCTTTGAGGAAATATTCTTCAGATCCCATTCTGGAGGGAATAAATCATGACACAAATCCGTTTAGTACTGCCCAATTGCTGGACATGAATAATTCTGCTAGAAGAAATAACTACAAAAATGATTTTCGTGATGTAGGAGGACTAGAAAGTCAATCAGTACAAGAGTTGGAAAATTATGCTGCTTATAAATCTGAGGAAACTACGAAAACGGTCAGGGGCTGTGTGAGAATTGCGCAAGGTATCAAGGGGGAAGCAACTACAACCTTAACCACTTTGCATCTTCAAGGCGAGCAAATTGCCAGAACCCACAATCTTGCTGTGGGGATGGATCAAGACCTAAGTAGGGTATGACTCGTACTACTAAGTTCATTGCGTAGAGCGTTGGGTCCGCTTCTAGTAATTTTGTAGACTCTCTGGCGCTTTCCTGGTAAAATAATCTGTGCTCGCACTCTTATCTTTGTAGTAATTGACATATCTTAATTGGCACAAAAAAAAAATTACTCTAGACCCATAATGCAGACCCATATTGCTCAAAGATTAACCATTAATTACGTGAAGCTCCACATTCGAAAGATGTGTCCTTGATTACGCTAAGGTTGAACTTTTTTGTTGGTGGATTGGTGAACAAAGTTGTGCCCATTTAATTAGGAAATTTTGTGAATTGTGGTTTGTGTTTGCCAACTTTGTTGAGGTATCCTGATGCCCTAAAAACTTCAATAAATTATCTGGGAAAAATATGAAATTAGTTAGAATTATCTAGAATTTTTTATTTAGTTAAGTAATTTGTCTACTACTCATATGAGCACATAAGGAATGTGACAACAAGAGTTATGCCTCCTAAACTATTCCATGTGTTACAATATTATTATCTTTTATTTCTTCTTCTCATTTTGAGTGTCTAGAGCAATCAAATGTCAAATCTCATCTCTACATTGATAGAAGCAAGTGTAATCATATACACATATGTGACCTTCAAGAATGCACAACAAAAGAGAAGTTGATGAATTGTGTTTTTTGAAATTATTTTAGATCATATAATATTTTTCACAAGTATATTTTGTACAAACTATCAATTTACTAGGACACGCTTCTTTCTATAAATTCTTTGATTGACTTTGATGATATGATAAAAATCAATGATGAAAAATAAAAATAAATAACAATTTATTAAAATTAATATATTAAATATTTCATATAATAGATACAAATAATTGTCATAACTCATATATTGGATATTCTCATCAAAAATACAAAAAATAAAATTATAAAGAAGGCTAAAATATTTATTTGTATTGGGATATTCTTCATTTATCTTTCTTATCTATTTGTAGAGAATTAGATAACTTGTTATGTATATAATTATATAAAGCCTAATATATTAGATCTCATAAAAAGTTTAAAATTAAAATGTATTTCATTGAGAATAGCATTTGAATTATTGATTATCTGCAAGTTCATATGTTTTATGTATTTGTTGAAGATCATATTTTGATACGATGATAATTATCTTTATTTAAGGATGATAGATATCGGATTCAAGACTCATTAGATATAGTATCTCTAAATTTGATGATTAAGTTGTCGAGATATTAAATTTTTTCAGATTTCATTCTAAATTAGAAGCGTTGTGTACTATGTATGATCCTTATCTCTAAATAACTTTATTTATAAATGTGATTTGTATGTGATTAATATATATTTAATTGTTAGTGTATTTTTTTTTATTTTTCTTCTCTGTGCTATTAGATCTATAATAATGAAAAACTTTATGAAAACATCATGAAAATCTAAATATATAAATGGTAGTAGAGGGTGGGAATAACATATATATTGGATGTTCTTATCAAAAATATATAAAATAAACATAAAAAATATTGTTAGATATTATATTTGGAGAAAAGAGAAGTAAATTAAGTCTTTTTCAAGATTTTTATAAATATGCATGTAGGTTAGTTTGTGATCGGAATGTAGGGTGTAATAATGATATTACCTTGAATTTTCTTTTTGAGAAATATTTAATTTATTTTTATATGTTTTGTTTCCTTATGTAATATTGTATTAGATATTATATATTTCGTTATTTAATTATCACAGTAATGAGCAGTTAGAGAAGTAAGTGAGTATTAGATTTCTTCATGAATATATCTTTTCAAAAGGTTATCTTCATATTTTATATCTAGATATTTTATCTTGCTATTTATTTTCATCATCATAATGAATTATGTCTTTGTACTGGATCTTGGATTTATTATTTGTCTTATATTTTTGTAGATCTCTCTTATGCCCAAATTGGAGCTTAACCAGAATATGAAAACTTACTAGTTGTTGGTGTGTGTGATCATCAAAAAAGATATATTTAGGTGAATCTATTATAGAAAATTTAAGAAATAACTATTTATACTGAATACATAAGGTATCTCTTGTATGATAATAATTAGATAATTAAATATTTTTATGATTTTTTATACGTAGTCGATTTAACTAGAGTATTAATATCATATAAGAAATTTATTTTTGGCTATGTAGGAGTATCCACTATGTATAAATTTTAAAAATCTAATTTTTATGAGAGTAATAACTGCGTATTTTCTTTATGATAATATAAAATCTTTATTATCATAATCTATTTCTATCTCAAAAAAATATTTGAGCCTCAAAAAATTTTTAGTTAAAGTCATTTCATTTAGCTTTCACAAGCATAATAAATACCTCATCCACATATTTAATAAAAAAAAAGTCTTATTATTTGGATTTCTTTGATAAATAAAGAACAATGTGTAATATACTTGTGAAAATTAAATAAAGTGACTAACTACAGACCTCAAAAACCAAGATCTCTGTGAATATTTTAGGTTGTTATCATTTAACTTAGCAAGTCATCATAGTGAATAACTAAAGTTTTTATATGTCTAAGTCTCTAATATTAGCATTCAAAATTTTTAGTTTGATCAAAAATGAATGACTAAGTTAAGAATAAATAAATAATAAATCAATAAATTTGAGTACTTGTTGAAATGTTGAATCATAAAAGTTTGGATATGCAATCCATCCACCTCAGTGTTGTTGGAGGCATTTTTTGAAGTATTTCAATTCTACAATATAATAAATGTGAGAAATTAATATTTGAGTTTAATTGTGTAAAAATCCCACAAAAAAAGATTATTAGAATGCCAATGAACAAAAAAAAATGTATGAAATAGATGCATTGCTAAGTTGTTTATTATCATAATCAAGAAATTTTTAATAATTTCTCATTATGAGATTATTAGTATTTAAAATTTCTAAATGAATTATAAAATTTCAAAAATTGATAAAATATAAAAATTAAAATAATAAATATTTGTGATGTGATTGTTAGCCCCTAAGTAAATAAATTAAGTCTCAAATGGAAAAATGAGTGATGAGATTTGTCGTACCCAAAGAATTAGAAGTATTTGCTACTGTCTTATAGAGGAATTATGTATATTCATCTTTGGAAAGGATCATGATGGGGCAATACTTTGAGAACCCCCCCAGTTGACTCTGGTAATGAGTCTATCTCTCTCAATAATTTATAATGCTTATAGTTTTTTTTCTCTAAATACTTATCAACAATTCTTTATGGTGTGAGTATTCCAATAATATGTTCATGGTTTTGAGAATTTCTTGCATTTGTCGCTATTATGATTGGTACTCCTTATTCCTCAAATATATATGTCGTGTGAGATTTTATTTTAGTTGGTCTTTATCGCTGAATAATTCCTAGTATCCTTAATCTTTTCTCATGAATTAGTTAATGATATCTCAATTTGCCATGTCTTCCATTCCTATGATGTTTGTGTTATATGAAGAATCTCTTATGTCTGCATCTATCTTGTCCTTTTTTTTTATTGTCAAAATCATTTTATTTCTTTCTTATGTACATGTAGAAACTTTGTGCAATCATTATATGTGTACTATACAATATTACCACTACATACAAGCACTGTATTGTACTCCACTCAATTTGATGCCGATAGTAGGTTGGCTTCTTTACCGCACGCACTTATTTTTCACTTGTAGATGTGAAATTGAAGGATTTGCAAGAGGATACTTTCTTTCCTATAATATGTGTGTTATACGAAGAATCTCGTGTATGAATGTATCTCACCGAATTATGTTTTAAATAGTTGAATTTTTATTTCATCCATATGTACATGTAGCAACTTTTTACAGTTATTATATGCCTAATATACAATATCACCACATCATATAGGCACTATATCATACTTACTCAATTTGATGGCAATAATAAGTTGGCATCTTTCGCACACAAAAGTGTTTGTCTTCTTCACTTGCAAATATGAAATTGAAGGATTTACAAGAAACATTTGTATAAAACCTTGTTTGCTCTTTTCTATTGTTTTATTCCTCTAGGCATGACACAATGTTCATGTATGGTATCATGCACACACAACAATGAGTTGTGGTTTTTCCATACACATTGCACACACACTACTTGCACTATATCACTTTTGGTTGCGTTTTACATGACTATTTACACATCTGCATTGCACATGCTTGCAATGTTGTGTGTGCCTGTAATGTTCTACATGTTATCTTTAATTTTGTAGTATTTATAGAATTCTGATTCTTATATCATGTAAAAATAATCACAAAAAACCTCATCAATAATAATGAATAATTCTTCAACCTAAATCTATAAATAAGAATAGAAAGTGCTAGGGAAGCCCACAGGTTGGGTGTTCCAATAAAGAAACATAAAAAAGAAAAACTAAATTAAAGCATAGCAACATAGGGATTTCTAGGGTTACAATTTTTTGGCCAATTGGGTCTCTAAGCTACCTACCTGGATCAATCATCGGTGTCCATGTCAATGTCTTCGACATGCCTTGCTGGTGCTTGGGCACTACCATCCTCCGCCAGATGCTATCATGCCCACAATCACAAACTCCCCTTGTCCTTGTAGTTGACATGGTGACTTCTTCGTGTACTATTGCTGGTGCTTTTTATTTTGTGTTTGTGGTCTTATTTAAAAGGTTGGTGATGGTGTTGTTATTTGTGGAAAATTTCATTTCAATGTCTTTGCCATGCCCTATTGCTGATGCCTAGGCACTACCAACCATTGCCACATGCTATCACACCCACAATGGCAACCTTCCCTTAGCTCTTACTCTTGTAGTCGACAACTCGACATGATGACTTTTAGATGGGCTATTACATGTGGAATAAAATTTATGATTTATTGATGTTTTTTAATGTGTTTGTGGTCTAATTTGAGATTGCTAATGTTATTTGTGGAGAAATCCAAACTTACCCTTTTGCCCCATATCATTCAAATCCTTTAGTGGTGGTGGAATCCTATGAAACATGGATGCAAGTTGAGGTAGAGTTAAATGTAGATCTTTCAAACATTGTACGTACTATAAGAAAAGTGATCATAATTGGACAAATTGTTTGGAATTATTGAGATATTTACATATTTTTGTTATAGTGATTATTACTAAAAATGGAATATATAGAATTCTTCACTGGCATGGTCTAAGAAGCATGGACACGGACACGGACACGGGGATACGACACGGCAGGATACGGCAAATTCTAAAAAACTTGGATACGGATACGGCTAGGATACGGCATGATAAAAAAATAAAAATAAAAATTATTAATTATAAATATTAGATATTTTATAAAATTCATTAAATTAAATTAAATTAAATTAAAATATTTTATTTTATAAAATAAATATACATTATTTATTTATAAAATAAAAATATTTTATTTTATTTTATTAAAATATTTTATTTTATTTTATTAAAATATTTTATTTTATTTTATAAATATATTTTATTTTATGCACATCCCCACATAAATATGCCCGCTCCTGCCTCCCCCTTAAACATGCCCGTCCCTGTCTCTCTCCTCAATTCGTGCCGCCCCTGCCTCTCCCCTCAATTCGTGCCGCCCCTTCCTCTCCCCTCAAATCACGCCCGGTCCTGCCTCTCCCTCAAATTGTGTCCGCTCCCTGCCTCACCCTCAAATCGCGCCTGCCCCCTGCCAGTGACCAACGTCGCCCATGCGGCAACGTTGGCCACCCGACGTTGTCGGACGTCGGGCACTATAGGTATGGATACAGCTGCCGTCTGCCAACGCAACCATCTGATACGCCACGTGGCGTATCAGATACGGATTATGCAATGATACGCCACGTGGCGTATCGGACATGTATCCGTGCCATGTCCGTGTCGTGTCCAGGTGTCGGACACGCGGACACGGCGGTAGGGAGCCGTGTCCGTGATTTCTTGAGCATGGTAATAGCAAATATTTTTCATCCTCCAGGTTTGACAACTCTTATTGTTCATCTTCTCACTCAATACTTATAAGTAATTGACCGGGAATAAATAGTCATATCATAAATAACTATTTTTTATTTATTACTTTAACTATTGCTTCCTTAATATTGTTATCATTGATAGTAAAATATTTAAAATTCTTGGCAATAACCATAATGGTCTTTGTACTTTATTTTTATTTTGGTTATTATTTATTTTGAATTCCCAGACAATTTTTTGTTTGTAAGTTGTCTCGCTAAACAAATCAAAAATTACATCATTATTTTTTCTATTAAAAAATTTTTCATGATGATTCTCAAACCCTCGTTAAAGAGGTAATTGAATTCAACCACGTGAACTCTTTTTTTGGGTCAACAACTTTCTTGCAACGGCTCAAGGAAGTCTTTGGGTGTGATTATACAAATATTGATATTTTGGATCTCATAAAAATTTTGAAATTAAATATATTTGAGTGAGAATGATATTGTAATTATTGATTATTAGGGAAATCTTAATGTTGTTACATATATTGAATGTTGTGTTTTGATGCGATAACAAATATTTTTATCAAATGGTAATGTGTCCCATTTGAGATTTATTAGACATGGCTTTTTTGATTTTTGGGATAAGATTGTTGAGATATAGATCTCTCACAAACTTTATGCAAAAGTGTGAGTCTCATGAATTGAGAACCACTTCCAAATATTTTTAGGATAATTTCTAAGATTATAAGTTCTTTTCTTTAGTTGGAAATTGGAATGCATACTATACTTGAGTGTGATTGTTCTTATATTTTGTATTCTCCACTTTGTTATTCTTTTATGGTAAAATTAAAAATTTTGGTTTTAATTATAAAAAATATATTTTAGAATTTGATTATGAGTCTGTTAGATAGGAAAATATATTATAATTTTTAATTTTGTCTACAAGAACTGTGTGAGTAATGATTTTTTTCAATTTGATTCATTTAGATATCTAATGATCTAATAGAATTGAGACTTGAGATAATGTTAGTTATTTTATTAATTTTATTGATGATTATATTTACTTTTTATAATTTTTTTTTCAAATTGAAATTTAGATTTTTTTTATTTTTTAGCTATTTTATAAAATAATTAAAGATAAATTTAATAAAAAATCAAAATTATAAGAAGGGATGCTACTCTAAAATATATGCATGAAGTTTTTAATATTTATCATACTCAGCATAAGATTATACATCAAATTTTATGTGCTGGTACACCTCCAAAAAAGAGATCCCAAAAGTAATAATAAATATTTGGTTGAAATAATTATAATATTTTGTTGAAATGTTTTTGAATATTTTTTAAGAGATATGGTGTCAACTGCTAACTATCTGATCATATGAAAGATTTCAGTTTAATAAAGCTGAAAAAATTAAGTGTTGAAAAATAAGTGTTGAAAAATTAAGTGCTGGATTTTATAAGAATTGAATTTGTATTGAAAAATTATTTAATAAATTATTATTAATTTAATGCTAAAGATAAATATATTATTTGATAACTTTAAATACTGAATACTGAAAATGATATATTTTACATATTTATCCTTATTATCATTACATTACATATTATCCAACATAAATCGAATTTCTAATAAAATTTTTTTTCACTACAATTATTAATTATTAAAAAAAATAAAATTTACTAAAAATATATCTATAAATAAATCATAAATCCAAAAAAAAAAAATAAAAATATTTAAAAAATAACCAATAAAATTTAAACTCTTTAAAATTATCCAAATTTTTTTAATATAAATATAAATATTAATAAATAATTAGTTGATTTGTTATTTTATTTCTTAAATTAATCATGAAAGAGAATTAGCGTTAAGGTTTCTAGTGATAAAAAAAGGAGAAGGATGAGACAGATTCACAAAATAAACAGTAACTTAAATGAACAAACAAAAAAAAAGGAAAAAAAGGACAAAATGATAACTTTAAAAAAATTATGTGGAAAATGTTCTTCATTCAATATTAAGTAGGTCTCTACCTACTTAATATTTTCAATGCTATTTCACATAAAATTTTTAATTAACAGTTCCCAAATATTTTTTATCAAACACATTGATTTTTCAAATTATTAAAAATTTTTATTTTAAATGGATTGAAAAAATTAAGTGGCTTATCAAATAACTCCTTCAATCCTTTTTTATTGTGCATTTTTTAGGTCTTGTAATTTCAAAAAAAAAACAATCTAGTTTCTCTCTCAAAGTGTGAGCATATACTTTGTTTCAGATATTGCTTTTGGACATGATAATATGATATTTTTTTTTATTATTTTGGTACCCAAAAAGGATACATGTATTATTTTGAGATTGATAGAATACTAATAAATATTATTTAATTTTTTAATCATAACTCATTCTTTAAGTCGTCTTGATTAGATATGGATTTGGAAGTTAATCTAAAGTTGTTACTTCTTTACTTTTTTGGCATCTCCATTTGGTTTCCAACTAGAAGAGATAATAATACTCAATTACTTTTCAATTAGTTAGATCATGTTATAATAATTCTCATCTTGAGCTATTATTGTATGTATTAAAATATATAAATTGAGTTGATTCTGATTTTGATGGAGAGATCGAGGATTCTTTTGAAGAGGAATATTTTTCTAGCTTAAGTGTGATAGTAGTTTTAGAGTTCATCATAGTTTCAATTCAAAATGACTTGTAAGCTAGTATATATGAATTTTCATGATTTTATGTTTATTTCTAAAATAAACGAACCTACTCGATTTATTTAAAATCAAGAGACATTTTCAAACAAGTCAGAAGATCTAGAATAAAAGAATTTACTCAGTTTATTTAAAATTAAGAAAAGTTTTCAAATAAGTTAGAAGATCTTACAAATAATTCCTCCAATTTTGGTGTTCTAATTGCTTTCTAAAAAAAATAAATAAGTTGTGCTCATTAGCCTATTTCACAAGATTTATCTTAGTCATCTCTTAATTTTGAAAAGGAATATTCTCCTAGTACATGTATGATAATAGTTATAGAATTTTTTTTAGTCATAACTATAAATGAGTTTTACATTTTTTTCACCCTATTCCCAATCCCCCCTTACCTACCTCAAGGTAGATATACGTGATAAACTTTTATACTGGTCAATCATCTTAGTAATAATTACGATCAAACGCGTTTAATTTTAGAATTCTTATGAGATTTAATTTATTAGTGATGGTTTAAACGTATTAAACTCTAGATGAGTTGGAATCTTAGAGATTTTATTATTCAAGGCTTTGCTTCTATTCCATTATAAAAGAGTCTACTTAGTTTATTCAAATCCATGAAAAGCATTCCTATAAGTTGGGAGATCATGTAGTTAATTTTTCTGATATTGTTCTTTCAATTGTTCCTTGGAAGAAATAAATATTTTGTATTTATTATCATATCTCGTAAGTTTTATCTTACTCATGTTTTTTATTTTTTTATTTTTTATTATTTCTCTTAATAATGTTTAGATACTTAAATGTTCTTTTGTGGTAGTTTATCATCTTGGATGACACTAGATGATGATGGTGAAAGATTGATCATGATAATGAGTTGAAAATTACCTAATTGGATAGTACCTTCAGTCATAGTTTGTAATATAATATCTTGAAAGGTTAAAATATTTTATTAGAATTGAGGTGACTTATAATACTAAATGCTATACTACCACAGGCCAAAAGCATGTTACCGGATCTTGCAAAAAATTTTGTTTATCATTGTATGTCCCTAAAGTTATAATATGATTTTTAGTCGCAAAAAAAAAAGATTTTTTTTTGCAAACAATATCTTATGTGGCTTTGATGTTGATATTAGGGAGAGAAGCTTCTAGGAAGTCTTGGTGGCTTGTTTTCCAAGTCTTGGAAGCCAAAAAAGACTCGGCCAATCACCGGCCCAGTTACTTCAAGAGGTTAGCTTTTCCTCTTTTTTTATACAACTCCAACCATGTTTCTTGTTCTTAATTTGGACTTCAATAACATGTTTACACTTTATTCCTATCCATGCAAATGCTCACAATTGCTTCCTAAATAGGCATGTGCCATTATAAAATTCAAGAGGAAAGCTTATCCTTGCATTGTCAATCCAAATTCAAGTTCAAAATTCAATAACATATTTGTTTCTCTTACAAATTCCCACAAATTTAACATATGCATATCCTCATTTACTTTTTGCATTCAAGTTTTTAATACTATATATCTTCTTTTATGTCTCTCATTAATTTACTATGCTTAATTTATAAGAGATGTCTTTTTAACTATGTTCTCTTTAGAGATGATACTTAGATAATTTCAAATCCTATTATATATATTATTTTGTTTTATGTTTGTTTTTTATTTAATATTATTTTTATATTCTATGAATATGAGTACTCGATGTGTATGTTGCATCAATCTAAATCGGAGGTTATTTATAGGTGCATAGTAGGTGTACATAGGCAAGCATAGTAGGGGTACATAGGCAAGCATAGTAGGTGTACATAGGCAAGCATAGTAGGTGTACATAGGCAAGCATAGTAGGTGTACATAGGCAAGCATAGTAGGTGTACATAGGCAAGCATAGTAGGTGTACATAGGCAAGCATAGTAGGTGTACATAGGCAAGCATAGTAGGTGCACAAAACATACAACAATGGTGTACTGATAGGCACGTGGTAAACCCTAGGTGCACAATAAACCCTAGGCATGCACAATTGACATGCACTATGTGCAATGGATGCTGATATTAGGCCCACAATATCCATAACAAGTGCACATATTAAATGCGCACAATGTGCAATGGATGCACACTATAGGGCATAAGAAGCAAAAAAAGTTAGAATTCTATACAATAGATTGTTTGTGGTGTGTCGGCATAATGTGTGACACTGACCTATTTTTGGTGATCATATTTGTGTGCAATAGATTGTGTAGTGTATCGGTGCAGTGTGTGACACCAACTCATTGTTGATGTTAATTTAGAAAGAAATGATATAATGGTAGGATGCAAATATAGGAAATTTCTTCTATATTCTAAATATTGTTAGAATAAAAAAACATATCAAAGAGAGAGAGATATATAGAACAATTATTTTTAGAGAAGAGAACAAGATAAATATAAGTTTTCGAGAGAGATATGTCAAATATCTATGAGTACATTAAACTTCTTTCTAAGATAAATGTATATTTTTATGTTTTAAACTCTTGAATTGAGTCAAGAGCTGATAGTCATATAACATATAATGACTCCTTATTTTTCATCTTTTCTTCTTGTTTTCAACATATTGTGATAAGAAATGACAATTTATCAAAAGTTTTTAGTTAACAATAATATTAAATTTGATATTTGATTTGTTTTTTTTTTTTTTGATATTCTATTATTAGTTTTCTTTTTATGATTAATCTTTCAAGATAATTTAATTTTGATTTTATTTTTTTATTAATATTTTCACGGATTGAAATATTTTGAGAAATCTTTTTTGTGATATTGAGCATGATGAATTATATATTCTTACTTCCTTGTTTAGTTAATCTTGATCAAATTAAGCATATTAAATTATGGTGTTAGAGATGTTTATATATTAGAATTTCAAATTCAAAAAATATATTAGAATTTCATATCTTATTTATCAATTTTTATCAGAGGGCCAATGAGGTTTAAAGGTGGATGGCACTTGGTGACGTGCAGGTGATGCCCAAGTTTCTCGAGGTTTAGTTTTTCAGCATTAATTTTTTCCTTGGTGATGTGTAGTGAGGGGTGTTGTGATGCCACGTTGGATTTGTGGTGATTTTCAAGAGTGATTGTTGTGGTTGTGATGTTACAGGGAATGCCTACATACATTAGGCAATATTTTGGCATTGAAGTTTCTCGAGAGGTAAGATTTTTTTTCTTAGATGAGATATATTTTATATATTTTGCCTAAAATTGGCATGATGGGATGTGTTCCAATTTACTTACTATTTGATCCGAGCGTAATTTTATCTATAAATGTTGTCTCTTCAATTATTTTTTATTCATATATAAAAAAATTATAAAAAGATTGAATTATCTAATAATGATCAGATTATATATTATTTATTTTATTAATGTAATTAGATATTTTCTAAATTCTCTCAGATAAACAGACTCATTGATCCAATTCTATGGGTTCTTAAATATGTGGAGAGAATTTCAGGATGTTGGATTTTTTTCAAAGATCAGGAGTATAATTGGGATGGGGCGTGCTTAGATTTTAGCCATGATTTAGTGATTACTTATACATGCTTCATCGAATTAGTTGTTTCCTGGAGAAGTTATGGTTATTTGTTCATAGGCTAATAGTATTTTATTATGCCAATCAAACATCTTGATACATTATTTCTAATTTAATATTTTATGAGCAAATAAAATATATGGAGATTGATTATTATTTTATACATATGCGAGAAAATTCAGGATGATTCAATGGTTTTCATCTATGGTTTATAGTGGTTGAATTATAGTTGTTTTTTTTTTTTTTTTGAAAAACTAAGAGCAACATCAATGAGAATTGCTATATGGTTTATCCCATATAGCAATTCACAAAGTGATTGTAAAAAAAATAAAAAATCTTACTACAATGTAGTTGACATCAGAGGTAGTAAAATGTCATCTAAGGTTCTGGGGTGTCATATTTGGTAACTTTGGAGGGAGAAAAGAGAATATGCAAAATAACAGTTATGGCTACTATGTATCTCAACAGCTCTCTCACAAGGAGTTGAAAAAAAAAACACCCCATTTTGGCACTTATCTTTGAAGTAAAGATATTGTTTAAGGGTGCCAAAATACTGTTCAAGTTTCCAGAATAATATTTGACACTTGTTTTTTTGGCAACTTTCCTTGGAGTTGCTTTAAGTGATTATAACATGCATGTATCAACTTGAAGAGGAGTGTTGAGGTTTAATTCAGTTTGTTAATTTTTTTTATTATTTTGGGTGGTGAAAACATAAATTCTCTCTCTCTCATTCATGAAACCCTAAATGTGTGGATGAATTGGCAGAGAGAAGAAGTAGCCACCTGGAGCAGATGTTGATGATGTCTGGATTGCGTCGTCCAGTCAAGGGATTGGCCATCAGTGGCACACCACCTCCTCCACCAGCGACAACCAGTGCACTTCACAAAGTGGGGGTGCGTGTCTTCCCTTGTGCATTGTGCGGTGCAGATTGAAAAGAGTTATTTATTGGCATTCTTGTCCAACGGCCAATCTGACACTACTATTGATTTTGTTGAATATGCTGGCCATCCAGATTGAAAAGAGCAAGCAGGATGATGCACTATCAGATTTGAGTAATATATTGGGCGACCTGAAAGGGATGGCTATTGACATGGGAACCGAGATTGACAGGTTTTTTTGTTTTTATGCTTGAAATTTTCAATATTTTTTTTTTATTTTAAAAAATACTAATAAACAATTAAATCATATATATATATATAATGTCTTGGTGTGATGACATCAGAAATCAGACATTATTTTTCTAATTTTTTGGGATAAAACTGCAAATATATTAATTTCTCATATATATATATATATATATCATGCTAAGCAGGAATATTGTGCACTAGGTATAACCTTGTGTGTGTGTGTGTGTGTGTAGTATTTAGTGCACAAGGTTTTCATTTTAGCACGAGACCTATAAGAAGTTAATATTTTGTTAGATTTATTGTAAA
Source organism: Sapria himalayana (assembly GCA_029783825.1). Classification (NCBI taxonomy): domain Eukaryota; kingdom Viridiplantae; phylum Streptophyta; class Magnoliopsida; order Malpighiales; family Rafflesiaceae; genus Sapria; species Sapria himalayana. The sequence goes on along the minus strand of JAREIK010000403.1, from coordinate 2,209,585 downwards.
CATTTAGATTTTTCAGGTGATCAGTTATTATATTAATATCCGTACTTAAACATATTTAATTTAGGAGTTTTTATGAGATCTGATATATTAGTATTTATATAATGACACACACACACGCGCGTGCGCGCGCGTTTGTGTGTGTGTGTGTGTGTGAATCAAATTAAAGTGAATTTTATCTTGGTTAATGTATTGAACAAGTCATGGTGATATGTAAGTTTGTTTGCATCTCAACTAATCCTACTATTGGACTAATCTGTGGGGGCATGCAGATATACATATGTGCGTGTGTTTTGGCGGTAGAATTAATGGAATTTGTGTTGATGTTGCAGGCAAGTCAATGCCATGGACAATCTCCAAGATGATGTGGGCGAGCTTAGCTTCCGGGTAAAAGGTGCTAACCAACGGACTCGTCATCTGCTCAGAAAGTAGTAGAAATGAGAATTCTCTATTTCAAGTAGACTTGTAATGTGCAAGTGTTTCTCACCAAGCACAGCCACAAATACTTACGTGTGTGTGCGTGCGCGCGTATGATTGTAATCCTTCTCTAGTTAATAATATATTTTGCCTTAATTCCATTCCTACTGTGATAGTTGCATGTTATTTTTCTCGATGATAATGTGTGATGATGCATTGGTACGAGGGAGCATATTTTGGATTTTGCTTGAAAATTATTTTTCAAATTATATTTGAATAAATAAATTTTAGAATCAAATAAATTTCTAGTAAAAGTTAATTTTTTTTCATAGGAAGTAATCAAAAAAAAAAAAAATTCTTTTTTGATGATTCTATTAAAATTTCGATGTTGTTGTATTATATGTAAATAGTACAATGGATGAAACATGGTTGAAATATAGACATAAAAATAGATTGAGGATTATTAGTAGCTCTTAGAGCATGATTTTTTGATGCCTGCCTGATTAACAAATTAGTACAAAGAAAAAGGTTAAAAGCTTATTTTAGGTTGTAACTTTTTTTTTTTTTTTTTGAGATATGTCCATCTCCTACAAAAATACATATTAGACAATAGTCGAATTTTTGAATAAACCTTGGCAGACTAGAGAAACTTAGGGTTTCAGAACTATTATGTTAAACTTTGGTACCAAATTAGAAATCTTAGAAAAATGGAGTGCACGAGGATATGTTGAATTGCAATAAAACACTTAAGTTTGATGAGGTAATGTATACACTGTAAACAGGGTTCTCTACACCTTTGGATTATTTCTTAATAGTCAGGAGTATTCCATGAGCCTCATGTATAATTTTACATCAAATGGTAATTTGAGGTAAGAGTATGCAAAATAGTTATAATTAGTGATTGTGCTCAGCGACCAAGTGTCTTCGTCACAAATTTTGGTATTTGAGTCAAAACGGATGAATAAATTTGAAGAATATAATAAAATGAAAAAGGGAATTCCCATAATACCCCTATGTGAATAGTTGAAAATAATTGTGTACAACTTATTTTTTTTGATATACCAGTATGGTTTTAAAGTTTTAATAAAGCAGCGTATAAGATCTTTAACTAGGTTTTGTGGTCATCCGTCATCATTTAATATAACTAGGTCGAATTGGAAGTTTTGCCTATGGTCCACACACACACACACACACACATGAAAGACTTGGATCTAAATAAGTTGACCTAAAACAAAATATTAAATATGTTAGGGAATGAAGCAATCTGAGAACTAAGGATTTAAAATTGCTACTAATAATTGATTTTAATTATTTTCACTAGTGAATGCTATGTTATTTATTTTTTATTATTTGATGATTAGTAATAGTTTAAATTTGAGGGAGTGATAATTTTAGGAAATTAGAGTTATTATTTTCTCTCTCTTTTTTTTAATTTTTGTACAAAAAAAAAGAAAAAAGTTTTATTTTTTATTGTTTACACACACACACACATTTCATAATAATTTACTTATTGTAATTTTTTTTGACACATATTCAATCCATGTTTAGATGATACACAGCTCATTTATATATTAAGTGTTGACAGTGTGTATTTGCATGAGTCGTTAAAGTTACACATCATCATCATCATCACAATCAATACCCTCTTCGAACAATTATTTCTCTCAATAGCTAGCAACGGGAGTGGTATGAATGTTCACATATTTAATTTTAAACTATGCCAATAATTACTAGTTCATAACAAGATAAGTTCAATCACTAGTAGAAATGAGGTATTGAAATTAACTAGTGATGAAATCAGATGAATTAACTAGTTGTTGGTTGTTAATGTAATTTTGTTTTGATAAATGGTATTAATTTTTTTTATGGCAACGTCAAAATTTTGGAAATTATATAAAATGAAATTTCATTCAAGATTATAGACTCAAAATGTTTTCTAATTTGAACCTCTTACGAGCAATTCCCCTTCAATGAATCTCATTTCTGAAACTTTTGTCAATAGTTCACCACCTTTAAAACAAAACCATCATTCCTTCTCTCACAAACAACTTAAGCGGAATTAAAGTTTCACACATTTAATTCTTAACAAGACACATAACAACTAATTATTCTCGACCAAAATTAAGTACAAAATAAGTTTCATCACTACTAGAAATGACTTGTTGATATTAACTAGTGATGAAAACATGTGAATCAATCGATATATTGAATGTAGAATTTTTCTTTTGATTTCTAACAGTGTTGCTTGTTTATGTATTTTTTTTTTATTAAATATGATTTTTTTTAGGGCCAAATCAAAATATTGAAAATAATATACAAGGATATTTCTGTATAGACTATCAATTAAAATCATCAAATGTTTCTTATTCTCACGTCATACGAGCAGCAATCAATTACAAAATCTTCTTTTTTTAAAACTTTTATCTTTGGTTCAACACTTCTCAAATGGAATCGTCATTTTCCCCCTCAAACTATTTTTTATTTAAATAACAACTTAATCGGTATGAAAGTTTACATATTTAATTTTTAATTTTACAAGTACTTTATAGTTCACATGCAATGTAGAGTGCACGATAAGTTAAAACACTATTAAAAATGAGGTAATTATAGTACTAGTGATAAAAATAGGTGAATAAATTATCTTGAATAAGCAAATATTTTGATCGATTTCTTGTAGATATTACTATTTGTTATAGTATTTTCATTTTATTTTATGAGATTTAATTTTTTAGAAGAAAATAAATGTTTAAAAATGATATAAAAGGAAATTTAATTCTAAGATATCACCTTAAATTTCGTTCTCATTCGAATCTCTGATGAGTGGTTCCCCTTCACCAAAAATTTTGTTGCAAAACTTTCAATCTCTTATTCATCACATCTCAAACATTTCTTCACTTCTAATGATTACTTCTCTAAATAAAAACTTAAGTGGTGCAAAGGTTCACATATCAAATTTTTTATACTACAAAACAATTGATAGTTCTTAACCATTGTTACATATAAGAAAAGTTCCATCACTCCTGGAAATGGCATATTGATAAAGACTAATGATAAATATGGTTGAATCAAATGGTACCTTTACTAGAAAAGTTACTAACTACTTTCTAGTATATATTATTGCTTGTTATTTTGTTTTTGTTTTATTAAATATGACTTAAGTTTTTAGGCCAAAGTCACATTTTTGAAAATGGTAATCAAGGAATTTTTTTTCTTGATTGGTGACTCATACATTTTTCTTTTTCAAACCCCCGATGAGCCATTCACCTTCACTAAATCTTTTTTTTCCCAAAGTTTCATATCTTGTTCAATACCTCGAAAATGGGACAATGATTCCCCTTGTACAAAACATTATTTTTTAACTAACAACCTAAGCAATATCACATTTATGTTTAGCTGTTGCAACGAGTTATTGGTAGTTCAAAATCAAAAATTAATACAAGATAATTATAGCACTACTAGAAACTTGGTATTGATTGTGACTGGTTATGAAAACATGTCAGTCAATAGTTATCTTGAATGACAAAGATATTGATTACTTTTTGAAGTTGTTATTTTTTGTTTGTGTATTTTTATTATAGTAAATGAGATTCAAAATTTTAGGACAAGATTAAATTATTGAAAATGGGATACTAAAATATTTATTTTTTGATTATCAACTCAAAAAAAATCCATTCACACCTTTGATGAGAGGTTCCCCATCATCAAATCTTCTTTTCTAAAAACTTCATCTATAGTTCATGACCTACCAAATGGAATTATCATTCCTCCTTTTCCAACCATTATTTCTCTTACCAACAACCTAAGAAATTCAACATTTCATACATTTAATTTTTAATAGTACAAGTAGTTGGTTGTTCTTAACCAAAGTTAAAATACAAGAAAAGTATCATTGTTGCTTAAAATGTGATATTGATAGTATTTGGTCATGATAACATGTGAATCAACTATTATTATGAATGCGAAAGACACTAATTTTTTCTAAGAATGAATGAACTTGGGCAGTCATTCCAATAAACAACTAGTTTGAGTAGCTCCTTCCAAGAAGAAGCGAGCTTGGGCAACTCCTTACAAAAATGAGGGAGCTTGGGCAGCTACTTCCAAGAATATGCAAGTTGGAGCAACTCCTTCCATGTACGAGCTTGGGCAGCTCCTTCCATGAATGAGCTTGAGCAGCTCATTCTAGAGGCAAGACATTATGATTTTTGTCAATTCCAATGCCTTTCAAAAATTATTGAGCTTCACCACGGGCAAGGCCCTTTTGCCTTGGCATCATGGTGCTCAAGATCTAGGCACGATTGAGGCATTTCTTTAATAATTATGGATTCAACAAATATTTTATGCTGACTCTCATGTGCATAATATTGTAGCTAAACAGAAGAATAAATAGACGATTGAAACTATTAGTACACTTCTACAACGTAGAAGTGTTCTTATATGTACTTTAAGTAAAATAATATTAAATTACTAATTTTTCAATCAATTACATGCTATTTTTATCTTTCTAGGTTGTATTATATATTAGCTTATGTATTTAAAAGTGAAACTATTTTATTTTCTGTAGATATTTTTTGGATAAACTTATAATATTTAATATCTCTCTCCTAGTAGAGAAAATATGACCACACAAGCAATGAAGTGCACATTGTTTCGGTAATATTGTACTCATAAAGAGTATGAGTATGATTTTCTAGAAACCAAATAATTTATTATAAGTGACAAAATGGTTTTATTAGGATGTCAATTTTCAAGGACTGGATCCAAGACATATTTTTAGATACTATAATGGTATTTACCATGTCTTATTGTTACTTCCTTGTAGAGTGACAACTAAACCTACTCCTACACTTGATACAACAACCATCATGATTGATCTTTAGGAGAGTGGTGGACATCTCCTAGTGCCTCATTAGACTATAGTTCTGTTGAGGCTCCTTGAGGTGTGTTTGAGGGAGGAAGCTTCTAGTGAGAGTATCCCACAATATATGAAATGTGAGTCTCACCAAGAGAAGATTAGGATTGAGAGAATTGATGATTATAATTGAAATGTATATAATAGACAGATACGTATGTCCATAAAATTTTTGAGTTGAGAAATCTACTTTGTCTGTTGTTCTAGTTCATAGTGTTGACTTGATACTTATGATTTCTTTATGGAAGGAATTAATGATATATTATACTTTATACTTCATGTCACATGTATATTTTTACTCTAATTTTAATATTATATATTCTAGTTTTTTATTTTCTATTAATAATTATATGTTTCTAGATATTATTTTTATTACTGTTAGTCATTTAGGATGATGTCATGTTATGTTGAATGAACTAAAAGTAATAACTTCTTTACAATACATGAGATCTTGTTTCATGGCTTTTAGATATCTCTATAGTGGGATGATTGTGAGTGTGTATAATGAAGACTAGACTTGAAGAAAAGGTTGATCGGCTTAAAATTAGTTTAGTAGCAGGGAATTTATATAGATTTAAATTTTTGATTATTGAGATACTTCTCTCATGTGATGAATATGATAACTTTCATATTATTACTTTCTCTTATTATGGCTAAGGTTGCTTATTTATCATTTAAATATAAGAAATATAATTTATTATAGTGATCTTGAAGAGATGATATATATGTAATATTCATCCGATTTTACTATCTTAGAGAATGTGAGTATGATTTATAGAGTATGAAAGATTATGAAGTGAAACTATCTCCTAGATGTGATTCAATTATTTCTCTTTTATAGTTATTATTTTTGATCTTAAGAAATGTTTATGAAATTATTCTAGTTTTATCAATATAGATCATAAGGATAAGTTGTGATATTAGTAATATGTATTGATGATATTCTAATTAATATTGATGCTCAGTTGAATATATCTCAGCTAAAAGTATTATTGCATATCAGTTTTCAGTTGACTCACAACTTGGTCTAAGTGTGGAATTATTCATATATATCATTGATTCAGTTAAATTCTTCTTGATAAAGAAGAGCCGTAATATATTTGAACGGTTTAATAATTACTTGACATAATATCAATTTGTAATTAGTATTGTTATTCATTTTTTACATCTTCACAAGCAAATTCACATTGATGCTAGTTTTTTGGATTATTAGATATGAGAAAAGTGCTCAATGAGATAAGATTTATTTAAAAGACTATGGGTATAGAGTTGGGTAGAGTTCTACTCATATTCTAATTATCCTTCTGTGATAAAATATATGAGATTTATTATTGGATTTTATACTTTTCTGGGAGATAATTATCTTATAAAAATATAGTAGTCGGCTATTATTTGTAGATCAAATGCAAAGCTAGGATACTGACCTATGATATCGATTACTTGTGAGTTTAATTGAATTAATTAGTTTTTGTAGGAGTTGGCCTTATCAATCACGAGGTCGGTGAAATTTCATTGTGATAACGAACTAGCAAATCACATTGTTGGTAATCTAGTGTTCAATAAGTAGAATCAAAATATCGGGATTGATTGTGATTTAATATGAATAGAAAATTCATATAAATTTCATAGCTACAATTTTTGTGCATGCCAGTGATCAGATTGTTAATATGTTCACAAAGAGAATGTATTGCAAATGTATCTCCTTTCTTCTAAGCCTTGTTTGTAATATGTATGCATTAACTTGAATGAGAGTATTGAGATTTATCACTTTTTTTATTTTATATTTTATTTATTTATTATTTTTCTTCACTCGGATTTCAGCTCTTGGCATGTGGGATGCACCAATCCCCCCCCCACACACACACATATATATATATATGTATGTATGTATGTATGTATGTATATGTATGATTTCTTTTATTCTTTCTAAAGTATAATGAATTAGTTTTTTCCTATTTTTTATAACAATTGTAAATGTGACTAAATATGTTAATAAACTTAGATATACTTATATCTTTTTTGTTATTCTATATTTGGTAAAATTGATAGCAAATGCTAACAGTTTAGTTGAATACCAATTAATGAAAGTAAGAAGTTACATAAAGTGTATGATTTTTTTATGTATGCGAAAGTTTTTGTGATAAATATGACTACATATATTTATGAACTTATAATGCTTTCCTTATTTGCTATTTTATTATAAGTAAAAGTGGTGAAGGGGATAAAGAAAGTAAATTGTGTTGGACAGCAATTGTCAAAGTTGATGAAATATTTGAAGTGATTGATTTTCAAGAATTTAACATTTATTTATGAATATAAAAAATTGGATAAAATGTGAGAATTTCATAATTAATACTCATTTGATGGACAAGGAGTTGATATTGAATATTTTTTACATTTGAATTTGATTCATTGAATGATGATGATATGATAGAAAATGATTTATATTGAAATATTTAAGTAAAATTTATTGAAATATTATTTTATGAATTTGTTATAATATTTTATCATCATTATTAACCTCAATCAAGTTTTATTCCAACTACTTTGTGTTTGTTATATAAATTTTATTTCTCTAATTAATTCTATTAAAAATCATATTTACTCTTAGCTATTTAGTTGTTGAATCATTGTAACTTTGACCCATTTCCTTCAAGGGCTACATATAGTTCATTTTTTTTTCCTTCACTCAAATAATCTCACACTTCCATGCTCCAAATCTCACACTTCCTTTACTCAAATAATCTTATCATCTATATGAGTTATTTTATTTTATTTTTCTAATGATTTATATTTTAATTTTATCATTCATAATCTTATCACACAATCATCTTACAATCATCATGTTTGTTATAGTTATCTTTTAAATATGTTGCTTCTTGGTTACTTTATATTCAATTTCATATAAAATGATTTATCATATAACCATTCTATAAACTTTTCCATTTTATCTATTTAGTAAATGTCTATAACAAAAAAAATTCTCGATGCAGCTCTTGATTTGATCCATATAACCTTAATCTTCAGTGATACATTTTTTGTCAATCTCTCAGTCTTTACTTAATATAGAGCCTATATACTTAAAATTATTGGCCTTTAATATTTCTTATTTATCCATTTTGATTACAATATTACTATCACTCTTAACATGATTAAACTCATATTTCAAGTATTTTGCCTTGTAATGACTAATCCTAAATTCTATACACTCGATTGCAATCCTCTAAATGTATAGTTTCATGCCTTATCATTTTTTAATATTATCAACTAATAATATGTCATCTGCAAATAATATACATCAAAATATATCTTCTTTAAGGTCTCTTATCAATTCATCTATAATTAGCATAAAAATGTAAGGACTAAGTAATTATCCTTAGAGTAGTAACACATTTATTAGAAACTCACGAGTGATGCCTTGAACTTATTTAATCTTGGATATCACTTCCTCACACATGTCCTTGACTAGCTCAATAATATACATCAAGATATTACACTCAAGACATTTTATTTATATTTCTTGATCATTGTCTAAGTATGCAACCTTTATAGTAAATAAACCTTACATAAATATAAATTAATTCTCTAAAATCCTTATTTTTTTTTCTTTGTATGTGTTTAATATTTTTTTTTCTGAAGTTTCACAGTATGACTCTTGAGTTTAATATCTCAATAGTGATTATAATCTTAAATGTCTCATTTATTTTATGAATAGAAATTATAATATTTTGTTTTCATTCATTTGATAGCTTTTCAGTTCTCATGATCTTATTAAATAACCTCATCAACCTAATCATATATTTTTTTATGATAATCCTTCAAACTTCAATAATAATAATGTCAGACCTTAGAATTTTTTTTTTGTATTGTTTTTCTTGAGAGCTTATTTAATTTCTATGAGTTTTATCTTTACAACATGTTTAGAATTATTCAGTTCTCTGCTGCTCTCAATATTTAAATTTGAATTCATAAACTTATGTAAAAGATCATTAAAAGATATCCACAATTTCACTTTGACTTCATCATTTTTATTAGGATCTAGTTATTTTTATTCTTGATATATTTTGCCTAATTAATATTTCAACTCTTCTTCTCCCTCATCCTAGCTAGGTTATAAATATTATTTTCAAATTCATTATATATAGTTTATCATATACCTTATTATATGTCTAAAATTAAATTTCTTTCATTATTCTTTTGATTTTTTTTTTGCCTTACACAACTTTATAATGTATTTATTTTTATTATTATGTATTTTTTTTAAATATACTTATTTCTCTTTAATAAATTATTGAACCTCAAGTTTTTCATAATCATGTTTCTTTATGCAAGTAAATATTTATTTTAAACACTTAAAATCTCTTCAAATATATTTTATTTATACATATTTTCACTTCATCCTATTTAATATTTGCATCTACAACTAATAATCAACAAATTTTGTTATAAATTTTTTTTTGAAATAATTTATTTATTTTAATTTTAGGTTTTACTATTTTATTTGCTAATATTTATTTAGAAGTATAACTAAGCTGTGACGGGCCAACATTATCCATTTTTTGTGGCCCAATTAGACCTCCATGTTGTGACCAGCAAGACATGGTTTATAGCACAGGCTATGTCATGTTAGTACAACTCCAAAAAAGGAAGTTCTACTTGGAACAACCCATCTACCTGCCAATTGCCTATGTCATGTCAAGCTACACCAAACTCACCATTATCATGTACGTGGCATGACTCAAACCCAGGTAATCTGGTTTCATTTTAAACTAGGTTGGTTTCATTCCAAGTTAGCCTGACATCATTCTAGGCTAGCCTAGCATCATTCTAGGCTAGGTTGGGTCACCTCTAGCTCCAATCAAGCTTAGTTATTGTTGTGATGATAGTTTTTTATATTGTGATGATATATGTGTCTTTTGCCTACTATTTTGTTTGGCATTCTTGTTTTGTTTATGTATTATTTGTTCAATTATTGACTAAGAGTGAATACTTCAAAATCAAAAGTTATTTTGTTCAAAAAAATGATTAGCATATAAAACATGTGCTTATTAAAGTGAACATATTTTTTAAATATGTCTCACTGTGTGGCATATTTTTGCTAGTTGCAATTAATATACAAACATGTATTTTCACATATATCCAATATGAAAAAAATGTATTGAATCAAACATAAGTTCATGAAGAAAAAAATTGAGTTCTAAAGTATCTAATCATCTTAATTAGCTTTATGATCCAGTATTGATTGGATGAGCCTACTCATATAGACAAAATGACAAATTGATCAGAGTTGATCATATGGCAAGTTTAGCCTCAAGCTACATATGACATCATTGTTTTGTGTCCACTACTATTTTGCAAATATGAAAGATCTGTTATGATATTTTACAGAAATAAATTCCTCATTTAAATATTGGTTTACATGTTTTCAAAAATTGTTAGACTCAATGGCATGGTCAATTGTGGTATTTGGCATGAGCATATTTGCCAAAGAGTAATGCTACCTGTGGAGCAAGTTAAAGTTAGCAAAGGAAGTCCTCTGGTTACTTGTCTTCTAGAAGGGCTTGGTGGTAGGCAACTTATTATTTTTTAAAAATTTATAATATATAATTTTTTGTTTTGATCATTTTGTTTGTAATTTATAAATTTCAATTAGTATTATGCAATGGAAAAACTCTATTGGTAGCAACCATTAGTCTCAACAATTATTTTCCATTTGTAAAGATCATATGACCAACTCCATATTATAATATGTCTCCTATATTACATGCCCAAATTGGAAATTTCTATATTGCATTGTACTTGAATACAAAATAATAATAATAACAAAGTTGAAATTATAATTGTTGAGTTTCACAAAAAAGTTGACCAATAAATTATTTACATGAAAAATATTTTGTCATTGATGTTTGTATTTTATACGAATTTAAATAATGTCATCAAAATTAATATTGAGATAACATGAAAATTTATTGGGGAAATTAGTATTTAAGAAAAAAAAAATATTTGTAAGAGAATTTAAATAATCACATAAAAATTAGTGTTAGAAATTGGGCTTGGACCGAACTTTTCACTAAACGTTAGCTCAAAAAGAGAGGTAACCCAAGCCATATATTTAATATGATAATAACTTGATTTTTTTTTATGTGGATCATATTTTAACATCCCGTTTCAAGTCCAATAATAGACATTTGGAGCATGCAGTTCACATAATCAGACATCTAAGAGTGACCTATAAAGCTTTAATATCATGTTAGAAATTGGGCTAGATAGCGAATTTAAAAGTCTTTAAAGAATATGTGTTGGGTAGTAAAAATAAAAATAAAGCTATTCCCAATGTTTGTAAGTCTTATGATTTAATTATCATAATTATTTTGTTTAGTTAACTAATTACTTATAAAAGTGATGGAAATAGCAATCCAATATTTTTTTTTCTTACTTGAAGAACTTCTTTGGGTTGGTTACTTGTGTAATCAAGCAAATATGAGATTGCAACAAATTTTATCTTTGTATGCAAAAATTTATTTTTTTTCAATAAATTGTTCTATCTTGTTCAGTGTTGGTGAGTAATTATTAAGTGTAATAAACTTATCTAGTATCTTGGTGATTTTAGAAACATTTTTTATTTATGAGGGTGCTCCTAACAATTTCATCATCTATATTTTTATGCATGTATTTATGTACATGTTCATTTTTATAAACAATAGTGAGATTATACCCACTTTTTATCTCTTTATTTTTTCTCTCGCTCTTTTTTCTCTTTGTTTTTCAATATATATTAAAGATATTTTATTGTAGCACATTGCCTTTGTCTACCTACTAATCCTAGTTGGCATTATTGTCAACCACCCCAATATAGGTGTAATTGGTAATATGTATGATAAAAATCTTGGCATTTGCTTTTATCTCTTAAGGATTTAAGTATTATGAGATGTTTTTCAAAAATAAATCATGGCATATTCTAGTGACTAGGTAAAGTATTTCAATGATGTTGTGGAAGCACCCTTGGTGACATATTTTTCTTGATGATCTGAATTGGTTTTGATTGACTCAATTTGACTGGACAAGTATATAATGCAAAAACATTATAATAAAAACAAAATTAGACAAGGATATAATGGTTGATATTGTGTAATTGGTGATTGCAGCTCATTATATTTGCATTGCTAGAATGTATTATTGGCTTTCTACTATTGTTGTTTTTGGCCACTATGTATTGTGAAATATTGTTCGATACACTACTAGCTTATTTTGTAGTAGAGGTGGAAAATGGGCCCTGCCCAAATGGCACACCAACCAAGGGGCAGCCTAACATAGCTTGATTACTCATTGGAATCTAGGTTGTTCCTGGTCAAATCGTGTCAGTGAGCAACTAACCTGAATAGTATTTTTGGTTACTCCATTTTGTTGTCTAAGAAGAGACTATTATTGGCTCTTGTTTGGTGCTCAATTTGGTGGTGAAAGTCCATTGACCTGAGTCATGTCATATCAGGTTGATACATGTGTTTTTTGGTAGTTAATATAGTTGGGGAAATCATTCTTGTGAGTAATGCAGGTCAGAAAGAATTATCTGGTGGAAGTTGAATCCCACATCTTATATATGTAGAAATTGAAGCCCAAGTCACAAGGAATAATTTGTAACTATCTATAGACAAGAGTGGCATAAAGTTTTTATTGTTTTTTTTACATAAGAAAGAGTGTGAGATCTGGTTGTCTCATGTATTCTTCTAGTTTATTGTGTGTTTATAATTATATTACTTGGCTATTTGGTGGTATATTGATAGATTATGATAAAATAATATATCATCAACATTTTTCTTAGTTTTTCAATAAATTTGTTGACTTATTTTAGAGTATAGAAGCTATTTGATATATATTCTAAAATATTGTTATTTTTAATTTTTTAATATTTTTATTAAATTAATTTTATATTTTTTATGAAATGACTAAAAAATAAAAAAAAAATATGACATAATATCTATATTTCTCTTCTGGGTTTCATCTTTTTCTAGGTCCTAATATGTTTAAATGTAAGAGATTGAATGAATCTTTTGCTCATGTAGATCTATTAGGAAAGATAAGATATTCTATTTATGATTTCATATCTGACTTATTTTGTATTCTATGGTAGAATTTTTGTTAATATTAGGATCTAACATATCCAACTTGACTAGGCACAAGTTATCAAATTGAGATTGAACAAGTAATAAATAAATAATATTCAACTATATGGTGAGATATCTTAGTGTAGAAATAATAACATATAGGCCACATTTCTCAAATTCAGAGGTCTTTCTCAAAGTTTTTTGATCATCTTAATAAAAATTAGTGCGAGTGAAAATTGTTGATTAGAAAGGTAATTCATAAAAATTAGGCTAAGTGGGCAATTAAGAATTAAGATGATCAACGTAGACACGTAGTAAGTGTAGAAGCTATTTGATATATATTCAAATATATTGTCATTTTTAATTTTTAAATATTTATATTAAACTAATTATATATTTTTTCATGAAATGACTAAAAAATAAAAAAAATATTATAATAACAATACACCTCTTTTGCGTTTCATCTTTGCTAGGTCCTAATATGTTTAATTGTAAGAAATTGAATGAATCTTTTTATCATTTAGATATATTAGGAAAGATAAGATTTTCTGATATTATCTCATGATCACCATAATAAGTGTAGAAGGTATTTAATATATATTCCAATCACTACTAAAATTCACCCAATTATCGACCAATTATTTAGTCGGTAATTCAGTATTTTTTGGTCGGCAAACCTAATACTGACCATTTACCAACCAAAATATTTGGTCGTAACTTTGCTCATCGGTAATTTTTTTAACGACAAAAAATTAGTCGGTCAAAAAATTACCGACCATTTACCGACCCTCTACTAACAAACAATTATCGACTATATTCCGACAATTTTCTGACCAAATTATTTAGGTCGATACATGGTCTCCAAATGGTCGGTAATTAATGATCATTTATAGACCATTTACAAACAAACAATTACCAACTAAATTCCAATCATTTTCCGACCAAAAGCAGTTGGTCGGTAAATGGTCTCCAAATGGTCAGTAATTACCGACCGACTATAGACCATTTACCAACAAATAATATCTGACTATATTCTGATAATTTTCCGGCCAAAAATATTATGTTGATAAATGGTCTCCAAATGGTCGGTAATTACTGATAATTTACATGCCATTTACCAATAAACAAATTCCGACTATATTCTAACCATTTTCTAACTAAAAGCATTAAGTCGGTAAATGGACACAAAATAGATAGTAATAATCGATAAAATTGCGACCAAAAACTGATCAAAATCTTTTAAAATCATTGGTCGGTAATTGATCTCCAAAAGTATTACTGACCATTTGGTGACCTTTTACCGATCATTGATATTAAAAAATTTTGGTTGTTTTTTGGTCAAAATTTCGTCGGTAATTACCGACCAAATATTTTTTTTCCAGTTTTGATTTAGATATCTTGCTTTTGAAATATATACATATATAGAAATATATTCAGAATTCGCAACAAAAAAAAGTTCATTTAAAACCAGCAAACAACAATATATACTGCATAATTATAGTAAATACGTCAAGAGAAAATAAAAAAATGAAATCCAAAATCAAAGTTTAGGGCATGAAAAATAAATCTGTGTAATACACTCAATCATCCAATGTAGTTTAATAATTATTATGCTGCGACATATCTGGTCTATTTGGTAAGATGTCGGGTACTGGGGTAGAGCTGTCTATTGCTACTAGTTCTGATGTTGTTACTGCACGTGTTGCTATTGGTGATGAAGTAGATGTTGTAGCTGGAGCACGAATAATCCAAGGTTGATCATCAAGGTTGAACTGCAGTCCTCCTTCCTGAAATTTCTTTGTAAGCCAGTCAAAATGCATATGTAACTTATCCCTATCATCCTCATAGTCGATTATACATCGCTCAGTATCAGCCTATTGATACTGTATCACATTTCACATCGCATCCTGAAATTCCTCCATCGTTAAGAACAAATTTGAAACTGGTCTTGAAAATTCAGCTCCATAACTGGTCGTCTATGCGAGTAGAATGATGATGTCAACGAACTGATGCCATTTATGGGCATCTTCTCCTTGCCATCAACAACCGCATACCAAATCTGATTCGTATCAACTAGTGGAGCTAATGAATGAGAACTACCTGTTGCATCATCACATGAATCTGAAGTAGACTAGGAATACATTTGAGTCGCAGCAGCTAACATTTCCTCATATCTCGCCTAATAAACATATACGATTTGCTGCACAAGATCTCTAATCAACGAAAATCTAATCATCATTAACCTTCGTGTGCATGTATCTGAATAAGCGAGGAGCACTAGGCTTCTAACCCTTTTTGCATGTCTATAATTACACACAATACATATGTTAATTCTATTGAAAAAAAATTGAGAAATGAAAATTAGGCATAATCGAACACATCTCATAAAGTAATAAATATAAATAGTATAAACTAGAAATAATACCAATGCTCGTTCGTGCTCAAGCATCGAGTGAGATTCACAAGTGTGTCTAGACATGCTACTACCCTCCCTAGCCCGCTCTGAGCGATGATTGCCGCTCTGTTTATCAAACCTCTTCTTATAACTAGGATCTTCCCATCTGCTCCACCACTCCTTTAAAATATGATCCTGGACACTCTAATCTTTTTCTTTCTTCTTCAACCATTATCTTTGATCTCGTACATGATGTCTTTATACCGACTGGCATCATGTTTGTATAACATACTTTTAACCACCTTTTTTGGCTATGTCCACATAAATTTTCTGCAATTATAATTAAAAAAATTTTAATCAGTGAATATAAAAATAAATAATAGATATAAAAATTGTTATGTAGTAATATTTACCTTAAATTCTTTTCAAATCATCAATTGGTCTCTATCTGTCAATGACTTCTAATTATGTCCATTAGGTTTAAAGGGATTCCTCAAAATTATTCTCAGGACCCTAGAAATGGAACCAGACGACTCTCACTTCGTCCTATAACCCAAAATTTATTAGCAAGTAAGAAATAAAATAATAAATTGATAAATCATTTGTTAAGTTTTATATATTATGGATTATCAATTATTAGGTCAAACTGAGCAATAGAAAGAGTTTCGTCTGTAGGGTGCTCTGAGGAAGACCCTCCAACATCTCCATCCTCTCCCACCTATTTCTCCAACATCTCTTGATTATTCATCAAAATTTCAGTACCATTATATAGATCATTTAATTTTATATATTTATACATATAGTTATGTATATGTATAGATATAGTAAAATACTTTTTTATATACTAATATATACAAATATATATTAAATATAAGCTATAAATTTTATATTTAAATATAATTATGCATAAAACTTTTATAATTATACATATAGTAAGATACAATTATTTATAGTTATATATTATTATACATATAATATATATAGTTATAAATAGTTTTATATAATTAAGCATGTAGATATATATAGATATATTCATACAAGTAGTTATAAGTAGTTATACATAAATATGTACAATGTTATAAACAAATATTTTGATTTAATTATATGAATACATATATGTATATATAGTTACAAATATAGTTATATTTAATTATATAGAGTGTTACATAGTTATACAAATATTTATATATAGTTATACACATATAATTATAAATATGTATGTAGTTAAAAATATAATTATATATAACATTTATATAGTTATACATTTAGTAAAATATAATTATATATAGTATATATTTTTTAGAAATATAGATACATAGAATTATACATATAGTTATACATTTTTATATAGTTAAAAATTAGTAATGCAAAGTTATAAATATAGTTATAAAAATAGTTTACTTTATTATAAATATAGTTATATATACTTTTATATAAAATGACATATGATTATATAATTAAACATGTGTATCTATATAATATTTGTGAATAATATATTTTTATTTATGTTACTTTATGATAATTATATTTATATGTAACACTTTTATAAATAATATATAGTATATATATCACGTTTATATAAACATTATAAATATTCTATATTTATATAAAAAATAATATATAATATAAATATTTACAAAATTCTATAATCATTTAATATTACATAACTATTAAATAAAATATTATATAAATGGATAGTTTAATGTAAATGTTTGATAGATATTTATAAACATTAATACATATGTATAAATATTTATATATAACATTATATGTTTATATAAACATATCAATGTTTATTTATAATGTAATACGTTTATATATATTAAAGTATAGACATTAATACATAATGGCATATGATTATATAAATGTATAAAATTTTATATATACTGTTACATGTTTATAATTTATTCGGATACAATAAAAATATAACCCATTAACATTAAATAATTTTTCTTAAGTTATAGAAGTAGATAAATCAATAATTATATATTTTATTCGGCTACAGAAGGATAGAACAAAATGCAAACATTTTGTATTTGAAAATCAAAATCAATAAAGCCCTAAAAATCTAAATAGTAGAAGAACAAAGATTACACTGAAAAATTATAGTTTAATTAATTGTGTAGAGTCAAAATCATATAGGTTAAATGAAATAGAAGCAAAATTGAAGAAATTCGGAGGATAATTAAAAAAAGCTAATACCTGATCATACTAAAAAAATGAAAATCCGATTGTCCTAATAAAATTCAGAGAGACTAAAATATGTATAAGCATTTTGAAGAAGAAGAACAAATAAAAATTTACCTGGATTCAGAAGAAGAGATACAAATTCTTCGATTTTATGCTTGTAGTTGCGGATCCCCTCTGCTTCGAAAAACAACGTAGATGCATATGTTTGTAAGTGTTAATGACTTAGCAAATAAATTTTAAATCAAAAAATAAAACCTATAAATTATCGACCAAAATTATGGTCGGTAAAAGGTTGGTAAGCACAAAGTTATAAATATATTGGAATACAACTTTACCGATCAATTTTAATGGTAATATATTTTTGGTCGTTAAATGATCGATAATTTATTGGGAATTTTTATTTACTAATTCCATATTAATTTACAGACCAATTTCTTATCAAAAATATTTGGTTGGTAAGTATGGTCTAGGATTTGGTCGGAAATTTGGTCGGGAATATTTTTTTTTCGAAATCCCATTTTGGTCTCTAAATGGTCATGAATTGATCAGCAATTACCGACCTATATATTTGGTCGGTAGTTTGGTCGGTAATTACGACATTATAAATATTTTGAAAAGTCACTTTACGAACTAATTTTCATGGTAATATATTTTTGGTCGTTAAATGGTTGGTAATTTTTCGGCAATTTTTTTTTCTTTAATTCCCTCCTAATTTACAGACTAATTTCCGACCAAAGATATTTGGTCGGTAAGTATGGTCGATCTTTGGTCAGAAATCTGGTCGGAAATATTTTTTTTGTAACCCCGTTTTGGTCTCTAAATGGTCATGAATTGGTCAGTAATTACCGACATATATATTTGATCAGTAGTTTGATTGGTAATTATGATATTATAAATATATTGGAAAATTACTTTACCGATCATTTTTCATGATTATTTATTTTTTGGTCGTTAAATGGTCAGTAATTTTTCTGCAATATTTTTTTACGCTAATTCCCTCCTGATTTAGAGACCAATTTCTGACCAAAGATATTTGATCCGTAAGTATGGTCAGTCTTCGGTTAGAAATTTGGTAAAAAATCTTTTTTTTTTCAAAACCCATTTTGGTCTCTAAATGGACGTGAATTGGTCAGTAATTACTGAGCTATATATTCGATCGGTAATTTGGTCGGTAATTATGTCGTTATAAATATATTGGAAAATTACTTTACCGATTATTTTTCATGGTTATATATTTTTGCTCATTAAATGATCGATAATCTTTCGTCAATATTTTTTCTAATTCCCTCCTAATTTACAGACTAATTCCTAACCAAAAATATTAGTCGGTAATATATGGTCGATATTTGGTCAGAAATAATTTTTTTTTCGATGCTCCTCTTTGAATCTCTGAATGGTCATGAATTGGTCAGTAATTACCGACCTATATATTTGGTCGGCAAATAGTTGATAAGTACGAAGTTATTGTTGTATATGTAATTTGTTTTTTACTTAATAATCTGTTTTAATATTTTCATGTAAGTGCAGGAAAGGAAATATTAAAAGCCCGGGGATGCAGCAGTAGCACAATAACGGAGGTCCCGCTGACCGGTCAGCGGGCTGAAATTTTTGGAGAAGAGCCTGACCTGTTCCATGATCCGACCCGCTTCGGTTAAATGAACTAGATGTTTATTTTTCATATAAAACAATTTGTATTTATTTTTCGGGTGGCTATTTTTGACCCGGTTGAACTATTCATCATCCATCTCCTCTCTCTGCATGATTTCGCGAATGCTTCGTGCTGCATACTGTAAGATGTTCTATTTCGGTTTTAATCTGTAACGCATAAGCATTTTCTGGTGGAGGTAGCTAGTCGTACTGAGCGACTAGCGAACCACATTATTTCCTGTGTTGAATTCTCGTTTTTGATTCTGTCGTGGATGCAGTTGGATTGGGATATATATATTGCTTGTTTTTGTGTTTCTGTTGTTTTCTGTTTCTTAATCTCATTACCCGTGGAAGCGCAATTACCCAACAGTTATAAATAATTTGTAAAACAACTCTACCGGCCAATTATAAATGTAATATATTTTTTGTT
Organism: Sapria himalayana; assembly: GCA_029783825.1. NCBI lineage: Eukaryota > Viridiplantae > Streptophyta > Magnoliopsida > Malpighiales > Rafflesiaceae > Sapria > Sapria himalayana. The sequence goes on along the minus strand of JAREIK010000403.1, from coordinate 2,189,498 downwards.
GTTAAATGGTCGGTAATTTGTCGACAATTTGTATTCGATAATTCCATTCTAACTTACAAATCGATTTCCAAGCAAAAATATTTGGTCGGAAAATTTTTTTTTCAATACCATTTTTTGGTCTCTAAATGGTCGTGATTTGGTCCAAAATTACCGACCTCATTTTTAGGTCGATAATTTAGTCGGTATTCTCATTATTTTTAGTAGTGAATGTATTGCCATTTTTAATTTTTTTATATTTTTATTAAACTAATTTTATCTTTATTATGAAATGACTAAAAAATAAAAAAAAATATGATATAACATCTATATATCCCTTTTGGGTTTAATCTTTGTTAAGTCCTAAAATGTTTAATTGTAAGAGATTGAATGAATCTTTTGCTCAAGTAGATATGTTAAGAAAGATAAGATATTTTGATATGTTTTCATATTTGACATGACTCAAATTCTAGGGTAGAATTTTTGCTAATATTAGGATCTAACATATCCATCTTGAATAGGGATGCATTATCAAATTGAGATTGAAAAAATAATAATACTCAAGTATATGGTGAGATATATTATTGTAGAAATAATAATAATATATAGGCCACATTTCTCAAATTCGAAGGTCTTTCTCAAAGTTTTTTAATCATTTTAAGAAAAATTAGTGCAAGAGAAAATGGAGTTAGTGTTAAGTCGATTAGAAAGGTAATTCACACAAATTAGTCTAAGTGGACAAATAAGAATTAAAAGAACTAATGAAAGTAATAGATAACCAAACTTAATATTCTCATAATCAATGATTTTGTATTATATGTCATTGTATATTACTACACTTAATAAACATGAGAAAAAAAAGTAGTGAAAGGGAAAATGAGTACTTGTAGTGTGATTGGTAGTTCACAAATCAATAACCTAAGAGTCAAAAGATGAAAAAATGATTGGGAATTATTTGTAGTTATCTTAAAGAGAAGTTTTGTATACGCATGTTCAATATGTATTATGGTGGAAGAACTTGATGAGTATCTCTGGATGACTTTGGTAGTTAACATGTATCTCTCAACACTTAGTTGTACTATCGACCTATTTTCTAAAAATAATTTTTAACATCACTTTTTGGTATAGCTCAATCTTTTTTAATTTGTATATAATGAATGGTTTTTTTTCCTATCTCTATCATGACTGGTGCTCCCTCGACTCTTACTCATAATCAATGATTTTGTATTATATGTCATTGTATATTACAACACTTAATAAACACAAGAAAAAAAGTATTGAAAGGGGGAATGAGTATTTGTAGTGTGATTATTAGTTCACAAGTCAATAACCTAGGAGTCAAAAGTTGAAAAATGATTGGGAATTATTTGTAGTTATCTTATAGAGAAGTTTTCTATACTCATTTTCAACATATGGTGGAGGAACTTGATGAGTATCTCTGGATGACTTTGGTAGTTAACATGTATCTTTCAACACTTAGCTGTACTATCGAGCCAATTTTCTAAAAATAATTGCTAACATTTCTTTTTGGTATAACTCAATCTTTTTTAATGTGTATAATGAATAATGGCCCCTTCGCCTATCTTTATCAAGATTTGTACTCCCTCGACTCTCACTATATGCTAACTGAGGTATCTATCATGTAGCTCTCAATATATCTCATATATGCTAAAATATATGATGATGTAATTATGATCAGATGAGAAACTTTTTATGTGAATAAATATGCAATATTTCTCAGAATGAGCCAACTAATCAAAAACACTACACCCTTGGTGCATCACATTACACACACAATGCATCCATTATGCATCACATTGCATGCATTGTGCACCACACTATGCTCATTTTACACCATTTTGCCCTGCATTGAATTGCAATTCACTCACTTCATGTTTTGCCACACATTGCACCCATGCATGCACACATCACACACACACACACATGCTGTCTTTTGACAAAATCGATGCAATGGGCATCATCATCAATAATGCCCTGGTGGATTTTTGATATTATTGCATGTTCATGTGTTTGATATTGTGTACAATAGTAGATGAATATGTACTATTACATATGCATCTATGTGTGCATTATATCGATATAGTGCTTGTCTCTCTTTAATAAATCCTATTTTTTTTCTCTATTAGGATTTGACTATGATATCTTGTAGAAATTAAAGTGACAAATCAAAAAATAATTCAAAAAAAAAACTCAATATTAAAAATATCATACAACATAAACCCACATGTTAGAACAACCCATATGTTGAGTACTCTCATCCATAATTTAATTGTTCAGGTGTATAGTTGAGAGCAACCGATTCCTGAGCAACTCTAACCATATTATGCACATGTTGTATTTTCTATTTTTGAAAAATAATTGAATAATAACATTCTTTCCTCCTCTCATTTTGACCCTTGTCAGAATTCTATGGGTTTGGTCTTGTACATAGTGTTAGAGCCTCGTGATGGTGAATTGAGGGTGGTGCACAATGACTAAGGCGGTGGTGCATCATGTGTGAGGGCTAGCATTGGTGTGCATCAACAAATGGCACTTGTATTGCATGTGCTAATTTTTGTAGAGTCGTAGGCCCAATTCTAATGACACACAATAATGGCGATGTATATGGGTTGCAATTTCATGGTGATTCGATAAGGTATGATGGTTTTAATTGTGGTTCATGTGTTGGCGCTAGAACAATGTCATGGTGGTGCATAAATAATGGTTCTCAGTGGGTCAATACGTTCAATTGTAGTTTTGTAGTGCCTTAGTAACTATCCGATTTCAATGATGATTCCTATGGTGGTTCATCCGTTGGCACCAATATATTACCGTGCTAGTGCTTGTGTTAGATTTGATTTGTGATAGTTTTGGTGTAGTGTATTTGAGTTTTATTCTCTTGGGTGCCTCTTGTTAGAAAGGTGATTTGAATTTGTGAAACTACCAAGAATAATGCAATGAGTCAAATGAGTTCTATTCATAACAAATATTCATTGTGAGCTACTTTTTTGAGGATTTGGTTCTCAAGTAAAGAGTGTGAGACACATGTTGGATGAGCCACCTTAGACTAGGTCAGATGAATGGTTGATGATTGATACATAATTACTAATTTATCTATGACAATCAATTAACTCAAGTATGACAAATATATTTGATTCTTGCTACATCTGTATACAAGTTTGTGACTTGGCTTCATCAATTTATTCATCTAAGACATTTCACATGTTCCACAATAAAGTAGTTATTGACATATAATTTGATCAAGATGAAATGACTTATTATGTGGTCTGAACATAATTATATGAGATGATTGATGAGATGATAGATGTGTTGACAAACCAAATTATTGTCTACTTTGCAAAGTAGCAAAAAAAAAAATCTAGTTATCATAATTTTCTATCAAAATACATAAATACATATATTTCAAACTGTCTGAAATATATATTTATATTTCTCTACTTTGCTATAATGTATAAAAATAAACTCTACAAATAACATATATCACAATAAATATTATACCCCCAAAATTAATAAAACATACAAATCTCTCAGTGTTCAAATTATTATTAATTAGACGAAAAGTAAAAAATAATAAAAAACACTCATAGAATTGTGTTTTATGTAATAAATATTATACTTCCACATCACAAGCACATAACAAACACACACGAACATAGCAAGAACACAACACGAACACAGCACAATCACAATTTCTTCAAAATATCACATAAACTCCATAGGGAACAGTCACAAACTTCACACGAATCCAACTCCCTCATAGACATAAACAGAAAATGAGAGTAAACTATGTTTCTTAAATATTACAGAAGCTTAGAATAATTTATGTAATATTTAACAAATATTCCATAAGAGTAATGTGGAAGTACATAGCACTCTATAAAACAAAAATAAAAATAATTCTAATTTTTCTAAACACAATCTCACACACAAAAAATTAATGTACACTCTTCACAAAAACACACACACTATTCATTGTTCATGCACACACCAAGCACATAATGCAGCACACAAGAACAATTCACGCATACTCATCCCTTACAAAAAAATGCATACACTGTTCACTTCTGTTCACAAATAAAACTTATCACATACAGAGCATTTTTCATGAATACACATGAAAATTATCCCATGTTTCACACACACAACATAGGTAGGTTCACGGAATAAATTCCCAATTTGTGAAAAACCAAAATGGCATCTCTCTCATTTTCACAAATAGTCACCACGTACCTTTTCGTGTGGTGCATGTATTCTTGTTTCCTTTTCTTTCATTCAAATGTATGTTTGTTCATCCTTGTTTTTCTATGCACACGCGCTTTTATAAACCTAAAAATTGGTCATTTTTTCGATTGAAATATATGCCTTTTAAATGAGAGCACCCATTATCATTTGAAAAATTAATACAAACCAAAATAACAAAAAAAATGAATAAACCAAAATACATCATATTTTGGTCTGCCCTAAATCAGGCATACCTAGCAATCTCTTTCTGCCCTTATTTGGGCAATCTGAGACATATTATTGATTTGGGCTTAGTATATGCAAGTCATAGAAAATTCCTTATACTACAAAAATATTTCTCATTCCTCATATGAGAAATTTTTTTTTGAAAATTACAATATTCCAATAACTCAACTTTTTCCTCTGAACTATTAGTTCTCCCTTGATCCAACTAAGCATGGAGAGCAACTAAAGTAAAAGTATTACAATTTACTTTCAACTCATATACCTCATCTCGATAAATATGATCAATGGAAGTGGCTAAAATAAAAGTCATATCATTAAGGATTCCTTTGATTTTATTGTTTGTCTCAGAAAAAACACCTGATGATTCTAGATTGATTGCTCTTGATATCTTTGAAAAAAGTTTTACAAAAGTACAACTTTCTCTAGTCCTACCATCAGCCTACCATCACTAGGTGGTTGTTGAATAGCTAGTATGAGACTTATTTTCTTCATAAAGTACAATATCCACACTAACATACTTATGTCAATGCAACTCAAAGTCAATACAATTATTTTTCCAGTAAATATTTGTCCGATCTAAGCTAGCCCTAGCTAAGATAATATAGAAAGAATGTATTCTTCTATCCTTTGTTATATGTAGTGATCATTTAGATAAATTTCATTGATTCTTTATTGAACATGCCACATGACCCATGCTATTCAACATTCCTATGAACAGCAAGTTCATTCAAACCTCTGGGATATATTGGACATCCCTAAGAAATAGTTGATATCTTTTGTTCGACTCCAGACAATTATTATTGATGCTTGATATTTTCGAGGTTCTTTCATTGCCCATCCTGACTATTCTTGTGTCCTGTGACTAAAGAGTCATAGACAAGTTTGTATTTGGTATGACGTGTGAGTTTGTAGCTATATCTATTACCTAGTCATTTTCTCAATTAATTTCATTATACAATACACAATTGCTCAAAAATGCAACATCACCTTCTGTGATAATATTAATAGGAATCCTTCCGATCACATCTCTTCTTATACTCCTCTTGAAGTTTTCTCTACTTGGGATTATTCCTCTTAAAATGTCATACTTTGATTACAATGATATTATTTTACTATGAACTTCCCTTTTAGAGAACTCTCACCTCTTTCCTCGAGTTTGGGTTTTAAGCTCGATCACTTCTCATTTTAAGTTCCTCAGATATGAGAATATCTAGATAAGTCTTATTTCCCTTTGTTTCACAACCTCACTCACCAGACTTTTAGTGATGATCATCATGGTAAGTATATTATTTGGAGCAATGGTACGTGAGGAGATTACGAGGATTTCCCAACTCTATGGAAACAAGCTAAAAAGTGGAGATGCATGAATTTTATCATCTAGTATTACTTTCATAGATACTAGTTGATTGATCAATGATTGAAAAGATTTAAATGAGCATCGACATCGATTCCATCATAATATTGCATACCAATTAATTGTTGGATTATCATGGTTTTATTTCTCTATGTATTTTTCTCATACATCAATTCTAACTTTTGTCACATCTCATCAGCTTTTACAATAGTCGAGATGTGATGAAAAATTGTCTTTCCAATCCATTGTTTAATTTTGGTAGAGGCCTTATAGCATAACTTTTTACTTGGCCTCATCCATGCTTTCCATTTTTGGATCATCAAGAGTTGGCTCAAGCAAGTTCCTCATTATTAGAAGATTCTGCATTTTTATTTTATAGGTTAAATAGTTGGATGGTTTCAATCTAATCATACCAAGTGATTTATTTTCTTCTTCCACATTGAAGAAATAATAAAACTTCTAAAAAAAATACCAAAGCCATCAAAAGAAATCTTTCCTCATATACCATTGTTGCGGACTAACCAAGAAACCACTCAAAAATCAAGAATAGTTATGAAACAAATTCTCAATCTAATATTAAGGTCGATTTGACATTTTTGTTCTTAAAACTATTAATTTTGTTAGAAAATGTTACCAAAAAAAATGCATAAGAAAAAAAATAATTGTTCGAGTTATCAAATTTTTTTATCAAACAACATAAATAAATGTATTTCAAACTATTTGAAATGTATATATTTACACTTCTATGCTTATGATGGAAAGTATAAAAATAAATTGCACAAATAATACATAATCATAATAAATATTCTAGCCCCAAAATTAATAGAATATTTATATACACACAAAGTTTCAATGTCCAAATTGTTATTGATCAAACAAAATATAAAAATATTTGCAAATACTTTGTATAATTGTTTTTTTCAATTTCATACCAACTATTTTAGAAGAAATTCGAACACTCATGTCATATCATGAGCACAACATGACCATATTATAAACACTGCATGAGCACAGCACAAACACAACACGATAATCATTTTTTTCAGAATACCTCATGAACTCCGCTCCACAAGGACTAGGCATAAACTTCGCAAGAAAATCAAACACCGTCATAAACATAAATAGAAATGAGAGTAAACTATAATTCTTAAATATTACAAAAACTTAGAATAATTTCTATAATATTTAACAAATATTCCAGAAGAATAATGCAAAATCTAAGAGAATTGCATATAACATAAATAGGAACAATTCTCTTTTTTCTAAACACAATCACACACAAAAATAATTCATACACACTCACTCTTCACAAAAATGCACATATTATTCATTGTTCATTCACTCAACATGCACACAACACAATACATAGGAACAAGTCATGCACACCCATTCTTAATGAAAAACACACAAGCCATTCACTTCTATTCATGTCATGAATGTCATACACACCGAGCATTGTTCATGAGCACGCATGGGGATTATCCCATGTTTCATGCACACATCGTAGGTAGGTTCATGAGATAAATTTCCAATTTGCTAAAAACCTAAATTGGATCTCTCCCATTTTAGTAAACAATCACCACATGCCTTTTCACATGGTGTGTGTATTAATGTTTCATTTTTTTCGTTCAAGTGTAAGTTTGTCCATCCTCATTTTTCTATGTACACACATTTTTATTAACCCAATAACTAACCTTTTTTTGATTGAAATAAATGTTTTTTAAATGAGAGCATCCAATCTCATTTAAAAAATTAAAAACAAACCAAAAATAATTAAAAAAAATAAACAAAACAAAATACATAATATTTTGGTCTGCCCAAAATCGAGCAGACCTAATAGTAAGAACATTCATCTTTTTTATCAACTGAATTACCATATTATTAGTTTTCCAATTTATAAGATTACACAATTATGAATTCTCATTAGTTATTCTATGTTGATCCATGGTTGCTTGGTATGTGCTCTACAAGATTGTCTTATATTGACTTTCAAATATCGTGTGAAAAAAATCAGAAATCTGAATATTAATAATTTGATCTCAATATTGGTTAGGTTAATTATGGTGATTCTGAAATTGATTTTCTAAAATAATTTTATTATTTTTCAAAATTTACCAACAACATTGTATAATTAGATAAATACTGCACATGTGCACAAATATGCACCCAAGTTGTATATTTTTTTGAAATTTTTTAATGAATATAGGTAAGTAGTCACAATATATTAGCTAGCTAAATTACTAAAACATGTCAAGAAATAATCTTTTATCCAAAATTAAATACTATGCATATAAAATATAACTTAAGTTTTTGTACAAAGTTAAAAAAGATTATGTACTTTATCATCTATTAGACATGAATAATTCACATTTCAATGAGATAAAATGAGAAATAACTTTAGCAACGTTTTCTTGACAATTATATTAGTTGTCCACAACAAAAACATATAAACTAGGAAAACCTTCATTAGTGTATAATAAATCAAATATATATTGAAATTCCAAGTATGTAAGTATTGATTCTAAACAAATTAAACAAATGTGTTTGTTTAATCCATTAAAAACTTCTCAGAATGAGAAATTTAAACATAGAAAAATAAATGAATATTTTGATAAAAAAATAATTTTTTTTTTAAATTGTATTCATTTCATCTATAAGGTATCTATTATAAGATGTTTTTAGATCCATAAATGAAAATTAATATTTTTTTATTTTGCATCATTTTTTTCTTTCCAATTTTTCTATAATATCATATAGGGAATCAAGTTGATTAACAATGCTTATGGGTTTATTTTTTTATTTTCTAATGTATTGATTACTAGTGGTGTGAGTAGTATTGTGACTTTGATATGATATCAAAAACTTAATTATTCTCAGCATAGCACCAAATGCTCATAAAGGCTTGTGTTTGTGTGCCAAGCATAATTTCATTAGTAAATGAGTTGTGTAAGTAATAAAATGATCATATGTCCATGTATCGATCTCATAGGGATTGGTAATGAAACTTTAACTGAGTTATAATAAATTGACTAACTATTCAAGTTGACAAGATAAAACTAGGTTTTTTGATAGATACTTAGATTCTATAATTGATTTACTTTGTTACATATGATAATGTTTTTTCTATGTGTTATGATCAAGCAATGTGTATTTGTTGGATGAAGGGTAAAAAAATATTGAATCACTAATTGTCTTGTTAGCATTCAAGATTCAATCAACCATGAACTATCATCACCATGGATGATCCTCTTATGGTAGTACCTTTAGTATATTTGTCACTATCCACTAAAGTCACATGTTGATCTAATAATTAGTAACCCCATATTTTTGACTCCTTTTAGGAAATCTATCAACTCTCCTTGATGGTTGCTTTGATTAAGTATATCTCTATTATCTAGTCAATGTCTTTAGAGAATACACATTGATATAGTCCTAATAATGTATATATTTTTGAATTTATAAATATCATATTTACATCAATTAACCTATGTTAACCTAGAAATTCTACCAATGGAAATAATCACAAGGGAGTGGTGGTTAGAGGGATGTGAATTCCTATCGATGCCTGCCCATTTATTGTGTCACTGGCTTACATATTGCTATCTACCATAACTAACACAAAGTTTCCATTAGAATGGTGGAACCTTTAGATTAGACATTATAAAATGCTCTCATATCTATCAATATTTAATATACCATAAAAATCATAATTATTTGTTTCAAATAACATTCATCATATATAATTACATAAACCAATCGTAAATTCCCAACTAACTTGACATTAAATAGGAATTTGAGAGAGAAGAGTTGGGAATCATATTCTCTAATCATGTACCTCCAAAGGCAGTGGACATTAGGATATAGGTTTCATATATAATTTTTGATCCAATCCATTGTTTGTTGGCTCTGTTCTTTTTTCTATACTCAGGGTAGCATTGAAGTTTTTCTCTAATATCTTTCTTATCTATTTTCTTCCAAAAGATTTTTTGTCTTCCCTGAATCTTTTGTAAATTTTTTAATTCAAACTTTTATATCATTGGATTATATTGGTAACTTTAGCATCTTTAAAAAATAATAAGTCATAATGTTGGGCTGATGTCATAATGAAAGATTACATTGTATTACTTCTATAATAATCACTTTATAAAAAATCATGGATAATGTCATGGCATTGTTATAGATGTGTTAGGATGATGCCATGATGCGAAAGGAAGTAATGACTAATGCTAATCATACCCTTGAATATGATATCATGACATGAAAAGAATGTCACAACATAACATTGGTTTGTAGAATACAATTTTGGTTCTATAATGATTATGTCTTAGTATGAAAAGAATGTCTTGATTTTATATTATCATGCAAGCATTATCATGACTTAAATAGGATACCATGAATGAGAGTCAATGTTTTGGTTTTGTCATAATGTGAAAAAAATATTATGACTAAAAAAATATGCTTTAGAGCAAATACGACAGTGAATTAGAAAAGAATGTGGTAGAGTCATAATATATAATGAATATCATGACTATTATGTAGAGTCATAGCTAAGAAAAACTTGTCTTGATTATTGTAATGATAAGTACTAGTGTTAATGATGTTACTATTCGGAACTCTATGTATCAACTTCGTTTGGCCATTTTCTATACAATTATTGATGTGCTTGCATGTATTTGAGCTTTAAGTTGAAAGATTTCACTAAATAGCTATTTTGAGGGATGACTTAGAGGGTAGAAATGCAATAGAGAGTCATCACCTATTTACACTTTTCACAATCTCATGGAGTTGTTATAACTTTTCTTGGTCCTAACTCTATAAAACCTATCATAATAATCTTTGTATGCTATGACTCTAGCACCGAGTTCTTATAATATTTTCACTATATAATACTTATTCATGCCCACTATATTTTTTTTGAATCACAGTCAAACTATCTCTAAAACATAATAATGATTGGGAACTTATAATCATGTCATGATAGACAAGTATCCCACTAATTCAAGAAATCACAATTCTTTCCTGTGCCACTAGTTAATTGATACAAAACTAAAATACAAAGTAAATCTAGTCACAACAATATTTTCTACCATGAATTTTTGGTCTAGAAAGTATTTGCTCCAAATGTAGTATTTATAGTTGTAATGACTTTATGTTATATAGAAAAAATACAAAAGATGTGGTCATTTCTAGTGTCATGACATAGCATTCCTGAAATAAATCATCTTAGCTGTAACCTTCCAACTATCATGAATTTGTGCTAAATAGAAGAGTTACTTTTGTCATGGCATTCCTTGCTGCCTTGACATTTGTACTCTAGAGAGATTCAATGAGTTAATAAAGTTGTGACTTCATGCCAGTTCCATGACTTATAGTTTAAAGAATTGCATGAAACCCCAAAGAATAAAAGTAAGATTTAGAAGATTTTTAAAAAAGGGTAATCAAATTTCAAGCCAATAGCATGCAACATCTAGGCGATATGACTTCCAATTCCCAATGAGGAGTAAATTTAAGGTGAATGCAAATAATAAATATTTTGAAATTAGGTTTTGAGACTTACATTCTATCTAGGATTATTATTAGAAACTCTCAATTCTATGAGATATTACTCCAAATATCTTGTATGAATTATTCCCTAATGTCAAGCTAAATTAGGATATATAGTTAATTTTATGTACTTGTGCTCTGATGATGTGATATTATAATAATTATGTTTGTGGTTTTTAGAAGTTGTTAGATATGAATGCTAAAAAAAACTAAATTTTAAAATTTATACAATATCATAAGTTTATGCATGTCAAATATAGTGGATGGTATTTGACATATCATGGGACACACTCACGTAGTGTAGTAAAAAAGAGGTGATAGCCTGTATACTCTTAATATGTGAATTAAGTTTATATGTAAAACTCAAGATTGAGATTAGTTTAATTGTGCAAGTATAGCACTCATAAAATCAAAAGTACAAATATATTTATAACCAATTCATTGTACATATTCTAGAAGAACTGAGGTTCAACTGAAGTGAAAGTTGATTAGAATTTATAACCTAAAGATTTTACCAAAATGTAGAAGTCGTGGGTAGACTAAGGTGGATAATGATAGGTATGTCACAAGATACGTACAAGTGGATGTATCTCGTATGGTAGTGAGAACCCTACTATACAAGATTCATGAAAAAATATATATTAATTGTCATAAGTATGGTACTTATAAAGATGAAAGTATAAATATATTTTTTACCATATATCATTTTATATATTTTTAAGACATTAAGGTCAGAGAATACAAATATATACGTGAAGTAGTCATTAAAGGTAGTGTGTGCATTATCTAAAAGAAGTAGACATGTGAATAACATATGAATAGAAGAAAGTATGTTTTTAGTTATAAAATACCATGGGCATTACTATGAAAAGACTATTCTTGGTAGTGATAGTCTAAGAATGATAACTACCTTGTATGTCAAAAGGGTACTAGGATATTTCTATACTAAAATACTCTTCATCTAGCTAACAAATAAACATAATATTAAACAAATTCTAAAAAAATATTATCATACACAATAAAGTGAGTTAACCCTAAATTTTAAGTATCTTTCTAAAAAATCAAGTCAATCTACTCAACTCAAATTGCAATTAGTTAACTATTAGTTGACCAAACTACCTATGCAATCTCTACAAGATTAGTATTTGGACTTATATCCATTTTACTATTTTTATGACTCATATACTTGAGAAACTTTATTGCTTGAAAGATAATAGTTAAATGAGCTTTTGAGACTATATCATAAATGATAAGTTTTTGCATCATAATAAATTCTAAACAAGATTCTTTGTCATAAATTATTTAGTTTAATTAGCCAACTTGAGTTTACATAACTATAATTGTATTTTATTTCTAGTTATTTAGTTAATAATTATTACTTTGTACTTGTGTTGGATTTATGTTTTTTGTTTCTTTGTTTTTTTGTTTTGTAGCCACTACAGGCATATAAGCCAAAATTTTAGAAATGTGTTAGTATCTCTTGACCTAGAAATTAAGAGAACAAATAGAGCATATTTGAGATAGACAGCTAAGAGAGTGAGAGTATAAAAGGAAATGACAACAATTAAACATCACTAAGGTAGTGAAGAACAAGTTGCCTAGCATTCCAATCCTTATCATACCTTAAGTGATTATTGGTAGCAAACTATGATGAATAATTGCTCTAAAAATCAGATGCAATCATATAATGGACTAGCATGGCCATTATGTTATAATGGACCCTATATGGGTCATATGATTGTATTATTGAAAATATTGGATTTTGGTTATAGTTCACCAAATAAAAAAAGATTTTGTTCTCTAATATCATGACTTTTTGTGAAGTCTCGATATCAACATTTGCTCTCTGAAATCATTGTGTCGTGACTATGGATTATGTAACATCTTCCCTTTAACCTTCTATTTCATCAAAATTTGTATTATTTTCTCTTATCGTAAGTCATTCCTTCATTGATCCCATTGGTATAATCATGACTTTTGTTAAAGTTATGACTTCTTTCTACATAGTATCTTTGGTCACTTTTTCCTTCTAATATTCATTGATAATGATCTTTGATTCATCATAATCTCCTAGTTCATTAATATTCAATATTAGAATTTTTTTCTCTTATACTTTTTCTACAAACTTGAAAGTTATCTTTATAAATCCCGTGTATGTCATTTGGGAATTACATCATTTCAGCTTTTTCTTTTTCATTTTTAAGGTAGTTTAACTTTAGTTCTTCTATTATCAAGACTTTGGAAAATATAATTACTTCAAAACTATTTTCCTTTGCAAACTTCACTGTAACATTCTTTTCATCCATATTTACCTATACTTTATTAGCTTCTCCATTTTATTCAAGCCAACAATTATCCAGGAAGTCCTTCTATTAAAAATTTATATTTTCTATTTTGTTTATGGGTATGAGCCTATCTATTTTTTAATAGTTTTTCTCATCATCATCTCGATGTTGCATGCTTTTGTACAAGTTGAATTCTATTGCTCTTCACCACATGAAATTTAATTTTTTTTTTTTGTTAATCAATGCTTATCCAATAACAAAGAATAGTCATCTCAAGATTAATGGTTTATATGAATCTTCCTTAATATCGAACACAACAAAATCTACTAGAAAAATAAATGTTCTAACCTTGACTATTACATCTTCAATAATCCTTTTTACAAATTTGATTGATCAATTTTCCATCTATAGTGAGAAGGAAATTGAAGTTATCTCACCAAGATATAACTTCCATACTATGAACAATGACATCAAGTTGACACTTACTCCCAAGTATAGCCAGTATGAACAATTATACTCCCCAACGATGCATATAATTGTAAAACTTTCTATATCTTTAAGCTTTCTCGATAGTTTATGTTGAATTATTGTGCTATGCTTCTTGGTCATGCTTACTATTCCATATCTCTAGCCAGTATGTCAACTATTGAATATTACTAGTTATTTTGATAATTATTCTTGATGTGTTTGCATGAAAAATACTTTAAAGAGAATGATTTTATGAAATTGTAATTTTGCTGGATTATGATGAATTGTAATAAAATCAGATAGTTTTTATTTGAATTATAATACAATGTAGAATTGTTGGTATGAGGGGAGAAAAAAGTCACATAAAATCATAATATTTTTCATGTTATGACTTAGATACCATCAAGAGCATATAGAATAGTTTTGACATTTATTCTTAGTCGAAACTCTACATAATTAGTCGTATAAATTGTCATACACCCAACTATGCCATCTTATGGACATAATCATTTCATTATGCAACATATTTTTTTTATAATGAACCTTCCTTAAAGTTATCATTTTAGCTTAATAATATTTTAATAGTTATGATATTAATTTTATATTAAAGTAGTCAAGTATCCAATTTAGTACTGAAAGTTATAGCATTCTTTAGTGCCTTGACTTTTTCTTTTTAGAGCCACATATGCTAAAGCAAAAACTATGGTGAATCTCCGGTACTATGACTTTTAGCTATAATGAGTTATAAAAAGTATTTACTTGAGACAACCATTTCTAAAGTTGTGACTTTTTCTCTAGAAAAAATACAAAGCCATGACCTTTCGTATTACCATGACTTTAGGTTACAAAAGACAAAATATATGAATAATAGAAAGAGACCAAAACAATCACTTTTAGCCATGACCATTTATAAAGTATGAGCTACTATCATTTTTAGTACTATAACTTTGCATTACATCGGCAAAATATATGAATAATAGTTATTCCTAGTACAACTACTTTTTATTACAAAGGAAAAATATACACTACAACAAAACTTCAAATTTATGACGTTTTGTTCCTTGACGTTTTCAGAAAATGTCATTCTATTTGTAATTAGACATGTGACATTTTTCTAAAAACATCATTATTTGGAACATGTTTTCTGTTTTTATGGCACTTACTAGAAGTGTCATTGTTATGACTAATAGGTTAGGAAATTTCTTGACTCCTTAAAAAATAACAAGGAATAAGGGGTTAAAAATTAAAAATTTTGTCACTTTTATTAATGTCATGGATATGAAAATATTTAATTTTGAATTTATTAATTTGGAATTAATTAGTTTGGTATTTTTTAATTGTAAAATAAGTAATAGATTTTAAAATGGCACTGGCAACAAATTGGAAGAGTTGAGTGGAAGAGTCTCGGCCTACTTCTCTATGGCTTTGTTTTCCATTTCTTCATTGATTGAATTCCCTCTGCTTATTTATATATTTTCCTCCTCTGGGTTATTGTTTTCTCGCACATGATCTCAATGAATAGATTTTTATGCATTGCACAACAGGTCCTCGGTACCCATTATTGTTAATTTAGTAGATATGTTACCAAAATGCATGATGCTTAATGGCTACCCTTGTTATATGGAAAATATTTGTAGCTTGGAAAGACAAAATAAATAGCTGAAAAGGAGTGTAAATTGGGATTGAAAGAGAGAAAATGCAGTCAATTACTCTTGTCATCAGTTTCTACACGGCTTATTTTAGGAACTATGGAAAGTGGAGTTATACATGGCTTATGCAGCATATCTTCGGCATCGTGTGTTGTGTTACTATTTTGTGAAGTTTAATTAGTAATGTTTCCTTCAAGCAATGGTGATTTTGTGATGTTGGTGCTGTGTTTGTCGGTGATTTTGCCATAGTTGAGTTATCTGCTTCCTATTTTTAGGCTACTATTCTGCCAACGAGTAATAATGAATTCTTTTCTATCTCCCATTTTCAGGCTCAGTCTGCAGTTCTTCTTGCAAGGTCCAATTTGCTCATTACAAGAAATATAGAGTGGGCAAATCTTATTGTTGGCTTTGAACATGTGATTATCCATGCTTTTTTTTTGATCTCATGCCATTTTATACATGTTGTTCTATTTGTTCTCTCCTCCTCTATTTTTCAGACTGTGAAAGTAAGGAAAAAAGGAGGCTATAATTCCTAAAAATATGTGCTCTATAGTCATGCTATTTCAAAATCAATTAGTCTAAGGACATAGAGAATTGTAATGTCATATCTATAAATTAGTCAAGCTCACATATTTGTTTATTTTATGTTTGATATTACCCCAAAATCAAAATATATTATTATCTTGTATAGAAATAGATGATAGGTAAATTAATATTCACCTAATTAAATACTTTTACTTTATTTTTTAAATGATTTCTATTCATTGAGAAGTTTGAATAGAATATTACTATCTTCCTCACAAAAAAAAGAGGGATATTATTATCAAAACAAGAAGATGTACTTTATATACCTAGGAATATTGATTATAGGAAATGAGAAATTAAACAAAGTATTTATAAAAATAAGCTACACAAATAAGGATATTACTATCAAAAAGAGAATATATACGTTATATACCTTTTATACATGGGAATATTAATTATGACAAATGAGAAATTAAGCAAAGTATTTGTTAAAATAAGCTACACAAATAAGGAAAATAAGATTCGGGGGTCCAGTAAATATTAAATAAAATTTTTAAGTAGCTAGAAATAAATAAAATAACATAGCTAAAAGAAAAATACATGGCCAATAAAAATTTACCTTTTCTCAAAATACTTTTTATTTTCTCTTTTTCTTATTCATGTTTGATAAAAAAAAATCATCTTATTTTTTCTTTTCCCCAATGTCATGTCCTTTTTCTTATAAATTAGAGAATTAGCTTTTACCTCAAATAAGATTTAAATAATTTTTCGTTAAAAAAATAATAAAAAAAGGAATAAAAACCTATAATACACTAGAATGCATAATGGGAGGTTCTAGGATTAGATTAGGAGGAGAATAAAATATTTTTTTATTAATGAATTGAATTTTCTCATATTTGACTTTTATTAAAAGAATAATTAAATGATATTTTTTTGTTTAAATATTTAATTTTCTAAGAATCATACTAATTGTGAGAAATAATTTCTTGTGTTTAAATATTATTCTATTCATGTTGACTATGTAAACAAAGTCAACATGATTAGGATAATAATGTTCATCCCTTCTATCTTATATCTGACATGCTTATAAATATTTTATTAAATTGATTATTGAATTTTCATTTAACAGATAAAAAAGAGATTGCTAAACAAATAACATTAGAATGTTGATATGTTCTTCCATTTGAAGTGTGATCACTATTGAAAATAATTTGTTCTTTAAAAATGGATCGTTCATGGATCAAAAAGGATAGAAGATCGAAAGAGTATGAAGATAGAGTTGAATGTTTTGTTGCATTTGCAGCACAAAATGCTGCAAATAAAACCTCCATTAAATGTACATGCTTACAATGTGGTAAGATAATATTCAATACTCCTCAAAAGATTCGAGACTATTTGTTTTTCTTTGGAATTGATCAAAATTACCATACATGGTATTGACATGGAGAGGCAATTCCAAGTGGCCCACCTACTATAAGAGCAGAACATTATGATAGACTTCAATTTGATGATCAACATAGTATAATAGAAATGGTTCAAGTTGCACATGATGATTGTCAAAATGATCCTGAATTATTTGCAATATCACTACAAGATGTATAAAAACCTTTATATCTTGGTTGCAGAAACTTTACAAGATAGTCTGTCTTGATCAAATTACACAACTTGAAAGCACGTTTTGGGTGGTTTGATAATAGCTTTTCAGAGCTTTTACAAATACTTGGAGATATGTTGCCTTTAAACAATGAATTGCCTTTGTCCATGTATGAAGCGAAAAAGATATTAAATTCTTTGGGAATGGAATATGAGAAAATACATGCATGCCCAAATGATTGTGTACTTTATCGGAATGAGTTTAAAGATGCATCCTTATGTCCTACCTGTGGAACTTCGAGGTGGAAGACAGATAACACAGGAACTAAGAGGAGAAAAGTAGTTCCTACGAAAGTAATGTGGTATTTTCCTCCAATTCTAAGATTTAGAAGAATATTTCAATCATCAAAAATTACAAAAGAGCTCATATGGCATGTTGAATAAAGCAATTTTGATGGGAATATGCATCATCCATCAGATTCACCATCATGGAAGCAAGTTGATCACAGATGGCCTGAGTTTTCCTTAGAACCTAGAAACTTGAGACTTACAATTTCTGCAGATGGCATAAATCCTCACAGTTCATTTAATAGCAAACATAGTCGTTGGCCCATTCTCATGATAACTTACAACCTTCCTCCATGGTTGTGCATGAAAAAAAATTTATGATATTATCTTTATTAATTTCAGGTCCACGACAACCTAGCAATGACATTAATGTCTATTTAGCACCGCTAATAGAAAATCTAATAATATTTTGGGAGGTCGGAGTTCAAGTTTATGATGCACATCAACAAGAATTCTTTACATTAAGAGCCGTTCTATTATGGACAATCAATGATTTTCCTGCATATGGAAACATGTCAGGCTGCACAGTTAAAGAATATTATAGTTGTCCAATATGCAGAGAAGAAACATATTCTTGTAGGTTAAAGTATGAAAAAAAGAACTCCTATACTGGACATAGATGATTTCTTCCAATAAACCATCCATATAGGAACCAAAAGAAAGTATTTGATGGAAAACAAGAGTTTCGGTCACCTCCACAAATATTGACTGGCGAGGAAATATTAAAAAAAATCAATGGAATTTGCAATTCTTGGGGGAAAAAAGGTTAATCTGGGAAAATCTGAAATCAACAATATAAATTGTTGAAAAAATAAGTCCATATTCTTTGATCTTGATTATTGGAAATATCTTCATGTTCGTCATAATTTGGATGTAATGCATATTGAGAAAAATTTTATGAAATCATTATTGGTACCTTACTCAACATTGCATGTAATACAAAGGATGAGCTTAATTCTCACTTAAATCTTGTAGAAATAAGCTTTAAGAGCGAATTGGCACCAAGGTTTGAATCAAAGAAAACATATCTCTCTCCTGCATGTTATACACTTTCTACAATGGAAAAGAAGGAGTTTTGCCAAACACTTTCACAATTGAAGATTTCATATGGATATTGTTCTAACCTTCGAAACCTCGTGTCAATGGAAGACTTGAAACTTTATAGATTAAAATCCCATGACTATCATGCATTAATGTAACAAAATTTGCCAGTTTTGTTATGTTCTATCTTGCCCAAGCATGTGAGGAATGTCATTTGTAGATTGAGTTTCTTTTTCAATGCTCTCTGTAGTAAAGTCGTTGATGTTCCTTCATTAGATGAGTTACAAAATGAGATAGTGGTGATATTATGCTTGTTTGAAAAGTACTTTCCACCTTCATTCTTTGATATCATGGTGCATCTTACTATGCATCTTGTAAGAGAAGTGAGACTTTGTGGACCAGTTTACTTTAGGTGGATGTACCCATTTGAAAGGTTTATGAAAGTGTTAAAAGGCTATGTACGAAATCGTACTCGACCTGAAGGTTGTATTACTGAATGCTATATTGCAGAAGAAGGAATCGAGTTTTGTACCGAATACTTATCAAAATGTGGATGCAATTGGAATTCCTAGTAGTTCAAACATTGACCAAAAAGTCGGGGCACCAATATTTGGAGGTCTTACTATGAAGGCTGATTCCAATTTATGGTTACAAGCACATCATTATGTGTTGGAAAATACCTCAATTGTCCAACCTTATATTGAGTAAGCACCACTAACTTTTTGTTTCTTTATTTGTTGTACATATAATATATTACTCAATTTATTTAATTATTATACATGACTTCATAGAGGGCACATGCAATGGCTGAAAATGAAACATCCACATCAATCAAAAAGGTATTAGTGGTTACAGGATGAACATGCTCGTACTTTTACCTTTTGGTTGCGACAAAAGGTACTACAATGGTTTCTTAAATTTTCCATATCTTTTACATTAATGGTTAACATATAAATAATAACTGAAACTTATTTCTATAGGTTGAAGTTGCAATTAGAAATAATGAACCTGAATCTGAAACCCTTAAATGGATAGTTGATGGTCCAAACTATTATGTGATGAAGTATAATAGTTATGTCATCAATGGGTGTCAATATAATACCAAGGAGCGTGATGATTTACTAGCTACCCAAAATAGTTGAGTTAGTATTGTAGTAACGACCATGCAAATTGCTAGTGCTAAGGATAAAAATCCTATTTTCGGGGAACTTTGTTTCTATGGAGTTATTACAGAGATTTGGGACCTTGATTATACTATGTTCAGAATTATAGTCTTCAAGTGTGATTGGGTTGATAATAAGAATGAAATCATGGTTGATGATCTTGGGTTTACCTTAGTTGACTTTAGCAGAGTGGCTCATAAGTCAGATCCATTCATATTAGCCTCCCAAACTAAGAAATTCTTCTATGTACAAGATGAGCTTAATCCATGATGGTCAATTGTTTTGTCAACTCCTCAACAAGACTTCACAGAAAGAGCAAACGATAATGATCCTATGGACATTTCTATTGAACACAATCCAATCATATCTTCTTTGCCACAAGTTGAATTATTTCATGCAATGGATGACTCTGATCAAATTTGTATTTGAGATGATTGTGAGGGCATTTGGGTTGAGAACAAATAATATATGTAACCAAATTGTAGCTTTGTTATGATATTGTGAATTGATATGCTACTATAGTTTTTTGTAGTGTAAATATATGCTTATTAGTTAATTTATTCATCTTTGTTATTAGATAATTGTTATGCTTTCAATTTTAGTTAATATCAGGTTGACATTATTCAAAACATTAACAGTATTATGTTTTATGCAAAGCAGCTGATTAGGTAATGTCTTTAATTAGTTAATTTTTTATTCTTTAAATTTTTGTTAGATATTTTAATACTTTTATTTAAACATTATAATAATTTTTATGATAGGTATGGATACAGAAAAATAAGATAAAGCAACTACAAGAAATAGATATAGAGGGATAACAAGAAAAACTATGATTATCAAGAATAAGAGCAAAGGAATAAAACTTGTAGTAAAGTATAATATTGATGGTGTTTATGTCGGACAAGCTGTTGTGCACCTCACAAGTTATTTAAGCGTATTGGCACGTACCATGGTCCCAATTAGATATAGCACTTGGCACCATGTACCTAAGCAATTGAAGAATAAATTGTGGGACTCCATTGAGGTAAACTAGTATTTTTTTTTCTATTTATAACTTTTTCTAATTCTATTTGCAAATTTTTTTAACAACTAATAACTATGTTCATTACTTCTAGGCTGCATTTACATTGGATTGTAAAAGTAGAAGGAATTATGTGAAATCAATGGGCAAGTGCTTTAGATCTTTCAAGAACATGTTGACTGCAAAGTATCATTCCTTTCAAAGACCAACTAGAGCTTCTTAAAAAACCACTAGTTGAATACAGTTTTATTGAAGATGAAGATTGAACAATTTTTGTCAAAGAAAGATTGTCTCAAAGATTTCAGGTAAATTTCTAATTATTTTCATGTCATATACTCATTTTTTCTTTACTTAATATAAAATAAAATTTGTAGGAGTTTAGAGAAGTTCAAAAAGAAAGAAGGAAAAAGCATATTTATAATCATCATCTTAGTAGGAAGGGATATACTGGTCTTGAGGAAGAGATGATAAGTTAAAGATGTTTTTAATTTATGTTTTATTTTATGTTGAATTTGACTAGAGACTCATTATATTACATTTCAATATTTTAAAAGTTGGTAGAAACCAGCTTTACTAAAATCATTGATATAAGTGTATTATGGAAGAAAGCAATGGAGAAAAAAGATGGCACGTATGATGAAGTGGTCATTCCATTAGTGGAGAAGATTGTAAGTATAAGTTATGTAACATATATTTCATTTATGTTAATAACTTATTTATATTGTAATATATGACATTTAATTTTATAATATCATTGTGTATCAGGATAAGATGTTGCAACAGTCACAAGAAAGTAGTTTGAGTTTTAATGAAAATGACATACTTACTGAAGCATTGGGAACTCCTGAATATAGTGGTCGAGTACGAGCTAAAGGAAAGCATTATACACCCCGACAATATTTTCATTCTATGGCAGATCGTGCTTTGCAGAAATTTATGAAAGAATCGCAAGAGTGACAATCAAAGTTTGAGGCAAAGATTTTATTCCAACTCTCTCAGTTGGTACCCACCGCACCTCAATATGATGTTAGTAGCTCTAACATGCTCCAAAAACATATTGTCCTTCCTGAAAGTGTTGAGCAACCAAAGCGTCGAGTAGATGACCACACTCCTCCAAAGCTAAAAGCAAACAAGGTAAGTTGTAATTAATATTATGTTCTATAATAAAAATGTGTTAACACAAATTCATAATTTTCATATCAACTTACCTTGTTGATTAATTCCTATGTAGAAGAAATGTTACAATATAAGTTTGTATAATAAATTATATTAATAAACTCATTAAGTTATGATAACTCAATTTTTTCTAACTAATTCTTTCCTACTTGGAAATTATCAACTTTAGATGATTACATATAACTAAACAATATTGTTTCATTTTACAAGTTAGGAATTGTCAATTGGCCATAGGGGTAAAAGAAAATGTAGTTGCAGCTGGAACAATGGTACTTGAATGTGGTGCTAACTTCTTTGTTGCTGTGGATATTTCTTATGATCCAAATGCATTACTTCTTATACCTATTCCAAGCCAAATTACCACTATTAGAGATGCTATTGGGCATCAAATATTATGGCTTGCCCAATTAGTCATTCTTACCGCTCATCGCATCCAGGTATGTGCTTTTTTTTAAAATAAAAAATTTTTTGTTGCTAATAAAAAAACTATTTTATTTAGGACAATTCTTATATATACAATGATATTTTATGTTTGATAGGATTCAAAGAAATTTAAGAAACAGAGGAATAAAGAGAGAACATTGAGTTTTAAGGATGAGAACCCTATAAATATCAAGAACTTTGCTACATTTGTTGGGCTGTTGTTAAAGGATGAGAAGGTACATTCAGTAGAAATCATAGAGGATGTTTTTGGAGAGTCTTTTAAGACCTTCCTCATGAAAGAAGATATGGATATCATAATTTCAACAACAAATATGTCATCTAATTGCCTTATGTTCTATATATGGTAAGAGAAACATTTAATATGTATTTCATATATTTTAACTATCTTATTTATGCTTTAATTTTTCATAATGAGAATTGTAATTAATTTCAGTTATATTAAAATATTAAAACTTTTAAATATTGTGTGAAATTAAATTAGACACTTGCATAAAAAGATGGTTGATATTAAAGAGGCAGAGCAATTTATTTTTGTAAATCCGACCTTGGTTTCCAAATTTGGAATGGGATAAGCAAGCAAGAAAAATAGGTCAAGGGTTATAGTTAATAGGTTGATGAATGCAAATAATGCTGATTTTTTTTATTCCATATAACCCAGGGTAAGTTATTAAACATAAGTAAGCTTATAAGTATGCATATTTATCAAATTATAAATGATATGTAGTTACACTAATGTTAATTTTGTAGTTATCATTGGGTTTTGGTGGTACTTGACATAAGGACTTTGATCGCCTATTACATTGATTCCTTGCATCATCAACCTTCAAATGATCTTAAAGACATTGTTAATATATAAGTTTTTTTTTAATATTATAGAATGAAGCATAGTTGGTAAAAAAAATTTATTTTCTTCATGCAGGGCTCTAAGAATTCATCCACTTAAAAAATATAAATCGTCAAAAAGAGAGTCTAATTGGGTTGTATTATGGGTAAATAACTCATATAAACTGAGTAATAAAATATTTAGTGTCTTCATCTTAATTTTAAATTTAGTACAATATGACTTGCAAGTAACTCCATATAAATATAATGATTTTTTTTATCCATGTAGTGCCCGAGACAACCAGGTAGTGTTGAATGTGGATACCATGTGATGAGATATATGAGAGATATCATTATCGATCAATGATATCTTACAACAAAGGTATGTATTGATTTGTTGGTTCTCAATATATCAATGTTTATTTTATTTTCCAATGTAATTGATGAAACTATTACTTTACCTTTCAATAGTTTAATGGGATAATAAGTTTTGTGGCCATGACTCTTATCCTTAACTAAAAGAAAAGTCACGACTCTTACACATGAGCTACTTTCCAATATCATAGTATTTTGTAGTGGCATAATAATATAATATATGAGAGAAGAGAAAGCTAGTGTTGTGGCTACCCACAACATCATGAATACTTGAAGATATAAAAAGGGTAAGTTTTGTGCCAATGTCATTTCCTAGTACCATGGCCATAAAATATACAAGAGACACCTTCTCAGTACAATGATTGTTTCCTAATATTGTGTCCATATAATAATCAAGAAGGAAAAATGTGTAAAACTACAACCACTTCACAACACCATGACTTCAAGTTATAGAGATTTTAGGAATAACTCATTGTCATTTCCAGCACCATGACTTTATATTATAAAAAACATTAAGATACAGTTCAAAGTCACGACCAATTTTTAGAGTCATGATCTCAAGCTTAAGAGATAATTATTAAAATTAAAAGTTGTAATTTTTTTTGAAAGTCACAACTTCCAAATTGTTGTAATGTAGAGTTGCTCGAGTATAAAAGTAGAATAGAAAAAAATTTGGAAAAGATCTCTCATTCTTTTACCTCTCCCCTATGCAACAAGCCAAGCTATGTGAAACTACCAAACCCTAAAAAAATTTTTGTACTCCATATAGGTTCTACAAGCAAACAAGGGATGCATGACTTAATGCAATCCATAGATTTTGGAGGCATGACTCTCAACCCCCTCCTCTAAGGTAGCTTCGGAAATTTTACCAAAATAGCATGGGTCTAAGATTTGTGTAAATTAATATATATAATATGACATTAGTTTTTATTTATGAATAAATATATTTGATTTATTTTGTATCATAGATATTGATAAATGGGTGATTAAATAGAACTTAAATTAAAGTTTTGATTATTAATATGTTTATGTGAGAATATCATGGTTGATAGTAACAGGTAAACTATGACACTCACTCATGCATATAGTAGAAAGGAAATGAAACCCTTCTAACCATGATGCATAAGATAAACCCATATATTAAAACTAGAAATTTGGGTAAGTTAATCATCTTGAGTATAGTTCTTATAAAGACTAGAATATGAATACTTTTACATGCTAATCTATTGTATACATCATAAAAAAACTAGTTTTCGATCAAGATGGATGTAAAATAGAATATTTTCTTAAGGGGTTCACCTTTAATATGAGAGTCACATCATCACTAAGAAGAATGGTGGCATACTATCCTTGAGACATACACAAGTATACTATGAATCATAAGGTGGTGATTATTCTAGTGATTGATTTTACTCATTTGGTTCTCATAGGTGAAGTTTGAGAGAAGTGTAAGTTAATTGTGCCATTATTATACTTATGAAGCTGAAAATATAAATAATTATAAACCATGTCAATCTATGATCTTTATGATAGATGGAGCTAGAAAATAAGAGGGTGTATATGAAGTAACCATCAAAGGTAATTGATGAAATTGTTTTAAAGGTATAAGATTTTTAATGACTCTTGAGTAGAAATGAATTATTATCTTGGTGATGATAAAACAAAGAGAGAGTTGTGAGAGAACTACCATTGAGATGGAATCAAAAGTGATAATCATCTTTTATGCTGTTAGAGTAAGAAGTCATTGTACAACACCTCAATCTTTAATTTGTGTTCAGACATAATGTAAGTTGAGCAATTTAAACATTATCACATAGAATAGATAAAAAAACCCATGGATCTAAGATTGGCTTTCAATTGGAATATTTATTTTACTAAAAATGAGTTGTCTCACTATTGAATGACTAAACTACTAATATAATATCTATAGGATCGAAATCTAGATGAAAGACAACTTTACTACTTGCATGACCTACGTACTTATAGATTTCTATTAATAAGATATTCTCATTAACAAGCTTTTGAGATATTTCCTAACTAATAAAATTAGGTAGCATAATAAAGTGACAATAAATTTTAGTGTCATTTCTAGAGATTGTTTAGTTTGATTTGTCAATATGAATCAATATAATTATCTTTATAAAAAGAATTTTTTTTAGTTATTTAGATAACATTAAGTTTGGTAAATCTTTTCAAATCTAATTGATATGTCTTGTTAACTAATTTTAAATTTGGTTGTTGTATTCTAGTTTGTTTGTTTATTTGCAATTTTTTATTTTCCTTTTTTACTATCGTTGCATGAGTTGAAGTGCTAGGACTAAGCTAACTTTTCTAGACTCAAAAATCAAAAGAATTAAAAGACTTATTACCACAAAAATAGCTAATAAAAACATATTATAGACATTGCACTAATAAAGAGCCCCAATATTGTAACAAACAAGTTTTACAATAGTCTATACACTACTGTATCTTTGATTTAAATTGATGGAAACTAATTATATTGACTTGAAGCTGAGTTTTATAGTTATAGTTTAGTAATACCAGTATAGTAGAACGACATCGAAGGATCTTAATGGATATATAAAAACATTTTCGGAACTATGCGATACTTAAAATGAATGGAATTAGCATCGATGCAATAAGGTTATGTTTATTTCAAATTTCATTAAGTGATAAGACACGAAGTTTGTTTCAATATTTTATCATGGAGCTCTATTGAGAGCTGAGATGAATTAGTAAAAATATTTTTCACTAAATTCTTTCCATCTCAAATTACATCTCAATATAGAGCAAGATAAGCTAATTCCAGCAAGATGAGAAAGAGAATATATATGATGCTTGGGACATTTTTAAGAGGTTATTATAGAATGTCTTCAACATGGATTTGAGTATTAGTTCCAAGTCCAAAATTTCTACAATTAGTTAATTATATGAGAAGGTAATAGTTAATGCTACTGCTTGAAGATGAATTATGAATAAATTACTAAAAAAACTATTTATTTGTGTGAGGAGCTAGCAAAAAATAATTATCAAATTCAAATAAAGTGCTCACTTGAAAGAAAACACGTTAGAATGTTAGAGTTGGATAAGTTCACCACCATTAAAGTAAAGATGGAAACTCTTTAAAAAAAAACTCGATACCCAAAAAAATGAGATGAATATCGAAAAAGATTGCCAATTTATATCAGCATGAATTGGTAGACTCGGGTGCTATTTTCTAGATGGAAGAAGCCAACCAAATATGAATCAATGAGTATTTATTTTGACCCCAATGCATTACCATTCAAAAATGAGAAATCACAAAAAAAAATTTGAATGGAGGATATGAGAATGGGCTATAGAATACCAAACAATCTTCTATAAATATTAAGAATAATGTGATTAGCTACACTAATCAATGAGACTCAAATTTTAATTTGCAACCATCTAGAAGAGAAGAGAAGGAGGGTTTAGAAGAAGAGATGTGATCTATCTTAGTAGAAATAAAAAAGAATAATAATATCCAAGACAATTGGATAAGTGAGTTTGATTTGAAATTGAATCAAATGAGTTCGATAATGAAGAATATTGAGCATCATCTCAGATAATTTGTGTTATCAATGAATGGTACAAGAGTAAATGAAATACTAGGTGATACGAAAGCAAATCCAAATAATTGCTTCTCAATATTACTTAGAAGTAGGAAGGAGTTACAAAGATGTTTTGAACTAAAAAAATCTAAAATTTTTGAGGTTGATAGCATTGTAGCTTTTCCAAATTTTGTGGCTCTGAAGCTATCAAAATATTTTGGACAAAAGGATTATAAAGCTTTTATGGGTGATAATGCTATGACTTTCTAAAAAGTCATGGCTCTTCTTCCAAAAAAATTTTAAGATGCTATGGCCTCAACTAAAGAGAATAGGAAAGATGAAATCATGATGTCTAACAAGGTCATGAATCCAAAAGAAGAACAAGCACAAGTTTTTCCCAAAGATGAGAAAAAGGAAAACAAAGAAATAAATGAGAGAATAAAGGTTACCCAAGGCTATGGATATAAAAAATAAATCATAATAAAGAAAAAGGTAAGTTTTTGATAAATTTTTCATTTTCACAATGATTTAGAAAGGAGAAATTAGATGAATAATTTGTGAAGTTTTTAAATATATTTCTGAAGTTAGAAGTTATCATACCATTTGTCGAAGTTCTAGCCTAAATGCCTAACTACATAAAAATTATGAAAGACATAATAAATAGTAAGAGAAAATTAAAGATGGATAGGACAAATTGAATATGACTGAGCAGTATGGTGCAATCATTCAAAGAAAACTTTCGAAAAAATTGAAGGACCCTTATAGGTTTGTTATATCTTGCACTATAAGAGATCACACCTTTCAAAAGGTATTATATAACCTGGTATTAAGTAACAACTTGATACTTATTGTGACTTTATACTGCCACTTAATTTTATTAATTAGATCATATCCCAAAAGCTTTTGATGAAAATATCTCATCAATAATAATCTACAAGTGCATGAGTCATACAAGTAGTAAAGTAGACTTTAGTCCAAATATCAATCTCATAGGAATTGTATCAATAATTTGGTAATTCAACAATGAGATAACTCATTTTTATTCAAATATTTATTTAGATTGTTAGGAAATCTTATGTTCATAGTTTATTTATTTAATTTACGTGATGCTGTTTAAGTTGCTTTACATATTTTATATTGAATACAAAATATTGAGGCATTATCTAATGAGTTTTTTTCTCTAATAGCATATAAGATAGTTATCACTATTGAGTCAATCCCATTGGTAGTCCCCTAATATCTAATTCTCTGCACATCATCACTGAAACAACAAAATTTTTCTACCCGAGAGTCATTAACAATCTCTTATCTCTTAGGTAACTATATGAATTATCCTTAATGGTAACTTCATATACACACTTTTATTCTTTAACCTCTTTTATCATAAAAACTGAAGATTGGTATGGTTTATAAGTATTTTTATCTTTGGATTAATAAGCACCCTACTTGCATAATTAATGTATGCTTCTCTCCAATTTCATTGGTAGGTACCATACAAGTAAAAAGCAACTGTTAAGGGCTATCATCACCTTGCAATTCACAACACACTCAGACATGTCTCGAAAATTGCATGTCATTGTCCTCATCGGTGATGATGTGATTCCAACACTAAATATAATCTACATTGGAGAATGGTATATATAGCATCCTTTCCAATCGAAAACTAGTTCTTTTAAGACATATATAATGGATTGACATGTAAAAATATTAGTACTTTCGGTTTTTTATGAATTATACTCTCAATGATTAACATACCTAAATTTTAAGTTTCAACATATAGATTTATCTCATGCATCGCAATCTAAAGGAATATCACTACCTTTCTACTATATATACAAGTGAGCCTTATAGTTTATCTATCACCATCTACCATGATAACTTTTCACATATTATTAATACTTGAAATCTTAGTTTCAAGTTTGATTTAATTAATATCCATTAATATCTATATCATAAAATAAACCAAACATTTATTTAAAATAACTATTATTACATCACATATATTCAAATTACATAAATCATAGACCCATGTTATTTTTGGTAAAAATTCTCAAATTCATTCTGTAAATAGGAGGTTTTAGAATCATGTCCCTCAACATTTGAGATTATAATAAGCTACATCTATTACTTTCTTATGGAACTTCTAGGAAGTGTGAAATTCACTCTTAGAGATTAGTAGTTACTATGGCTTTGCTAATAAAATGGGGGAAGAGAAGGAAGAATGAGAAATCCCTTTGAAAATTTTTATTTTCTATTTATATACTTGGGTGATTCTATATTGTTCCAAGTAAGAAGTCATGACTTTCAATAAAAAGTCACTACTTCGACATTCCTCTTAAGTTTGAGGTAGCGACTCTAGACTGTGACCATGACTCTACAATATATCATAATCTTTCTATATCACAAATAATGATGTTGGTAATGATTATAACCTTGGCTTAATGTTTGTATAACATGAAGCCATGGGACTATGAAGTATTCATGATTTTGGGCATATATCTTCTTGTCATTTAATAAATGGTCACAATACTAGGGAATAGTCATGGTGTGGTGAAAAAGTTTTCACATTGATACATGATTGCTTCATTGTGATAAAGTCATGACATTGATATTGGTCCTTCTTCATAACTGTATGGTAGTGGCACCTAGAAAAAATAATAGTATTCCGAAGGTCTTGTGTATCCTATGGCCACTGTGTTGAGAGATGACCGTGGAATAAAATTTACCTTTAAATGTCTTCAAGTGACCACGATGCTATTAGTGGTTCTGGCATTAAGCTTCTTATATATCATGTATTATGTTGGTATGGCTTTACAAGAATATCATGTCACTAGCAATTAGCTCAAGCATAAAAGTCATAGATTTTCTTTCCTTTGAGAGAAAGAGTCATAACCTTGAGAAATTACCATACTCGAGTAACATTCTCTATAATTTTTAGTGTCCAAAAGTTATAGCTCTGAATAATATCCACACCTTTGGCCTAAGTAGTATTTGCTTTATAACTTTATAAAGCTCAAAAGTCATAGTTTAGTAAAAATGTCATGACCCTAACTTGAAACTATTAAGTAGGTTGGGAAACCCATGCACGACTTGCGACATGGCACAATTCAGTTGTGTCATGGGCTAGCATGAGTTTGGTCTAAGCATTAATCTGAATCATGTCAAACTAGGCTTGTTTGGGCATCACGGGTCTGGCATGTGAGGCACAAGATGAAACATTGATCGCATTCAAAAATACATTGTCATTGCCTATCACTATTTGATCTTTAAAAAAAATAATTTTTATCTTTTCAGTCTTTCGATTAAGTGGATGAAATTTGAAAGTATTCAGATTTCTACAATAAAAAATAAAAAAATAAAAAAATAAAAAAATAAAAAAATAAAAAAATAAAAAAATAAAAAAATAAAAAAATAAAAAAATAAAAAAATAAAAAAATAAAAAAATAAAAAAAAATTAATAAAAGAATTTCTATAAATAACATATTGATATATTTTATTTTTTGATATTTATCTATAATCTCTTCTAATCTCTTCTCATCTTTTAACGTTCATTTTTTTATAAATTTCTAAAAGTATTATATTGTTATAATTTTTTTGGTAAAGCATATGAATGATTTCGGTGATAAGCTATAACTTTGAGGTATGAGCAAATAAGGTGGAGGTAAAAAAGTGCAGGTTGCCCACATAAAGTAAATGCAGACATTGCATTACAATAATTTTATTTTAATTAATATTGTTAGATAAATAAATAAATAATAATAAGTAAAAATTTATAAAAATATTATTCTTCTTCTCCTACTTGTAGTCTTCTATATTTAAAAAATTATAAAGATTTAATATTATGATAATGAATTAAACCTAAATATAAATAATAATGACAACTTAATAAAATATCCAAGACCAAAATTAGGATTTATCCCATGGTCTTGATCCATATGCTTAAAAAATATAAAAAAATCTAAAAAATATATAAACTTTAGTTGTGTGAACGCATATTGATAAAATAGAAAATAAAATTCTAGAGATTTTAAAGAAGACTTGATAGAATATATATATATATAGTAAAAAATATATACATGTAGAAATATTGGCGACATTGGCCCACCTTAAAAGACATGTTTATCAATACATCTAAAAATATATTATAATTGATCTCATTTATACCCAATTAAGTGGTAGGATTTTTAAAGTTGGATCAATTTTTGCTTCATCAACCCTTTTTATTTACTACATTGAATTTGGAAGAAAGATGTAATGAAATTATTTTCTAACATAGATCTTTTGATTATATTTTTGGAAAATCTTAGATTAATTTATATTAGAGAAACCTACTTTCAACATGCTTACCATATAATTATTGGGCATACAAGTAACAATGACATCATAAAATAATAAAAATTAGAAACATAGTTATTTAAAAACAAATTTAGAAAATATATTGGAGTGGTCTTCATGACATCCGATATTTGTACTTTTCACAATGATGTTGCATTCGTCTGCATCATCACTCACTTTGTTGATTCTAAGTAGAAGCTAAATAAAAAAAATAGGATTTTGTGAGATCCTCAATCATCATGATGGTTCATTCAAACACGAGTATATATGTCAATGAATTTATGATATTCAAAATAAAATTATTATATTACATTTAATAACATTCAAATGATTGTGTTATGATTAATATATTTGCGAGAATCATTGACAATCATCCCTTAAGTAACATTTCTTTGTTAAGTATATGTATCACAAATTAATTTAATAGTTTAAGAGAGAATAAAAAAAATTATTCTCGTATTAAAAAATATAAGAAATTTGCTAAAATGCCTTAAGACACAGTATACAACAAAATTTTTATAATTTATGTTCATTAATGGTCTAAAAAAATTCCAATCATTTGTCAGACACTACTATAATCATACCTATGTAATATTAGACTTATGTGTTAGCTACTAATAGCTGATATCCAACTATATTAATAGTAAAAGTGGAAAAATTATAATCGATAATTCAGACTAGGAGACATGAAGTTTATTGTTGAAATTATTGAAGATTTTTTATGATATGATAAACATGTATTTATCTATGTGCACTTCCATAATATAGAAAATATTGTATATTATAATTAGATATATATATATATATATATATA
Source organism: Sapria himalayana (assembly GCA_029783825.1). Classification (NCBI taxonomy): domain Eukaryota; kingdom Viridiplantae; phylum Streptophyta; class Magnoliopsida; order Malpighiales; family Rafflesiaceae; genus Sapria; species Sapria himalayana. The sequence goes on along the minus strand of JAREIK010000403.1, from coordinate 2,156,508 downwards.
TATATATATTAATAGTAGGTTAATTGAGTATAAAGGTTTATTAGTGGCATTGCTATTGAGATGGAAAGTAAGTATTTAAAATACTAATAATTCATTATACCTCTTTATTTCTTGGCTACCTATATTGATCATATTACAACTTTGATATGTTACCTGCTTTAAGTAGTTTTGCAATGTCCTAGAAACTATCATACTCAACTATTAGTAGCTATAGGTGCATGGGTCATATAAGTAGTAAATCTAAAATCTTGATGGGTGCTACATATGTATGCAATCATTCTCCAACCTCGAGTATCATAAATACCAAAGATTGATATGATTTCTAAGTATTTATACTTTTGACTTCATAACTATCATACTCATACAATTAACACATGTATTCCTCAAAGTATACCAGTAGAAACTATTCGAATAAAAGAAACTCATAAGAACCATCACCACCTCGTGAGTCACCACAAACTTACATATATCCTACGGATTTCCTATTATTATCCTCCTCGGCGATAATACAACTCCTATACTAAGGTGAACCCCCTATGAGAATATTTTATATCACATTCATCTCAATCAAGAACCAATTATTTTAAGATATGTTCACTTGATTGGCATATTAAAGTATTTATATTTTTGGTTTCATAAGTATCATACTTATAATGATTATTATACCAAAAATTTGGGTTTTAACGCATTAGTTATCTCATGCATCACAATTAGAAGGGATATTGCTTTCTTTCTACCAAATGAAAAGTGAGCATAATGGTTTATACATCACTTTCCATCATAACAATCTTACATAAACCTATCAATAGTTGAAATTCTAGTTTAAGTTCTATTTAATAATCATCTTTCAATATCCATAACATAAAAAAAATAAAACACATTCATTCTTAATTAAAATCTATTTCACATCACATATATTCAAATTGCACAAACATTAGACCCGTGTTATTTTTGTATAGATTCCCAAATTTACTTTAGAGATGGAGAGGTTTGATAGTAGTGTCTCTCGACTCTAGAGATTATAATAAGTCTCAGGTTCTTTGCTTGTTTTTTGAACTCTTAGGAAGAGTGAAATTCACCTCTATGATTTGGTAATTATCATGGTTTTTCTTAATACATAGAGGGAGAGGGAGAAGAATGAGAGAGATATAGCTGAATTTCTCTTTCTTTTGATTTTATACCCGAGTAATTTTATATTATTCCAAGTAAGAAGTCATGATTTTAAAGAAAAGATGCAAGTTCAGCCTTCATATCTTGAGTTTGAGATCATGACTCTAAAAAGTGATCAAGATTCTGGACTATATTTTAATATTTTTATAGCACAAAGTCATAACACTACCAATGATCATGGCTTGGGCCTAGTGTCTCTGTAACATAAAGTTGCAATATTGTAGAGTGGCTATAACTTTGTGTATTTGTCTTTTTGACTTTAATAAATGGCTATAATACTAGGAAATGGTCATGCTATGGTGAACAGCTTCTCATATTGATATATGGCCACGATGCTATGATAAATCCATCATGTTGGTATTTGTCCTTCTTGATTATTATATGGCTGGGGTACTGTGATATAGCTAGGGCATTGAGAATATCTTGTATATCATATGACCCTAGCACAAAATTTTCTTTTCATATGTCTTCAAGTGTATGTGTAGATGTGGGTAGAAGTGGCATGACACTAGCCTTCTGTTCTCTCATATATAATGTTCTTATAGTGCTACAAAAATACTATTACACTAATAATTAATTTGAGCATAAAAGTTATGGGTTTGTCTTCAATTGAAGACAAGAGTCGTGACCTTGGAAAATGGTCATATTCAAGTAAGGTCCTCTATAATTTTTAGTATCCCAAAAATCATGGATTTGAATAATAGCCATGATTTTGGCCTAACTAGTTTTGGCTATGTACCTTTTGCTAGCTTAAAAATAATAACTTTATAAAAAAATCACAACTCTAACTTGAGACCATAGAGTCATATTAAAGATAAAATCATAATACTTAGACTTAGATCATGACATTGAGAACCAATTGAGTATTTAGTTGTTGGGATATAAAATTAATATTATAGTCATTTAAATATCATGAGATTTATATGATTGCAACTCTTTGATAATAGCATAACTACTAAGAATATGTCACATAGTAGAATGATTGTACTAAAAGAGCTGGTAGGGTCATGGTATACAAAGATTACCACAACTAATTAGATAGAGTTTCGCTAATAATAAATATCAAAACTATGTAATACTCAGTTTTGTACTCATTTAACTAAACACCTCTAAAAACTTTTTGCTTTTATGACTATTAATTAAAACTCATCAAAACTCCAAAATTATGAAATCAATTTATAATTTTTCATATTCCATGCCTACACAACATCATAAAGCATCAAAATACCTATAAATATTTAATAGTTTCAATTCCAAATAGATCATAAGATCAAGGTTGAAGGTATAAAAAATATATTAAAATACATATCTTCATTTATAATCAAGAAATAAAACTAGATGGTTTGATTCATGAATAATTAGATAACATATTTGAATATTATGACATAAAGTATATTAGTTTTAGCGAGCATGGGAGTACACACATGAATATAATATTTGTAGATGAAGATTTTTCCATTCAGTTGACTATGACCAAATGATGGAGTAGTTCTTTAGTATGAGATAGTTATTTTGATACTTAAATATCAATTACTATTTTATAATATCATATGATGATATTAATAATTAAGATATATTGAGTTTATAAAAATCATATGAATCCACATATCTCATGCTATATAAAATGACATATAATTTATTGATCCCTCATTGTCTAGCATAAAATCGAAGTCTACTTTTTTTATGACCATAAATATTATTTTAGATAGAAGATTGACACTTCAACAGTATATTATAGAAGCATTATCATGCTTAAAATACTAGAAAAATTCATGGATATATCTTCAAAATCATGTGAAAAATTTGATAGAGGATGAAGACTCGCATAACATCAAGGATATCGAGGCTATGACTATGAGATTGAGATGTGATGATCTATACAAAATAATCATGGATATTAGAGGATTAATATGTTGTTGCTGACTACTATTCTTTAATGTGTTTTTATAGTTTATTATTTTATTGTTATTTGTGATATTATAATAAAATTAAATTTGTGAATTGAATATAATTTTTTATTAAGCTAAGACTTTATTCATTTTAATTTATAATGCATTGTATTTTATTTTTAATATACAAATTTTTAAAATTAAATATTATTTTAAAAACAAACTTCGACTGACAAAGTCTATGCCCACATATCCATACCTAGTGGCCATTGCCAGTAAAAATTTAAATTATAAGTAGTAGCAGTTGCCACTAGGCACTTGTTGTCTCTTAATTAGTCTGCTGCTAGTCCAATCTAGTGGTAATGGCCACTAAGTGCTGGCGACTACCGATGCCAACTAGTGGACATTGCTTATGCCAACTAGTAGCACCATGTCAAACCAAGTCATGGATGATTTGGCCCATGATTGACCTGACATGCCCGAATGAGGAATTCCGGCCATTAGGCCGTGTCAAGCCTAACTCACATGTTTCCATATCAATAAAGTACAACTCGTGTATCCAATTCGTGCCATCCTCAACACAACACAACTAATTTGACACCTAAAGCCCAAATTAATTTTTTGAATTATATTTATTAAATTTCTAAAGTTCAAAATTTTAATTCCAAATTTATCTGAATTAATTTTTATTTAAATTGAAGATTTTAATATTTCTCATGTAATATTTTTGTTTTCTATCCAAAAATATATGGTTGATTCTAAAACTAATTAATCATAATTATATTAATTATTTAATCCTAATTTGACACACTATATTATGTTCCATAATGACAAAATATACAATCACACATAATAAAAGTCACAACCAAAATAATTAATTATAATTATATTAATAATTTAATCCTTATTTTATATTTTGCTTATGTTTTATTATTTTATCTTTCCCACCTAAATTCACATCCACATGCATCTTTTTTTTGTCCCTCTCTTCTCTTTTTATTTGTATTTTTTAAATTCTTTATTTAAATTTGATGTTGCCACTTCATTTTATTATAACATCAAAAAAAAATGTTTGGATAAACATATATGCTAGAATTATATTTTTATGTAACATTAATAAAAAAAATTAAAAAAAAAATGAACATTACTTTTAATATTAAAACAAAAATATATCAAACACTTAAGTAATTAATTTTTAGTGCACTAAGTTATATTAATATGAGGCATACATCCTCGAATATCAGATCTTTTTTTTTTGGAAATAAAGGCAGATATTTTGGAAATAAAGGCAAACATTTTGAAAATTATCAAAGAGCTAGTTATGGATTTAACGAGTTTCAAGTTTATGTTTACTGCTGAACATGAATGGTCCCTGGAACTTGAACTAATCGTTACTCCTGTTATCAGCAATTCGTAGTCAATACAGTCAGTACTAACAGGAGTTTCCAGTTTACAATTTGGCTATGCTGCATTTGGTTGGAAATCTTAAGCTGCCAGATGCACTGGAGCAAGGTAGCCGCGAAACTTAAAAGTTAGGTTCGTTTATTTAAAAGTAAGGATATTTTTGTATTAATATAAATCAGCACATCAAATAATTGATTATTTAGATTTTGGTGCACCATTTTAAAAATATTAAAAATTATGTTCCTTTTTTTTAAATTTTTTATGAATATTGCACAAAAATATAATTTTCCCAAAATGTAAAACATTTCAATTAAAAAAACATACAGATTATTAAATATAAACACTATAAAAAAATTAAATTAAACTTAATTTAATTTTTAATTAAATCACTTTTTCCAAACTGATTGTATATTCTTGATATACCAAACTCAAACACACCTAACAATATCCTCATCGGTATTATTCAGGTAGACAATGAATGATTCATGATTTAAATTTAATAATTATCTGCTATAAGGAATTTAACTCTCCATATAGATCCTAAAACTAATTTGTGTTATCCACATGAGAAATAATTTGTAACAAAATAAATTCTTGAAAAATCATTTGAGATGTCATTTTCTTTCTCTAAGCTTTAAGCTTCTTCTTCATCCAATTGATTCCCATAAATAGATGGAGAAAAACTATCTATTTTTTTTCTACCTCAAAAGCTCTCTATTGATATGTCTGATTCTTGAGAGCGCATATAAAATAGATATAATAAAATAAGTGACATCTCTGAGAATTATGCTTGTCTTGGAACAATTAGCCAAGATAATCATATTACATCCTCAATCTCATGGAATAAAAGGGTGAAAACAACACAATAATATGTTTTTTCCTAGTCATAAAAACTCTTTTCCTACTGCTATATGACATTCACTCATGCATATTTATGTCCATGCAACTTAGAATAACTATTTACTTTTTCTCGCAAAATACTTTTGGTATTTGAATAAACCCTAGCTTGAATAATATCCATAGAATATATCCTTTTATTCCTCATGATAATCAGGAGCCTTTTGACTAATTTTTATTTGTGTTTCCTAAATCTTTACATATTACTCATACTATATAATATTCTAACGGATAAAAGGTTCAATCGAATATATCAGACATGCCAGAGACATCCCTCAAAACAAATTAGAATCTCGTGTTAATCCCTAGACACATACTCCTCATGCTTAATACTCTTGATGTCTCAATATTTCCTCATTCTAACTATTCCATAGTGCTTGGACATATATGTCATAAATTAGTCAATATTCAAAGTAAAGTGAAAAGTGACCAACAAACATGCTCTTTAATCACTATCCTGACTCACCTTGTTGTCGAGTCCAATATCACTAATAGAGATGATGTCTTCTTCCATGGAAAAAGGATTTTTTTCCCTCCTGGTATCATCTCTCATCCTATGCTCCTCTTAGAATTTCTTATACTCGGGATAGTTATTTTTGAAGTGTGATACTTAGTCACAATTGTAACACCTCACCTTAGACTTACCCATAGACTTCTCTTTGGAAGGATACTCCACTTCCTCTTCAGATGTGGATCTAGCAGTGGTTATACTTCTCTCATTTTTCTCAAAAATGAGTATACCTAGATGAATGATGTGGATCTAGCAGTGGTTAACTAATAATGTCCAATATAAATGTCAATTTTGAAAATTGACATGATTTATAATCACACAACCAAATATACTATGAAAATCATTAGTTAACCACATGATTGTATATCAGGTCAATTTTGAAAATTTTCTCTTACCCAAATTAATCAATTCCAATGTTATTAGTTAAATAATTTTTTTCATGATTTTAAATATTTTAAAATTAAATTTTTTAAAGGATCATTAAATACAATAGAATACACATAATTTATTTTCCATTAAGACAATATAAAGTTTCTATTTATTTTAATTAAAATTTCAATTTATCAGATTAAATTTTAAATTATAAGGCAATATAATTTTCAATTTGGCATAAATTAATTTTATGAATTACTTTTATTAAATTTTCAATTTAAGCAAACATTCATTTTTGTCTAAAATTGAAATTTTTATTTTTTCTCATACATAAAAATTAAAAAACATATTTTCTATCTGAAAATATATTATCGATTTTGAAAATAATTATCCAAAATTATTTTCAAAATTTAATTATAATTTGCACACATTATATTCTATCCAATATTGACATGATATATATATATATATATATATATTATTTTTTGTTTTTTTTTTGTTATTTTTTATTTTTTTTATTTTTTTTATTTTTTTTATTTTTTTATTTTTTTTTATTTTTTTTTATTTTTTTAATTTTTTAATTTTTTAAATTTTTAATTTTTTAATTTTTTAATTTTTTAATTTTTTAATTTTTTAATTTTTAAATTTTTTAATTTTTAAATTTTTAAATTTTTAAATTTTTAAATTTTTAAATTTTTAAATTTTTAATTTTTTAAATTACACACACACACACATAATCTCTCCCCATTTTTATATGATGCCTTAATATCAATTTGGCATTAATTTTGGAAAATCTCACATTTTGCTAATTTTTCTTTTAAATTAAATGAATGATTAGATATTTTATCTCTTCCCCTCCCTTAGATACATTCTTTAGAAAAGTCTTCATATGCCAAGCATTCAAAATATATTATTTTTATTTATTTAAATTTTATGTTGCCATTTCATTTCCAATGGCAAAATCTTATTCCACACAAAAATAAATAAATTTAAAGTTTTAAACACACAAATTATTAAATTTAAAAATAGCAAATATTAGATTAAATAAAAAACAAAATAAAACGAATTTAATTTTTAATTAAATTTATTTATGATTTATTTACGTATGTCATATATATCATAAATTTATAAAAATAAAAATTTGTGATTGTTTCCTGTGGTACGGTACAGCACAGGTGCCAGAGGGCGGTGTCGGCAATGTCGGCAGTCGGCAGTCGGCAGTCGGCTTGGTAGATAGGCGTGAGACGTCATGCTACGCTATCAATTATTATGTGCAGCTGCAGCAGCCGCAGCCGCGCCAACTGCCAATCCTGCTGCGCTACATTGCTGCTTGCACCTTAATTTTCCATCTAACCTGATGGCCATTTTCAACAGAAACCGATTGTATGAACTCATCATGCATTTACAATTGATAACTTGCTAAAACCGGATATCAGAATTTATTAAGCACATTTTCCGTGGCAGGAGCCCACAGGTTTAACGTATATTTCGTGAACATTACGTCGTCTTCGTATTATAATTTATAAGCTAGTCTGGTATTATATATAACATGAACAATCCTGTTGGCTGCAGTTCATCATTTGTTTGTTCCAGGTCGCCATATTGCTTTGAGATTTCGTGGCTCTACTGTTTTTACTTTTTGTAGAAACTCAAGAAATGGTTTTCATTCTTTTCCTGTTATTCCTAGCTTCTGTGCTTCCAGGGACACTTTTTGAGGAAGCTGCTGCTGCTACGATTACAGTTAATGGGATCGTTCCAATTGCAGAAATTGATGATAATTTCATATGTGCTACCATGGACTGGTGGCCTCCTGATAAGTGTGATTACCATCAATGCCCATGGGGAAATTCTTCCTTATTGAACGTGGCAAGCCTCCTAAGACAATCTCTCTGTCGAAACTAGTTATTGTTCTAAATGTAGTGAAAGAAATTTTAACAACTTACCAGTTTCATGTCTAATTTCTAGGACTTAACGGATCATCTTCTCGCCAGAGCAATCCAAGGTTAGTCAGCTTCATCATTCTCTCATAGGATCTTTCTTCGATACATCGTAATGTCATGTGTTTACCCTGTGTTATACCTACGTGATAGCTTTCAGGAATTTAAGGTTGAGAATTGGAGGTTCTTTACAAGATCAAGTATTGTATGATGTTGGAAGCCTCAAGTTTCCTTGCCATCCATTCAGAAAGATGAAAAATGGGTTATTTGGATTTTCACATGGTTGTTTACCTATGAATCGATGGGATGGATTGAACCAATTCTTTACCCAAACAGGGTAATGTATTGTGTTGTTTCACTCTATACTTTCATTCTTGAATTAACAAGGGGTGTTTTTTATGGTTATTTGGTTTGTTCATAATGTGTTCACAATGTGGTTCTACTCTTATTTATATATATATATATATATATATATATATATATATATATATATATATATATATATATATATTGCATTATTTCCAAATAATGTAATAATTTATGTTTTTATTTGATCTAATATATTTTATTTTATATATTTTAAGTAATTATCAAATATAAGAAATTAGTCATGTATAATTGTGCCTCACTCATTTCTCTTAATCTTAATAATTTAATCATTACCAATTGTGTGGTTCATTTTAAGGTCTCGTGAAGCAATAGATTAGTTGGTACTATCATTGGGATTCTTTCATTTGCAGAGCCATTGTGACGTTTAGTTTGAATGCGCTCTATGGGAGGCACAAATCAAAGGAGAGTGTATGGGAAGGAGCATGGGATCATAGTAATGCTCGTGATTTTATAAACTACACCATCTCAAAGGGATACATCATAGATTCGTGGGAATTTGGTATTAATCTTTCTCAATGTTGTCGAGCAGATGCATCATCTCTTGCTAATGCATGTTCTTTCTTTTGCCAAGGTAGGGAATGAGTTAAGTGGAATTGGAGTTGGTGCAAGTGTGAGTGCCAATTTGTATGGAAAAGATGCTATGGCTCTCAAAAACATAATCAATAGTTTGTATCAAAATTCCTTCCCAAAACCTTCTATCTTGGCTCCTGGAGGATTTTTCGATGAGAATTGGTTTGCCCAGCTTCTTCAATTTTCTGGCCCTGGCGTGATTGATACCGTTTCTCACCATATATACAACTTGGGCGCAGGTAACCTTTCTTTTGTTTTTCAAAATCAAGTTTCTAAAACTTAGTATACTTTCTTGTTCTTGTTCTTGTTCTTCTTCTTGTTATTATTATTATTTTCTTTTTTTTCTTCTTTTTATTCTTTTTTTTTTTTTCTTCTTCTAGGGGTGGATAGCAACTTGATGAAGAAAATATTAGATCCGACATATTTAAACAAGGTATCAAGAACATTTAGGGAGATGATGAACACTATTAGGGAAATTGGACCATGGGCTTCTATATGGGTTGGAGAATCTGGAGGTGCCTATAATAGTGGCGGTTCTAATGTGTCTGATACATTTGTTAATAGCTTTTGGTAATCTTAAGCTTCCTATTTTATTCCTTTTTTTTTTTGCATAGTGTTCTTCATCACAATAAAGCTTGACCTTTTATTTATGTTATAAGGTACTTGGATCAACTTGGAATGGCTTCCAAGTACAACACAAAGGTATACTGTAGGCAAACGTTACTTGGTGGAAACTATGGCCTCCTCAATAGGGTCTCTTTTGTTCCTAACCCTGATTACTACAGGTAAACCAGCTTGAGTTTATCACTTTTCTTGCCAAAATTATTGTTTTTTTAAAAGTTTCACCAAATATAAGGTCGTACCTAGTTTCACAAAACTCTTGCTTCATGCGGGCTCTAGGAGAGGTTAACATTTTAGTAATTTTACCTCAAAAATTACTAAAATATTCTAATTTGAACCTAATACCTATTTCCCCTGGATAAATACCACTTTTGTTTTGAATCATGATCAGTACAGGTAAACTAGCTAGAGTCTATCACTTTTGTAGCCCAAATTTTTGTTTTTGAGATGTTTCATTAAATATAAGATTATACCTAGTACACAAAGCTCTTGCTTGATGCATGCTCGAGATGAGGTTAATATTTTAGTAATTTTATCCCAAAAATTATTAAAATATTATATTTTATGAGTCTCAAACCTAATATCTATTATCATTGGAGAATGACCACTTTTGTTTTGAACCATGATCAATATAAGTAAAATAGCTCATGTTTATTACTTTTGTAGCCAAAAAAATCTTGTTTTTGAGAAGCTGCTTTCTCTAGGGCCTAGGTAATATTTTGATAATTTTACCTCTAAAAATTAGAAATATGATATTTGATGAGTCACAAACTCAAGACTTATTATCATTGAATGAATATTACTACAGGAAAACTAGCTTGAATTTATTTTTTGTGTAGACAATTTTTATTTTTGAGAAGTTTCTCTAAATAGGTCATACCCAGTGCACAATTTTTTCTTAGCATGAGATTTGCAAGGTTAATATTTTTACCGAATTGCCCCTGAAATCAGAGAGAACATGTTTGATGAGTTGCGAACTTGAGACCAACTACCAAAGACCTATCATAATCATATCAAGATATGATCTCTTTAAGTTTCATCAAATAAAAGAAATACCAAAATAGGTGATTATGGCATAGCTAATTGATAGTATTGATGGATGTATTTGATCTTCAATAGTGCCCTTCTCTGGCATCGACTCATGGGGAACGGGGTTCTAGATGTTGTTAGTAATGCCTCACCATTTCTACGCACTTATGCCCATTGTTCTAAAGGAAGAGTAAGCTTGTTTTGGATTGCTTTCTATTTGGCATGTACAATCGCCCCCAATTTATTATCTACTGCCCTTTGTTGCAGGCAGGCGTGACCTTACTGCTGATCAATTTGAGCAACCAAACAGATTTCACAATCCATGTTCAAACTAGCATGAACGCAAGTCTACAGGTGAAAGAGAAAATGAGGAGAGAAAATTCTATTGCCAGCGACACTAGCCTTAGAAAATTGGTTGCTAGAAATACAAATAATGCTCATGATGGATCATCTAGTCGAGAAGAATATCATTTGACCGCCAAAGATGGCCACCTTCAGAGCAAAACCATGGTCTTGAACGGCATTCCTTTGTCGATTTCGAGCGATCATAACATCCCAGAATTGAAACCTGCTCGTGTTCACGCCGATTGCCCCATTTGGCTGAACGCTCTCTCCATCTCCTTCGTTGTACTTCCTAATTTTGATGCTCTGGCCTGTGCTGTTCCTTCTCGTTGATTGCTTTGATTGTTGCAAGAACCACTACTCTTGAAGCAACCTATGTGTTTGTGTTTGTTTATTTATTTCAATGAAATTAGTTCATGTATTTGTTAGTGTAGATGCATGCACATAACATAAATGTGTGTGTGTGTGTGTTGGATGTTATATGTAGGTGACATTGTGGGTGCTATGATAAGCATGTATTGTGTTCTAGACATTGAAACTCACCCTACTCTGAATGCCTAAATTAGCTATTTTTTGCTCATCCCAAATGGTGATCATATGTTGGCGTGGCTTATACTTTGCCTATATTTGTTAGTGTAGATAAATGCCCATACGTGTGTTTGTGTGTGTGTGTGATTGTGGAGTAAAATGTATCTCATCATGACATGTATACAAAATTAAATTATATTTATTAATTTTTAATTTATCATTATTTGTGTGTGATGACATACATGACTTCATTTAAGGACATTGTCTCTTGGGTTCGAGACTTATCATGTATAAGCTATGATGTTTGAGAGTAAGATTATTGATATATTAATATATTATAAATATTAGTAAATCCTAAATATTAGTATATCAAAATTAAAATAATAATTTTTTTTGATATTTTTTGTTTATTTTTTTTCTCTTTTAAATTTTAATTTATAAAAATTGTGTGTATATAAAAGAGTTTTGTACGAAAGTAATGTATTTAAAATAAAATATCCAAAATTTAAGGTTGGTTTCAAAAATATGCTCAAACTAGTGCGTCAGGAAATAGTGTGATAATATCCGTCATTGTGAACAGTAAATATTGCCATACTGTTGATTTTTTAAAATCAGAGATTTGTATTGTGAATGCCGGCTATTAAAAATACTGAAGATCTCGTTATGCCTCTTGCCCCTCTACCCTCGCTCGTCTCTCCTCACCCATTTGCCCTCTCCTCTCGCCCCTCTCCTCCCGCCCCTCTCCTCCCGCCCCTCTCTTTCTGCCCATCTCTTCCGGCCCCTCTCCTCCCGGCCTCACTGGAGTTTCATCGTGGAGCTCGACGGAGATCCTTGAGCTCCACATCGAGCTTCACGAGCTCCACGAAGGAGCGCTTGGAGACAGGAGGGGGGAGAGGGATGGGAAGAGAGGGGTGAGAGGTGATGGGCGTAATGGGATCTCCGCATTATTTTCAATAGACGGCTTTCACAACGCCGGCATTTGATTTTAAAAAATCAACAGCGTGATAATGTCTATCGTTCACAACAACGAGTATTGCCACGTTGTGTACAGAAACATTAGTTTTGACATATTTTTAAAATCAGTCTTAAATTTTAGATTTTTTATTTAGATATATTATTTCCATACTAAATTCCATATAAATTTTGGATTTTTTATTTTTTTTAGTTGTTAGGGCATATTAAACGGGATCGCTAAAAACATAGTTTCAATATTTTGTTGAGTGTTTTTAGAAAATTAGGTCTCTAGCGTGCTCGTTATCCCACTCGCATTTTTGACTCCATTATTTCTCGTTCAACAAATATAACGAGCGTTTATCGCTCAATAAATTATTTTTTTTATTAAAATATTATTGTAATTCACTAGTTCTATCTACCGGAACTCAATAAATCAAATATTATTGCTGGTTGGAGTAAAATTTGATGTGTCGCTAGCTAAAATAATGAATTGAATATTTAAATATTTTTTTAATTTATTATTTTATTGAGTGTGGTAGAATCTAATATATTAAATAAATAATCTCGCTTTTTATTATAAATATTTCATTTATTAGCTAGTGGACCGTTGACGTGTCGACAATTGTCCCCCAAAACTAGTTTATTATTTACTAGGAGAGGCCTTTAGTGTGACTGGAAAGGCTGTTGTCAGACGTCAGTTAATAATGACCAACAACTTTTTGGGTACGGCGGACAACTGTTTCCACGTCAACGTTGCATTGACTATTTTTGTGCCAAAAATTCGAAATTATTTATAATTTCTGGTCCTCAAATCAAAAAAAAATTATTAAAAATTACCTAACAACGTAAAATGTTCATGTTTTGGAAATTGGAATTCCAAAAATTGGAAACCTGATTTTGACATGTTTAAATTTTTTGTGCATAGTCTATGATTTTGAGAACTAGCTATTAAAACTGATTTTGATTTCAAAAAATGGTTTTATTTTTTTTAAATTTAATATTATATATATATATATATATTTATATACACACATATACACACAAACATATAATACATCTATAAACACACACACATAGTTATTACACACATACATAAATAAATAAATATATATATATATATATATATATATATATATCTACATGTATGTGTGTGTGTGTTTATAGACGTATAAATATTTATATTTATATAAATATTTTTATTTATATAAACACACACACACATAGGGTTTTATATAAACACACACACACACACAAACATATATATATATATATATGTGTGTGTGTGTGTGTGTGTGTGTGTATTATATGGGTTTATATATAAACATATATGTACATGTATATAACTTTTAATTAGTTTTTGTTTTAATTTTATAATTTAAATGTGAGTGGGGATATTTCTTACATGTTCGGTTCATTGGGTTTCAAGGGGATGTATGGATCCACGTAAGTGGACCATGAAACCCTTGGTTCCAAAAAAAAAGTTAAGATTATTTTTGACATCTTTGATATTTTTTATTTTTTAGAAGATCAATTATTTCTTAGGGATGGTGGAAGAAAATAATTCACATAGTATAAATTAGATTAGAATCTTTTAATTTTTTAACGTGAAAAATAAAAATGATTGATCTTTTAATAATGATGGATTTGCTCGAAAAAACTCTCAATAATTGAAAGTCGGAAATATAGATGATGCTAAGTGGAAGAAGACATGATTTTGAAATCTGAAGAATTTTTTATGATTTGTATTTACTAAACTCAAACCAAGAATATGTCTCGGACTGCTCAAATAGCACAGAGGAGGAGATTGTTAGGTCTACTCGCTTTAGGTAGACTAAAACATTTTTTTTATTGTGATAAGATTTTATTTTAATTTTGTTATTTAAATGAGAGTGAGTGCTCTAATTTAAAGTGTATTCAAAATTAAAATAGTCATTTTATCTATTATAAGTAAAAGACACAAGGGGTTCACACTATAATGAAAAAGAAAAATAAGGGGGAGGCTCCGATGTAGAAAAGTCATGTGTGTTGATGACTATTTATGAAGATGAGGATTACTCCCAAAAATGAGAATCCATCTTGTTTTGGTTTTGTTTTTGAAAATAGTGCATGAAACGGGGTCTTATCCCTATGTGTGAGTAAGAGTGTATCCATGCACCATGAGTATTGGGAATAGAGGTGTCGAATAGGTCGTGCTGGGTCAACTCGGCACAGTTTTAGGTTGTCCAACCGGGCTACCGTGTTGGGCTAGGCACGACACGGTTACTATACCCTACCGTGCCTGGCCCGACATGGGCCCGTGCCACGAAATCCGCAGGGTTCGACGTGGTTTGGCCCGATTCGGGTCGGGCCAAAACCTTAATTAAAAAAAAATTTAGGGTTTTGGCGGTGCGCCACCATGCCGCCGTGCATCTTCGCCCTTTCGGTTCTCGAAGAGCCTCGTCCGTTGGGCGTTGGCTCATTGTGACATGCTCGGTGCTTGGTCACGCATGCCATGCCGACGTGCTAGGCGTGTCTGGCACGGCATGCGGGCCAAAAACTTTGGCCCGGCACGACACGACTCGTGTAGTAGGTACGCCCGACATGAGCTCGAGCACGACACTGTAGCGTACCTTGCCAAGCCAGGCACGGCTGAACCATGTCGTGCCTCGTGCCTAGCCAGGCTTGCCATGCTCGTTTGACACTTCTACTTAGGAACTATTATAGTTTTGTGTAAAACAATGATGTGTGTGGGTAAAAATGGGATTCATCCCATTTCTACATTTTTTGAGTGTGCATGAACGGGAAAAATCATGAACAAAGCCCATTTTTATTGTTTAAACAATTCCCTTATGAATTACTAAATAACTATAATATCTAGAGGTACAATTACTCTCTCATTCTTCTGTTTATGAGAGTTGCTAGATTCTTATGAAGTTTGTGTCAAGTTCTTGTGAGGTTTAAGTGGTATTCATGCATAATTCTATCAGTGTTGTGCTCTTACTATGTTTGTACTGTGCTCATGTTGTGCTAATGATGTGACATTAGTGCTTAAAAGATGTTGGGTAATTGCGCTTCCACGGTAGTGAGATTAAGAAACAGAAACAACAGAAATAACAGAAACAGAGAAAACAAGTAATATATATCCCAATCTAGCAAGCATCCATGACAGAATCAAAAAAATGAGAAATCAACACCTAAAATAACGTGGTTTGCTAGTCGCTCAGTACGACTAGCTACATACACCAGAAAATACTTATGCGTTACAGATTAAAAACAAAATAGAAACGTCTTACAGTATGCAGCACACAGAGCAGTCACGAAAAATTGCGCAGAGAGAAGAGAGAGAGATGATGAACAGTTCCATGGGTCAAAAACAGCCACCCGAAAAATAAAATTACAAATCATTTTATATAAAAAAAAACATCTCGATTCATTTAACCGCAGCGGGTCGGATCATGGAACGAGTCAGGCTCTGCTACACAAAAATTCAGGACCTCCGTTATTGTGCTACTGTTGCATCCCCGGCCTTTTAATATTTCTTTTCCTACACTTACATGAAAATATTAACACAGAAAAACATTTTGTTATACAAACAGATTATTAAATAAAAACAAATTACATATACAGCAAAAGACTTCAAGAACTCTGGATCCAGAATTAAAACACAATTCTAAATATATTTTTAATTATATTTAAATTTCGTTCAATTTGTGTTATTTAGATGTTTGAACATTTTATAATTGTGTATTAATTTGGTAAATATTCTATCAGTTTTAAGGATAAAATATTTATTATGATTGATGGGGGGGAGATGGATGGGGAAGATGGTGAAGTTGGAGAATATAAAAGAAAACAAAGAAAACAAAGAAAACAAAAAAAAAATAAAAGAAAATAAAATAAATAAAAAAAATAAAAAAATAAAAAAATAAAAAAAATAAAAAAATAAAAAAAATAAAAAAATAAAAAAAATAAAAAAATAAAAAAATAAAAAAAATAATTCCCTTATGACCTAAGCCTGGCACGGCCCATCACGGATTTGGGAAGTGCTTGTATCCCCAAATCCCATCAAGAACCTACCCGAAACTGGGATGATTTTGGGTGGCAGATCATGTCGGGCCTGCCCTCTAGTGAACCATGTCATGCTAGGCACAACACAGTTACTATAGCATGTCGTTCCTTACACGACATGCTAGCTTTTATGGCCTAAGAAATGGCTCATGCCGGCATGACACATCCCATTTGACACTTGTACCTAGATGCAGAATTGTTCTAGAAATGTTAAGGGCAAATAAATCAATCCAAACTTTTTCAATACTAGAAGGAACACCACAATACAACATCTCTAATATCTTATTGCCTCATCATAGTGAAATAATTGTTGATCATAGTATTGATATTGAACCTTATGAATTTATCATTGATATGTCAGTCACACATACATAAGGCAATGATTGTAATGGTTCACACAGATTAGTATCTATTCAACATGTCGCTAAAAGTATATAATCAAGAGGATTGTCTCATTATAGTGAAATACTTATTCATCAACTTATATGGTATACACGTTTGAGAGTGTCTCATCATATTTGATCCCATAAGCTATTATGAAGCACTTCAAGATAATGATATTGATTATTGGAAAAATGCTATGGAATTAGAAATGTAGCCAATACATAGAGGTGTCAAATAAATCATGCCATTAGGCCAGTTTACCATGCTGTCGAGCCAGACACATGGTTCATGCTTGGCCCGGTAAAAGTCACAATCCATGCCAACCTAGCACGACACAAACCTTGCCAAGGGGCAACCTGACCAAACCTGAGGCATAGTTCCAAACCATGCCATGTCAAGTCCTGGGTTGTGCCCGGGCTACCCGACCCATTAGATACTCTATCAATACACTTAAATCATATTTGGGATATTGTGACACCATCTGAAGGGATAAAACCCATAAAAGCAAAGGTGGGTCTATAAGAAAAAGAGAGGAACATATAGTGATATTGAGACTTATAAAGCTAGGTTTGTTGCAAAAGGTTTTACTAAGTAATAAGGAATTGATTATGAAAAGACCTTTTTGCTGGTAATCATGTTGAAGTCAATCCAAATCATCTTATCCATTACAACTTTTTGATCGTGAGATTTGACAAATAAACATAAAAACTATATTTTGAATAGACATCTCAAAGAAAATATATATATATATATATATATATATATATATATATATATATGATATAGCTAAATAGTTTAATAGAAAATGACCAAGAGCACATGTTGTGTAAGTTAAAAAGTCTATTTATAGATTTAAACAAGAATATATATCTTGGAATATTAATTTTGATGAAGCCATAAAGTCTTATATCTTCGATCAATGTCTAGATGAATATTATGTGTGTATAAAGAGAAGTGATAACAATGTGATATTCTTAATATTATATGTTGATGATATATATAGTGCTCATTGGTAATTATGTGAGCTCATTGTCTTCAGTTAAGATTTAGTTATATAGTCAATTTGATATGAACATAGGAGAAGCTACTAACATTATTTGGATTAAGCTTTTATGAGATCATAAGCAAAAAATATTGGGCTTGTCTTAAGTTATTTATATCGATGAGATATTGATTCATTTTATTATTTAAAATTCAAAGAAAGGTTTTCTTCCATTCATACATGGAATCACTATATCAAAAAAATGGTGTTCCAAAACACCTAATGAGATAGAGAAAATGAAGACAATTACTTGTGCATATGTAGTAGGAAGCTTGATATATGCAATACTTTGTACTAAACCCAATATCTATTTTATTACAGGCATGGTAAGCATATAACAATCTATCCCAAAATAAGAACATTGGATAATAGTAAAATATATAATGAAATATCTGAAAAGGACCATAGATTAAATGTTAGTATACTAAGTAGACAATTCCATACCTATAGGGTATACAAATTCAGATTTATAATTAGATAAGGATTTAAAAAATTACATCTCATGTTATACCTTGGGAAGTAGAGCCACAAGCTGGAGGAGTTATCAAATAGTCTTGTATTACTGATTTCACTGTGTAAGTTGAGTATGTGGTAGTTTCAAAGGCATCCAAAGAGGTTGTATGACTCAGAAACTACTTGATGGATCTAAGTATCATTCTTTTTGTGAAACTATCTATTACATTTTATTTTGATAATACTAGAGTAGTTTCAAATTCTAAAAAACCTACAATCCACAAGAGGTTTAAATACATTGATCATAAATATCATCTAATAAAATATATTATGAAAAGAGGAAATATGGTGGTGACAAAAGTAGATTTGGTAGACAACCTGGTTAATCATTTTAGAAAGAGCCTTTTAACAAAATTATTTGATATACATATGAAAGGAATAAGAGTTAGACTTGTGGAATCATGGTTTTTAAGTCTAAGTGGAAGATTATTGTAATTGATTTATACTAAAAGTAATTTTTTGATTATTTTTCAATTTCCTAAATTTAAATCTGTCTTGTTTAAAATAAAAATTTTTACAATGAGCCAAATTTTTGAAAATACATGTTCTTTATTTTCTATTGTAGATGATCTGGTGCATAGAGTTTAACTTACGTACATAAGATCGAATCATCAGTTCTTGTGGAATATAAGTTTATTATTCATAATCTAGATAGAGCTGAAGAACCTATCAGTATGATTATATTACTAGATTTTAGTATGTCTATCTTGATTGTGGTGAATTATGAAGTTCCAACTTATAATGCTAGTACACTTGAGTATATTCAATGGATCAATAAGATGTGATTATTTTATATTAACTTATAAAATAAAATATACTATTATTATTATTATAAATATTATTACTCTTATTCATGCAGTAATTAATATTTGTTTGCTCTTTTTAATAATTATTTCAATTCATAAAGAGTAAGACCTAAAAATAGATTATGGAACTTTATGATTTGGATAATTTTATCAAGTGTATAGTGAATATTGATTATTGATTTAATCCATATCCTATTTGAATATAAAATTTGATATTACCAAACCTTGCAAATAAATTTTGATTGAGTAATTCAAATAAGTTAAGTGGAAAAAATATCAAGAAAATAATTAGAGATGAATTGAATTAAATTATTAGTGATTTGATTCAATCGATATATATCTATAATCTCAACATGAGAAGTTTAATTAATATTAAATAATACAAAATACAAATTATTTTAAATGAGAGAAAATAAATATACTTTTATAATGGTATGAATTATAATTAATATAAAATAATTTTTTTCGAGAGCCCAAGATATTATTTAGGACATACTCTTTTTTGTAGCCTTATAAGAACCAAAGAAAATGTTTTAAAGTTTTTTGTTTATTTAAAATATGTATGTATATATAATCAGAATAACTAATTCCATTAGAATTGAATTATTTAATTTTATTTTTAATTCAAATAAACAGATTTGTATTAAATTAATTATATATATATATATCTACATACATAAATATAATTAAAATCTTAAATAATAAAAATAATTTTAAATATTAAATAATAAAAATGAACCGCTTCTATTTCTTATTTATTTAAAAACAGAAAGTCAAACGATGGGAGAGGGAGACACTGTAATATAATTTAAATAAGTTAGATTTTTTGTGCGTATATTTTATAATAAGTAAAATTTTAAAACTCTTCTCCTTGTATTACGCTAATGTTTTTTGCCAGAACTCTGACAGATCGAAGCCGCACGTTAATGTCGACGTTGTGTATTTCGAAAGGGGAGATCCTCTCTCTCTTTCGGTCTCTTTTGCGCACAGCCCGTCAATTCTCCGACTACAACATGAGAGAGTACACAAGGCGTCGCACTATCGATGCCTTCAGGCAAAACCAGAAGCTAACTGATCCCATCGTCATCTCATCCGCATACGCAGATGCTGAAAATCAGCTACAAATAGCGAAGCGACAGGCAATCGTGTATTCTCTGTATACCCCAAGCTTAAAGAGTGTTATGGAGGTTGATTCGTCCTAATTAAGGATACTTTTTGTTTGCTCGCTGCTCAGATGATTGTAATGTACAATTTATCTTTAGGAGAATTTTTCAACTCGTTCTAATTTTCAGCTTTTTCTGTGGTTTTCGAATGTCTGATCAGTATTCAATTTCATTTCATTCATTACTTGAAATTCATTGGAAATGCTCGATGTTATATGTATTTTGCTTTTGTTGATTTTGTGGATTTTGATGTTTCTGCTGCTTGTTTAATATTTACATTGTTTTAGCGTCTCCATCTCTATACGAGCATAGAACTGCCATACGGCCTCCTTTGGGCATCCGCGTTCTTTCTCTTTGCCTGATTTTGATTGCTGCGACTACTGCGCGTATTTTGTTGTTGTGGATAATTTTATCTGTTTCTTCACTGTGTCCCATCTTATATACGAATCAGATGGCTCTGCGATAAACACCCACTTCGAAATCCTATTACTTGGTATCAAAGTCACGATCCACAGGTGTTAGCGTGTTTCTCAAATTCTCTTTCTTCTAAAACTTTTGTTCCTTCTACAGTTCTATTAAGCATTGTCGGAAGTTTCTCTCATAGAGATGATACTCTTATCTTTCAGATTTGAGTTAACCAAGCATGACTCATAGAAATTAACATAGATCCCTAGGTTTCAAAGTAACAAATTGTTACTTTTCGTTTTCAACTTCACTTGCATAGTTGCATCCTCTTTTGTGTTTCTCATCTTCTTCCCAAAGTTGTAGGAGACTCTGCAACAAATCTTAATGATGAAATCGTAACATTTGTGAACTAAATGGTGAGAATGGAGCTATTAGAACGGAAATATGGGAATTGAATTGGCAGAGAGAGTTTCTCTGATCATCTTTTGTGAATTCTTGACAAAACAAACATGACTGTAACTCTAGAAGAACTCACCAGTGGCTAATTGATCATCTTTTGAGAGGTCTAAGTGTTTAATAAGAACTCAGCATGGTTGCAACGTTAATTCATCTGCTCATTTTCTATGATATCACCGCACTCTTCCATTATCATCTTCTGCAAAGATTTGTCTGTGTCTGTCTGTATATATGCCTAATGGACAAATCTCCCACCAAATTGTGAGATTTGAGGATGAACTATCAGCAATGCATCATGGATTATTCACTCTATGATAGAGATGAGCATGAACTATACTGCATTCACACACTCATCATGCTATTTTGCCCTAGTTATGGTGGTATTAAAATCACCCGCACATTATCTGGATTTCCAATTTTTTGATTAAAAATTACATGATTTTCATTTGTCATGGAGCTTCAACTTATATGAAGATCAATGCTGTATTTTGATTTAATACCTAGCAGACATAGCACTATGGCAAGACAACAAATCATCATTGGACATTAGGGCCCGTGATCTAACGAATGATACATGACCCAATCTGACTAGTTTTTTATTTGGGAGATTTGTATTTTGGTGCATATAAAATATTTTTGTTTTTGTGCTTCAAACATTTCATAATGAAAAAAATATATTAAATTTTAAAATAATTAAATTTTGGTGTACTAAAATTAATCAGCTCACTTTTGAAATTTTTGAAAAAAAATTAAATTAAATTTAATTAATTTAGAAACTATTATAATAAATCATGATTTTAAAATTTTGTTTAATGTTCTGAGTGGTAAAGTGGATTCGAACCCAAGCTCCTCATTATCAAAACTTTGCTATTCTAGCAATCACATGGTTAAATGAAAACATATATATATATATATGTGTGTGTGTGTGCTTATATATACATACATACATACATATTAACATGTATATGTCATATACAAACAAATACACACACACACACACACACTTAGTTATGTATATGTATGTATGTGTGTGTGTGTGTGTGAGTATATATATAAATATAAATATAAATATAAACACATATATATATATATTTATGTATATACATATACATATATATATGTATATATGTATATATGTGTGTATATATATATGTATGTATGTATGTGTGTATATATATATATATGTATGTATGTTTGTTTATGTATATATGTATGTATATATATATGTGTGTATCCATATATATGTATGTATATATATATGTGTGTATCCATATATATGTATATATATATATATGTGTGTGTGTGTGTGTGTGCGTGTGTGTATATATATATATATATGTATATATATATAAATACACACTTATATGTGTATTCATTTATATTTGTATTTATATATAATAATTTTAATTTATTCCCTTTTTGATATTAATTAGGAGACTTTGTGGGAAAGGAGTGTTTTGATAATGCGAGAGGGTTGGGTTCTAATCCCATCTCACCGCTAATTTCATTAATTAAAATGTTAAAATTTAATTTCTGAATATATAGTTTCAAAATTAATTAAACCAAATTTAATTTTTTTTTCTAAATTTCAGAGATCAAAAATAGGTTGATTAATTTTAATGTATCAAAATGTAATTATTTTAGAATTTGATATATATATTTTTTTATTATGAAAAATATGGTGTATTAAAATATAAATATTTTGTGTTTAATGAAACAAAACACAATCTCTTTTTTTATTTTGTCTAATGATAAAACAAAAAAATAACTTTAATATTTATACAAATTTCTTTTTTTATTTCTAATTTTTAATATTTATATTGAATTTTATATTTTAAAATTTGACCAATTTCCACTCTTTCATTAATATGGGTGTAGTTGCATAATAATAAAAGTTGTATTTTTGGTGATTGTAGTTATATTTGTAAGTGGATTATATCATCAAGTAATATTCATACATATATTTTATTTAATTTTAAGTACTTCCCATGTTTTGTTTTAAAATTCTATTTGGATTATGCTGACAAATTTATTTTGTAATAATATTTAAAATGAATAATAAATATTAGATGATTTAGATTTAAATATCTTTATCTCATCCAGTTTTTCTCGTGGGCCTCATCATGCAAATTTGTAAACCTAGTTTTCTTGTCAAGCAACTACATAATTAGATGATTATTGTACATAAAATTCTTCTTTTAATTTCCCATTCATAAATGCAACCAAATGTCTAATTGGTATTGTAACCACTTTTATTGGGATGCCGGTGCGATCTTTATTTTGATAATTTCAAGTCTAGCAACAGGTGCAAATATTTCTATGTAGTTTATACCATATAATTGGGAGTAACACTTGGTTTCTAACCTAGCCCTGAGGGTATGTTTGTTTTCATCAAACTAGTTTTTTAACTTAATCCACTTCATTTGTCTTTTCATTTCTTTTACCCATTCAAGGTGTTGTACAACCTTATCAAAATATTGAGGTTCATTAATACTAAAGTTGTGTCTTTTTAAAGTTTTTACTATTATGGGAGTAGAAGAAGAAGAAGAATAAGAGACTTATTTTAATTATTTTGAAAAAGTGGTAGGGTTAGCTTTAGGAAACGTGGTTGTGGCCTTTGAGTTTCAATGGATTCAGGTTTGTTTGTTGGCATTTTAATCATCAAGTTAATTTTGAATTAATGCAATAGGCTTTAATGAGAAGTGTGCTACTTCACTTTTCCATTAGACCTCTTCATCAAATAGAAATAGGACATTTGTACTGAGTGCCATTATATGATCTTTATGGATATACAATATATGTCCTTTTGATTGTTCATTGTAACCTGCGAAAATGTGCATTCGGCTTGCTTTGTCTAATTTTTTATATTCCGTTTTGATATTTGAGAGTAGAACAAGCTCTCGCATACTTTCATATGGATTACTGAAGGTTTTCATTCACTTCAAGCTTCGACTGGAGTAGTTTTCTTCAAAGTAGTAGTTGACTCCCAATAACAATTAGATAGTAATATTTAACTTTCCACCACTCTATACTAGTGAAGAACATAGGGAATTAAATATTGTCTTTCATTCTTTTTATCTTCATAGTACATGATGTTATATTGTAAGATGAATTCCTTGCCTCAGTAGTCAGTAGCACCTTGATTGAAAAATTGTCTCTATACACTGCTCTTGAACTTCATGAATATTATGAATGCTTTGAATTTGTGTTTGATAAAGAAAATATACATCATTATTTAGTAATTATCAATAAACGATAAAACATATTCGTTGTTTTCATTTGAAAATATTGATATCGGTCCACAAATGTTAGTGTGAACAACATTTATATGTTGCAAGGCAGGCCATGCACTATCTTTCTTTGATAGAGGGGCTTCAAAGTTTGAATCTTCATTGCAATATCAATACGAATACTTAGACTAAGTTGAAAGCTCATGTTTCTTCACATCTCCACTTTCTTCACCACACCATCAAATCTTTCATCACATGTAATGCAATTATTTCTTTTCAATGTTGATTTTATCCATTTTGATCCAACTCTAGAATAAACATCACATCTTCAATACATTTTACTCTAGTATTTGATTGTACTCATATTTTTTCCCTTTTCATCAATAATTACTAATTCTGTATTGGCTGGAGTTCAAATATGCGTGGAGTATACCTTCCCTACTTGATTTCTTATCAACACAGTTGGCTTGCTAATCGAAAGATTGAGGCTTGGACTTCAAAGAATAATCATTCTAGTTGAAAAATATTTTTTCCATTCATGGAGATTCTATTTCTAGTTAATCTTCCTTTGACTATTCTTCTTTGTCATCTAGTTTTACTACCCCTAGGGGAATTTTAATTGTTCATTCTTTGAATTGAAAGGCAACATTGACTCGAAGGTTGTTTCCAATGAATTCTTGAAGAGTCTCAATAACTTTTGTTCATAAATCTTTAATGAGTTTAAGAGATTTTACACATTGAATTATAATAGATCTTTAGTTTATTCAATTGTGGCTGTAATTATATGTAATTTCTCTAACTATCCTCGGTATAAAAGAAATACAGTATGTAAAAGATAAAAAATAAATATTTCTCATAAGAAAATATATTTATCTAATTGACTCCTCATCTACAAAGATTATTTAAATCTAATGTAACTGCTAATGATATGAGTTGACATAAAGATCATGTTATTAAAAATAGCGTGATATGATATTGCTCAGATATTTTTTCTTGAAAACATTTTAATGATTGTCCCATATCATTTGTAGATGAAAGTCAAAATAATAAATTAAGGCTACACACAGATAGTTTCAGCTATTTGGACAAATATGACAACAGTACTCTTCATGGTCGGTTATTTTTACACCTTATAATTTACCACCATGGATATGCATGAAAGATGAATATGTATTTTTATGTATTATCGTGCCTGGTTTGAGAAATCCAAAAGACAAATTGGATATTTTTTTATAGCCCCTTATAGCTGAGCTCAAAAATTTGTAGGAGGCTTATGTTGAAACATATGATATATCTAAAAAATAGAACTTTAAAATGAGAGCAGTGCTAATGTGGACTATAAGCATCTTTCCTGCATATTCAATATTGTATGGATAGAGTAATGTAGAGAAATTAGATTGTCCTTATATTATAGAGGACTCATATGCATTTTATTTAAGCAGAGTAGGAATGACCTTTTAATTTGATAATCATCGTAAATTCATATATGTGAAATATCCATTTCAGATGAATATTGATGCATTAAGAAATATCATAAAATTGAGGTCAATGGATGAAATATTAGAAGTAATTAAAAGATATGGGTTCAAAAATATTATGGATATTGATACAAATTATTTCAATACACAAATTTCATAATTTTATGACTGTGGTTGGAAGAAAAAAAATATATTTTGAGATTTATCATATTAAAAAACAAATCTTATTAGACACAACATAGTGTGATGCATATTAAAAATATTTTTTTTAATAATATTTTTAATACTATAATGAATGTGGAGGAAAAATAAAAGATAAATGCCAAATTAAGAGATAATTTGAAAAAGTTATGTTCACGTTCAGAGTTACACATGGATGAATCAACGAATAAATTCCCAAAAACTTATTATAGACTTGAAAAGGATACAAAAGAAGCTTTGTGCAAATAGTTGATGGAGCTTAGGTTCCTTGACGGATATGCATCTAACATGGGAAGATGTGTTGATATGAAGAAACATAAATTATTTAGAATGAAAAGACATGACTGCCATGTGTTCATGTAGAGACTATTACTTATAACATTTTATGAATTACTTTCACAAAATGTTTGAGAATCATAGATAAAAATAAGTATTTTTTTTAAGAATCTCACTTGCAATATCATAAGAAAGGAAGAGACGGAGCAATTACAAAATGACATCCCCATAATTTTATGCAAACTTGAGCATATTTTTTCTCATAACTTCTTTGATTTTATGAAATATCTCATAGTTCACTTGTCTTATGAAGTCATGATAGTATGTTTTATGCAATACAAATAGATGTGTCTATTTGAGAGGTAATATATTTTCTATTTATTAAAAGAAAAATATTAATTTATCTGCCAATTAATTTTTTTCGAATATATATCAATTTCAGATTTCTTAGAAAATTGAAAAATAATATTTGAAATAAAATCAAAGTCAAAGGTTCGATATGCAATGCTTACTTGGTTGAAGAGACTTTGATATTTTGTGCGTACTACTTTCGGCCACAATTGTATAATCGGAATAAAATATTGTCATCAAAAAATAAATATAGCATGGAGGATGGATTAGATGAAAATGATATACTTTCTATTTTTAAATAAGGGAGTAGATCGTATGATAAAGCAACATCAAGATATTATTTGGATGACTCAAAGTAATATTTTGTGCACATATACATTTTGTTGAACTATGAGAAAGTTATACATTATACTAAATAAGATTTATAATACTTTCATATTGTTTTTTTTGTCATTGTATGCGATACAATATTTTAATTAATCAAAATATCTTAAATTTTGTTTTTGAAGAATATTTGCTCAGGAATTATTATAAAGAGAACCTCATTTTGATGATGAATCAATTGATGCAAAGTTTGAAAAAGATTTTGCAAATTAGTTTGGAAAATATGTCAGTATATAACTTATCATTTATAGTTCTAAATAATCATGTGCAATATTATAAATATATCATTTTGTTATTTATTATTTTGCAGGTATAATTTTTTTCATTAAATATATATAACAAATAAATGAAGGATCTTGCAAAATGATCATTATATAGTTTACATGCGTATCTTATATATTATGTAAATGGATATAAATTTCACACTTTGAAATATAATTTAAATAGAGTTGCAATAAACAATGGTATTTGCATCAAAGGGTCTAACTATACTACACGTATTGCTGATTTTCATGGTTGACTGATTAAAATTCTATACATAAAGTATCATGCTTTACTAATTAAGAGGACTATTCTATTTAAGTGTGAATCTATCATCAATACAATTTTGTTGATGTGCACTATTATAAATTTTATTGTAAGTATGAGCTATTCATTTTTGTGGTACAAGCTGAACAAGTATATTATACCACTTATCCAATCACAAGAAGAGTTTTGTGTCACTGGTGGGCAATATTTAAAATAAAACTCAGATCACTTGTTGAAATTATTGAAAAGCATGTTATGGTCACTCTATCATGTTTATTAGTATTTCAAGTGAATAATGTGGAATTCATTCAATCGTTCATGAGGCAGATGATGGCCTTTAAACTTTACTTGGTGAAGGTGAAAATTATTTGGATATTGATGATGATAATATTGATAAAGATAATGAGGAGAAATTGATTACAAAATCAGATGATGATTAATATGTAGATAGAGATGATTTCTTAGAAAGTTATGATGATGACTAGAAATTTATTGACTACCTTGTTATTTTCCCATTCTTATTTTGTTATTGTTAAAATTGGGTATTAAAAAAAGTATTTTAATTGCTTTTTCTAATATCAATGTGTTTATCATTAAATTATATTATTATGACAATTCATATAATATTTTTATTACCTCAGTATATTAATTTTGATATTTATATACCTTGATTTATGTACAAGAGTTAATCATTCAAGTGGCCGAGGTTTTCAAAGTGTGGTGAGTAGCATAGGAAGTCAGCAATATGTGTATGTACATACTACACACACACACATACTATAACACACACACACACACACACATGCACGCACACAATCTTGCACTGCTCCATATAGTAAAACAAAGGTTATGTGCAGCTCATAATAAATGTAACGCCCACATTTTTTCTAAAATAAAAAAAAACATTGCAACATACACAAACACAACACACACACACACACAAACATTGTAACACACACACACCCACACAAAACAAACCAACGCATAATTGTAAGTTTTAAAAAATGCATTTTTTGAAAAATAAAATTCATTGAATATGACACATACATGCACGCACACACAAACATAGATAATCATAGATACACAAACACACTCATGTGCACGCACGCGCGCACACACACACACACACACACTTACATATAGACACTCACAAACATAGATAACGCACACATGTTATAAATATCATTGATCATTGTCAATGTGAATTATTAAAAATTGATCTATCCTTATTTATAAACATTACTAAAAATTATGAGAATACCGACCAAATTACCGACCTAAAAATTTGGTCAGTAATTGTTGTCCAAATCACAACCATTTAGCGACCAAAAAAGGGTATCAAAAAAAAAAACTTTTTCTGACCAAATTTCCGACCATAATTACCGACCAAATATTTTTGGTCAGAAATCGGTCTATAGAGTGGTTATTTAATATATTATCGACCATTTAATGATCAAAAATATATTACCATTAAAATTAGTTGGTACAATGGGTCTACAAATTATTTATAATTTTGTACTTACTGACCATTTACCGACCATATATATAGGTTGGCAATTACTTACTAATTCACGACCAATTTAGATATCTAAAGAGGGGCATCGGGAAAAAATACTTCCGACTAAATTTCTGATCAACTACCGATCATATATTACCGACCAAATTATTTTTTGGTCAGAAATTGATTTGTAAATTAGGAGGGAATTAACGAAAAATATTCTCAAAAGATGATCGACCATTTAACGACCAAAAAATTTATTACCATTAAAAATGGTCGGTAGAGTGGTTATCCAACATATTTATAACGTCATAACTACCAATCAAACTTCCGACCGCATATTTAGGTTGGTAATTACTAACCATTTCATGACCAAATACCGTTCATACTTACTGACCAAATATTTTTAGTCAAAAAATTGTCAGTAAATTAGGATAGAAATAGGGAATAGAAATTACCGATAAATTATCGATCTTTTAATGATCAAAAATATATTACCATTAAAATTAGTCGGTAAAGTGGACTTTCAAATAATTATAAATATTTTCTCACTGACCGTTTACCAACCATGGTTTTGGTGGGTAATTTATTATTTTAATTTTTTGATTCGAAAATCATTTTCTAAGTCATTAACACCTACATTCATCGAAACTCCATCATTATTTTGAATCAGAGGTGACTGTAAGCACGAAATCGATAAAATTTATTCTTTCTTCTGAATCCAGGTAAATTTTTCTTTGTTCTTCTCCTTCAAAATACTTATACATATCACTGTCTTTCTGAATTATATAGAGATAATCGGATTTTCAATTTTTTAGTATAATCAGGCAATAGATTTTTTTTATTTCTCCTCCGAATTATTTAATTTTTGCTTCAATTTCATTCAACCTAACATTATTTTGACTCAATATAATTAATTAAACTATAATTTTTAATGTTTAAAATTTGTTCTTCTACTGTTTAGATTTTTAGTTTTTAGTAATTTTGATTTCAATTACAAAATATTTGCATCAGAATAATCTTAATGTTAATGGTTTATATTTATATAATCGTATGACATTATGTATAAATGTCTATACTTTAATATATATAATGATTAATGTTAAATCAAACTTTTATATAATGTTAATCTTAAATATCTATAACAGTATATATAAACTTTTATACATTTATATAATCGTTTGATATTATGTATAAATGTCTATACTTTATTATATATAAATGTATTACATTATAAATACACATTGATATAATTATATAAATATATAATGTTATATATAAATATTTATTCAAATGTATTAATGTTTATAAATATCTATACAAAATTTACATTAAACTATCCATTTATATATTTTTTTATATAACAATTATGTAACATTAAATGATTATACAATTTTGTAAATATTTATATTACATATTATTTTTTATATAAATATAGAATATTTATAATGTTTATATAAATGTGATATATATACTATATATTATTTATAAAAGTGTTACATATAAATATAATAATATTTAAGTAACATATATAAAAATATTTTATTCACAAATATTATATAGATACACGTGTTTAATTATATAATCATATGCCATTTTATATAAAAATATTTATAACTATATTTATAATAAAGTAAACTATTTTTATAACTATATTTATAACTTTACATAACTAATTTGTAACTATATAATAATGTATAACTATATGTATAATTCTATATAACTATATTTCAAAAAAAAAATACTATATGTATACTAATATATAACAATATATAATTATATTTTACTAAATGTATAACTATATAAATGTTATATATAATTATATCTTTAACTATATACATATTTATAACTATATGTGTATAACTATATATAAATATTTGTATAAATATGTAACCCTCAATATAATCAAATATAATTATATTTGTAACAATATATACATATATGCATTCATATAATTAAATTAAAATATTTGTTTATAATGTTGTATATATTTATGTATAATTACTTATAACTACTTGTATGAATATATTTATATATAACTATATGTTTAATTATATATAACTATTTATAACTATATATATTATATGTAAAATAATATATAACTATAAATAATTATATCTTACTATATGAATAACTTTAAAAGTTTTATGCATAATTATATTTAAATATTAAATTTATAGCTTATATCTAATATATATTTGTATTTAGTAGTATATAAAAAAGTATTTTACTATATCTATACCTATACATTACTATATGTATAAATATATAAAATTAAATGAACAAATATATAAACCTACATGTATAAATATACGTTTAACAATATGTGTAACTTTATGTATAACCACATGTAATAAATATTTATAATTACATGTATAACAACATATAACTTTAATTTAAACTATATGTGTATAACTATATATAGATATTTGTATATCTAAATAAATGCCTATATAATTATATATAACTATAATTAGAGACAATCATGTTTGTTAAATAAAATGATTTTTTTAACTAGTTATGGAAGATGATCGTGAATGGATGTACAAGTGTTGAATAGTGAATGAAATGCTTTCTAATGAATGGGGAAATAAAGTTGATGAATTTGTTGAGTTTGCTCTAAGACATCCGAGTGTGTGAATGGTGGTATAGATATAAGGTGTCCTTGTACTTTAGTTAAATGTCAGAATAAAAAGTTTTTGAATGTTGAGCCTGTGAGTATGTATTTGTATAGAAATGGTTTTATGGCAGATTACTATGTTTGGATATACCTGGTGAGAAGCAAGTCCACTAGAGGTGTTCAAGTTCAGTACGGGTGTCAGTAAGTGAAACTGATCAGATGGTCTCAGATAATATTAATCACACTACATACCATAAAATGGTTTTTGATGCTGTGGGTCCTGAATTCAACCCGAATGAGGAACCCAATGCCGACGCAAGGAATTTCTATGATATGATTCAAGTTGGAGACAAACTTATATATGAGGGAAATTCTAAGCATACTCAACTTTCTACATCCATGAGGATGTTAGAAATAAAGTACAGATACTGGTATTTGTAGGCATGGTTTGATGATATGTCTAAATTCATTCAAGAATTATTGCCACAAGATAATCTGATGCCTTTGGATTTCTACAACATGAAGAAGTTAGTTAGAGGCTTGGGATTACTTGTACAGGTCATTCATTACTGTGTGAACAATTATATGATATACTGAAGTGATGACAGTGACCTTAACAGTTGTAAAATATGTGGGCATGCTCAGCACGAGCAAAAGTTAGAGGTTCTGGAAATAGATTGTATATATGTAAGTTGAAGGTGCCGTATAAAAAGATGTATTATTTTCCAATAACACCTAGGTTGTAGAGATTGTAGAAATCAACCACAACAGCTAATGAAATGATGTGACATTCTGAGCATCATTTGGAGGACGATAAGATGTGTCATCCTTCTGATGCCCTTGCTTGGAAACATTTTGATGAGTGTTTTCCTAATTTTTCTTCTGAAGTTCGAAATGTTAGGCTGGGTTTATTTGCTGATGGTTTTTAGCCACTTGGTTAATCTGGACAACAATATTCTGTGTGACATGTGGTTGTGAGCCATATAATTTGCCTCCAGACTTATGTAAGAAAGAGAAATTTATATTTTTGACTATGTTAGTGCCGGGCCATAAGAATCCAAAGGGGAAGATAGATATTTTCTTGCAGCTATTGATAGAAAAGTTGAAAAGTCATTGTGGTGTTGGGGTTCAAACTTATGATATTTCCATATGACAAAATTTTTAGATGCACGCTACTCTCATGTGGACCATAAATGACTTTCCAGCATATTCAATGATATATGGGTGGAGTACAACTAGTATGTTGGCATGTTCACATTGTATGGAAGAGTCTGATGCTTTTAGATTAATTAAGAGCGGAAAATAGTTGTGGTTCGACAACCATCTGAAGTTTTTTCCCATTAATCATCCATATCGACGTAACACCAAAGATTTCATAAAGAATAGAAAGGTTACTAAACAATTCTCGGGGGTTATATCCGGGGATGAAATTCTACAGGAATTGAATAACAGCGGCTTGAGGAATGTGATAAATGTTGATGCCGATGTTGTGAATTCAACTATATCTAAGACTTGTGGGTGGAATAAGAGAAGTATTTTCTGAGATTTGACCTACTGGCGTGAACAATTTCTCAGGCACAATCTTGATGCTAAGCATATCGAGAGAATGTGTTTGACAATATTTTCAAAATAGTGTTTAATATTCCAGGGAAAACTAAGGACACTTATAAGTCAAGAGATGAGTTGAATAAATATTATCGTCATCCTCAATTATTGTTTTTTTGACTCAATGAAACTTCATCTAGTGCACTTTGCTTACGAAGCTAGGTCCTGTAATTTTCAATAATCTTTTTGTAGATATTTGAGGAAAATAAACCATACAATAATGAATAAGGCTCAGGTTGTGGGTTTTATATCAATAGGTTATATTATGGATGAGGCTGCAAAATTTGTATCATTCTATTTCAAAGAAAGAGATCCAACTCTTCCACTTATGGAAAAGTGGAATGAGATTTATATTAATGACAACGTGGATAATGATATGTTTGAAATTTTCAAGCTTCCGGCTAAATCAATTGGTGCTGAAGGGAAAAGGTATATAGCAGACTATGAATATATTGTAGCTCATCTATATGTCCTAATGAATTGTCCAGAAGCTCAACCATTCATTGAGTAAGTATTTCTTAATAGTCAAATGAGATCTATTTAGCATTATAATTTACTATTTCCTATCAATTATTTTTAATTTCTTTTTTTAGTGATTTTGTTACAGATAAATGTACAGAGTTTCTAAATACGAATAAAGAAACTATCAATGCCATGATAGAGCAAGAATTTCTATCATTTTTTGAAAAATACATATGTTTTCTTATAATGATAATTATAAGAAACTATCAATGCCATGATAGAGCAAGAATTTCTATCACAAAAAAATTGTATTGTTCTAATAAAAATGTATAATTATAATCTAAACAATCCACTTAATTTTGATTACATGTTCATAATCGTGCAAATAAAATTTCTAATCATTATCTTTGAAATATAGCACGAGGTCCCCTAAGAGAGGAACGGTTATTGTATGAATGGTTTTAAATTTCACACTAAATCGTATGGTAGTTACCAGACAACAGACAACACGGGGGTATGCATTAAAGGATTCGTATACAAATAAAACGAATATGACTATTAGGGGACTTTGGTCGAAGCGATCGAGTTAGAATTTGAAGCCCTCCCGGTTAAAAAAACTATGTTATTCAAATGTGAATGGTTCGACCCAACACCACATGTCAGTATTATTGTCCATACTCGATATAAACTTGTAGATGTGCTTGATAAAAAATGATTTAAAAAGTATGAACCTTTTGTCTTAGGAGTACAAGCATCACATGTTTATTATTGTGAATATCCGGGTCGGATCGGTCCTAAAAAGGATTGAAAAGCTGTGTGCAAGATCAAAACAAGGGCTCAAATTAAAATCTCCATATCACCAAGTACTGATTTCATAGAACCAGCTTTTTAAAATGATGACAATGATGTTATAATCGAAGCTGTGGTGGGAGACAAAGATGTCTTTTTAGTTACTTTCTGAGATGGATACAAGTGGAGATGTAGATGTTGATGAAAATTTAATTGATTATAAGGAAGAAACGAGTGATGAAGAGGAGTTTGAAAATGATATTATTACATCTTAGAAGAAGACGTACCAGATTTAGATGATTCTGATGAGAATGGGTAGACTGTGAGTTTTATGTTATTTTAATCATTAATCATTTTTGTTTATTTTCATTGCCTTATGTATTTTTATAGATATGGCATGTGGACAAGGTAGAGGCAGCACGTTACAAAGTCATACGAGTTATGGTATAAGTAGCACGATCTCAGGTATGCTCGAAACTGGTAAATGGTGGATGATACACCATAGCAGACAGAGAAGGTTGTGAATGTAACGCAACAGCAGCATCAGCTGACTTATCCACATAATGGTCCTGAGATTTTGATGAATGATCAAGAGACGTGGGAGGGAGAGGAGAAAGATGATGGTGATATTGGAGAGTATTCCTCAGAACGCCCTATAAATGAGACTCTCTCTATTGCTTAATTTGATCTGACAAATTGATAATCCGTAACATATAAAACTTAACAAATGATTTATCAATTTATTATTTTATTTCTTACTTGCTAATAAATTTTTGGTTACATGACGAATTTAGAGCAGTTTGGTTCTATTTCTAGGGTTTTGAGGATAATTACAGGACGACGATAGAGACCAATTGATGATTTGGAGAGAATTAAGGTAAATATTACTACCTAAAAATTTTTACATCTTTTATTTATTCTTTTGTTCACTGATTAAAAATTGTTTATTTATAATTACAGAAAGTTTACAGGTAGACACAAACAAAGGAGGCGGTCAAAATTGTGTTCTACAAACATGCTGCCAGTCGGTATAAAGACACCGTGTACGAGATCAAAGATAAATGGTGGAAGAAGAAAGAAAAAATTCGAGTGTCCCAGATCATATTTTCAAGGAGTGGTAGAGCAAATGGGAAGATCTGGATTATAGGAAATGGTGTGATAAATAGAGTGGTAATCATCGCTCAGAGCGGGCTGGGGAGGGTTGTGGCATGTCTACACACACTTGTGGATCTCACTCTATGCGTGAGCACAAACGAACATTAATATTATTTCTAATTTATACTTTTTTATGTTTATTACTTTGTGAAATGTGTTCAATTAATTATGACTAAATTTTATTTCTCATAAGAATTTTTTTTTTCAATAGAATTAACATATGTATTGTGTGTAATTGTAGACACACAAAGATGGTAATAAGCCTAGTGCTCCTCGCTTATTCAGTAAAGCGCACACGAAGGCTCATGATGATTAGACTTTTGTTGATCATATATCTCATGCAGCAAATGTAAGTTTCATTAAAAAAAATTAACTTTTTTTTGTTTGAATTTAAATTGAAATACTTTTCGTACATTTTTATTAGGCAAGATATGATGAAATGTTAGCTGCTACGACTCAAGCATAT
Source organism: Sapria himalayana (assembly GCA_029783825.1). Classification (NCBI taxonomy): domain Eukaryota; kingdom Viridiplantae; phylum Streptophyta; class Magnoliopsida; order Malpighiales; family Rafflesiaceae; genus Sapria; species Sapria himalayana. The sequence goes on along the minus strand of JAREIK010000403.1, from coordinate 2,120,035 downwards.
TCCCAGTCTACTTTAGATTCATGTGATGGTGTAACAGGTAGTTCTCATTCATTAGTTTCATTAGTTGATACAAATCAGATTTGGTATGCAGCTGTTGATGGCAAGGAAAAGATGCCCGTCTATGGTATCGGTTCGTCGACATTATCATTCTACTCACATAGACGACTAGAATATGAAGCTGAATTATCTGGACCAGTTTCAAGTTTGTTCTCGACGATGGAGAAATTTCAGGACGCGATGTGAAATGCGATATAGTATCAGTTGGCTGATACCAAGCAATGCATGATCGACTATGAGGATGATATGGATGAGTCCCATATGCATTTTGACTGGCTTACAAAGAAGTTTCGGGAAGGAGGACTGCTATTCAACCTTGATGATCTATCTTGGATTGTTCGGTGTAATGCTCCAGCTACAACATCCACTCCATCACCTACAGCAACACCTGCAGCAATTGCATCAGGACTAACAACAGCAAACAGCTCTACCCCAATACCCAACATCTCACCGTGTGGACCAGAAACATCACAGCATAACTATTATGAAACTAGGTTGGATGATTGAGTGTATTACACATATTTTTTTTCAATGCCTTAAACTTTGATTTTGGATTTCATTTTTTTATTTTCTCTTGATGTATTTAATATATATATGTAGTATATATAGTTATTTGTTGGAGTTAATTAGATTTTTTTGTTGTATTATCTGTATATATTTTTGCATCAACAGCATCAAACTTGATATTTTTTGGATATTTTTTGTGTGTTTTATGTTCCAGCTTCTGCATAAACTGCTGCAAAACTGGAAAAAAAATACTGGTCGATAATTATCGATAGAATTGCGACCAAACCGACCAAAATTTTTTAATATCAATGGTCGGTAAAAGGTACCAAATGATCAGTAATACTTTTGGAGATCTATTGCGCTCCAATGATTTTAAAAGATTTTGGTCAGTTTTTGGTCATAATTTTTTTTGGTTATTATAGACCATTTTGTGACCATTTACCGACCTAATACTTTTTGGTCGGAAAATGGTTGGAATATAGTCGGAAATTGTTTGTCGGTAAATGGTCTCCAAATAGCCATTAAATGGTCTATAAATGATATTAAAATACTGGTCGATAATTATCGATAGAATTGCGACCAACCCGAACAAAATTTTTTAATATTAATGGTCGGTAAAAGATACCAAATGATTAGTAATACTTTTGGAGATCTATTACCGTCCAATGATTCTAAAATATTTTGGTCGGTTTTTGGTCATAATTTTTTTGGTTATTACCGACCATTTGGAGACCATTTACCGACCAACTACTTTTGGTCGGTAAATGGTTGGAATTTAGTCGGTAATTATTTATCGGTGAATGGTCTATAAATGATCATTAATTACCGACCTAATTATATTGGTTGGAAAATTTACGAAATATAATCGATAAATATTGTCGGTAGAGAGTCGGTAAATGGTCGTTAATTTACCAACCGACTGATTTTTTGTCGGTAAAAAAATTAAAGACGAGCAAAATTGTAGCCTAATATTTTGGTTGGTAATTGGTCGCTATTTTCTTTACCGACCAAAAATCACCGATTTAGTAACCAAAAATTAGTCGGTAATTCAATAATTTTTAGTAGTGAAATAATTTTAAAAAACCAAATCGATCATTATCACAATATCAACAAGTTTAAACAATTTTTGAAATTAAAATCAGTGGAAAATTATTGGTAAAAAAAATTTATCTTTTCTCTTAAAAATAATTTACATTTTACATATTATTTCTTTAGTGCGTGTTTAGAAGTATTTGTTAAACACTTACATCAAAAAAAATAAATAAATAAATAATAAATAAAATACATAGTAAAAAAAATAAATATGTTAGAAAAAAATAGTCACAAAAGAAATAAAAATGATAATAATAACCAATTGATTATTATATGCAAATAAAAAAATTTTTTTTTTGGTGCAACATTTCTAACTTTTAAATTATAAAATAAAACACAAGAATTTATTTTTTGGTACAACATTACTAACATTTAAATAAATTAAAATGAAGTATGTGTGTGTTAGTGTGTGATAAGAAACATTTAATTATATTAATAAAAAAAAACTCAAATCATACAACATGAACAGCACCAACGAGAACCAAGTTTGCCGGCAAACTGCTATTCAAGACATGGAAATGTGGAAGAATGCCCTATGGGGAAGCCAGCTATGCGTCGACTTGTCAAAGCAGAGCTGTTCGCCCAAGCAGAAAGACACGGATGAGAGTTACAGAACAGGGACCAGGAAGAGGAGTAATCGTTAAAAATGGAATGAGCCGATGAAGGAACGTAAATTAAATGGGATCCACGAGGAAGAAGAAGCATGTTACTGTGGAACGCAGGTACTACAGTTACAGATCAATGGGATCAGCAATACAGAAAGGTCTCACCGTCCTCTCCCACAAAAGCTGGTTTGCCATTAATTCATGTCTCTATCATCTAAGTTAATGCTTCTTCAAGTTTAACTGCATCTGCTTCTCCATTGATCTCCGTATTAAAGACAGACGGCCCCATCTTCGAAACCACAATTCCATTTTTCTGTTTCCTTATGGCCTTGCGATCATATTTATGTTTCCATTTTTTGCGAGAACAAAAAACATTACTTTATGAATCAATGCGTTTTAAGAACGAAAAGCATACGCTCAGAGTCAGACTCATGTGGACAATGATATACACAGTTTAATGTAACGATATATTTTCCATGACAACGTAATTTCATCTCGAGAATGACACAAAACAAGAGCATGCACGACATCATCAGCAGAGCCTGCAGAAACTAATGAATCCAATAATCACAAAACACTTACACGTACCAGAAAATGAATTAAACAAGATCAACGTTCATCAGTTGTGAAGTGGGTTCGGACCAGAGGGCACGAGGCGCTTGTCGTCGTCAAGACGAGAAACCAACTCGTCTTCTTTTTTTACAGTTGGATAATAATGGCTTCTTGTTGTAAGAGAAGGATGAGTGGGGGCATCTTCGGCGGAAGTGAAAGAATCGACGCTGTGAGCACGGTGGCAATGGCTGAGGATGTGGTGGCGTATTGAAACCTCGGGTAGTGATGGTGCTGTTGTGAGTAGCAGGGCTGCCAGAAGAGAGAGAAAGAGTGCCACTACAAGAGCACTATTGTAGGCAGAAATGGGTGCGAGAGTAGAGCTGTTCATGTTAAGGCTTCTCTTTTTTAGGAGCTTCTGCTAAGACTTAAGATTGAGGTGACATTCTCGGTGCGAAGAAGATGACGCATCAGGGAATGCCCACCTACACCTAGTGATGTATTTATTTTCTTATTTATGTAACTAATATTGTTTTTCGTAAGTACTACGACTTTTAAAAAATGTTCAAAACAATGCAAAAAAAAAAATTTATAAGTATACAAAAAAGTGCTACATATATTATAACCAATTTTTTTTATAAATATTTACCCAATGACATTTTATTAGAAATCTTACTTTAATTGATTAAAAAAAATAAATTAAATTATAAACATAACAAAATAATAATGAATTATAAAATTAAACATAAAATGCATTTACGATAAATGTATTTAGTTAGTCATTTTCTTAATAAAATACAATGAATAAAATAAGACAAATTATGTTTTGGTACACTCACTAAAAAATACTAAAATATTTGTATTTTAATACATCAAAAATAAAAAAAAAAAGTAGTTTTATTTTTTAAAATTTTAAAAAATGCCAAACTTAAAAATAACTAAGTTTTGTTGTCCTAAGTCCTAACTAAATAAATTCGATATTTCACTTCATTGAAAAAAATTAAATCTAATTTTTAAATTAATATGCCAATTTTTAAATTCAGAAATATATTTTATTTTTTAACAAAAAATGTATTTATCTACCCATGGAAATATTGGGATCAAACCCAAGACCTTCATCATGACAAAATGCTTACAACCACATGATCACAACTAATAATTTATAAATATTATGACACACACACACACACACACACACACGTAAATATATGTTAATTATATGTTGATATATAAACATATATAAATATATATATCTACACACACACATACATAATTATATATGTTTATAGATGTATATTTATCCCTAAATAAATATATATAATGGTGAAGGATATGAGTGAGAATATAAACACACTTTCTAATTCAAAAATTGAGATTTATTATTTTTTTTAAATTCTTCGAAAGGCAAAATCATATTTATATATTTCAATGCATCAAAACATAATTATTTTTGAGTTTAGAGTATTTTTTATTTAAATTTTGAATAAATAAAGTTACTTTTTTTTCAATTAATTATTTTTGATGTGCCAAAATACAAATCCACCAAAAATATTTACTAAAAAAATTTCAAAATTTTAATATTTGATAAAAAATACACCAAATGAAAAAATATTTATATTTTGATACACACAATATTGGAAATCAAAATTATGGTTTTCGAATTCAAAAACTGCCATTTTAAATTCTGAAAAATTATTTTGTTTTTTCAATCTAATATATATATAAAAATCTATAAATATGTATGCGTGTGTATATTTGTATATAGGTTATATATGTATATGTACTAGTTTATATATGCATTATATAGCATTATATATATATATATATATATATGTGTGTGTGTGTGTGTGTGTGTGTGTGTATTTATTTATAACATATATTTAATAAAAATATATGATATTAATTCTTTGAATATAAATAAAATATTCTAAAAAGTAACAAGAGAAGTAATAAAATTATCACAAGTTAGAAGAATGTGAATATTAGAATGATAAATTATTTTTTAAGCATTTGGATATAGAATGCAAGCTATGAACATTAAAAGTAAAATGTATGATAACATATAATGTATGATAACATATAATGTATAATATTATGTTATATATATTTTTAGCCAATGATATTATGTATAATATTATGTATAATATTATATTACATAACATATATTTTTAGCCAATGATATCGTGAATGCAACTATGAACTCAAGATTTCCAATAGCATTACAATCAAATCAAAAAAAGAAAACAAATATTTTAAATATGAGGACACAAGTTTGATCCCTAGGAATATTAGTTACATTTTCATAGGTTACTTACCATATCACCCACTATATATCTTTTTATGATGTGGTCTTCACCTGCTCTTAACTAGGGGCCTCGAAGCCTATATATGGGCCAAAGGATAGTTTGAGAGTTGGGTTTGAGGGCAAAGGCAACAAAAAAAAAAAAAAGAACTATGATATCAATGTTTATGGTGAAAACTATGCTTTTTAGGTAATTGGATCAAGATCTAAGTTTATTTTTTTTTGAATACTTTGTTGATCAACCTCATGAACTTAAGAAATTCATAATAAAATCAATGTAATATTAGTGTGTGTCCTTATCTTGAAAAGAATTTGCATGAATATTTTGTCAAAAATTATATCCATGTGAAAAAATATGAAAAAATATGAAAAAATATGGATTTGTGTGCATAATTTTATCGAAGCAACTTCATGAATCTCCTCTTTCTTATCATTAATAAGTGTCTATTATATTAAAATACAAAAAAAATATTTAAATATTTATCTTATTATCCTAATGAGAAGAAAAAGAATGTGCATGTATATCCTCCCAAAAAAATTAGATTAATTAGCTTTATTGAAACAATAATATTTCTTGAATTAAAAAGATACATTATAGCAAAGTCATCAAACACACATCAATAATTGGTTGGTAATCATATTTTATTTAATTAAATTGATCTACAAAAAATTAGGATTAAGTTAATAGTCTCAAAACTACCCACAACCCACCTGCTAGCGATCCTCATTTTGCTCCCTTTTGTTCACAAGACTTTATATATCATGAAACTCAATATAATGTTCATATCAAAAACCTATTAACAACTTATTCATCTAATTTTTATTAAGTTAAGCTTCTAAAAGTGATTATCATTGAGTTTGATGATAATGTATATTTGTTATACTTAAGTGCCTTATGTCAATGTATAATTTTTAACTTCATGATAAAAAAAGCAAAATAGAGTCCTAGCGTGATAATAAATCACAAGCAAATTCAAATCTCAAAAATATTATTAATTTTCATGCATAGGTTGATCTATGATACTATCTTCAAGGCTCACCGCTCACCCTAACCTAAATTCCAATCCCGTGGACACAACAGTTATGATTGTTCAAATCGTAAAAAGCTTGAGTCTTTGAAGTGGATGCAAAAGTAAGTTACCACTTTTTGTTGGCATGATCTCGGAATGCTGAAGATCTTTATGTCACCTTATAGATCAATGTTTAACATATTATACATATATTCTTTGTGTGTATGGTAAATACTACACCTATATGGTGCCAATTTAAAATGCTACCAATATTTTAGTGAATTATAGTTTTTAGAAAAATCTTTTTAACCATAAATTATATAGAATATTTCATCAAAATCACATGTTTATTCTAAATATGAAAATTGAATATTGCATAATTTATTAAGACATTTCATATGCTAAATTGAATCTAAACAAAAATTAAATATAACAATTATATTATGCTCAACCATTCAAAAAATTACACTTAGAGTGGAAATTTAAACAATAGGCGAGACTCTGACATGGGAAGGTAGCCATACAGGACTCAACTAGTACTCACCTTAGAGTTGAGTGCATGACTAGCATGATAGCTAGGATGGGTCTTGGAAGGCCCAACATGTTGGAGTTAATGAGATAATAGTATGTGTATTTTTTTTTCATTTTTTATTTGATATAATTCTATTTTTATATTATCTTCATATATGTGTAATATGAATAACTATAGCAATGTTTTTAGGATAATGATTTATTTATCATAATATTCTTACATTATTTTTCATTGATTATTATTGAGGATAAGTATAATAATAATATATTTGAAACTAATACGCATTTAGAGTGATAACAAAATTATCATCTATATAAGATATCAAGTCAACACATGGATGTATGTTAAAAAGCATGCATCGACCCACTAAGAGAATGATGAATGGATTGTTTTGTATGTTACATGTAATTCTGAATTTGATAATGATATAAGAAATCATTTGATTTGTGATCATCATGATTTTCTATATGGAAAGTTGTTTATTTTAACTGAGTAAACTATCATCATCGATAACATGATACACTATAAAGATTGTGATTAGATATGCCACAAATCATAGATTTGAATATGAGTGATCAAGATAGAATTTGTGTCACCTACATAACATGAGAGATATATTTGGTCTCTTGATAGAGAGACAAAAGATACATGACAATGCTCAAATAAGTTGATATAAGATGTTGAATACATTTGGCTTCATAGCTTATGCACAAGTATTAAGTTGATATATCAAGTGTGATATGTTCCATGACTTGTGTCCAAACTAGATAACAAGGAAAAATAGATTAAACTAAATAATAACATTATCACACATCAGATAATGTCAAACCATGATATTTTTATAAATTGGATGATAATGATGTGTTACTAGATACAACTAATTCTTAGTAATATTAAAATGGTTTTGACATTTCTATCAATGTGGAAAGAACTTATTGAGTGACACTCATATACCATAAAGGAAACAAAAGTGAAATGATTAATTATTTGAGGATCATTATTAAAGTAATTACTCGAAATATTTCAACTAAATTAGTTTAATAATTTTGTTCGGGTTAATTAAAAGATGACGTTGAACTTCAAAATAAATATATATGTTTCTAACAGAATGAGTTGGAATCAATTATATATATATATATATATAATTTATATCATATAGAAATCTTATTTTCAAGTTTCATACCTCTATCATTCATTCTATTACTTATTACCCAAAAAAACATAACACCAACTTTTGGTTGGTGGCTAGCACCAACAATGAAGGTAACTTAAAACGCATTCAAAAGACGATCATAGTGAGGTCCTAATGAAGTAGTGAATTAAAGATTTAAAATAAAGACATTGCTCGAAGAGATAATGTTTGATTTTGATTTGGATTGATTTTCAAACACAAGACAATTTTTTTTCTATAATTTGGATTGATTTTTATTTCACATAGATAATATCCTTGAGTTTGATTTATGATGAATATTTTTGTATCTATCCACTTTGTATATGATAGAAGTTAGTTCAAACTCTTATAGTGGTATCAAAGCTACTACGGAGAGCCTAGATGAGTTTCTTTATTTGAAACCATATTTTTTGAGTTTATCATGATCCAATATAAGATATCAAGTTGTATTTTATATTTTGAATCATATAATATGTTTAAATACATATATTTGTAATAAATTAGAAGAATATTAGCTGTTCATTACGTCACATAAGCTATTTTCATAAACTAATACATATGAGCTTTTAAATCAACACATTCTTGAAAATGATAGATTTCAAAAGAATTAAAATATAAATAATTATTATCATATTTATGCACCGTGAGCGTGACTAGTTATAGGTCCTATTGTCGTAATTATTTCATTTATGGTTTTTGCATTTTGATTCATAGTTTATTTATAGCCTACTTATTATGTTCTTATCCACTTTTTTTATTTATACCTCTTCTCTCATCTAATTTTCTTTGAACTTAACTCAATGTTTTTATTATAAATTATAATTTTAGATTAAGTTAGATTTAGGCGAGATGCAATTAAATCATGAAGAATACATGAATTATTCATGCAGTCAGATGGAGGATACTCATGAACACCACTAGATGATGACTGAGGTAGTTGTGGATAGTTCATAACCCCTATCTTGACCTCTTAGTTCTTTCATTGGCTAGAAAGAATCAATGTAGTTTTGGTCCATAACCAAGTCACATTTTTTTATCTTCTTCATGATTTATGATGTATGATTTGTGTGAGATGCATAATACATAATAAACATAATAATTAAAGCAAAAAAATATGAGTTTAAAGCAGATCGTTAGTATAATCTTACTAAATATATAAATTGATTTCATATCTCTCATATAAATTGAATACTTAATGCATTATTACCAAACACATTCATCATAAAATCAACATAACCAAGAGGATCTTTTCTAGTATCAAGAACTTTTTTAAATTTCATAATTAACCATTGAATCCTATTATATCAATGACATTTCAATGTTTCAATTGGAATCTTTATGATAAAACACATAATATCTTATTTCCTAAGAAGCACATCCCTCTAAATCTTCCCATCTATCTAAATTTCACCCCCTATTCTCTTGTTTTATCTAAATGAAAGTTATTTTTTCTCCCTTTTTAAATATCTAGTTTATTATAAAAATCACAATATGGTATTATTTTTTCTTCTATGATTAATTTACTATGAAACAAACATTCTTGTAAAGAAAATGTGGCTCATTAATTTTATCCTTTTTGACAAATGCTAACAATTTTTTTTTCTTTTCCATGTTGATTTTTTGGCTTCAATATTCGACCATTACCACTCTTTTTTTTTTATAATCGATTGTTTCATTTATTCAACCTATTTTTTTTATAGTCTCGCTTCTCATTATTTTTTCCATTATTTCAAGAATGAATCATACATTTTTTTAATTTCCAAGGTATTCATGTCTATCTATGATTGATTTACATATAAAAATCATTGTATAATGTTACATATAATTTTCTCACCAAATCGCATTCCCTTATTGGTAAATATTTACATACACTTTGTAACACATTAGTGATTATAATATTCATCCAAAAGGAATTATAAATAAGTGAGAAAAAAGAACTTATATATTGCATATATTCATCTCACTTAGTAATAAAAGTAAACCTAAACACATGTATTCAAGAATAAGTTGTTCTAAATATAAATGTCTAAGTATGTTTAAATGATATATTTTTGGATGAAAAAAAAATACGTATCATGATTTAAATATAAAACAATGGTAAAACATATATAAAATTAAATTTGAACATATTAGAAAATAGAATACAAATCCATATAGGATTCAATTGCAAAAAGAATGTATATATGTAAATGCATCTCAGGTGAAAAATTTATGGACTTGAAAATGGAATATATACATGTCCAAACATTACACACTTGAATTGTATATGCATAATAGTGCATATTCATTTAGTAAACATTTCTTGTGTGTAAAAATAGTTTTTTTTGGTGTAAAAATAATTATTGGTAACAACAAAAGATGGGCGTGTGCGTGTGTTCAATTATAAAGTATATATGCAAGTAGTTATATATATGGTCATGTGTGTACACATTTAGTATAGCCATAAATACACATGTATAGTGTTTGATCTACCAGAGGTGGGTAGACCAATTATATCAAACTAATTTTATCAAACTAGTTTGGTCCAACATTTTATTTGGCTTAGTTTATTTGAGTTTCATTTGTTATAAAATATGGAATGTGGTTTTTTTTTTTTTTGACATTGCTTCATTTTGTTTTATATTGTAGGTAGAAGAATAAAGAAGATCAATAAAAAAATACATGGAGAATTTTCCATTGGAGACAACTATGAAAAAAGAAAGGAAATGAGAAAATACATAATTTTTGTTCTTGGATGCATTTTAAGAAGTGGTAGAGAGGTGAGGATTTGTAGGCAATGAATTAACACCAACTTTTTATTGCATATTTTGATAATGAAAACTACCTAGATATTATTATTTTATGCACTAGATAAAATTCATTTCTAGGATCCACATTATTTGTCTTCTTTTCAAGTGGTATCAATTATATATTTTGCAATTGACACTAAGTGGTGGTATCATAGTGAGGATATTTTGCAGTGACATATAGTGGTCAATTAAATATTAGCTGAGTTGGGTCTTTGGAATAAAAAATCATTATTTATTTCAGATGATTAAGATGGATTCAACCAACTACATTGTATACCATAGGAATATGTTGGAGCTTTTGATGATCAATAATTTTCATGACTCGATTATTAGAGAACCTAAGAAGATAGTGAGGGGGATTGATAAGAAACTACAAAGCTGAAACCACGGATAGATGGTAGTCAAAGTTGATAGATTTCATCATATATTTTGGTAGATGAAAGAGTATATTCAATCAAAAAATTGGAGTAAATGTATGAGGAAATATATATAGGAATAAGTTGATGTTGATTAGCCATTTGATGAACTTTAAGTATGAGGTTGGAGGTGAGATGGTCGAACATATGGGTGTCCTCCAAAGACTAGCGAAATGGCTTGCACATATGAGAATATCCATGGATGATAAGTAGTGTGTATTATTGCTCATTAGCTCACTTCTCAATAGTTGAAATTTGTTATATGCATCCTTGAGTAATTTACCATTGGATGATGTCCTATCCATGCAAATGGTTGTGGTCGTCCTATTGAGTGAAGAAGTGAGATGGAAGAAAAAGAGAAGTCTTTTCCAAGTGTTCACATTTTAGTAGGAAACTAATTTTTATCATATATGAAGTGCATAAGTAATAAATAATCACTAGAAATCAAACCTTAAGACATGATTCATATGAAACAAGAACTAAACATGATAAATGAAGAAAAATTACCTTTGGTTTGAAAAATAATTTGAATTTAAACTAAATGCAACCTCTTCTAGCTCTATCTCTATGACTCTATTACATTTCAATCCATCACTTGGAACATTGCTATATTCATCTTATGAATATTAGCTCAATAACCTTTGGTAGTGGTACTAGCCACCAAACAAAAGTGAGTGTTAATGATTTTTTAGATAACATGAAAGTGAATGAGTAAGAGATGTATGAAACTCAAAGATAAGAGTTGTAGCACTCCTAATTCGAGCACTTTAACCCCTTTTAATTATATATATATATAATAGTCTAAATTCTTTTAATAAATATACATATTTATTTTGGAGTGCAATGCAAAATTTTGATTAATGTGAACTAAATTATTAAATTAGCTTGGTTCATATATCTTGAAAATTAATTTAATAATGACCCTTAAATATTTAAACAATTAAACTTCATTTTATTTATGCATGTGAATGTGACTCAATAGGTTCCTACAACATTAATATTAAATCTTTTTAATTTTAGAAGTAATGAATGATATCTAATAATTTATCAATTCTACCCAAATTATAACAATATCATTAGTCAACATCACCTTATCTATGATGATACTATTGTATAGTTTAATTTTTTATTTTTGATGTCTACATCAAACATACGTCATTGAACGTATCACACTTGTATTGTATAATCTAATCTTTTATTTGTTGATCCATAGTTGATTATTAGACCAAATGAGCTCAATATCCCATATCCACTCATTTAAGAATAATCAAGTATATTCAATCTCACACTATCAAGGAACCCTATATATTTTTACTATCATATAGGAGGGACAATTTAAAGTAAACAACATACTTCATAGTAAACCTTGTGTTTGCAATATACCCAATCACAACCTTTCTAATTTATCCTACTACAGATGATATTTAATGTCTTAAAGTAAACAACTTTCCATGTGGGGGTCATATTAGTCTCAAAACAATAGATATCTTACACCATTATCACTATGAGAATTGCATGTGTCATTTAAACAACAATCCATGTGACATTCTCTTGGTACGTTAGTCTAGTGCATATTCTCTAATATGCACCAATGAGTTACTTGATGTCCCATATCCATGGCATTTTGTTATTAGTCTAAATAACCTACTTATTTTCGGATGCATTGTTGTTATTCCTATCTACAATGGTACTCAATCAGAGAATATTCAAGAATAATATGAAAACTAAATATCTAATCTCGGAATATTTCTATGGTTGTTCATATTATGTTTGATATGAAAATAATCATGATAATAAATTTATCTTCAAGAAAGATTATAAATATGAACTCTACAATAATCTGATCGGTTTTATGGGCATACACCAATTATCGCTCATTTATACTAAGTCTAATTATTCATATATCAAATACCAAATGGTTTAGTTTAATGATCACAATTTTAATGTGCTAGAGGTTTCATTAGTGGATCAGATATGTTATCATAATTTTATATCTTTCATATCTCCACAATTGAGTGATCAAGTGGAATCACTAAAATATGTGTTTTGATCTATAGTGAGATTTAGGCTCCTTAGCTTATGTAATTGATATATTTTTGTCATTATAGAGTTGAATAGATATATAATGCTCGGAACCACTCTGATTCATATATGAAATCTTGATCTAAAATATCATTTGTGTTGCTTGACTAACAATAATATAATCAAATTCTATGGTAGAATTAGTTATTATTTCTTGCTTGAAATGCTTGTAGCTTACAACATCATAATTTTAACAAAACATATAGCTAGACGATGATTAAAAATCATTTTTATCACATTGAAAGCTAGTATCTATGTAAATTTTTATACTAATCTCTTTCTCACTTCATATAGCAAGAACATATCTTTCATCATTCTTTAGTGTTTAAGAATATTCTTGACATATGATTCTCATTGGGATATACCTAACATCTGTTCATGATTCTTATCCGAATCTACCTAGCATCTACTCATGATGCTCAAGGGCAAATGAATATTAGGTGAGTAAATAAATGATGTATATGATATATCTAATCACATAAGCATATTGAATGCTACTTGTGTCCCCTCTCTTCTTATGTCAAAGGATACTTATTTTTTGAAAAAGTTTTGTCATGATACATAGGTATGTATCCTTTGTTGAATTCTTCTATGCTTCATAGCATATTATTTATGTTTTTACTTTAACTTTGGCACCCAAACAATTTCCTTGATCATTTTTTATAAACACTGCAACCTAAATTATAAGTAATCTATCCTACATCCTTCATATAATAGTAGTTCCTCAATCAAGTCCTTATAAATTACAAGGTTGGGATGTCGTTCCCAAAGAGATGTATGGCATAAACATATGACACTATGAAGACAACAATAATTTTGTTAACTTCTTATAGACATAAGGTACATCTTCATTTTTGATGAAGACATACTCATTGAATACATCAATAAAATGAAGATTCAAACTATGATAATCTTACTTTAATCCATAAATGGTTTGAGGTATCCCATAGACCTTTCTAATATTCAATGGATTGATGAAACCTTTAAGCTATGGCATGTACAAATTTTCCTCAAAATTTCCATTAAGAAAAGTAGTCTTGATATTCATTTCTCAGATTTTGTTGTCATAAAATGCAGCTACTACAAGCAAGATAATGGTGGATTTGAACATTACAATAAATAAAAAATATTGCATATTAGTCAACACCATAAATTTGCTAGAATCTCATCTCAACTAATTGCTCTTTATAAGCTTGTAAGCTGTCATCTATATTAGATTTCTTTTTGAAAACTCCTCAATGAATTTTATCCCTTAGGATAGGTCAACCTAGGTTGAAATTGTTAGATGGAAAAATGGATCCTGAAGAAAATTATGTGTAACAAATTAGTTTAAATTTTTAATATTCTTAGAAGTAAATCATTACAAGATTGTTTTATACGTACCTTAAAAATATAAGTTTAGAGTCCCCCAAACTCATCTCCTATGGGCTGTTTCACCTTCTCCGTCACTATGAGGAAGGAGAGATTTAACGGTAATGGGACAGTGTATCTCATATACCATAAATCCAAAATGCATTATAAAAAACACACGTCACATCATCACTTTGAAAAAGTGATGTGACTTGTCTGATGTCTTCCCATTTTTTATATTATTTAAATTATATTAAGTTTCAATTAATTTATTTTATATATATATATATATATATATATATATATATATATATATATATATATAATCAAATAATTAATTCAATTCTAATTTATATCAACTAACAAATGTAATTAATATAATTTCAATCAAATTAATTATCCCAATTTTATATATACACATACTCTAAATAAATAAACTAAATCTTTAATTATAATTTCAAATGAGTCTTATGACACTAAATTAGGCTATAGAAGAGACCCTAAAATAAATAAGATTTCAAACTCTCAATATGAATTGAATGTACCATAATTCATATTTATTATAATTCATCTCTCATTCCTTCCACATGCCTTTGATAGGGTTTAGCTGGTAAGCTTTTCATAAATGGGTCTACTAGGTAGTTGGTCGTTGAAGCTACTTCGATCATTACTATATCTCTCTTTTTTTCACAAATAAGATGATATTTGCTCTCAATGTTTTTTGCCTTCTTATGAGTTCTAGGTTTCTTCAAATTAGCAACTACCTCACTATTATCATAATTAAGTATAATAGACAATTACATAAAAGGAATGACCCCTACGTTTTTTAGAATATTTGTGAGCTATATAGGCTCCTTAGCTGCTTCCTATGCTACCACATATTTGGCCTCCATGGTATATTTAGAAAAATAAGATTTCTTGATGCTCCTTCAACTTATGACTCTATATTTCTAAGGTAAACATGTAATTGTAACCCGAGGTAGAATTTCTTAGATCCTAATCTAATTGAAAATCTGAGTCTGTATATCCAATACAGATAAGTACAAGATTGTCTACCTAGTATACCAATATATAATCTATAGTCCTTTTTAGGTAATTGAAAATATATTTTACTACTATCCAATATTCTTTTCATGGGTTAGATTGATATATGCTGACCAGACATATGGCAAAAAGAATAATAGATCTAGTACAAAACACTATATACATTAGGCTTCCTACTATAGATACATAAAGAATAACCTTCATTTTCTCTCTCATTAGGTATTTTATGACACTAATTTTTTATAAATTGATTATATGTCTAAAAAAAACTTTTCTTGGAATCATGCATGCTAAAACAAATCAATATCTAGTTTTTTTGAAGCTTGGAAATGCTACTCTTGTTTATGTCATCTGAAAACTATTACATTATGTCAATCACGGTCTTGATGATGACTAACATTAGAATACTTTAGACTTGACTAAATATTTTACTATACACCTAACAAAAACCATACATCACAAATCATAAATAAATCTTATACATGACATAGTTATGACCCAATACTACATTGGTTCTCTTAGGCTAATGAGAATACCGAAAAAATCAACCTATTAGTTTTGAACTCTTCAAAGCTACTATAATCATCATTTGGTGCTTTTCAAGAGCATCATCTAATAGATTGCATTGACACATGATGTAGCCTTTAAGTTTTGGTTGTATTTCTCATAAGTCTATCTTAATAAATATTACAATTTATTATAACAATCTCGAGTTAAATCCATGGTGTGTTAGATGAGAAGAGAAATATAATTTAGAGTTTTCAGAGAAAGACATGATGGATAGGCTGTATTAGATTTACAACCCAAAAAGAAACAACCCAAAAAATAAACAACCATAAAGCGAGGGGCCATAACCAATAACAACACATAAATATAATAATAATAATTCTTATTTTTACTTCCACTAAAATTAATCATTTTTAAGTATGTGTTGAATAAAACACCATTTAGTAATGATTTCGGAAAATAGTTTATGACGGGTGATGAACAACTATTGTTTTTATGATTTATCAAAAACATACTTATATAATCAAATTATTCAATTCAAAAAATAATGTAGAGGCAATTGAAGGGTGAGGTCCGTCTGTAGTAATTAGCTAGGAAATTTTAATAGAAATTGCAAAATGTAGAGGCAATTCTTTCATGAAAGGGAGGTCTTAGTTTTGAAAGAGTGGGCATCATAATTGTTCTGATAAATGAAGCTTGCTTGGCCAGTGATGTTAGCTCCATGAACATGGTGAGTCAAGAGTGCCTATGTGGCTACGTCAACCACTTTCTTTCATATCACTCCATGCTATGAATGTTTTTATCATGGAAACCCAAACACTATGGGATATCCATGATAAGTAATAGTGAAAAGTTTTAAAATTTTAATAGAGATTACAAAATGTAGAGGCAATTCTAGCTTGCTTGAGCGGGAGGACATAGTTTTGAGAGAGTGGGCAACATAATTGTTCTGATAGATGATGTTTGCTTGGCCAATGATGTTCGCTCCATGAACATGGTAAGTCAAGTGTGCATGCGTGGCTTCTTCAACAACTTTTTTTCATATCACTCCATGCTATGAATATTTTTATCCTACAAACCCAGATGTTAGGTATAACCATGATGAGTTTTTGTAAGATATCAAAAGTAGTAGGATTTGGAGAGTTATGAACAAAGAATGAGACAAGATGTCAATTGATGTTGAGACATATCCTACGTGTGCCATATATTCAATTGAATATGTTATCCATGTGAATGTTGGATATTATGCATAATTTGGGTTACTTTGGTAGTGATCAATGGAAACTGGCCAAGAGGTTGTTGGTAGTAGGAAGGGGCATAAAGGTACATTGATATATTTTATTTAAAGCTAGAGTTTGTCTAGATTAGGTAAGCAATGTGCATTTGAAAATAAGTATTTATCACATGTAGCATAATCTAGGATGTGTGTGAGGATGATCATCTTTCTATTAGAAGATACCCATTTTCTATTAATCATAAGTCATATATTTATGGGTGGTTGACTCATATGGTGAAGAAGAGTTATGGGGTTGATTTTTATTCGCCTCTTGCTTTAAGGAGGGAGAAAACTCAATTTTCATTCCTTAGCTGTTATCTCTGTGTCAAAGTTGATCCTTGTAAGTGTTCTTATTTATAGTTATATCAACTCCAATAACTCCCAGAGATCAATCAAAACAAGAGGGGGCACATGTGTTGTTCATGGAGTAAAAATAAGGAGTCTTAGTATAGATGAAAAATATGTAGTGTCATGGCGATGTGCCTTATTTATCTTCTGATCCAAAGTATGACATCATGCTATAGACCAACACATCTTAAAATTGAGGTATCCTAGTTGGAAAATGTGCCATGTTGGGTAACCCGATTCATGCTAAGTTGGGCTAGTTATAAGACATGCTCAACATGAACTTGTCCGAAGCACATTGTCTTGCATGGGCATGATCCCTTGAATAGCTCAGCACGAGGATGACTCAACCACATCCCCAATTATATCACCTACTAATGGCTAAGCTCCACATGAACAAAGCATGACCTCGTGCCCAACCACCACATTGGGCTTATGGCTCATTATTGGTATCCTGAGTTTGGGTTCATGCCAAGCTATCCTGGTCTTGGGGCCTTGGTTAATTGTTAACATTGACTCGAGCTAGTGGCTAATGTTGAGGTCTAGGCTATTAGATGTGGCTACCCCATAGCCCTAGCTAGCCTAAGTTGGGCAGATGCCCATTCTAGCCTTGTGGTTCAAAATTTTATAATTTTTAAAAATTAAATTTTTAAAAAATAATATTTGAAGTTTAAATTATACAATATTTAAATATGTAGTGCAATAAATTTTTTTGAAAATAAAAACTATGTATAATAAACATGAATATAAAAAAAAGTAAATTTCCTAAATTTATTTTGTATCTAAAAATTATGTTTCTAGTTCTTGATCACAATCACTAATTGTCTGTGACTATTAGTCTTGGATGTTTATTTTTTTAGAATCTTCATGAATTATATCAGCTATAACTTGAAAAGTTATCCGTGTATCTTTTCAATCATTCAAACAACACAATACTTCTAGTATATCTAGGACAAATTTCATTCTCATAGTTATAATTATATTCAAAAATATATAAAAAGTTGACCCTAATACTATAGAGAATACAAAATGGTTAGCATATCACATACCTTTTTAGATAGAATGAGACTAGAGGTGTCAAACAAGACGTGTTGGGCCATCCCAGCCCATTTTTAGCTGGCCCGACCATACTTTCGTACCTGACCAGACATGGTTCTGTAGAGGTCAGTCCGACACGGGCCAGCGGCATGAATCCGTCAAGTTCGGCCCACTTGGGCCGAACCCCTAATTTTTAAAAAAATTAGGGTTCGGCGCGCCAGAAACCCTAATTTTTTAAAAAATTCGGTTTCTCGGCTGTAGGTTCATGTCGAGGTACCATACCAACGGGCCACGATACTGTGCCGAGCCAGGCACGGCACGAGGCCTGGTTGGCCTCTGCACGGCAAGACATGATTGGTGCCGTGTCGGTCATGGCACGAGCCTGGGCATGAGAAATTCTCGTGCCAGGCCGGCCCAGGCACGGCCGAATTGTACCGTGCCTCGTGCTAGCCGGGCCAGCCTGGCCCGGTTGACACCTCTAAATGAGACAGATGAATTTGTAAAATTTTTACGTACTCAATATGTCAATATTTTATGGCATTGTGGCATTTGCATGAAATATAATTGGTATATGTATATATTGATAGTTTATAAATATTGGAAAGATCAACTCTTCTCTTTCTCTTAAATTAATGAAGAATTTATCATCTTCGATTATAATTTCAGTCACAAGACTCATAGACACACTATCACTATCATATTAGTTTTTATAATATTCAAAGTTACATATTTATTTGTATATTCAACCATCTAGTTCTTGTAGTTAGTTCACACAATTGATTGTGAATCTTGGAATTTTTTTTATCCCTTCTACATCAATTTTTTCATCCATACAGACAGCTAAACAATAAAGTAGCGAAAGCATGAACTAGTATTTTAAATATTTTCTTTTAATTCCATAGTTTTTAAAAAGGGGTGGTCCCTCGACCCAATTAGGCCTAGAGAAATCCACCCATATTTTAAAAGGTATCATTTCATGTCCCATCAGTTGATAGTTGCTCATGAGAATAAAACTTATAACCTCCAAGGAGGTGCAAATTCAATGTCTCGATAATTGAACTACCATGCCGTTGGTCCTTCCATTTATATAGTTAATTTTATAAAATATTGATATTTCCTATATTACTAAAATAAATGATAATATTACATATGTACTCAAGTACAATACAAAATGTAGGAATTTATACATATGAACAATTATTCATCTCATGAAATATCTTTTAAAATTTAAAAATTAAAATCATATCTTTCATTGATGTGCTATTATTAAGATGTTAAGAGTTTTATTATTTATAAAATCATATAGAATATTTTGATAGCCTCTCTAATAGTTTTAGTTAGTGGAATTGATATAGAGTTTTATTATTTATTCTAATATTATATATTCTGAATTCTATTGATGTTGGACATTAATTTCAATATTTTTATGCCTTCTGACTTACATTAATTATTAAATGATTATGATTTGTTAAATGTGTTAATATATTTTACCGAAACTCAAATAGCTTAAAATGAGTGAGAAACTAATTTTAAGCTAACATGTCTTATTAGGTTTATAATATGGCACAAGCACAAATAACTATTATGAAATATTTTAAGTTGTGGGCCCTTTCTAATAGTTTTTATAAGTAAATTTATTGCTACACAATTTTTTCAAGTATTATCAAATATAATACTAAATATTTTATTTTAAATTATATATTTTTCTAGAGATGATTGTTAGACACCACTCCACTAAATTTTATATGGAATTATTAACTCTTTATCAAATTTAAAATATTTTATAATATTATCTCAATTAGTTAACATAAAAATCATATGATATAGGTTGGATATATTACTCCATAAAGTAAACTATCCAATGATCTTCCACAAAATAAAGTGGAAGACTTACACTAACAATCAATATAACATTATCTTCTCTTATAAACTAATAGTTGTACAGGAAGAGTATAACTACACCATAAAGTATATTTAATTTTATTGATATAAAGGATAAATTGAGTTTAACTAGGATCTAATTCATCATATATTTTGGTGTATTTTTTTATTAGGTATCCAATCACACTTCTAGTAGCTATAACTTTTGTTAAAATATTTACATTGGGCTTAATTTTCTTCAACTCTTATATTATTTTTATTTCTTTAATATAATAAAGTGATTTCATACTAAAGAAGTTCATCTATTATGGTTAAGTTACATGTGGAGACTTAGTGAGGCAAACCAGATCTAATTGGATTCTTTAAATCTAAATTATCAAAAATAATAAGCCTGTTTTCATTAATTTTAATAGGATTCATTTTTAATGTTAAAAAATTATAATTACTAGTTGAATTTTTTATTTTATTAGGAAAAAAGAATAGAAGAATAATTACCTACTTTAATTAACTAACTAGAATAATGCCCAAAACTTGGCAATTAATGTAATCCATAGCACACTTATACATAATAGTTAGTTGGTATGCATGAAATTTGCAAACCCACAACTAACAATACTTTTGTTCCATAATTCAGTTGATGTGTAATTTATAATTTAAAATATGCTAAACAAATTGGTAAATATGAAAATATGTGAAATTAGAAGAGAGTATAAATATTTATTTGAAAATAAACTTTAATTATTTATATTTATAGATAAAAAAGTATAAGTTTAATGTTTAAAATTTTTTTAGATATTTAGCATTTGAAAAAATAATTTTGTCCAGATATTTCAAGTTACATCAAAGTAACATAATGTGATGTGATGTTTGATATCATAGATGGAATATTGATTGTGTAAAAAAACTAATGAATCACTATGGGTCTAGTCCTTCGCATAGGCATACCTGACATGACAATTTTTCCTAATAAAACCTATGGTCATTGTGATATATATGAGGCATGACCCATGCATGAACCATAGGAATAGATAACATGTGTGCCACCACTTCTTCACCCAAGCATGACATGTGCATTCAGTTCATTTCCACCCACATTATTTACACAAGTTGAACCACTTGCCTGACCTGGCCACCTAGCCCATTTTCCACTTTTAAGTCTATGCGAGAGCTATGAGAATCCTGGTTCATTTTGCTAGTGATCTAAGTTCATGTTATTTTTAGAACTAAAAGTCTTTAATCAATTGAGGATGAAGAATTATTTCGGGTTTTACAATAAGAGGTGCAATCCTTTCAAAGTTGCAAGTGATTATTTGAATGTTAAAAAATAAAGATTATTGGTTCTACTAGAGGCGGGAAGATTTGTTTTCTCAAAACAATTCGATCAAATTGGTTCAATCAAATATTTTATTTGGTTAGATTTATTTAGGTTGGATTTATTTTATTTAAAATTAAGCATGGTTTAATATTTTGGTACTATTGTGTATTGTTTTTTGTTACATGGAAAAATCCAAAACTAAATGGAAAATGCATATAGCATTTTAAGTTGAAGATAATTAGAGAAAAATAATGGTAAAAAGATCTCTCTCTCTCTCTCTCTCTCCTCTATTGAATATTGTAGTTGGGAATAATGTATTCAACTTTAATATCTATTCTCTTAGTAGAACAAAAAAAAACATACCCTTCTCTTCTACACTATTTGGAACATGAAAGAGCGAGTAGATTAATACTTAATGCAATGCACAATTATAGAAAGTAGAGAAGAGAACCACCCAATCTTTTTGTTAATGTACCTTCTATTGAAGGTTGCAGTGTTCGATAGGCATGAATATATTGCTCGAGTGCAATACTAAATATAAAAGAGAGGAGATGACTTGGAGGAAGATATAGCAACAATACGTGCTACTTGTAGTATATATTGACAAATCAAACTACCCAAGTTTTATCAATTTGTGGGCATGGTAGATTGATTGCTTAGATCCCCATTTTATCTTTTTTGGTTTTACTATTTTAACACATAATTATGATTTGATGTTGCTTGTCATGTGTGCAATGTCTAATTCAAGTGTGCGTGTCTCTGTGATTTGTCTGTAAGAAAGTTGCTTTACAAAAAATATTATGCTTCACAATGTTCAATTATGTTCTATGAAATAATTTTGTTTGTTGGACAATTTATGATTTCTTGGTTTGTATAATCTTCATTCTGGATTCGTTTGATATTGAATATTGAAATGATTTATTTTTACAAGTTTTTTAAATATTTTATTAATTGATCAAAAATTAACTGTTAATGCAAATCCAATTCTTAGGAACCACTACTAGCAAACTAATTATTAGCATCAAGCTAAGTTTTAATACAAACTAATTTAATATTTGAACTTATGATCCCAATAAGTGGTATTACTGAAATTGATACCAATAGATAGTTTCATAATAATTGATAACAACAAGTGGTATCATAAGATTATTTTTTTCTAGTGATTGTTGGTTTTGGATTGGATTTTGGATGATTTAGAAATTAGGCATGATTTTTTAGTCCATTAAGAAGTTAAAGTTGGACTGAAACAACAATAAACTCTAGAAGAGAAAAGTGTTGGACCTCTTGGTTGTTAAGAATTTGCATGGCCTAGTTCTAAATGATTTGAAACCTGAGAAGATAAGTCAGTGAAATTAGCAAAGATTACACTAAAAGGTAGTTGCCAAGATAAGGTTTGAGTTAGAGCTAAAACTTTATATCATATCGTCAAGAAGATGAAAGCATATATTGTTTGAAGAAATATGAATCGATGTATGAGAAACAAATATTTAAGAACATAGCCATGTTGATTAGATATTTGGAGAATATGAAGTACCGGGATAAAGATGACATGACTAGAATTCATGAATAATTTCTAAAGGTTGGTGAACCATCTAGTGTTAATGAAGATGCTCTTAGAAGATGGCTTTTAGGCCTTATTGTTATATCCTTGGGTATTTCAACCCTAGATTGTATCCTAATTATGAATATCATTGCAGCTAGCATGTTGGATGAAGAAATAAGATGGACGGAAAATTGAATGTTTTTTTTTAAGTTCATGTTTCAAAAGAAAACAAGAAGATAGGTAGAAGTTTCAATAGAAACTCAATGGGAGAAAGAAGTAATTATCCTTCCTAGTGCTGGTCAAAAGGTATGGTAGAAGTGAGGTATTTCTATGACAATAAGCTAGGTCTATTACAAATGTAATTTCAACATACATGAGAGAAAGAATATAATATTGAGAGAGACTAATTTAGTTCTTATGCAAAGTGAAATTGCCGAAGTTAGCGATGTTAGTTTCACCAACATGATGAGTTAATAGTTTCTTTTCATATGACTCTTAGGCAAGACTTTTTTTAATCTTATCAATTTTGAGACCATACAATTGTCATGATGGGTAACAATAGATCATCATTAATTTTAGAATAAAATAAAAAGAAAGACACTTGCATTTGACAAGAGACCGTATAAGTAAAGCAAGCAACTATTCATGGAAGTGTCACACATGATATCAGCCTGATCATTTCATAAAAATATATTGGAGAGGATGTTGGATGCACTAAAAAATTGACATCCAAAATTGTCTTCTTGCTTGTTGGACCATTTCATGGAAGAGTGAGAAATGTTCTTCTCTATGCAGGTCAAGTCTATTACCTACTATGTAGGCTGAGTCTATTACCAACTATGAAGCTATTTGCTGAGGATCTTGCTCATCATCATCTATTTATGATCCAGTCATCCATCTTGGAGTTATAAATATCTACTTTTCTTTTGGACAAGAATGGTTATATCCTGGCATTTAGCTTAGCATACATGTCATAAAATCCATTAGTATTGTCACTAGTATGTACATTGGCTTATTGGTGCGTGAAATAAAAATCTACCTTTGACCCTCAATTTGTAGCAGGGTTCAATTCCTTCGTTATGAAAATGAGGAGTCAAAGGCAGACATGGGAACATACAATATGTCAATCACAAATTAATTAGCTATTGGGATTGTTGTGGCACAAGCAATATTATTGATTATTTAGTTGGTGGTGACCTATAAAAATTGACCAAGAGATAGATGGTTATAGTAAGGTGTAGAAATATATATTTTTTGTATGTTACCCATGAAAGAGTTTGTTTACATAAGTTGAGTGATGTATACATTGAAAACCAAGCTTCGATTCTAGGTAACATAAACTCTAACATGTGTGTGAGGATGATTAGTTTCTATAAGAAGACAACCCTTACCCATTATCCATAATTTGTCTAGTTATAGATAGTTCATAGTTGACTTGAAGAAAAGGGAAGAGCGATAAATTTGCTTTTCTTTGCTCTTTCCTTGGCTTTGAGGAGCTCCAAGATGCTCACTCTAGTTTCCTCTGATATTTTCTCTATGGTGAGCAATATTCTTGAAGGTGCTCTTTATTTCACATTTATTTTGACCTCACCTACCCATAAGATCAATATATCAATCTTAAGAGCTCATGTTTTGTCATTGTAAGAGAAAGGCAGAGTCTCAGTAGGACTATAGGATTCTCAATTAGTTTTGTGATGTGACTTTATAAGTGTGTCAAAACTATTGTTAATTGATATGATCCCAAAACATCTTTGGGCAAGGATCTCTCATCTAACATGACTCTGTAAGTATCTAGATCATACAAATAATTAAATAGATATATAAAAAATATTTTCTAAAAGCCCTAATCATACCATCTCCTCTCTCTCCCTCCCAATTTTTTCTTCTAAAACCCTCATCATGATTCTGGAATTTCTTGCAAATTTGGTTCTAGAATGGATCAAAGTAAGACAAGGTTTCAGGACTTGGAAGTTTTCCTTTGATTCATTTAACAAAATGGATGGATACTATAAAAGGACCGACTAACTTAAGTAACCCTAAAAATCCCGATAAATATCCGAGCACAACTGAAAGGCATCACGAAAATTTGCTGAGTGTCACGGAGTCCTGAAGCAACAATGTCTTATCCCCAAAGATGCATCGAAGACAAAGGCTTGTTATAGAATACCTAATCGATGATGGTGATTCTCAAAAAACTTTCTTCATTAAGATTTGCGTTGATCTGAATGAGTATTTACCAAAAAATTACCTTAAAAACATGGATGAATGCGGATCAGATGGATAGAATTGTGAAAATAATGTTTCATCACATATGTCTTCTACTCCAAATGAAAAAAAATCATAGAAGGCTTTAGTGTATGCTCTCTTTTGTTGTTACAAATCATGACAGAAGCATGGATACAATCAACACTGATGCTAGCCATCGATTTGGGGGTGAAAAATCACTTTCAGCTAAGGAACTTGGTGATAACTATTTGATTATATATAATACTGATAATCTTATTAAAAATTGTATTGAAATTCATACGAAATCAACCAACTGGTTGCTTAGAATTGGTTGCTCTACGCCTACATAATACAAATTCTATGTAATACAATGGGGGGGAATCATTCCCACACCCATATGGTACTGACAGAATTGAAAATGCTATGGGGATGAACATTCCCATTCATTATAAGCATGGTAATAGGACATCTATAAAAACACCCCACCCTAAAACATTTGGGAATGATATGATCCATTGGAGTAGGCTATTTGCAGGGAATAAGAGACCTTAACTAACTCATCCAAGTTGTCCTATCTCCCCACTAAACAACAAGACCATGTTTTCTTTGAGAACGATGACATACTCCATGGAATGGAGGTCTATAAATACTACCTAGTAGGATATTCTGTTACGAGAAACCTAGGATAGCTTCTTTTGAAGAGATTCATAGAAGAATAATGGAAAGTGCCCAAGCCATCCAACATCATAGTGGTTGAATTTTCTTAAAATTCAAGAACTCTCATTATATAAAGGAGGTGCTAAAATATGGGCCTTATCTAGTATTTGGTAAACCCCTATATGTCAAGCCTCTCTCCGTGGGTTTTCATTACGAGTTGAAGGAGATGAAAAATATTAGTATTTGGGTGAAATTTCCAAACTTTCTGACACATCTTTGGAATCAAATTAGTTTAAGCAAAATCACAAGTTGTATTGGGCAACCTCTTCATATGAATATAGAGGTGTCAACCGGGACAGGCCCGACACTAGGCACGGTACGATTCGACCATGCCTAGGTCGGCACGGCACGGAAATTTTCTGTGCCCGAGCCCATGCCCTGCCTCCATGGCACCAACTGTGTCGTGTCGTGTCGAGGCCAACTGGGCCTCGTACCGTGCCGTGCCTGGCCCTGCACGGTACCATGGCTCGTTGGCATGGTATCTCGGCACGAGCCGAGAAATCACCCCAGGGGCAGAAGTTGAGCCCGATGGGCAAGACTCACCGAGCCACAAAGTGAAGAAAAATTACGACGGCGCGGTGGTGCGACAGCACATACTGAAACCCTATTTTTTTTTAAATTAGAAGTTCGGCGACACAGTGGAATGACGTCGTGAGGTTCCACTACGCCTGCTGAAATACTATTTTTTTTAAAATTAGGGGTTTGGCCCAACCGAGCCGAACTCTACGGATTCGTGTCGTGGGCCCGTGCCGAGTTGACCTCCAAAGAACCGTGCCGGACCAGGCACGACACGACACGGTAACCGTGTCGTGCCTGGCCCGCCACGAAAGCACGATCAGGCCGGCTAAAAATGGACCGGGCCAGCCTGACACGCCCTGTTTGCCACCCTTATATGGATAAACTTACCTCAAGCACACCTAAAGTAGCAAGATTGTTAATTGAAGTGGATCTAAATGATCACTTACTAAAGGAAATCATTCTAAATTACTTGAATGGTACTATGATTTGCCAACTGGTTGTATATGAAAATTTACCCATGTTTTGCAACAATTGATCGATATTTGAGCACTCGTCAAACATCTAGAGTAAAAAAAGGGAAGTATGAAGAAGATAATATAGAGAAAGAAGTGCCCCAAAGCCTTATTGCCTCACCCAAAGGCTTCTACACAGATAAAGAGGTGGAGATAAACATACCTTTTGTGGAAGGCCAAATCCCATCTTCTCAAGAAGATGCAAAATCCATAAGTGGAGAAAGCCCATATCACCCCTCACAAGAAGGGAGAGAAAGCAACACTCAACAAATAGAAAATAAAAAAGATGTATTCACATTGGTTAGACCAAAGAAAAAAAAGAAAGAATTGGCATCACTAAGAGAAGGGCCCTCCCTAAAACTAAGAAATAAGGACAAGGTAATACAAAGGGGTACTGCCCCATCTGGCCCTTCCTAGATGGGATTCGGGAGTTTTCAACTCCCATAATTCTAAGATGAAAAGGTATGGTTTTTCTTTTATCTGGAGGTACTATAGCTGGAGTTTTGGAAGATGGTTTATGCATTTTTCTTCTCCTATTCTAAGAGTTTCTTGGGGAGAGGTATGGGCATCTCTAGGCATTGATGATATGCTTCTGTGTAGACTATATAGGGTATGTATGCTTTTGTGTATAACACAGCCAACAAATGAATGCCAAGGTTCCACCAAGAAAGGGGTAAGGCTAGCTTCTTACTGACCTTACCTCATTCATATATGTTGGGTAATTTTCAAAGCTGGAAACATGTATGAATGTATGATTGGTTTGTTTTATGGGTTTTTGGGAGTGCACATGGAAGAGTCATATATAGTGGCTAGTTACTTTCTCTGTTTGGAGGAATTGTATAGCAAGCATGTATGTGTAGCTCCGTGAGAAAATCCATTTAAGAACTTGTAGACTGCTGGCCTAACAATGACTCTCTCATGTATGCTTGGGAAGGTCCAATATATGATATGTGGCTCATTGTGTGATGTTGGATGAATGTTGATATTGGAAATTAGGAGGTACCCAAAACAACACATGAGCTGATCAGCTCTAGTGATGACCCTCACTTCCTAAAATTGCAGAAAGGGGGCAATAATACTCCGAAACATGCTAAATTATCTGATTGGGTAAGTCTCAATTTGAAAAATCTGTTGGAAATGATATGGAATTATGCTGGAATATCTTAAAATATACAAATTATATTGTATGAAATGTATGATTGCGTGCTCGGCTTATTTGGGTCACACTTGCACGATAGGAAGACATATATAATGATAGATTATGTAATGAGATTGGAGGAGAGGGTGGCACATCTAATAGGGACGAATGCAAAGTCTGAGATATTTTGCTGTAAGGGTGGCATATATTGTATCTATGAGTCATTGTATGAGGAATTATAAGGGTGACATATTTGTAACCTCACACTTGTTGGTTAGGGTTTTCTATGTAATATTTGATGATATGCACATCCACGGAAGTGGTATTGGGGGATTGTATGGGGCCTACCTCTTTGATGTATGCTATTATGATTTCTATGATATGTGTGAGAAACATAGAAAGGTAGAAGCAAAAAGAGAGTACGTTAATCTTAATGAAAATCGCTAGTTGGAATGTTAGGGGGTTTAATTGTCCAATCTAGCACAAAAAAGTTAATAGACTCCTCAAGGCTTCCCAGATAGATATATTCGCAATTATCGAAACATAACTAAGTCAGGAGAAAAATATGCGGTTAATGAAATTAAAATTCAAAAATTTTGATTATGTAGATAATTCCTCCTGCCACTAGAATGGTAGTATTATGGTGATGTGGGATTGACAAACTATTGATATTGGGAAAATATCTTTCTCTCCTCAACATATTCATCAAAATATCTTGGATAAGGTGAAGATGATAAATCTTAGACTAACAATTATTTATGGTCTTCACTCAATTGTTAATAGGAGACATCTATGAGAAAGTCTAATTAAGGAAGGTACTTCAAAAACTTCTCAATGCTATTATGGGTGATTTCAATTCCCCCCTCTCAGCACTAAATAAGAATTGAGGTAGAGTAGTTACAAACTACGAATGTCAAGACTTTGTAAAATGTTGCTATGCACTAAGTATTGAAGACATTCTTTCTTTAAGTTCCTACTTTACTTGGATGAATAGGAAAATATAAGCAAACTTGATAGGAAAATGATAAACCAAGAGTGGATTGATCTTTCTCTAGATACTCTTGCAAAATTCCTTCCACCAGAAATTTTCTCATATCATTGTATGATTCTTTTATCAATAGATATTGGAGCAGACAAAAAAAAAGATTCCATTTAAATTATATAATATGTGACTTACACATAAGGAGTGTACTCCAATTTTACACAGTACATAAGAGACAGAAAGTCCAAGGATAAATAATATTCTAGCTGATCAATAAGTTGAAGATAGTAAAAGAGCAACTCAAAAAGCTTAACGAAAAGCATTTTGGGTACATTAGCTTGAGAGTATGTCTTGCAAGGAATTCACTTCAAATTATTTAAAAAAATATACTAAAATCCCCTACTAAAAAACTCATAGAGAGGAATAAACTAGCTTAAGAATAAAAATGAGGAAGATGGAGGAAGCAAAACTATCTTTTCTTAGACAAAAAGCTAAGTTTAAATATCTAAAGCAGAGTGCCGGATGCACAAAGTTCTTCCATGCTTTGGAAAATGCAAAACTGCAAAGAAATAAGATAGTAATAGTAATGAAGGAAAATGGAAAATACACAACTTCATTTGAGGAAATATCTGAAGCATTTGTAGAATATTATAAAAACCTATTGGGATTATCAATAAACAAAGTAAGCATATGTGAGGCTACTGTCATCGAAGGGAAAACACTTCAAGAATCAGAACACAATCTTTTGTCTTTAATATTCTCGGCAAAAGAGATAAAAGAAGCTTTATTCTAATGGGAGCACTTAATTCCTAGGGCCAGATAGATATATAATAGAATTTTTCAAGAGAGCATGGAATCATATTGGGAATGGCATATATAGCGCTGTACACAACTTTTTTCATTCCGAAAAAATGCTCAAACAAATTAATCATGCATATATAACACTAATTACCAAGTCTTTTCATGCCTATTCAATGAAAGATTACATGCCTATCTCATTTTGTAATGTATTATATAATCTCATTTCAAAGTAGATTGCCTTGAGACTTAAAATAGTTCTCAGAGATTTAATTAACTCAGCCCAACTACATATATAAAAGGTCGACTAATCTTGGACAATTTTCTATTTGCAAAAAACCTGTTAAGAAGATATGCAATGAGAAGAATATCACCAAGATATTTTCTCAAGATTGATCTTTAGAAAGTATTTGACATCGCTGATTAGAGTTTTTTAAAAGCTCTTATAGCTTTTAATTTCCCAAGAAGATTTTTTGACATAATCTATGAATTTGTGTCAACTACCTCCTTTTTAATGGCTATTAACGAAGAATTGCATGGCTATTTCAAAGGAAAAGGGGGGTTAAAAGAAATAGACTCGCTATCTCATTATTTCTTTGCCATTTGTATGGAATATCTATCTAGATTACTTACGAAGGCAACAATGCTCGAAGGCTTTGCCTTTTACCCTAGATGTGCTTCACTAAGAATCTCTCACTTAATGTACACAGATGATCTAATTATCTTTGCTAAAGAAAACTATACTTCAATAAAGATTATTTTGGGACACACAAAGTTAATTTTCTGTTACTTCTGGATTAAATGTTAATCCCTCTAAATCGAACATTATTTTTGGAGGAGTAAGCAGTATTATGAAGGAGAGAATGAATAAAGATTATGGATTAAGTAAAGGATCCCTCCCTTTCACTTTTCTTGGGTTCCACTATCATCAAGTAGATTAATAACTACTCAATTATCAGTATTGGTGGTTAAGATTAAATTAGTCATTCATCAATGGGCTAGTAAGATACTTTCTTTTGCTGGAAGCCTAGAAGGCTAAAATTAGTGTGCACTGTTATTCAAGGTATAGAAGGATATTCATTTTTGATATTCCTATTACCTTCATCTACTCTTAATGTAATTGAAAGTGCATGTAGAAGATTTCTATGGGGTGCTCCACAAATGGACAGATTTAGGCCCAAAGCAGCACCAGATAAAGTATGCATGCCCACCTCTAAAAGAGGGCTTAGTATACTTGGATTGTCAAACTGGAATAAGTCTTTTTTTTATTAAAAACTTATGATAGATTTATAAAAAGGCAGATTCTATTTGGATTAAGTGAATCCATCACTCTTATTTAGATTCACTAACTATTTTGGAATACCAACTATCCAAAGCAGATCTACCTTTTTTTGGAAATCCTTAATCTTGATTAGGGATATATTAATTGAGAAAATAAGTGGCTGAAAGTAGGTTGAATTATTGCTCATTGTTTGGGACAATAATGAAAGAATAATTGTGGATGCCTATAAATTTTTATCCGGAAATAATATAAGAAGAACTAAAGCATGGACTAAAAGCAATATGGTTTCCAAACCACATCCCGAAACATGCTGCATTCCTATGGATCTCCAAATGTGGTAGAATCTTGACCAAATGTCACCTTTTGCAACTCCTATTAACATGCAATGTGAATTCTGCACACATACAAAATCTTTCAAACATTTATTTTTTGAGTGCAAGTTTACCAGAAGCATAAGGGAGCAATAAAAAAGCTGGACATCAATGATTGGAGATATGGAGACCATTCCTTCCTATTTCAAGTGTATTAACGATAAATACTCAGCAAAATCAATAATGAATCACATTCGGAAATCAGTTTTTATAGCTATAGTCTACTACATATGAAAAGAGAAATCATAGATTCCATGAAGGAAAAGCACAAGATGCTGACTTAATCCTTAGGAAAATCAAAATAGAAATTTATATTATATTCTGTAATGAATATAATAGTCTGAATATTTGCTTAGATTGTACAGATTTTTGATAATCTCATAAAGATTGTGTAGGTAGTTCGATCAACCAAAAGTAAACTAACTACAACTTGAGTTAAATATATATATATATGGTCTTTATAAAGATACTCATACTCTATGGTTGGCTCACATCCTTATGCATGCTAATGTTTCTCTTATATTTAGTTAGATATCATGTTCTTTTGTTGGACAAAGAATAGATTAGTGTAAAAATACATATGTGTTCTCTTGGCATACAAGGTGGTCATCATCTTTGGTTTGTCATTACAAAGGATGATTCTATCATAGTTTTCCTCTTTGTATTTCAACACCATAGCTACACATCATTCCATGCAAGGGTCATTTTTGCATCTATTATTTTTATGTAATATATCAATTACCATTGATAATTACTATGAATATGCACTTGTATTCTTCAACCTATAATTATCTTTAAAATGTGAGATAATGTGGTTATAAATATATTTGTACTTTTGGCTTCATAAGTACCATACTCATGATAATTAACATATATTTTCTAACTAATCTCATATATGAAAGTTATACAAGAGAAAATGACTTATAGGGTTGTCACCATCATGCTAGTCTCTCTTCCACTTATATGTGTCTTATGGCATACTTGTCATTGTTCATCATACTCGTTACGTGATATCATATTTGGGTGAAACTCTTAGGTTAGATATTCTATTTAAAATCTCACATTACTTGAAAGTTGGTTCTTCTGAAAGTACATCATGGATTGGTCTTAAATATGTTCATATTTTGGTTTCATAAGTATCATAATCATAATGATTAAACTTAGCTTAACTTTAGGTTAATATATATTTATTTATCTCATGTATTAAGATTAGAAAAGCATTCACTTCCTTCTTATGGTACCACATGAGTATGTTTCATGATTTACATGTCACCATCCACTACAATTGGCTTACATAAATTTATATATGATGGAAATCCTAAGTTTCAATTTTAATTTTGTATCTTTATCAATTAATATCCAAATAATAATATAAACATAAATATAAACTCATATAATTTTTAATTCATCACAACACAAGTATATTCACTAAACTTAGATTCAATTTAGCTAAACATTGGTGAGGAAATCATGCGACAAATATCTAGTGGATTTCAAAGTTACCAATATATACTAAAATAAAAATCTAAGTATAAAATCTTAATTCTAATTGAGGATTGCTTTATTTCATCATGGATTTACCCTAATTAGGGTCAGAATTGAGTTGCCTAGGCTTCTTGGAATATGTGGTTCATAGTTTCCCTTTTTTTCCCTTCTCTCTCTCTCTCTCTCTCTCTCTCTCTCCATCTCTCCTTAATTCTTCTAACTATATCACTTTTATACTTCAAGGATTTGTATGATATTTTAAGTTGAAAGTTATGGCACATACTTGAAATTGCACCTTTATTATTTCTTTAGATCTTTAATAATAGCATTGATGTAGTGATGCTAGGAATATCTGCTACTGATGTCATTACTCTTTATAATACAAACTTTAGTTTTGATTATAACTTTAGTCTTTGATTTTTGAAAAAATTGTTATGTCATTGGGATTGTCACAAATGAAGTAATTACTCTTTATAATACAAACTTATAACATTTGAATTAACCATAACTTTAGTCTAGGTCTTCTAAGCAAATTATTGTAGTAATGAGATTTTCATGACTAAGATACTGAGTTTCTATAACACATAGTCATGTCACTGAAATTGGTTATGGCTTTGGTATTTTTCATCTGAACCACAAAGTCATGATCTTAGAAATACCATGATTAGAGAAAATACTCTATTGAATAAAAAGCCATAGTAGAAAAATCTCATGACTCAAAATACTTGGTATTTTGGCTTTATATTGAAAAAGTCAATGCTCTAAAAATTACCATGACTATTTGTATATATGTGGTACTTGGATAGTAAGAAGAAAAAATAATTTCATAATCATCAAGTATATTTAGATAGTATGGTTGTGATCTAAAATATAAATATTCATATGGGAATTGTATTAGTAGTTCGGTCAATCGATAGTGGGACAACTCAATTCTAGTGAAATATATATTTTAGATTTTAGTATCAATAATAAAATATTTCAATAATGAATTCGAGATCAAAATTGATACATAATATTCATTCTATAATAAGCTAGATGGTGATAATCACCTAGATTTGTTATCTTTATTGTAAAGTACCAAGAAGATATCTATATGAGGGAATCATCATTGAGATAAGCTCAATGGTGATAATCACATTGTATATCATTGTGGTAAAGTGCCAAGAGGGCACACATATATTTCTATACTAAACTATCATTCAATTAATAATAAAATATGATATTGACCAAATACTAAGAAACATCATCAAGTACAAGTATGTTTGCTAATCCAAGAGTGTAAATTTTTTAATAAAGTAGAAATATTCAACACGTATAGTTATTAGTTCATTATTGATTAATTGAACCATGAAAATAATCCATGTGGGATCAATATCCAAATTTATACTAATTTTATTATTGATATGACCTCTATACTTGCATAGCTATATTGGATGGGAGATCTTAAAATTTAACAAAGTTTTGACACCATGTCAGATAACTATGAGTTTTGGTATCCTTGTAAAGTTGTAACAAAAATTTTGGTGCTATTGCCTGAGATTGTGTTAATAGTTTGACAGTCAACTTGAGTTAATATAATATTAATAGACATTAATATTAAAGTGGCATTACAATGCAAACTATAATATTAATAATTATATCATAAGCTTCCCAAAAATTTCAAGTTGTATGGATGTGATTTTTACTTAGTATTATATTATATTTGTGTTGTGAGTATATTTTTTGTTTTTTTTATTGCCTTGTAATCATCATACCAAAATTTGATGAGTAGAGCTTTAGGATTGACTTAAATCCTCTTAACCTAGAAATTGATAAAATATAGATATGAAATCATTTCCATGCAGTGGGTGGCTTTACAGACATTGCAAATAAATTTGATCCATACTATCATCCTTACATTCAAAGTCATAAAGAGTATTAAATTCATTTTAGATAGATCAGCCAACAATTGAAAAGCATATTTTAGCATTTTTAATAGAGACAAAAATGAGCAATGATGTAAAAAAAACTATTAAATGTGTGCTAGACAAACCAACCATCATTTGAATATGAATATGAATATTCATTTTGGACAGATCAACAATTATTTGAAGATCATATTTTATCATTACTGAAGTAGACAAAGGAAATAAATGATGTAGATAAAGAATGATTGACATAGATTGAAGTGCAAATTAAAAAAAATAGACATGAATTTGGAGGATGTATCACCCAAAGCTATAATATTTTATTAGGAAAGAATGAAATAAAATGAGGGAAAAAAGAAAGATGAACACCACAGTGATAGGTTGAGATTGAAGAGCAACAAAAAGATGTGATACTTATAAAATTCACAACTATAATCACTTAACCTATGAATTCAATGTCAAAAAAAAATTTAAGCCACACTTTTTTTTATTCCGCTACCCATAAAAAGAAAGAAAGTTTGAATATCTTATATTAAGTATCATTGATCAACACATAAAGTACAAAATATAAAGAAAAAAAAAAGATTATACTAAAAAATTAATATGTACAGCTGAGATTGAAAAAGAAGAAATTAAACCTAAAAAATAAGTCTAGCTAAGAATATTTAAATTAGTAATACTTGAAAGGCAGCCCAAGATTTTTTTTTCACATAAATGATATAATAAATATATGTTATTTTTTAATGCATGTACATATCATTAATACTTGCACAAAATAAATACTCGAATGAAGTTGTGACACTCAGACTCAATCATGACTAAAATCTAACCCTTTTTAAAACCCTAACCCTGAATTATTTTCATGGCACTTACTAGTTTTTTTTCTCCTACTCAACTTAAAACATTAGAATGTAATTAATTAAAGATTTGAGCTACCATTGAGGATAAGACCATGATTTTGAATCTATGAGTGAGAAGAGACATGATCGAATCAAGCAAGAAGACAAAAGGCAAGTGACAAAGGTAATCTGCCACCAAGGCTACACCCAAACTTACAATG
The DNA here is from genome assembly GCA_029783825.1 of Sapria himalayana. NCBI lineage: Eukaryota > Viridiplantae > Streptophyta > Magnoliopsida > Malpighiales > Rafflesiaceae > Sapria > Sapria himalayana. Next base: position 2,083,627 of record JAREIK010000403.1, on the reverse strand, counting down.
TCTAAGTTGACATTCTTCATAAGAAACTAGAGAAAAATGAATGATTTTAGTCTTAGGTATGAAGAGGTTCATAGGTGAGTGTTCTTTCAAAGAAATTATTTCTCCTTTCAAAGAATCAATTAAGAGGTGAAAGTGGGAAAAAATTTGTATGCACATGAAAAGAGATAACACTTCAATTGTTAAGAAATTTTATGTCAATTTGGAAGATATGGATGACAAGAAGTGTTATGTACGAGGAGTGTCTAGTGTTAGTAATAGTGCTCTAGGCCTATCGTATGAACATGATATTTTGACTATTTGTGAGAATTAATTATTATTATTATTTGTACTTTTTTTATATATAATATCTTGAATAATATTATTAATTATTCTAAATAGCCTTAATTGGTTATTGTTATTGAATTACTAATAAATTAAGATTAGTATAAAGTTTGATTGATATTCAATAGATAAAAATATGTATGAGATACAAATCAAATTTATGTCTATTTGTTGTGAATAAATATTGGATATACTTGTCTTAAGATTAATACATGGATCAAAGTCATAAGTTAACTCTAATAGTTATGTTATTAAATTCTTTGACCTAAGATGTTATAGTTCTCAAAATAAGAAATATTATGTTTAGATATAATCAAACATTATATTTAATCAGATGATTATAAAGGTTTTAATTGAATATAATAAGAATTATGTAGTGAGATATGAGTAATTAAAATAGAAATTGTCCCTCTTATTATAAGAGAGAAATCTCTGGGTCCTCTCAATAATTGAGACTGAGAAATGTATGGCAGTGCTCAAATGAATTGATGGAGATCAATGTCATTTATTTAGTCAGTCTAATTAGGTTTCAAGTAAATAAAGATAGAAAGATATAAGGTTGTTTTTGTTTATGTCTTATATTCTATTAAGATATAATGAGACAAAAGGATTATTTCATTAGCTAAATTAAGGTTGTCTCGGATCATGAGTTTTTAATTTAACTTAGGTAGTCATAATGTCTTGTTAAAGGCCACTTATAACTTATAGGATTAAAATATGATTTAGGCCTACTGTCAATATTAATTAAACCTATAGGATCACACATTAAGAATGAATAATAATGGTTATAGTTTTTAACTCTCTATAGTAATTTAAAATGATAAGATTATTTTAAATTACAAATAACAATTAGTTGTTAATTAAATTAGAATTTAATTTTGAGAAAGTTTATATGTGTGATTTAAATAAATAATTAATCTGTTATAATTTCTTATTGAATTAGGAAATAATTTGTAAAGGGTTTTTTAAAAGAGTTTTTAATATTAAATTTATTTCCTTATTTAAAAAATGTTTTTTAAGGATTTGAATTTAAATTATTATTATGTAAAAGAATTTTAAATATATAATAATATTAAATTAATTTTTGACTTAACCCTAGCAGACTTGTATATATATGTGTGTGTGTGTGTGTGGCATATATGAAGCAAGACATCGTCTTTTACTTAGAGAACATTTAAAATAAAAAAAATGAAAAATTCTAATTTTATTTTTGAGAAGACAAAATTGAACTAGCATTTAACAAGATTATTTTTTATTTGTTCGTGTGTGGATACTTATAGAGGGTGGTTGCTTTTTAGAAAGGCAGCATCTTTGATGATCTATATAAATCAATACATATACTTGAAGGCTTGATGAATCAATCTACAAGAGATAATTTTCATGTACCCTTTCTTTGTGTTTTTATGAAACGCATGTGATCCTTGGTGGATTAAGCGATAAAAAATATAAATTTGTGTAGTCAGATATTATTGATGCATTAGCATGTATGAAAAATTGAGATGATTTGAGTTTGGGCTTCAGGATCATACTGCAACTACAGCAAGAGTGGAAGAGTTGTTGGCTAATGATGATTCATGGAACTTTAATGATAATTGAGATTGAGCCTACTATTACTATCTACAACCTACTGCTAGTGATACTATCATACTCATATGCGATTGATTATTTTTGGATTGACTATTTATTTTTTCCATTTGAGCTTGCTGCTTTAATTATTATTTTGTTCTATATTAATTCATATGCTTAAGGTATTGATATTTATGAGTTTATCTTTGATATATTGATTTTTATCTTTTGAGATTGCTTTGATTTGTTATGTTCCAATTAGATTGGAAATTCTTCCTATTTCCTTTCATGTATACACTTTGATAGAGAAGCTATATTTTAGATATTTGGATCATAAGGAATTATGTATGGTATGAACAACAAAGTAATCACCATGATGTTGATGGGGGAAAAAAACAATGACGAGTTTTGTCAAAAAGTACCTATGGAGACTTGGTGCAAGGGAAACTCATAGAGAAGAGCAATATTTGGTTGAATTTTGTTTGTTCTATTTTGTAGCTGACTCTCCATATATCTATGATCATGCAAGACAGAGCAATATTCCTTTTTACCCTGATCAAAGGAGTTAAAATCTTTGTGGAGAAGATTTCGGAGAAATCAAACCTCAATTTTTTGGAGGGTGAATTGTCTGAATAATTAATCTAGCTTTCATGGATAATGGTGTTCTTCCAAACTATGGGAATCTCCATATATGAAAATAGAGATGAAATATACTTATGGATGTCTCCACATACATTGGTAGGTATTAAAATAGGGCATGAAGAAAGTAAGAAGAAAAAGGAAACTCTTGGAGGAGAAAAGTCAACTGAAGTTGAGTAATATGTGCTAGTCTTTGCTAAGGCTAGCATGGAACTCATAGAAAGAAGTAGAGAAAAGCTTGATGAAGAGAAATTGGACCTAGTAAGATACTACTTTCTGAAGAAAAAAAAAGGAGAATTTTGAGATGATGCATCCATATAATAGACAAGAAAAAGTGTGAAGGCTTGAAAATAAAGATAGAACATGTGTGAACCTCCTTCATAGAGGAATTTGAGAAAAAAGATAATAAGTAGGAAGGATGTATCAAAAATATTAGAAGAGGAAAATCGAGCACAGATAGAGAAAAGAGATCCATTGTAGAAATTACATCTCCAAAAAAATGAGCTTTTATTTGTGTCAGCAAAAGACATTTGAAAAATATATTCCAAAATTCTTGGAAGAGGGAAAGAAATAAATGGAAACTAGAGTAATGAAAATTGTCAATTTATTTGGGAACCTATATGAATTCATTATAGAAAATTACTAGAATATAATCATGGAATGAGATTCAAAAATGGAGAAAATGGTGTGTTATAGGGAACATAAAGATGTGGGGAATTTTTGTGAGAATCAGAAGAAAATATACTTTTATTTTGGCTCATTTGAAGACACCATGAACTCTATTGGAAAAGATTGGATATGCTATATGACATAATTGATCAAATGATGAATTGGATAGGAAAAAAAGAAGAGTCAGAAAAACCTTCCATGTCTATACTTCTATTTGAACCCTATAGAGTGAAGTTCCCATTTTGAAATTGTATTTCGAGGGTTGATTATACTAACCTTCTTTTTCACCACATTGAGATGTATACATTTTCTATTCATGATAATATTGCATTGTGTTTTTTTTGTGATATTAATGTTATGAATATATTTTTATGTTTGGATGGAGACTCATTTACTCGGGGATGAGCAATAATTTTAGTATTAGAGTTTGATTGATATTCTAAATATTAAATAATTTGTATCATTTGGGAAGTAAATGTTGGTATGTTTGCATGTGTTTTAAAATATATCAAAGAGATTTCAATAAATTTATATTTTAAGAGGAGTTAATGAATGTTAGTGAAATCATAGAAAATTTTGGTAAAAATTATGACTCGATAGATTAAAGGCTTGGAGAGGAGAGGGGAAAAGGAGAGTCATGACTATTCTCTTGTCATGACTATTCTCTTGTCATGACATCATAGATCCTTCACATTAGCCTTAAATAGTTATGACATCCTTTCTTGGTCATAACTCTACCAAAATAATTATGATATTCTTTTTCTATCATAATTCTATCATCAAGTTGACATAATTATTTCACTATATAACATATTCATCATAGTCATGACATTTTCTTGAAGTCATGGCCATACTAGTTCTAAACTACTTTATGGATGCAATATTTTTTTCATGTCATAACTACTGAGTACCTCATTCCAAATTCATGACTTTTTCAAGGAAAAGCCAAAACATCAAGTGATACGAGTCACAACATTATTATATAATGACTTTTTTTTCTAGAGAGCAATTGCTTGGGTCGTGCCTTTTTTTGCACCATAATAATTATGGTCCAAAGAGAAAATACCAAAGTTGTGGTCAACTTTATCACCACGAATTTGTGTTACAAAGAGATTTTTCCTTAGTTATTGCAATCTCATAACAATGACAATTTATTCACATAGATAAGACCAAAAGTCATGACTAATCCTAACATCATAACTTTGTATTACAAAAACTTTAATCTTAGTCATGACAATCTTAGAGCCGTTATAATTTTTCTCACAAAGATAAGACCAAAGCCATGATTATTTCTAGTGTCATGACTTCGTATTACAAATAGACAATCAATAGTCACGGTCATCCCCTATGTCATATTATTTGTGCTCTAAAGGAGATTCAGAAAGATATTGTTGCAACTTCAACTCTATGATGTGACATCCAACTTAAAGTATCGCATGGATCCCTAAAGTATAAAAGTTATACATAAAGAAAAAAAAAGAAAGGGAAAGAATTAGAAAATTACTCTTATGCCAAGAAGCCAAGGAGAAGCAAATTCAGCCCCCAATTAAGAGCAAATCTAAGGAAAATAATAAGCAACTTTGATTGGAATTATAATTTTATACTTAGAAAATTATTTGGACCCTCAAATCCATGAGATGTCATTCAACACATCTCACATGATTTCCTTTTAAATGCATGGATTATTTGAATTATTGGGTTGGTAAAGTAATTTTATTATGATAAATTATTGATTTTATGAGTTTATATTTGTATTTATGTAGTATTCAAATGTTGATGGATATATATATAATTTAGAGACAAAAATTAGGATTTTTACCATCAAGTTAGTTTATACATGTTGGTCATGATAGATGGTGAAACTTAGATCATGAATAGACTCATATGGTTTAATAATAAGGAATTAATAGTATTTCTTTATCTTAGCAAGTGAAATAAACTAATATGTGAAAATCTAAAGTTGAGGTATATTTCATCATTGTAAGCATGATACTTATAAAGCTCAAAGTATTAACATATTAAAAATTAATCTACTGTGCATTACCTAGAAGAATTAACCTTCGAGTAATGTGTGTGTTAAGTAAAATGTCTTACCTTAGAGTTTAACCAAAGTATGTGAATTATGTGTCGATCATGGTGGATGGTGACAATCATATCATATGACACATGCAAGTGAGAAAGACTCATATGGTGGTGACAACCTTTTGAATCATTCACACTTGTATGACTTTTATATATTACATTCATGAGAATTTGTATGTTTAATTATCATGTTATCTTGCGTAATTGAGATAATTAGAAGTTGAAGAAAAAAAACATAAACGATATAATTATTTAGGGTAGTTGACATATTACATAAAATAGTAAATGTTAAGAGGGCATATGGCCATTTTCATACTAATTTATCAATTTTGTAACAACCAAACAAAAATATATACTTGCATAAGTGAAACCATTATATGTCAAGAGGACATATGAATATTTTCATACTAATTTATCATTTGACTAATAACCAAAGACAATATTGTCCAAATATTGAAAAACTTTAGCATGCATAAATACATTCACCAACCCTAGAGTCTAAGTATATTATTGCAAGAGACTAATTACATCTATTCAAGTCATATAATTATTAGTTCATTATTGATTTTTTGAACCAACAAAAAAATCTTTTTGATATCAATATCTAGATATACAATCACTTTATTACTTATATGATTCATATACTTGAAGAACTAAATTTTATAGGAGATCCTCACTTAACTAAGTTTTGGGATCATGTCAACTAACTTTGAGTTTTGATACCCTCGCAAAGTCACAATAGACACTCTAGGTTGAATTCTTTCAAAAGCTCTTTCATTCGGTATTTAATAACTGTTCTTTACTAGCTATTCAAATAGGAAATGTATCTTCTCAAATGACTTGTTTATGATACAACTTTTCAAGGCCACATCAATCGTGCAAGCATCTCTTTGTCGTGCATGCATGGCCCAAATTTTGTGGTCTAGTTGAGCCATCATGCCATGTTGACATGACATGAAATGAATGGTCATGCTTTGTCATGCCAAATGGCTAGAATTTTGGTCATATGTGTGTGTGTGTGTGTGTGTGTGTTTAAAAAAAACAAAAATGTTTTTCAAAATCAAAAAGTGATTTTGTTGAACAATTTTTGAAATCAAAAATTATTAAGAATTTTTTTTTTAAATGTGAGCAAAAATTAGGGTTTCCATTTTTGGACCCCAAAATATAAATATTTTATGTTTTGTAGTAATTTTTAATATTTTTTTTTTTGATTTTGGAATCAACAATTTTTAATTTTTATTATTTTTGAAACCAAATCATAAATATTTTCAAATTTGAGTCCTAAAATATAATTTTCCCAAAAATAAAAAAATTCATTACTTCCTAGTTATTAGTATAAAACTATGATGCTTTAAAAGAACGTCATAATAAAAGAAAAAAAATATCACTAATGATGCATTTTTTAGGCATCATTGTAACTCATTCAATAACGATGCTTACTCAAATTGTCATAAAATAAAATGTTATAGAATATGATTTTTCTCGTTGTGCATATTTGTAAGATGCTCATAATAGAGAGCCTTGTGTTGAGATGGATGTATGATATAACTTAGAATAATAAAATTAAAAATAAAAAAATATAAATTATTTAAGTATCAATTATCACACCTATAAAAGGCAAAATTAGAAAGAGATATCTTACAAGACATATAAATATGAAACCATAAACAACTTTAATTAAAAATATTTAGATTAGTTAGTTACTAGATGATGTAGAATAAAAGAAAAATCATTAAAAAGTTGGTTTAAGAAAGTCAAAAAACTATATCCATGAGTTAATTTTATGTGAGTGTCAATTGCTTTACTTGAAAAACTAAATTTTTTGTGGCCGATCCTCATTATTAAGAATATAGTTTGATGATGATGATGATATCATACATATAGACTCTTTGTTATTAATGTTTGTAGCACATGTGACTCAATGAACATATACTTATAATGATTAATAAATTGAATGGTTAAAACATAAAAGATATAAGGGAGCTCTAGAAAGGCATATAAGATAAATTGATTTGATTTTTTAAGAATTATGACAGGTCACAAGTTGGAGAGCTTATTACAAGTTGAGGACTAATTAATGAGTTTTTGTCAACCTTACCCATTCTGGTTGAGATCTTGAAGTATTCTCCTAATGAGCTTATGGCATGGAAAAATGAGTTCAACTTAGAGTCAATGTTTGACATTGTGTGAGAGCTGAACTCATGATAGATTATTGATGGGGTACCACACATGTTGTGTCATTAAATTAAAACTTTTAGCCCAAGATAAGTCATACTACAAGGATATTTTAAGTGTTAATGCAAATGTGGTAACTTCTTATAACCTCTCCCATTGGGAATACAGGTAGCCAACAAAGTCTAGTAGCAGTTCAAAAATCATCACTACTTTATTGATCAATATTACAACCATATGACCTATTGTGTTGATAGGTTTTGTCAAATTGGATGGTACAACTTATTGTTTTAGTTGTACATGAGGACATGCCTACTAACATATAAAATTTGTAGATCAGACTCTTAAGGTATGTTGAAGTAGCATGATGAATGAGGTTGTATTTTATGGTGGATATCTTTTTCTCACATCATGACTCGTCAATTTGGTATATAAATTATTGAGACCTATTGAGATACAGCCTGAAAACTAACAATGGCCTTATAATGAAATCTCTGTCCAACAATGGGTTAATTACTTTTATTTTATGATTTCAAATATTTTAAAATTATGTACTTAACTTTATTAAAACATAAAGGATTCCAAATCATTTCGAATTTCACAAATATATTTTGTCCAATATATATATTCCATTATATATATATATATAGTCCAATTATATATAAACATTTAGTCCAATATATATAAGTTAACAAATCTGAAATTTAACAAACCACATTTGTATTATATATATATATATATATCGAATTTATAAAATATCCATCTCAAATTGTGGATACGGGTAATCAATGTGTGTGTATTTTCCCCAAAATGATAAAATTTATATGCATTCGCACACATAACATCACACTCAATTAATAGCTAGATTATGATAATTGCAAGCTCATAGTTAACAAATAAATTAGAATTTAAACATATTAGTATCTATTTGTGTTTCAAATATAATCTTGAGTACTCAAGTAGTGCACGAATACCAACATGTCTTCCACATGAACATTAGTATATCTTTTACACAAATGCCACAGAAACAACACACATACTTTGCATGAATACAACAAGAACACCGAGCAAGCTCTCATATACAAAAAATAAAAGTTAGAACTAGAGTATCTTATCACACATAGGGGCAACCCAATCCCAAAACACGGTTGCTCCCCAATCAAAACCTTGTAGAATTGGAGGGGGAAGTGGCACATCCTCCTTTTTCATGTAAACCAAAATCAGATAGCCCCTAAAATGTATTGTCCTTTTATTTTTTTTCATGTAGCACCAGTCCCACCCCTTATTTCTTTAACCATTCATGTGCATGCCATGGCAGCCATGTCATGGCAAACGGGCCATGGCAGTCATGCATTCAATGGTAATAGCAATGCATGGTTTCCATGCCATGACATAGCATCCATGCCTACCATTGCATTTGTGCTAGCCATAGCTAACATGCTAGATCATGGTAGTCGTGCCTCCATGCTATTTTTTTTCTTTCCAAAAAGAAGGGAATGTTCCATTCTTTTCGTGAACATGGACATGTCCTCAATGAAATTGACAATTGTGTGGTTTCTCTCTATTCAATGTTATCCCTTTTTTTCAAGAATATTTTCATACAAAATAAAATAATGATGTTATATTTTAATAGTTAACAATACCCAATTTAAATGATAGAATTTATTATCTAATTTAAATTAAATTAACATTACACTTCAAAGCAAACAAAAATAACTAAATATAAACCAAAACAAAAATCAAGCTAATCTACCCAACCTTGACAAATACAATACTCTCTCTCTATTCCTTATTTTGGCAGATCAAGATATGTCAATGGTTTAAATTTAAAAATAATCATAGGAAGTTCATATCTGTAAACCCCCTAACTAATTCTTGTTCCTCACACGAGAAATAGTTTCTCAGAATTTTAATTTTTCTAAAAATTAAATATTATCTAAAAATTATAATTTCTCTGTTAATTCTTAGAGACTCCCCTTTTTCTTCTAAGCCATATGTCCCCCGTGATATATATATCCTTGAGAGTGGATGAAATAAAGTATAACATTACTTTCTCCTTTTTAATTTGTCTAGACCTTATAAGTAATTTGGATTAAAATAATCAACTTTATTTCTATTTCATTAGCTCCCCTCTATTTACCATATTATGAGAGTGATTGGAATAAAAGTGATACCAATATAAGATTCCTTTGAAGATTCTATTTATCATGAAACAAGTACCTGAGAAACCTACATTAAATAATTTTGATCTCTTATAATAAAGAGTGTAAAAACAACATTCTTATACAACTATCCCTAGTCGTACTGATTTTCCTCCTATTATTATGTGACTTTTGGATGGTAACTATGAATTGCCTTCATACATAAAGTAAATCATTTATACAAACATATATAAGCCTTGTGCTGCTCAGATTCAATGCTTGAAATTTCACACAAGATGCTTTTCTAATCCAAATTAACCCTAAATTGATAATTGTCCTTAATTTCCTTTTACTCATCACTTTATCAAATAATCCAGAGTGTATTGATATTACTACATAACTCATGTTATATAATATTCAATGGATAATAAGTTCATTCAAATAACTTGGACATCTGAATTTAATTGGCATCTCTAGTTTATCTCTAAACAAATATCTTGATGTCAAACAAATTTCATGTCCCACCAATGTCCAACTTGACTAATCAACATTCCTCGAGCATAGTCATCACTCAATTGTCCACCCTAACTAATTCATAGTCCCTGAGAAAAGAAATCACAATCCAATCAAGATTTGAGTGATTCATAAGGTGGCTACCAAATTTATCATTGGTCATTTTCTTGATTAATTTTGATATATAGTTTAATAAGTTAAAAATTTTATATTTTATTTTCTAAATATTTCTAAATAATTATTTCTCCTTTCTAAAGAAATAATTTAATCATCCAATCAAAAAAATATATTCAAATGCCTACAAATATTTAACCTCTCTCATATACAACATGTTGGGGACCAACTGAAACATAGCCTAAATATCAAGAATGGTCTTTGAATGAATTCTATGTCTAATAATGAGTTAATTAATTTTATTTTATGATTTCAAATCATTTAAAATTAACTAGATAACTTTACCAAAACACGATAGATTTTAAATCATTTTGAATTTCACATAATATTCTGTCTAATATATATATTCCATTCTGAATACACACACACACAATTCAATTGTGTGTGTGTGTGTGTGTGTTCGCACGTTCATGTGTGTGTGTGCGCACGTGTTCATGTGTGTGTGCATGCATGCATGCATGTGTGTGCATTTACACACAAACAATATTATACCCAATTAACAATCTAGATAATAATAATTTCAAGCTCATACTTAACAAATAAATTAGAATCTAAGCTGTTGAGTATCCATTTGTGTTTCCAATATGATGTTGAACACCTGAGCATCACATGAACACCATCATGTCCTTTGCCCGAATACTATATGTGCTCCACATGAATATGACACAAACAACTTATGAACTCCGAGCATACCTTCATATATAGAATAAGATTAGAAGAAGAGTATCATATCACACATAAGGGCAACCCAATCATAAAACATGGATGTTCCTTATCCAAACCTTATAGAACCATGGGGGTAGAAGGACATACCAATTTTTCGTGTGAACCAAAATCATACACCATTTGTATTTCCGATATAATCTTGAGCACCTGAGTATCACATGCACACCATCATGTTCTTTGCAGGAAAATTGCATGGACACTACATCTCATAATCTGCTCCACATGAATGCCATACAAACATCTTACAAACACAGAGCATTCCCTCATATATAGAAGAAAATTAGAAAATGAATATTTTATCACACATAAGGATAACCCAATCACAAAATATAGTTGTTGTCTCACCCAAATATTGAAAACCGTAGAGGGTAAGGGGGACATCCACATTTTTGGTGTGAACCAAAATCAGACACCACGTATAATGGGTTATGTTTTTTATTTTACTATGCACCAAACTAAACTAAATAATTAAATTTAAATCAAAACAAAATTGACATGGTTGCCCAACTTAAGAAGATCCAACATGAATGACTCATAAAAATTAAATAATTATTAATAATTTTATTCAGATAAATTTTATAATTGTCATTTTAAAAAGTTTATAGCAAAGCATTGTCAATTGAGTTGGGCAGATTGGGCCCGGCTAGAGGCACGGCCAAATTCGGTCATGCCTAGCCCAACACGGTCTAGAATCATGCTTGAACCCGTGCTAGGCTGGCTCTCGGCAAGGCTTGTGTCGTGCCATACCGAGGTAACCCAGGCCTCATGCTAAGCCAGGCACGTCCTAATACCGTGGCCCAAAGACATGGTATCTTGGTCCGAATACATGGTATCTTGACCCGACTTGTCGATGTTGTCTTTCCAGCCCGAGCCTGAACCCTGACTTTAGGTTCCAAAAGTCGAAGCTTTTGGATCCTGTGATCATTTGAATTAGTTCGATGGTTGAACTAACCTAACATTCTAAAAAAATATCACCTTTTTTAATTTTGGCAATTAGATTTCAGCCTTAGCAGCTAGGAGGCAAAATCCAACGGCCATAAAATTTTCCCCCCTAAAAATCATTAAAAAAATTCAAAAAATTATAAAACAAGTTGATTAAATTTTTTTTTTTCAAATCTATAACCCACCCCCCCCTCCCCCCCTCATTCATAAATTATCTCTCTCTCTCTCTCTCTCGTATTTTCTCTCTGTCTCCACTTGGCCCTCTTCTCTTTCTCTCGGTCTCTCATTTCGTATCAACTTTCTGGACTTGGGTGTGGAGTGCTACCCATCGACTGTGGTGTAGACTTCAAAAGGAAAATATGATTTTACATATTATGAGTATTTTTTTTAATTTTGTTTAGTTAAGAGTGCAGTTTTAGTTTAATTAATATTAATTAATATATAATTTTAAAAATATTAATTACAATATAATTAAAAATAAATAAAAAATTAAAATGATAAATAGTAATTTTAATTATGATAATAAAATTAAATTAAACATAAACATAGAAAATTATAATATAGATAACGAAAACCCTACGGAAAGATCCGAGACTGCTGAAACTTTAGTTTCTCCAGTTACCTCGACCTAAATATCTAAAAAACAAAAAACTAGAAGAACATTAATATTTTGGACTCACTTTAAAATAATACAAAATAAAAATAATAGGGGTGCCATAGAAAAATCGGCAAAATGCAAACATTATAAAAAATATTTAATCTGTAAGAGTTCGTGTGGGACTGGGCACCTTAAGATGCATGCCAAACAATGTACTAAAAAATATTGTGCATTAGATCCTAGAAAAATTCAACTCAATGATGAGTTCTTTGAGGTTAGATCCAGTTCAGCCTCAATGTTGACCCCCTTCATATACCACAACGAGTTAGGGAGGGAAAACATGACCAAACTGATCACTATGATTGGTCTTCCAATTAGATTTTCGGAGGATCCATGGGTAATCAGTATCATGCAGACTTATTTTCAGCATGCATATCATATGATTCCTATGTCCACATCTATAAACGACATACTGAAATACTATAACTTAGAAAAATAAATAATATTTTATGAATTTAGATATTATAGTGGAGTGGTGTCCGTGACATCTGAATCTGGACTAGTCATGATGATACATCTTATGCATGCCTCACTGCTCACTCTGTAGATTCTAAATGGATACTAAATAAAAAAATATTAGGATTCTTAGAGATTCTTCATCCTCATGATTATCCGATCATTAATGAGTGCTTGATGAGAATCTTAAAATAATATAATATTCAAAATAAAATATATTGTATCATATTTGATAATGCATCTAATAGGGGGGTAGCCATTAAAATTTTTATTAGGACTATTAGAGATGAGTCATTAGGAAAAATTTTTCACGTTAGATGTATGTGTCACATCATTAATCTCATAGTAAAGAAGGGATCAAGGTTGTTACCATCACTTTAGAAAATATACGTAATTCACTAAAATTTATTTATATGTCTCATAGACTATAAGAGTTTAGTATTATCTATTTGTTTGTGGGTTTAAAGAAAAAGAAAATTTAATCTGATGTGAGACACCATTAGAATTACACATACTTTATGTTAGAGTTATGTGTTAGATACAAACACGTGATATCTAACTATGCCAATAGTAAGAGTGACAAACTTATTATTGATGACACTGACTTGGTTACAAAAAGTTCATTTATGAAAATTCTGAAGATTTTTTATGACATGATGAACATGTATTCGTTAGTTTATACTTCTACCACTTGCATTGCACTCAGGTACATATGTAACATTAGTAGAATATTTAGGAAGTTTAGAGATGACTCGACACTTAGCGATATAGTTGTAGAGATATAAACCAAGTACTTAAAATGATGGTCCACCATTCCATTTCTTTATTGTCTACCTGCCTGCATAGACCATATGGTTAAGGTGAAAGGGGTATAGAATGTTTTGACATACATATTCTCGTGCATGAATCAGAAAGACCAACCTGAAGGGTTCATTAAGAAGAAATTGACTAAGCTCTTTACAACTACGATACTAGGTATGGTGGTAATAGTAATGAGACTTTGAGTATGGACATGGATACCATATTCGAAGATGATGACTTTTCTATTCAGTTAGTAATGGAAAATGATATTTTAGACCATTGAATAAGAGCGAGCTGTCTCGGTACTTAGATATTTTATAATTGTGGAAATCATATGATTCTACCTATCTCATATTGTATAAGATAACACAGGATCTACTTATTCTTCTAGTGTCGAGCATAGTATCGAAGTCTATTTTTTTCGGTTGTGTTGAATTTGATTTCAGATAGGAAATCATATTTATGGCAAGATATTATTAAGACATTTGCATGCATGAAGGATTGAAAGAATTTGAGCTTAGGCTTTTAGGATCATGCTAGGATTGCACCAAAAGTGGAGGAGTTTGGTTCCTAGTGATGATTCATAAGATATTGATGATGATCAACTACTGATATGGGATAGAGATTTTGATGATTAAGCTGAACGCCTGAGCCTACTTTATTGTTTATGGCTTATTACTATTGATACATTGATATTAATATCATCAATGATCATATGCTAACGACATTTATCATTTTTATTTATCATTTTTGGATTATTTTTGTTTATTTATTTTTTGTCATTTTACTTTGAGGCTTGATTCAGATACATATATTTTTGTGATTGACATTGAATTTGATTCAAGTTTTATATTTATGAGTTTATTTTTGATGTATTATTTTTAATTATTCAATCTTGGTCTTACTTTGTTAATTATTATTTTGTACTTTTTACGTGTTTTTAGTTATTAGTTGTTAAATGTTATTTGTTAGTTTTTAGATTTTAGTTGTTTATGTTTTATTTATTTAATTAATTAAAAATTAATTAATTATTTTAATTTAAATATTAAAATTTAAATTTTTTGATAATTTTTAATTTGGGATTAACAATTTTCTAAACGGCTAGAACCCGGCCCGAACCCGGCCCGAACGAGCCCGAACTGACAACTCTCGGCATGACCTGGCCCGAAAAAATTACAAACCAAGCCAGTGGGCCTGCTGTGCCAGACACGGCATGGTGGGCCGATTGGGCCACCTAAAAATAGGTCAGCCCAATTTAGCAATATATTTGTACTTATACTCGCATAAATCCTAGTCCAACCCATTTGACACCTCTATTCTAGCATGATTTTTGATGACCCAATTGATAATGTTGACTTATACTCACAAGAATTATTTTAGCAATATATTTGTTCATTATTCTAAATAGATTCTTTCATTTATTAATAGACAAAAACAGAAAAAAAAAATTATTTCTCTTAACATTCATTAAATTTTTTGATTATATAGAATTATTTCATTTTTTTTAATTGAAATAATCGTCCTTGGACCCCATGTGAGCATGTGCTACGATTGTCCAAACAGTTGCCCCACATTCATTTATTTAAAAAACAACATATATCTCTTCTGGGCCAATCATTTGACGCCTCTTCTTCTGCTTTTCTTATGGGAAAAGAAGAAAATAAAAAAATCGTTTTTCTTTTAGACCGCACAGCCGCATCCCGATGCTTCTTTCTTCTATATCACATGATGTGGATCGCGACTCCCAATCAGCCGTTTAATCTTATCGAATAAAAAACTCTTACCTAATTTGAAGGGCATTCCTCGTAAATTGTTGGGAAAACGTGTCCTTTTATTTATCCTTGGCAGCCGATTCCGTGACAAAAAAGGTAATGCGAACTTTGACTTTTACGGCATCAAAATTTCCCGTTCTCGATCTTGATTTTAACCATCGATTCTGCTTTGATCTTCAATTAGATTTCAAATATGACTTCCGAATTGATTTTTCTTCATCACTCATGCTTCAATTGTCACCGATTTCAGTACTATTCGTCCGAATTTTTTATCTCGTGTTAGGGTTAGGGTTAGGGTTAGAATTGGCAAGTCGCTAGATCTGTAAATTGTATGCCAGATCCGTGCAATTCTCGTTGAAACTGTGAAATTATCAGTACTGGATCTTTGATTTTCGAATTAAATTGCTCCGATTTTGTAGATCTGAACTTTCTGTCGCTTACGGATTTGATCGGTTTTTGTTCGTTTCATCACTGGATCTGCTTTGTTTCTTAGGTTATTGCATAATTGTTCTTGTTTTCGTTGCCCAAACGCTTTGAATTTGGAGATCCCGTATCGAATTTGAAATTCTAGGGTTAGGGTTTATAAATTGGGGATCTGGTTAGTCTTTTGCAATTTGACCCAAATCTGTCAAATTAAATCTAATTGAGAGTTTCATTCCGTTGAATCTCTTAATTTTCCTGGAATTGTGTTTTGCTGTTTCCCCGGGGTATTCCCAATTTCCCATATTATTTTTCTGCGTGAATTTTAATAATTATTATTTTTAAAATAATTTTTTCTGTTTATATCATATTAAAATCCATTTTAACAGTTTAATTCAAATTATATTTAACTAAATATTTTTTTTGCTCATTTTATTTTCCGTTTCCAATATATTACAATAGAATACTACGTAACTACTTTACGACATAAACAAAATAATTTAAAAAATAATTAAGTATTAATCCAAAATTATTATTATTATAAATTCAAAAACAATAAATTATAATTCAATTAAATAATGCTTATTATTTATTCATGTCCAACATGCAGTTAACCATGGTGCAAAAGAGACCTTTTCACGACGAAGAGCCATTCAACTTCTCTTCCAAACATTCGAGACAAATTCAACACTGTGACCAGTTGCTTTCGTTTTCAGACTTTGTTCCTCTAGAAGGTTCTGCATTGGAGCTTCCATTTCCAGGTTTTTAAAACGTCACATTTCTGCAACCCACAAAAATGTGTTTTATTCTTCTCTTCTTCTTCCAATTTGAAAGTTTGATTAGCTTCTTCTCGCTTCCATTGCCTTTCCTATCTTTCATTAATTTCTTCGATTCTGATGCTGTGTTCATAGGAAGCTGTTGGTTCCATGGAAATTCAGCAAAAAACGATGCGTGGCTTACGAATGACACAGCTAACAATCTCAATCTCGAAGCTAAAAAAGACATCAAGTCTGTAAATATATGCAGTAGAGCACGTGGGAATGATGCGAACAATGAATCAGATTGGCTGGTTACTTGTGGACGTGGCGAGGAGACTCCAAATTCAGAGCTTCATATCAAAACATCATCTCGCGTTGATATGTACGCATTGCTTCTGCGTTGCCCACCAAGGAAAACAGTTCACGTTGGACCAAATCATCAAGCTGACATCCCTGAATTGAGCTTGGATTCTAGTGCGAGTGGGGTGGATGAAGATGCGATTAGACTAATGGGGACTTGTGTTCTTCCGATGCCAAACTCAGATTCCTGCAATGTGGGAAAAACCCTAATTAATTGCCGCTGCCCAGATGCGGGTTCTGTTTTATGCGTCAAACAACACGTAAGCGAATCAAGGGAGAGACTTGCATGTGATCTTGGAAAAGAGAAGTTTGCAGAGTTGGGATTTGATGACATGGGAGAACAAGTTGCAGAAAAATGGAGTGAGGAAGACGAGCATCTTTTCTACGAGATGGTGTATACTAATCCAATCTCTTCTGGTAGAAATT
Organism: Sapria himalayana; assembly: GCA_029783825.1. Taxonomy (NCBI): domain Eukaryota; kingdom Viridiplantae; phylum Streptophyta; class Magnoliopsida; order Malpighiales; family Rafflesiaceae; genus Sapria; species Sapria himalayana. Next base: position 2,066,031 of record JAREIK010000403.1, on the reverse strand, counting down.
TCTGGGATCATCTCTCACTTGCTTTCCCCTCCCGCGCCAGAAACCATATCGTCAGCTACTATTTCAACGTATTTGTCCTGAGAAAACGTGCTGAGCAAAACAGATTATTCCCTTTGAATGCTGACAGTGACGATGAGTGGCGCCAGATTGATGTGTATGGATATGATGAAATGGATAGCTCTGAGGAAGAAGTTTATGAAGAAGATGAATTGGCAGATGATAATACTTGTCATAATTTACCTGATCATTGTCATTCAGATCCTTCTTCTCCCCAGGCAATCACGCACAAAATTTCACAACAAATCCGAGATGTTTCATCTTGTTCCCTAACCAGAACTCGGGCGAAGACTGAAAACAAGGAGACTTGGACTGCTAACCTGTTGAGATGGGGAAACAACCATGAATATTTTGATGGTGCATATCCGATTTGTCAAAAATCTAACATGGATTTGTTACCCACTTGCAGCATGATTGAAGAGGTGTTTGGTGATAGGACTTGGAGTAATTGCGAGGGAAGAGACACCAAGAGTCTGCTCTGATATTTTATAGACCCACACTAGCTTCCTTCATTCTTCTCCTATTTTCAACTTTAGTTTTTTAATTTTTTTTAGGGTTCAACAACTTCTCGCAGAAATGGTATTGCTTAGTTTGGTTTTATTTAGATGTGAATTCTCAAAATCGCTATTTCTCATATTGCGTTCTGTATTATATGATTTTTATCTCATCTTATTCTATGTATGGCTTGCTCTTTTTTATTGATCTTCATTAAGTTACATATTTCAAACGTTCCAGCTCCATTTTGACATATGCAAATAATTTTCTCTTTTTATTTCAGTATAGAATACTTGTTTGGGCTGTTATGTTGAGATGGGTAGGGTGAAATTAATGATAAATGAGTTTTAATGTGCCAAGTTAATACAAAATTATTAATAAATTTACTATTGGTCATAATTTATTATTTAGAATATTACAATATGCTCATTATGCACACACATGCGCACACACAAAATAACAATACTATATATATATATATATAGTGATCAATCCTCCATTGCCCTTGATAATATCAAAAAATAAGATTTTATGATAATAGTGATCCACCCTCCATTGCTTAAAAAACTATTATTTGGATGGTTACCATAAAATATGTCAAAGATAAGATTTAGTCCAGCCCGCCAAATCCTACTCATCCCAATGGTTCTATGCATATAATACATAAAAAAATCACAATGTCTGATAATTTTAAGCATACGAATACAAATAAAATTACTTGGCATTCCCGGGCTTCAGAGATTACATTGAGTCTTTATGTGCACCACGTCTTTTCCATTTAGTTTCTTCCAAGCCTTTCGAATAAACATATATGCTATACAATACAAACACTATGCAAATATAAGATTGTGTATGTGTGGCGTGTATCATCAAGCGTCTTCCTATGTCGTATCTATGCAGTGGAATACATGTAAATCTGAATACATATAAATCTACAAGTCTATATCTTTGGAACTTTGCCGCTTTCCTCTCTCCTTTGGATTCCACGTTCTTCTTCTCCAATGATCTTCAAGAGAGTATGTGTTGGGGTAGAATGCTTTCACCTCGAGCTCCAAGGAGTAGTTGCATGTTGCATCGACATAAAACCAAAAAAATTATGCATGCATCAGTGCACATGTGTGATGTGATCCATCTCATAATTTAGTTTTATACGCATACAACCATGCTAAAATATAAGTAAAACCACAAAACACTATAAAGACGGGTCTTTTGCTCCCTGGGGTGCCGTGTCGCTTAATGTGGATCTACCAACTGCACTAGTGGGCCTCACTTCTAGCAGCCCCCGGGTCTTGCTGTCCTTACTAGATGCTGCTCCCATGTCCCACTGCCCTCACTACATGCTGCACATAGAATAAACAAGATCATGTGTGCGTGCGTGCCGTGGTTCGTCTCTACATGTGCTTAGTGCATATAACGTCTAGAATACAAATAAGGCCATAAAAAGAAAATACAAATCCGTATCTTCCACTCCCGTGCAGCTAGTCTGGACTCCATTGCTTCCTAGCTTTGCTTGGTGATACTCCTGGATTTTGCTGGCTCTCCGACTAATCACGGAGCACCTGCTCCTTCGATTGGGCGACAACTAGCTGGCCCTCTTTGTTGCATGATTGGGCTAGTGGGCCCCACTCATGGCTGCTCCTGGGTATGCTTCCGGTCGCTCTGCTTGGACTCGTCAGCTGATCTGGATGCCACTACCATTCGGCCTTGATGGTGGGGCCCTCTCCGTGTTGGTGGGCCCCACTCTCAGCTGCTTCCGGAACATGCTGGCCCCTCTGCATGCTGCACCAAAATAGATTAAAATATGTGCGCGTGTGTGCCATGGTCCGTCCCTGTGTGTGCGTGGTGCAACAATATTCGAAATACAAGTAAGGCCACAAGTTGAAAAAAAGTTTGAATCTTCCGCTCCCGGAGACTCGGTAAATGATCTATCCCCCGCTACTTCCTAGCCCCATTTTGAGCTGCTCCCAGGCACTACTGGCATCTCCTCCAGGTTTGGTTCTCCCGCTCCTCGTGCGTGACGGCATCATGGGCCTGTTTGCTTCCTGATCTAGCTGGTAGGCTCACTCCTAGATGTTCTCGTCTCCTGCTGGAGTCTCTGCCTAGTGCGGATCCTCCTCATCGAGAGGCTGGGACTCATCGGCTGGTCTAGATCCGGCTGTTGTCCAGGAGTGGTGGTGAGCCCCACTTTGGGCTGCTTTGTGCTCCTCTGAGTATCACTGTGCACTGCACCCAGAAAATTGTGTGCGAGCAGGCGATGCACGTGTGTGGGGTGGTAGGGCTCCTCTTGGTCCGTTGCGTCCCCTTTCCCAGGGTGCGTGCACATCGGCGGGCTCCTCGGTGCTAGGGTCCTCCAAGTGTTCCCCAAGAGCGTGTCTATCCTAGATATGATCCTCTCGGCCACGAACGACTTCTCCCTAAACATGGTGTCGTTGCATTCCTTCCAGGTCTCCCAGCAGATCAGCAGAGGCACGTACCTCATGATCTGGTCGAAGTCCACTGGGATCTTGGGCATGTCGTCCTAGCGGATGGCCTGCTCGATGTCCAGATCACGGCCATGGAACACCGGGTAGAACACATTCCAAAGCCTTCTGCACCTCCCCGCACTACATGAAGAGGTAGGCCATGTCCTCCTCTGACTCACAGGCGACGCACTTGGACGCGATGTGGTAGTCTTTTCGTTTGAGCATCCTGTCCATCGGGATGAAGCCGTTCGCGAGACTCCACTTAAAAAAGGAGATCTTCAGGGGAATGTGGTGGTGCCATACGGCATCCCACTTGGGGTCCTCCTGCAGGCACTACCTGACCATCAGCCATTTCCTAAACCAACTTGAACGTGAATTGGCTCATCAAGAACAAGCTGTTCACCTCACACATCCACAGGATCATGGATGACGAGGACGGGGGGCTTGAGGATGATGAGGTGATCCGGGAGTGGGGGTCAAGTTCATCAGAGACCTCCTCATGGGGCCATCCTCTGTCGGCCCCACGAGGAGGGCAGGCTCAGTTTCCGCGACCTCAGGGACCTCCTCATGGGGCCATCCTCTATCGGCCCCACGAGGAGGGCAGGCTCAGTTTCCGCCAGGGATGGCATCAGATCGGATTTTTCAAAATCCATATCCGATCCTAAATAAAAATAATATATCCATATCCATATACTACGTATTAAAAAAATTTAAATCCATATCCTATCCATCAGATTTCGGATATTCTCCACGGATATCGGATTTATCCATGCGATATTAAGACGTATTTTGCTAACCTATGACACCAATTATAATTTCATGATTTATAAATTTAGGAATATAAACCAAAGTCTAATGTTAATAAAACATCACAAATCAAAATATTTGTATCAAGTAACAAATTCAAAATGTTTAACATCTTAAACAAAGTTTCAACAAGGTTTGATAGACTTCATCTTCATAAAAGTTGATAAAAATGTTGTCATCGATCATGTGTAATCTCGAATCCTACAATTATAAAAAAAACTTAATATTTGAATACTTAAATTGCAATATGAATTAAAATTTATTAGTTATAAAATTTAATACTTTCATCATGCACGTGAATATCTTCTTCATAAATTGATGCATAACCATCTGAAATGAACAAGTCATCTCCACCTAGAAAAAAAAAATATAAAAAGAAAAATAATATTAAAATTTTACAAATATTATGAAATTATAGGTAAATAAAAAATAAATGATCAATGAAATAAATTTACCATCATGTTTTGTCACTTCACTCCACCACCAACTTTGAGCACACATCATTGCTTCTATCATCTTCGAATTAAGTCGATTAAGATGAGGGCTAACTAATCTCCCACTAGAACTGAATGCAGACTCTGAAGCAACAGTAGATACTGGAATTACTAATATGTCTCTTGCAATAATTTGCAAGACAGGATACTTTATCCCATTCAACTTCCACCATAATAAAATATCAAACTGAGAATTTACAGGCAAAACATCTTCCTCCAAGTAATGGTCCAATTCAGTTTTGAAACTATTAGTATTATTAGTCTTCATCCTTTTCACAAACAATTGATAATCACTATCGATAGTTATTGAACTCTCTTTTGAAGTTGAAGTGATCGTTCCATGTACTGCAGATTCTGTATTAGTCCCTTTATACATTCTAGTATAATATTCCTCCATCAACTCATAACAAAGTCGTTGAATATTGCTAATTTGTTTACTAAAGTCATTTGGATAAACCAAAGGAAAGTAAAAGTGTAGCAAAGTCATCTTATAACTAGGGTCCAATACTGCAGCAACACCCATCAATTTATGGATCACATTCCAATATGCATCAAATTTTGCAACCATACTCTTTGCCATTGTACTAATTACTACATTGGAGGATATGAGCCATTCATTCAATGTCATTTTAATTCTGCAAATCACAGGAAAAAACATATTGGCAGTGTGATATCTTGTCCCAGAAAATAACTCAGTGACATTATAGAACAACTCCAACCTATCACAAATATCCTTTGCAGTCTCTCATTCTGCTTCACTAGGCACAAGCACATAGTGTGACTCAAACAACTTAAGTCTAGGAAACACATTTTTATAAGCCAAAGCAGTTTTAAGCATTAGATAAGTGGAGTTCCACCTTGTTGGACAATCCAAACCCAATCTTCTAGTACAAGGAACTTTCATTTGTCTACAAACATCCTCAAACCTTTCTATTCTTTTTGGAGATGCTGTCCAAAAAACTACACTGTCCCTGACATTATCAATGGCATGCTTGATCACATCTAAATCAATCCTAACAATAAGGTTCAAGATATGTGCAACACAACGCATATGAAGTAAAGACCCGTCATTCAATAAGCAATCAACACTCAATTTTTCTTTTATCTTACCAATCATGCTATCATTAGTAGAGCAATTATCCACTGTAATAGCGGATATCCTTGAGTCCACATTCCACCCCAGCATAGCATCTATCAATACCTCTGTTAGCACATCACTTGTATGAGGGCAAGGGACATAAATAAACCTGAAAAAATAACAAAATTATCAATAAAGTAAACAATGAATAAAAATATATATATACTTAATTTAAGAAAGAACATGTTAATTTGTTATACCTCAGGATTAGACTATGTAATGTCCAAGATTTATCAATGAAATGTGTTGTAACAGACATGAAACCCCTTTTTTGGTTACTAGAAGTCCACATGTCCGTTGTAATAGTAACTCTACTATCATTATTCTCGATCAACTTCATGACTTTATCCCTCTCTTCCCCGTAAATGTTCAAGATATGCTTCTTCACAGTATTACGGCAATGGCACTTGAAAAGATGTTGAATAGTAGTTGTGAAATCTCTAAATCCTCTATGCTCCACCATCGAAAGAGGATAGTCATGGAGAATAATCATCTTTGCTAATTTCTCTATTCCCTGTTTTTCATTAAATGCACCAGAAGGTCCAGAATTAACATTTCCTTTCGAATCAGTTTACAAAATCATTTGCCTTATGTCACCCCCAGCTGATTTTCTTCTAGGACACCTATCAAAATATTGCTTCAAATGCGACGTACCATATGATGATTTACCCACAAAAAGCTTTTTACAATAATTGCATTGGGCCTTCTCTTCATTATTAACAATCAGATTAGTAAAGTGTTTCCACATAGGACTTCTGAAAGTCTAACCATTTTTTCCTTGTTTAAATTCACAATCAACTGGTACTGATTGAGTGGAGAGTCCACCCGAGTTTCCTCCAATTGGAGCTAATTCTTGTGTACTAGCAACACTACTGCTACAAGTGCTAGATTGTGAATGTGCCATATTCTATACAAAAAAAAACCAAAATCAAATATAACTTAGATGCCTTAGTGCATGTTATTCTAAATAAGTTGTATTGCTCAAAATAAAAAAAAAAATTATAGTCACATAAATGATCATTAAAGTAATCTATATCTTTAATCCTAGAACTAGTATAGTGGTTCATGCAAAATGTAGGTAAACATATCAAATTTGTCAAATATAACCTAATTAAACCCACAACTATTTACTATTTACTATTCTGAATTCACTATTTTGATTTACTATATACTATTACGAATTCACTATTCACTATTCTGAATTACTATTCTAATTCACTATTCTGAATTTACTATTATGTATTCTGAATTTACAATTCTGATTCACTATTTACTATTCCGAATTCATTATTCACAATTTTGAATTTACTATTCTGATTCACTATTCACTATTTCGGATTCACTATTCTGATTCACTATTTCGATTCACTATTCACTATTCAAGTGAAAAACCGGTGAAATCCCGTGATTTCGGTACTCACGCGTAGCTTGCGTTGCGTAGAGTAACTTTAACTCTTGGTCATAAATATTTTGACCTTTAAAATGACGTAAATCTGAAAAAAACTAAAAATTAGAAATTTATGAATTTTTACCTGAATTCACGGCCAAATCCTATGCTTTTGGTATTTATGCGTAGCCCTCGTAGTATACAGCAACTTTCGTTCTTTGCCCAATAAATTCTGACGGTCCAAAACTCAAAAATTAAAGAGAAAAAAAAAAAAAAAATTAGAAATCGTTTCTCCTCTAGTGTGCGCCTCCTACTCCAGTAACTCCACTGCTTGCTTGATTTGTATTTTTTTTTATTTTTTTTCAATGTGCGACCCATGTGTCCCACTTTGTCTATTTTAATCTATTTCAGCTTCAAAACACATCATTTTATTCTGGTTTCAATTGCATTTATCTTAAATGGATATTCTTTAAATATTTGAAAATTTTGAGATTTTTCTAAAATCTCATTATCAGGTTTTACTCTATACTCGTCACCTAAAAATTTATAAAATATTCTGATTGTCTCAGAATTCAACGAAATTTTTCTGTCACTAGATTTCGCAAGACGAATCTAACGGCAAAATCCGTTTTGTCATCCGAGATTGTCTCAGAATTTGCAAGACGAATCTAAAAATTCTCATTATATATGGACTATATTATATATATATATATATATATATATATATATATATATATGTCTGTGTGTGTGTGTGTATTATATCTGGTAGAACAGATTGGATATCCGCACGTTCGGGTCAGATCGGATACGGGTTTCGAATCGGATATGCCTAAATCCATATCCGATCCATATCCATTCAAATAAATCAGATTTTATCCATATCCATATCCATTATCCAGTCAACAGATTTTTCTACTGTTTGACCGGATCGCATCGGGTCGGAAATCCACGGATACGGACACATTTGCCATCTCTAGTTTTCGCGACCTCAGGGACATCGCCAGGGTGATGGACGTCAAGCTCTGGTGGGAGTTCCACACCAAGGAATCACACCTCAACAAGGTCCTCCGAAGCAAGTATGGGGGGCCGAGATACCTGATGCTCTGGGACCACCTCTCTTACACGTCCCTCTGGAGGCGGGTCAAGGGCGAGGTGGCTCACATGGAGCAAAACCTCACATGGCGTGTGAAAGATGGGAACATCTCCTTATGGAAGGACATTAGCCATCTCCCAAACCAACTTGAACGTGAATTGGCCCTGTGTGGGTGTCCATATTGTTGCGTCGTGCTTGAGCCTGGTGACCTTCAGTATCATGTCAACCGTGTCATAGGGTAGGTGGTGGGCGAACTTGTCGACATCTCAGCCGTTGCCCTAAAAGAACTCCCTGGGTCTCAAGGGAGTCGGTCTGGGTCGGGGCATCGACAATCTTTCCATCTATCCACCTGTCCTTCCAGAAGGAGATGTTCCCTTCTCTCACATGCCATGTGAGGTTTCGCTCCATGAGAGCCACCTCGCCCTTGTCCCGCCTCCAGATGGATGTGTAAGAGAAGTGGTCCCAGGGCGTCAGGTATCTCGGCCCCCCATACTTGCTCCGGGAGGACCTTGTTGAGGTGCGATTCCTTGGTGCAGAACTCCCACTAGAGCTTGACATCCATCACCCTGGCAATGTCCATGTGGTCGCGGAACCTAAGCCTGCCCTCCTCGTGGGGCCGCCCTCTGCCGGCCCCATGAGGAGGTCCCTGATGAACTTGACCCCCAACTTCCGGATCACCTAATCGTCCTCAAGCCCCCCATCCTCATCATCCATGATCCTGTGGATGTGTGAGGCAAACAGCCTATTCTTGATGAGGGAGTGGAAGAACTTCGTGTTCCCATCCCCCTCACGCAGCCACTTGACCACAGACTTCTGCTTCCAGTAGATCTTCTTCCGAAGGAGGACCTCCTCAAGGCTAGCCCTCGCCTCCGTGAGCACCTCTTTCGAAGCATCATTTTTCCTGGAGTCCTACCCATTCTCCATCCTTAGGACATGGTCCTCGCCCATCCTGATGCCCTAGAATAGGTCACCAAAGCCATTCCTATTCCACGACCTCATACCCTGCTTGAGGCGGAACAGCTTGTTGACCCACTACTTGAGCTCGGTCTCGTCAGTGTGTCACTCACAGTTTGCCCTAATGAAGTGGAAGTCCGTGTGCTTCACTCACATGTGCTGGAACTTGAAAAAGCCCCCCCCCCCCCCCCCCCCCCCCCTTCTCGTCTTAGCTTAAGACGGTGTTGAAGTCCCCCGCAACCAGCCACAGCCCGGAGATCCCCCAGGCAATGTCACCGAGTTGCTCCCACAACTCCTGCTCTCAATGACGGTGCACTTGGCGTAGATGACCGTCGTGTGGGAGGCGCACGACCCTCCCATCGCCTCGAGGTGCACCAGTTGCTCCTCGCTCACCGCCACCCTGATGCCGACCTTCGCCTTTTAGAAGAGCTATATCTTATTGGTCGAGTTTGCCCATGCTATGTTGAAGTTGAGCTTTGCCCTGAGCACCTCGAGCCTGCCCTCCTGGAGGAAGGGCTCGAGGACCACCAGGATCGCCATGTCGTGCATATTGCATAGGCTCCGCACCCTCCTCATGTGCTGGACTTGCCCAGGCCCCTGACGTTCCATGTGAGCATCATCTGACCCATCCATCCCTCACGCTCCGCCTACGCTTCGATAGTCACTCTGCCGTTCGCATTGCATCATCCCGTGCCTCGCACCATCTTCTTGAGAGCCTCGAAAATTCATAGGTGAGGGCCCACCAGGGATTAGTTCCCTCCACCGTGATCCTTGGCCTAGCCCCCCGTGGCTGGGTCGTCGTGATCACTCGCTCGAGTCCCGACCTATGTTGGCCCTCATCCTCCATCTCTCGTGTCTCATGATGCTCCGGTCCTCCTTCCCACTCCGCGTCGTCGTGTTCGTCATCCACGTCGTGGTCATCGGCTACATCCTCCCTAGTGGCATGCTCTTCGACGACGTCATCCCCGGCGGCAGAGGGGGTCCTTTTTGATGTCCTCCTCGACCATCTCCTCGACATCGTCCCTCACGTCCTCCTAGGATCCTCTGATATCTTCCTACTATACTAATATTTTTGAACCATCACTATCAAATTCGATTTTAACTTAAAATAGTAAGTTTCCACTGATTACATCTAAATCATAGAATAGATGTCCATCATCATATGCCACAAAGAATCTCACAAGGTGTGGTGATTGCTATTCTATTTGAAAACTTTCCCATTACCTCTTTGGGAAACTCTATTGCTACTAGTTCCTTCTATTAGTTCTTTCTCTACTCTCTATCTAATAATTACTTTTCTACTTCTTTCAATGTTTAAGCCATAGATATGTATAGTTTATAGTCGGCTAAAAAAAGAGATGGTCATTCGGAGCCAAAATAATAAAGGATCGGGTGGCTACAAAACATATTAATAAAAAAAGTAACAAAAAGATTCAAAAAAATAATATAAGTTAAGCATCACAAATTTAGGCGCAAAAGTAAAATATTGAAAACTAAACTACTAAAATCATAACCATTATTTCTCAAGAATAATTACATCAACTAAAGTTGAATAGTAAAATTAAATAATTCCCATCTTTTGAGATAAACTTATTATAACTTTATCATTATGCCTAAATTTTGGGATTTGGCAATGTAAAAACTTTATTGGAAAGAATTCCTTATTGAGCCATACCCACAAGTATATAGGTAATACAAGTAGCAAAATAGACATTTCATATAGATATTGACCTCACTAGAATTATGTGGGTAGTTCGATCAACCAAAAACTAGTCAATAGTTACTCTAGTTGATAGGATGTGTTTGAGTTTTAGGTAAGATTTTTAAATTTTAAGGTTGATATATTTTATAATACATAAAGGTTTATCTAAATAGTTTGAATATTATTGGGTTTAATTATATAATAAAACTAGGATTATTGTATAAATATTTTAGTTCCTTGTTAGCATATAAGATAGCTATCAATTATTGGACCCTCCACAATGATAGCTCCCTCATAGCTCTCCCTTAGATACTTTATCACTAAAATAAGAAATCATCTTAGTTTGAGAGTTATTCAAAAGTACATACCTTTTAGACAACATGTTAACTACCATTGATAGTTATTTTATATTTGCATTATTATTATTCTACCTCACTTGTCATATAGACATAAACTAATGTGGTAGTAAAAATATTTATACATTTTCATTTTTAAGCACCATACTCATACAATTAACATATATTTTCTCTTAAATTTCATTGGTAATAGTCATATGATAGAATAAAACTCATAGGATTGTCACCATTTTATGAGTCACCTTTAATCATACATGTTTCATGTCTTACTTATTATCTTTTCTCACAATGACAAACTACTCCCACAATGTAGGTAGAATATTTAGGAAAATATATTAATAAAATACTGATATCAATTGATGGTTAATTCTTCTAAGACTTGCATAATATAAGTGCTTATAAATGTATTTATGCTTGTATCTTCATAAGAGCCATACTCGCATGATTAACATACCTTAACATTGAGTTTTGTGTATAAGTTTATCTCATGCATCATAATCAGAAGAGAAATTGCTTCTTTCCTATAATTATGTGTGATTATACTTGATGGTTTATCTCTCACCATCTACCATGATAGTATGCATAAACCTATAAATAGTAAAACTCTAATTATAGTTCTACATAATTGTCATTTCCCTCAATAACCAAACCATAATAAAATCTAAATATAAAATTAAGTTATAAACATTCATCACATATAATTACATAAAAAAATTTAGATTTCAATTTATCCTAATGTTGGGGAGAAATTCACACACGATAATTAGAAAAATAGTCTCATGAAATTTTGGGTTCCCAATGATAGCCCTCAAGAGTATCTAGGAATCATATCCCAAATTCATATAATACTCAATTGTGCATCTCAGATTTAACCCTAGTAAGAGTCAAATTCTACTCTTTTTTTAAGGATTTTTGCTTGTGCCTTACATTACTCATTTGCTCATGAATCCTAGCATTCATCTATTTTTGCATACCCTAAAATTCCCTTTTGAAATTTTAGTTTTTATCCTTGTGTACTCAAATGGAAGCTATAATTTTTTTAAAGGCATTGGTCTTTTTCTAACTTAACATTTCCATGGTGTTGGGTATGATAGTGGCTGCACATTTGGTTTTTGGAACAAAAATTCGTGGAGCTTAAAATGCATGAAAATTTTGGTCTCTCTCTTATATGAGATGGACCGTGGACGCAACTACTTAGTTGGTCTATAAAACAAAAAGTTGCTGCACTAAGAATTGGCTATTGATTCAATCTCTCTCTTGCATCAGATATCCTTGAGACTAAGAATAGCTATGACTATATCTTTTATATTTATAACCCAAAGTCATGGTGTTGTGAATGAGCTATGGTTTTGGTTATTTCTTCAGAATAAAAGTCATAGCTCAAGAAATTGTCATTATTTGAGTATTGCTCTATTAAACTTTGAGTAGCTAAAAAATGTAATGATTGGAAAAATATTATGGTCTTTTCCTTGGCCTTATTGGCTCTATAATGAAATAATCGTAGTGTTAGAGGTTTTTCATATCTTTGAATACTAGTGATGTATTTGGTTGATATGATAAAAAAAGTCACGATGTGATCGTCAAAAATAATATATTGCATAATGAAACAATAGTGTTGATGATGTGATAGAGTGAAGGCATATTAAAATTATCATGATTATTTGTGTAGAGTTTTGGTCAATAATAGATGATGAAACTTTCATATAGCTCAATAAAGTGTAACAAAGTTTTAAAGCACTTTTTTATACAACATATCATAAATATTTACCAAAATAACTAGTTATATTTGGTAATTAGCATACTTAACAAATCACACCTATAAAAATTATATAAAAGGAATTGATTGGTAGATTTGCCACCAACATACAAATCACCTTCTCTTGCATGTCCCCCATATACTATATGTTTCCATCCACCATAGTTGACATATGACTTGCACATTATGATGAAACTCCCATGATAGAAATTTTACTTAACCCTCTTATCATTTGAAGTGAGTTTTTCTAAAATATGAATAATAGATTTGTTATAAGTGTATATGTGCTTTTGGTTTGGAAGCATTATATTTATAATAATTAAACTTACCTAAATCTTGAGTGTTCACATATTGGTTTACCACATGTGATATGATTAGAATGCATGTCACCTTTCTTGTTACCATACTACGTGAGTTTGTCCCATGATGTACATGTTACTATCTATGATGACTGACACCCATAAACCAACGATGCAATGATAATTCAAAATTTTAATTCTGATTAATACATATATCCATCAACATCTAAGCCACAGTATTAATACAAATATAAATCATATAAAATTATGTAATCATCATACACAAGTATATTACACAAATCCTAGATCTCAAATTGGTTTTAGAATCATGCCGCATAGGGTTTGTTTTGACACTTGGCTTGGAATTTAATTTCCCTCTTCTTATTTTTTTGTAAAATCTTCTAAGAATTACTTATATACTTTAAGGATCCATGTGATAAGCCAAACATGTAATTTGCACAACACTCCAACATTTATTTTATGTCCATGCATAATATAAATTAACTAATGAATGGAATCACATAGTTTAGGTAAATGAATACTAAACCTGTGATTATTTACAACTACTTGTATGACCCATGCACTTGTAGAACTTGGTCGATGAGATATTTTCATTGATGAGTTTTTTAGATATTACCTAACTTATAAAATTAAGCTAAGTAACAAGGTCACAATAATAAACTCCATCAAAGCATGAGTATGTGGCATCTCATCATCAGGCTCAAAATACTTCACAAAATCATTCTATTGATTAATTCCCAATAGAAATATTTAGTTGAAGATTTACACTATAGTGATCTAACATGATCAAGATATAATTTTTAAGATTATCAAGGCTTATTAGCCAATGTGAGATGCTCATTAAATATATTATTCTAGCATGTGTGCAACCTCGGATATCTAATTACATCATAAATTGGTGACTATTTAAAATTTTTATAGCTTAAAAGTCATTGTCTCTATAATAAATTGTTCACAAAAAATAAACTTCATGTAACTAGTTAGCGAGATGAGGTCACATACTTCAATGATATGAACAAAATGGCCTCTATTTGTAAATTCTCATTATGTTAAGAACAAAAATGTTTTCTTAAGTTGAATCAAATTAAACATTAAGCTCTACTCTTGGTGATATGTTAAGATTTGGTTTGTACTTTTAAAGTTGGAAAAAAAGTTTACTATCATAACTTTGAAATGTGAAGTCATGACATGAATTAGTCAGAACATATCTTGTATTTTTGTGACTAGAAATCTAATATATTTGAGTCATAACCATATTGTTTGGTGTCACTAATATGAGAGAAGTCAACAAATGATTTATGATGTTGTGATGGGAAATGTTAAAAATTTAAGTTGCAATAAATATTCTTTGATATTGTAACATGAATGAAGTGGCAACATGATTTATGTTGTTGCAACTAAAAGTTAGAAGGACTCACGTTGTGACCTTGTTCTTAGGTGTCATTACATGAATGTCATAATATGAGTTATGTTGTTATGATGAGAAATATTAAGGATTCAAGTTGTGATCATGTTTCTTGAAATTTTGATAAGAATGAAGTCACAACGTGGTTTTTATTATTGTGACTAGAAGTTAGAAGGATTTGAGTCATGACTATGTTCTTTGATATCATGACATGAATGAAGATGTGATAATATTATTTGGGATTATGACATGTTTTGATTTGGAATGAAGTTGTAACATGATTTATATTGTTGCAACTATTGACTTTAGGATTCAAGTTGAGACTTGTTTAATGATGTCATGCCATGAATAAATCGATTACATATTATGTGCTATCTCGACATAGAACTTAAGTTAGAGTTTTTTTGTTTAGGTTTTTATATTAATCCTTGTAAATATAAAAAGAATGAGGGAAAAAAAATATGCCTTGTTTGCATTTTGGCAATGTATGGTAATAAAATAAAACCTTCTTCTCCTCTATTTTTCTCTCTCTTATTTCTCCCCACTTGTTCTCTTATATGCATGTGAACTTCTATGAGATATCTCATTGTGTGATATGTTCTTCATCTATGAGAGTATTGTTCTTGTTTACTTCTTCTTCTCCTCAGAAACCTTAAACCCTAATTATAACTGTGGGTGGATCTTAGAGTTAGGATTTGGTATAAAACATAGACAATATATGTGTGTGGATTAAAACATGGAAAGTTTGATGATATTTAGGGTTGAGGTAGAGATATTTGTGGGGAATGGTTTTGAGTTATGGAATCTAAAGATAAAATATTTGCTTATTGATAGAGATTACTAGTCCATGATTGTAGATCCAAAGTAAATAGTGAGCTATCATAAATTAGAGATATCATCTATGGATATTGTCAAATGGGGTAAGATAGATCATAGATCATGAGATTTGATATGATTATGGTTAGCATATGAGGTCTTGGTGAATATTTTTATTGAGAAAATGATAAAATATTTGTGGAGGAAACGTAAGATGCTATTTCATAGAAAGTCATTTGTCAACATACTATTCATGGGGAAGAAGCATTACAAATTGCATATGGAGGAGAGGAGGTTGACTCTTTTATTTCACATCTCAATGAGTTTTAGACACTAATCATGCAATTGCCATTTATTGGCTGCGAGATTAGTGATTTTGATATATATACTACCCTTATTTATTCATTACATAATTCATGAGGTAATTTGATTATTGCCAATGGTAGTGGTGAAATATGGTTATCCTATGAGATAGAAGTTATAACGTTACTATCAAAAATATGATGAGAAAAAAATATAGAGAAACACCCTAAGGATATTGAATACCAAAGGATGAGTTAGTTTAGAAGTAAGTCCAAGTCAAGATGAAATCGAAGAGCATGACTAAGGTGAAATTGAAGTGCTAAAAGTGTGGTAAAGTTGGGCATTTCAAGAGGGACTACCAGAGATATGAATGAATGTCAACTCAAGTCACAACATCGTTACAAGTTGAAACTCATCAAAGGGTTGGATTGGTATTCAAGAAGTCATCCATTGGTAAAGATTTATATTTTATTGATTCCTTTGTTGTTCAAGTTGAAGAGGGCACCCAGTTCATTGACGCAAGTACATCATATTCAAGAGGTCATCAAAGCTAGTGCAGTCATAGTGAGCCTTATGATTAAGAAAATATAACTATGAGAAATGAGTAAACATTTAAGATTCTTGGCCAAGGGAATATGAAGTTGAAGATACATGATTAGACATTCAAATTTATTATGAAAGTCATGCACATTCCATACTTGAGAAGAAATCTAATTTCTATGAGTGTGATGCTTGATAATAATGTGAAATTCATTTTTGATGACATATCTTGCAAGAGGAAATGTGAAGAAATGATAATTTCTAATGGAGCAAGGCTTGAAATCTTATACAAGCTATTGAATAGTACTATCATGACCAAAGTTGTCTCCTTTATTTTGAAAAGAATGAATCCATAGAAAAAAAATACTCTAGTCATGACATAAAGATAGAGTTGTCAAGTGGGTCGGATACCCCGGGCCCACAAAATGAGGCACGACCAGATTGAGCCATTCATGGCCCGATACAGCATGGTCCAAAATTATGCTTGGGCCCATTCTAAGCTGTCTTGAGGCATGGTTCATGTCGTGCTATGCTGAGGTCTTCTAGGCCTTCATGTCGTGCTAGGCATGACTCGACTACCTTGCCTAAAGGAATGGTTCTTTGGGATCACCTAGAGGCCAGAACCGTGCTCCAAAATTCCGGCTGAGTTCGGGTGGGCCCTGATTGGATCAACCCCGATACATGTCCGCCCAACTCCCATGACCTAATGACAGCCTAACCCCTAGCACAAAAGCCGAAGCTTTTGGAATCATCGAGTCAAACCGACCGAACAATCATAAAAATTTAAAAAAATAGACATGTGTGCCTTTAGCCTTTGGATGCACACCCAATAGCTAGGGGCAGAAATCTGATGGCTATTGGGTTTCTGCCCAATAATAGTATCAAAAAATTAAATAAAAATTCAAAAAAATGCATTTTTTAAAAAAATATTTTTTAAAATCTATAAATATCTTACTCTCATTCTCTAATCTCTATTTTATTCCTATCCACATTCTCTATCTCTCTCTCTCCTCTCGGGACTCGGGTGCGAACATAAGATTTGGATATCAAACATCACACATAGTCAAGCAAACGAGTTTATAGTTTATGAGTATTATTTTTTAAATTTTGTTTAGCTTTTTATTTTTATTTTTAAGAATAATTTAATATACAATAATATTTAAATTAAAAAATATAATATAGAATATAATTAATAAACTAATAAAAAATAAAAATGATAAATAATAATTTTAAAGTTGATAACATAATTAATATTAATGTAAACATAGATAATTTTTATATGGATAATGATAATCCTACGAAAAGGTCCGAGACCGTTGAAACCTTATTTTTTCCTATGGCCTCAACTCAAATATCTAAAAATCAAAAAACTAGAAGAAAATTAATAATTTAGACTCACTTTAATATTATAAAAAATAAAGATATTAAGAGTGTCGATGAAAAATTGACACAATGTAAATATTATAAAAAAATATTAACTTGTAGGAGTGCATATGGGACTGGGCACCTTAAGAGGCATGCCGAACAATGTACCAAAAAATATAGTACATTAGATCTTAGGCAAACCCAAATAAGTGGTGGGGTCTTTGAGATTGGATCTGGTTCAACCTTTATGTTGATCCTCTTTATATGCTGTAATGAGTTAGAAAGAGAAGGCATGAGCTTGACAAAACTGATCACTGTGATGAGTCTTCCAATTAAATTTTCAAAGGAAGCAAGGATAGTCAATATCAGGCAAACCAATTTGTAGCCTAGTTATCGTATAAAATCTGGACTAGTCATAACAATGCATCTTATGCATGTCTCAATGCCCACTATGTATAGTCTAAATGGACACTAAATAAAAAAATATTAGGATTTTCAAAAATTGTCAATCCTCTTGATGGCTCGGCCATTTATGAGTACATGATGAGAATCTTTAGATAATATAATATTCAAAATTAAATATATAGTATCATATTCGATAACATATCTAACAATGAAGTAGACAGTAACATGTTTGTTAGGACCATTAAGATGATCCATTAGAAGAGATTTTCCATGTTAGATGCATTTATCATATCATTAACCTCATAATATAAGCAAAGATGAAGGTTGTTTCCCCCACTTTAGAAAATATATGTAACTCACTAAAATTTCTTCATATGACTCATAGACAACAGGAGTTTGGCAGTCTTTGTTTTTCTGCGGGTCTAAAGAAATAGAAATTTCAATCGGATGTAAGACACCATTATAATTATGCACACCTTATGTTGGAGTCATGTGTTAGATACAAACACGTAATATCTAACTATGTCAATAGTAAGAGTGACAAACTTATTATTGACGATACTGATTGGGATATAAGAATTTTATTTATGAAATTTCTAAAGATTTTTTTTTATAAATATGATGAACATGTGTTCATCAGTTTATACTTCCATGACTTACATTGTACTCAGGTGCATATGGAATATTAGTAATATGTTTAAAAAGTTAAGAGATGACTCGACATTTTAGTGACATGGCTCTTGAAATGGAAACCAAGTACTTAAAATATTGGTTCAGCATTTTATCTCTTTATTTTATGGCTGATTGCATGGACCCTAGGGTTAAGGTGGAAGAGGTATAGAACATTTTGACATATATATCTTCATGCATGAACCAAGAACACCACCCTAAGGAGTTCATTCATGAGAAGTTGACTGAGCTATTTACATACTATGATATTAGGTATGGTGGTAGTAGAAGCCAGACTCAGAGTACGGACATGGATATCAAATTCGGAGATGATGACTTCTCTATTCAGTTAGCGAAGGAGAAATAATGAGGTGAACAATTGAATAGGAGCGAGATGTTTCGGTGATTAGATACCAATTACTGCTCAATCCTATCACATACTTATAACAAGAACTTTAATATTTTATAATGATGAAAGTCATACGAGTCCACCTATCCTATACTTTCTAAGATGACATAGAATTTACTAACTCCTCTAGTGTCGAGCATAGCATTGGAGTCTACTTTTTCTTTAGCAATAAATATGATTTCAGATAGGATATCGAGATTTCGACCAGATATTGTTGAGGCATTAGCATGCATGAAGGATTGAGAGGATTCAAGCTTGGGCATCCAAGATCATACTACAACTATGGCAAGAGTAGAGGAGTTGGTGGTAGAGGTGTCGATTAGGCTGGGCCGGGCCAGTCAGACTAGTTTTTTCCAGGCCCGCCCAAACCCGGGCTCATGTGCTATGCTAGGCACAACATGCTATAGTACCATGTAGTGCATGACATGGCATGGTTATTTGAAGGGCATACCTGGCACGACCCTTGGCATGAAAGTAGCCTAGGTTTGGGCTGGTTCGGGCTGGATCAGGATAAATTTAGGTTAAGTTAATTTTTAAAAAGTAAGGTTTGAGATCCATGTTGCCACGCCACCGTCCCCATTGAGCCTGCCAAGCCATCGCCCTTCGAGTGATGCCACATCATCTTTCATCAGGCATCATTTCATCAGCCATCGAGCATCATTTCGTCGGGCATTGAGCATTATTTTGTTGGTCATCTGGCGTGTCACCCATGCCGTGCCCACATGCCAGGCACCTAGGTCGTGCTTGGCAAGGCATGCAGGTTGAAGACCCTCGCCCCAGCACGGCATGAGCCGTGCCATGAGCTGGACCGAGACGGGATGAGCACTGGTCTGCATTATGCTATGTCGGGCCAGGCATGGCCATGCCTCGGGCAGCCCAACTTGTTTGACACATCTAGTTGGTAGCAAATGATAATTCATGAGACTTTGATGAGGATCGTGATTAAGTCATACCGCTAACGATATCATCAAATGCTTATGAGATTAATAATTAATGTATTAATTTTTGAGTTTACATTATTAATTATTTTGTACTTGTATTATATGACGAAATTATTTAAATTTATAATATTTATTTTATGTTATTTTTGTCAACTGTGAGTTGTGGCTTATGATTGTAATTTTATTTTATTTTTTGTAATTAATTAATTAATTAATTAATTTTGTATTAAAATTTATAATATTTAGAATTAGAGATGATTTGATTCTGAATGGGGCAGAAACGCCATGACCCGTCATGACCCAACATGAAATCCCCATGGCTCAACATGAACTGACCCAATTCAGACATACTCAGGCTAGTCAGGCCATGCTTTGCATAACACAATTCCTGTATCATGCCATGCTTGGCATGTCATGGAGTCCTGAGTGGGCCACCAAAAAATAGGCTGTACTGGCCCGGCACTACCCATTTGACACCTCTATATAAAGATATTATGTCATGATTGAGTTTAGAGTCACAAAAAGAAAATATGATCTTATGACCAGGTTTAATATTGTGACATTAAGACATGGTATCAATACATGAAGTTATATTATGATATTAGAAACTTGGGCATATTAGTGAGAAGTGTCTGGTGGCTATATTTTTGAATGAAATGGTGGAAGGACTACCATATTGTACATAAGCCCATGAATTTTGTTAATTTTTATATGTCTATTCTTCTTTATTTTTGTAATAGCCTTGACATTATAAAAAAGCTTGGCCTTTTCAATTTCATGCTCACACAACTCATCTACTTTCTCCAATTAGGCCACCAAAAATTTATAATCCACATTAGCTTCTTCTTCTTCTTGAATAGTTTTATTCGTGTCTTCGAGTGGTGTATCATAAACTTCATCTTCTTTTAAAATAGTTGTGTCCATATCTTGGATTTCCTATTCAAGAATATCTACATCAATTATCTTCATACTAGTCATAGAGATTTTGTCGTTTACTTTAGTTTTTTCTTATTGAATCATTGAGGCTATATCTGTAATTTTCTATTCGGGCATTACTACCACAAGTATCTACATATTGGGCACAAATTTTATCATTCACTTCTCTCTCTTCCATTTGAATCATAGATGATGTATTTTCAATTTCCTCTTCTAAATTTTCAATCGAAACCTTTATCACATTAGCTACCAAGATTTCTAATGCAATGTCTTCTTTAGATTTAACCCAATTCATGATTTCTTCTCTCTCTCTCTCTCATCATATCATTTCTTGTTTGATAGCATTGTCTCTTATTATATCTTCCAACAATTCATCAAGTTCAACTATCCAATAACATCTTAATGATGGTTGAGATTCATAATATCTCCTCTCTTCATTGCTTCCATATCCTTAGTCTTTATGATTATTTTCTTGCTAATAAAATGGTTGATACTAATTACCATAAGGTTTGTAATAGAAGTCACATCCTTGAGCATGATAAGTCTTATTATAATTATAGTTTGTGATGCTCTCGCTCACTTCAAATGGAAGTTTTCCAAAATACTTTTTGTATACTTCAATCTCTTCAAGCAGCTATTTAAGTAATTTAATATGAAGCATTGGAAAGATTGGTTATGAATCTGATTAAATTGGTGGCAAGAAATAAAAAAAATACAAATAAATCCAAAAGACAACTATCCAAATTCAAAAAAGTTAACAAGATTTAGCTTTTAGATTCAAAAATATTTATTAGACTTAATGTTATCTAAACTATTAGAAAAGGAATTATCATTGTACAAGAATAAGTATATCAATTCATGTTGACTAGCCAAACTAAATAATAATTAGCAATGATACCAAAAACTTGTTGTGACATTGTTATGTCTCCTAATATTATTATTAGGTGATGTCTCAAAAGCTCAATAATGTGAAGGTCTCACCAATTTAGATCTACAAGTGCATTGGCTATACAAGTAATAAAATGGAAATATTATCTAAATATTGATTCCATTGAGATTGTATCAGCAGTTTAGTTATTCAATAATGTGACAGCTAATTTTTATTAAAATAGATACTTAGATTGTTAGACAAACTTAGGTCCATGATTTATAGGTTTAATCTATGTAAAATTGTTTAAGTTAACTTATATTATGTTTGACACAAAATAAAGGTTAATGTGTTGTCTAATGACTTCTTTCCTAAGTGGCATACAAGATGATTGTCATCATAGAACACATCCCAATGGTAGTTCCTTTGAAATTATGACCTCGACACATCAGTACCAAAACACTAATTTATCTTTACTTAAGAGTTATTTATAATCTCATACATTTTATGAAACTTTATCAACTAACTTTGATGGTTATTTCATATGCATACTTTTATTCTCCATTCTCAAACATTATAAAGACAATGAAATGACATGATTTGTAAATATTTTTTACTTTTGGTTTCATAAGTATCATATTTGCATAATTAACATATATTTTTTTTAAGTTTCACTAGTGAGAAATCATATAAGTAAAAGTAACTCACAAAGGCTATCACCAACTTATGAATCATGATGTACTTATGTATGTCCCAAAAATTATCTATTATCATCTTTCTTAGTGACAATGTGATTTACACACTAAAGGTAAACTTTTTGGAAGAAGACCCCACATAATCTTCACCCCAATCAAGAATTGATTCTTTTAAGATATGTATAGTGGATAAGCATGTAAAAGTATTCATATTTTTGGCTTCATAAGTATCATTCTCATGATGATTAACATACCGAAATTTTTGTTTTCAATGCATGGGTTTATCTTGTGCATCTCAATTAGGATGACTATCACTTTTTTTCTACCTTATGTGCAAGTAAGCCTCATGAGTTAGTTATCATCATTTTCATGAAAATCTCACACAAACCTACCAATATTTGAAATCATAATTTAAGTTTTATTTATTAGCTTCCATTAATATCAATACATAAAATAAATTAAACATCATTCATTTATTAAAAAATAAAACCAAATCACATCACATATCTAAAATTACACGAATCTTAGACTCATGCAAGTTTGGTACAAATTTCAAATTCATCCATATAGAGAGATGTTTGAGAGCCACACCTCTCAATTCTAAGGAATAGCATTAATCTTGCATCATTTACTTTATAGTGGAACTCTTAGGGAGTATATAATTCTCTTCTATGATTTAGTAATTATCATGGCTTTGCTTGTTGCATGAGTAAAAAGAAGAGGAGATTGAGAGATCTCAAGAAATTTTTTAATCTTCTACTTTGTTATTCATATGGTCTTGCTTTATTCTGATTAGAAATTCATAGCTTTCAGAAAAAGGTCATAACTTCATACTTAATTTATTTGGTTTGAGGTCATGATTCTAGAAAATAGTTGTGGCTCTAGTCTGCATCTTGATCTTTCTATAATACATAATCATAGCACTAGCAAAGACCATGAATTGGGCACAATGTTTATGTAACACAAAGTTATGGTGCTATAAAAATGGTCAAAACTTCATGCCTTTGTCTATTTGTAGTCTATAAGGAGTTGTGGCACTATAAAGTGGCCTTGGAATGGTGATGGCTTCTCATATTATTATATAGTCATGACTTTGTCTAGAGGCCATGACATTGTCATAGTTTTTCTTGAGTTTTATTAGTTTCACTACTAAGAACTAACCATAGCATTGAGAAGGCCTTTTGTGTGTTGGTTATGGTCGAGGCACTAGGAAATAACTTTGGCACAAAATTTTCCATTCATATCTTTCAAGTATCCATGGTGGTGTGGGCAACCGTGTAATTAGATTTCTCTTCTTTCATATATCATGTTATCATTGTACTTCTAGGATGTCACAACATTGGCAATTAGTTCAAGTGAATATATCATGGTTATGTCTTCATTTGAGGATAATATTTGTAGTATTTGAAGTGGTCATACTTGAGTATTATCCTCTATAACATTTAGTGTCCCAAAAGTTATTACTTTGAATAATTGGCATAGCTTTGGAATCATTACTTATGACTCTAATTTTTTATATCTCAAAGTCATGGTTATGTAAAAAAATCATAATTCTAACTTTAGAATACTGAGTCATATTAAAGATAAAGTCACTATACTTGGACTTGTCGTGACATTGAATACTAGTGAGGTATTAGGTTGCTATGATAGAGAATTAATGTCATTGTCATTTAAATTTTTGAGCAAAGTATGGCTATGGTGGTGTTTAATTTACAAAATATTCTTGTATATTTTGATGGGTGATAATGACGTATAGACGTGGAAATATAACTTATATATATTAATTTCATGATTTTTGGTATTTTATAGAACTTTGATGAATATTCATGAAATCAATGTATTTTTAGAACTTTGATGAATATTCATGAACTTTGATGAATATGCATGGAAGGTAGAGATCTATAAAATTTTATTAGTTTAAGTATCCATTCCTAGCCGAAACTCAACTTAAATAATTGGTGGAAAGCATTGTACACCACGACCCTACCAACTTATTAGCATAATTTTTTCACTATATAGTACATTTTCAATGATTGTGATATTATCATGGAGTCACAATCATACTTTGCTCAAGAAATTTTAATGGCTAGAATAATAATTTTTCTTTGTAATGCTTAAGTACCCCACTAGTGCTCAAGGTTATAACCAATTTTACAGAGCCAATATTTTTTCTTTATATGGCTTGATAGTCACAAGTTGAGAAGAAACTTAGACTCTAGGATTTGCTTACTTTCTTGTGCACGAGGATATTTCTTTAGGGTTAGATAAATTTTATTTTTTATTATTGAATTAAAGGTAGATAAATATAAAAATTTTCAAGTATTCTTTTGGTATACAAGGTGACTATCATTCTTGGACTGTCACTACCAAAGATGATTCTCTGATTATTATACCTTTGGTATTTCATTACCAAAACAACATATTATTTTGTATATGGGTCATTCATACTTCTACTCCTTTTGGGTAATATGTCAATTATCCTCCATTACTACATTGAATTTGCACTCCTATTCTCCAACATAAAATATATTAAAATGCAAGATAATGTGGTAAATAAATATGTTTGTGCTTACCTATGAAAATATCATAAGCACCATACTCAAAATAATTAATATATATTTTTTCATAAATCTTACCTATGAAAATGATATAAGAGAAATTGACTTGTAGAACTATCACCACTATATGGATCACATTCTCTTACATGTGCCTCATGGCTTACATGTCATTATCTACCATAACAAATACATGATTCTTATACTATGGTAAAACTCATAAGTTAGTTATTCTTCTTAATCTTGACATCACTCGAGGTTAATTTTTGTAGACCATGCACAATAGATTGGTTATAAGTACAATCATTCATTTACCATTGTAAGTTTCATTCTTATAAATATTAAATTTATTTTAAATTTGAGTTTTCACATAGGTTTATCTCATGGGTTAAGATTATAAAAGTTCTCACATCCTTCTTATTGTTTCACATGAGTATATCCCATGAAATTCATATCACTATTTTCTATGGCTGACACACATAAGCCTATAATATAATAAAAATTCTAAATTTTAGTTCTATAACACATTCATATCCAAATCATCCAAATCAAAATATTAACACTAATATTAAACATATAAAAATAATATATTCATCACATATAAGTACACAACTCAATCTTAGATCTTAATTTAGCTTAACATTGAGTATGATTTCACATGAGATGTTTGCAGAGGCATCTCATCAACTTCAGGGTTGCTATTGTAAGCCTAAGTAGAGATCTAATTCTAATTTCTTTCCTCTCCCACTCAATTTTCTTATAAGTATTACTTAAATGCATTGAGAATTTTATGCAACACTTTCACTTAGAAGTTATGACACTGGTTTGTTGTCATGACTACCATATCTCATAAGATCTTCTTTGGAGTATCAAAGACATGATAGCAATGAGTATCATGACTCAAATAACTCCTCTTTGGAGCATGATGTTGTGGTGAAGGGAATGGCCATGACCAATATTTTTTCCGTATAATAAAATATATTGGCACTAGGAATAATCATAACTATTATATTTACTATTTATAATACAAAGTCATGACACTATGAATTGTTGTGATGTCTGAAACTCCATGCACTAAATTTTTTCGGTCATTTGGGATTATATCATATTGTTTTTGTACTTATTCTAGTATTTATTAAAGAGATTATATTAAATTCTTATTTTGAAAGAATATGATGGAAATTAATAAAATTATAGTTATTTTGGATGAAATTAATAAACTCATTGGAGAAAAGTCTTAGAGGGGAGAGAAGTAATGGAGAGTCATTATAATTCCCTTGTCATGACTTGGGTATATATTTCACATTTATTCTTTAGTAGTTATAATATCTTTTCCTAGCCATAACTCTACTACCAAGCTGACATGAGTATTTCAATGTGTAACATAATCATCATGACCTTAATATTTTCTTAGAGTCATGACTATACTATCTCAAAAAATACTAAGCCAATGACTTTATTTTCCATCATGGGAGCCAAGTTCTCCATCGTTATAAATAATTACGACAATTCTAGAGTCATGACTTATTTGATGTTGAGCCTAAATACCATATTTTTTGAGTTTGAACATTATCTTTCCTCTACAAATTTCAATTCTATAGAGCATTTATGTTTGTCATAGCCTTTCCAATTCTATGACTTTTTGCTCCAAAGAGACAATATAAGTTGTGACCTTGTTCAATGTCATGACATTTTGTTACAAATAGTAATTATTTTAGTCACATCAATCCAAATGATATGACACCTTGCTCAAAACACCAATATCTAAAGTCATGGCCAATTATAGCAGCATATCTTTGTTTTGTAGAGAATAATTATCTTAATAATAGAAATTCTAATAATGCAACACTTTACTTAGAAAACAAAGAGTAAAGCCATGACCAAATCTAGTGCCGCAACTTTTTGTTATAGAGAGTGAAGGCATTGGCATTGGTCATTCCCGACATTGCTATATTAGTACTCTAAATAATATCCAAAGAGATAATAAAGTCATAAAATTAAGTCTATGCCACAACTTCTAGCTTAAAATATCACATGGATCCCTATTACAAATTATTAATCCACTTATTTAAATCAGTTAGGTGAATTTTAAAACTTTTTTAATTAGAGTATCTTATCAATTGAAATATATAAGTGCATGAGTTATATAAGTAGTATAATAGACTTTTATCTAGATATTGATCACATAAAGATAACATCAATCGTTCAATTATTCAACAATGAGATAACATATTTTCAGGAAAATAGATACTCAAATTGTTAAACAATTTTATGTCCACGGTTCACTCATTTAATTTATGTAATGCCATTAAGTTGTTTGACATATATTATGTAGGATACAAAATGAAGGTTGTAATATTATGTAATGATTCCTTAACCTAATGACATACAAGGTAGTTATCACTATTATGTCCTTCCTAATAATCATTCCCTAATAATAGAGGTGTCAAAAGGGTTGGACAGCCTGACCATGGCTTGTGGCCCAACCCTATCCAATAGTTATTGGCCTAGCATGACATGGTCTAGAGCTATCCTTAGGCTGGGCTAGGCTACCTTTTGGCATGAATCATGCCATGCTGGGCCAACATGAACCATGCCTTGTGTCAGGCCAGGCATGACCCGTGTCTTGCCTAACCACGCAATAACTGAGCCATTTTATTTTATTTTTTTTTAATACGACTGCCTTGTCATGGGGTGGTCTATTTTTTAAAAAAATGCCGCCACATGAACGATTGTAATTGATTGACTACATGACCATTTTTTTATGCACGCGGTCATGCCCACCATGTCGTGCCTGGCATAGCACTGAATTTTAACCATGTCATGTACGACACGACATGGTGGCACATCCCTACCAAGAAAAAAATGGGTCGTGTCAGCACGACATGGCCCATTTGATACATCTACCTCATAATTGTCCCCTCGATACATCACCACCAAAACAAAAAAAAAACAACTATACTTAAAAGTCATTCACAATCTCATATCTTTTAGGTAAATTTATTAACTATCCTTAATGATTATTTCATAGATGCATTCTTATTCTTCAGTCTTCATTTTCATAAAGACCAATGATTGACATGGGTTGTAAGCCTTTATACTTTTGACTTTGTAAGTAGCATACTTACATAATTAACATATGTTTTCCTTGAGTTTTACTGATGGGAACTATATGAGTAAAAGTAACTCATAAGGATTATCACTAAATTTTGAGTCATAACATGTCCACACATGTCCTATGAATTGCCTCTCACCATTCACCTTAGAAATGATGCAAGTCTTATACTAAAGGCTAATATCTTTGAAGAATACTCTGTATAATATCTATCACAATCGAGAGTCAGTTCCTTTAAGATATATATAATAGATTGACATATAATAGTAATCATAATTTTAGCTTCATAAGTATCATACTTATGATGATTAACATATTCAAATTTTAGGATTTAACATATATATTTATCTCATGCATCGCAATCAAATAGATTATCAATTCATTCCTATCATATGCATGAGTGAGTCTAAACTATAGATTTTTTTTTCTAATTTGTTGTTTTTTAGATATTTGATTAAAGGCCATGGGAAAAAATAATGCTTCGACATCCTCGGACCTTTCTATTGGGTTATCAATATTAAAATAATCTATATTTACGTTAATACTAATCTCATTATCATAAATTCACTATTTATCATTTTATATTTTTATTAATTTATTAATTATATTCTAAATTCTATTTTTATAATTAAATATTATTTAATATTAAATTATTAATAAAAATTTAAAATAAATAAATAAATAAAATTTTAAAAATAATACTCATTTGGCTGTTTATGGAATGCCGATTGTCGATGTTTGATATCTAATATCCATAGTCCGCATCTGAGTCCCGAGATAAAGAAGTGATATGAAAGATGAAAGAAAAACTAAAATTTTAGAGGAGAGAAAGACAAAACGAGAGAGAGAGAGAGAGAGAGAGAGAGTGTGTGTGTGTGTGTGTGTGTGTGTGTGTGTGTGTGTGTGTGTGAATAGGGATTGAATAGAGAATGAGAGGAGAGTGAGATGAGAAGTGAGATTGAGAGATAGGAGGAAAGAATATATAAATAAATATTTAAAAAAATATTTTTAAAATTTTTTTAATAATTTTTTAAGGAAGAAACCCGATATCCATTGGATTTTCTACCTTAGCTATTGGGGGTGCATCCAATGGATGGATGCATCTCATTTTATATATTTTTTGGACCATTGGGTCAATTCAACCTTGATAGTTCCAAAAGGTTCAAGGATGGGAGCTTGGGGCTCAGGCAACTAGGCGAATCCCTACGGGAGCACAAGCCCAATCCAATCAGAATATGTCCAAAACCTAGTCTGAGTTCCAAGAAATAGGACCTGATCGTGCCATTGGATCGTGCCTTCTGGCTAGTCAACCAAGTCATACCGAGCCCAGCACGAGGCATCGAGGTTCGACATGCCCCCTCAACTAGCAAGGCACTAGACATTCTTCGAGCCAGCTCGTCACGGCTCCAAGCATGATTTTGGACCATGCTATGGCGGGCTAGGCACGCCTCAGGCAGGTCATGCCTCAAGCTATTATTTTTCAAAGGCCTAGCTTACCTGACCCACTTGACACCTATAGCTATGACTTTTTCAAAGCAAAAGCAAACTATTAAATGATGTGAGTCATGGTATTATTTTCCATTACAACTCTTGCATTACATAGAGTAGTTATTTTGGTTATGATGTTTTACAATACTATGACTTTGTACTCCAAAGAGAAAATACTAAAGTCATGACTAGCTCCAATATCATTACTTTTTGTTATAGGAAGGTTTACCTCATCACAATGATCTTAGATATATGATAATTATTTATAAAGACAAGATCAAAGTCATGGTCAATACGCACATCATAACTTTGTGTTATTGAAAATTTAATCTTCACCATAGTCAATCCTAACACCATGATGACACTTTTCTCATAAAGTTAAGCCAAGGACACAGCCAGCCATAATTTTTTGATACAAGGAGATAAGCATTTGTCGTGGCTATTCACAACATAGTGATATTTGTGCTCTATAAGAGATCCATAGACAAGTGAAAGTAATGATTTCAATTCTATGTCGTGACTTACAAGTTCCAACTCTTAAAGTATTGCATGGATCTCCAAAGTATAAAGCTCCACTTAAAGAAAAGAAGAAAGAGGGAGAAAAGGGGGAAAATGACATGCATGCTAAGAACCTTAGGCGATATAAATGCAACTCTAATTAAGATCAAATCCAATGCATATAACAAGCAACTTCAATTGGAATTGGTGTTTTCTGCTTAGAAAATTATTTGAGCATTTATTAGAATCCTTGAATCCATTAGATTTAATTCAATATATTTCACATGATTTCTTCTCCAATGTCTAGCTAAATTGAATTATAGGGTTGGAAATATAATTGTTTTGTGATGAATTATTTATTTTATGACTTTATGTTTGTGTTTAAGTGGTGTTTAAGTAGTGTTTAAGTGGTGTTTGGATGTTAATGGATATGGATGAATCTTAGAATTAAAAATCAGCATTTTCATAAACCAACATGTGAATACCAAACATTGAGGTATATTTAATTTTTGTGAGAGATTGTTACATAGACAAAAGTATGAATGTATTAAAAACTAATCTATTTTGTACTATCTAAATGAACTAACCTTCGAATGATGGAGTTAAGAATAAGATTTTCACTAAAGTAGGAGTCATGTATTATTCATGACAAATGGTGACAAGTATATACTAGGATACATACAAGTGGGTGAGACTCATATGGTGGTGATAGCTCTATGAATAATTCATGCTTATATGACTTTTATAAGTGAGATTCATGAGAAGATGTATGTTTACTTTTTATGAACATGATGCTTATGAAGTCAAAAATACAAACACAATTAGCACTACATGATCTTGCATCCTTGAGACAAATAGAAGTTGGAGAATAAATGTTAATACTCAAAGCTATTACCAAGAATAGTTGACATATTATACAAAAGGGGTTGATGTGTGAATGACCCTTATATGGAATAATGTGTTGCTTTGGTATTGAAATATTGAGGAGACATCTGTGAGGTGATCATTCTTAGCAGTGAGAGTATAATGGATGATAGCTACCTTATATGCCAAGAAGAAAAATGAATATTTTCATACTAATCTATAATTCATTTAATGGCCAAGCATGATAATACATAAATATGGAGAAATATCATCATGCGCAAGTACGTTCACCAACCCTAGAGTCTTAGTATATTCTCAAAGACCAAGCATATAATTTTAATCTATACAAATTGTTAGTTTATTATTGATTGATCAAACCTTGAAAATAAATCATGTGAGATCAATATTTAGACTTATAACTACTTTATTACTTATACAACTTATATATTTTTGAAACTATGTTGGAAGAGAGATCATCGCTCAACTAGGGTTTAGAATTGTATCAACTAAATATGAGTTTTAGCACCCTTACAAAGTTGCAACAAAGACCAAGTACATCTATTCATCTTAAGAAATAGTTTATTTTTAGGTGATCAAATTACCTATATAATCTATATAGAATCAAAATCTAGACTTACAGCTACTTTATTACTTGTATGACTCATATACTGATGGAACTATGTTGGATGAGAGATCCTCGCCCAATGAAGTTTTGGGATCATATTATATTAAATATAATTTTGACACCCTCACAAAGTCAATATTTTTTTAGTACCATTACTGAAATATTATTTTATTATAGTTTGATTAGTCAACTTAAGTTGATATAATTATTTTTGCAAAAAGATAGTTTTATTTCAATTTGTGTGGATATGATCATTTCTTAGAGTTTATATTGGATTTGTATTTTATTTTATACTTTTATTTTTGTTTATTTCGTAGCCACCACCCCTTACATGAGTAGGATTTATAAGATTGAGTTAAACCTTCTAGACTCAAAAATTAGAATAATAATGAGAATGCTTTTAAAAAAGAGTTGAGAGAGAACTTATGAAATAAAATAGAAGCAATAGAAGCCACCAAGGTGGTGAAGGACAAGCTTTAAAATAGCTCAATCCTTACCATACATTGGAAAATTATTAGCAGCCTACTATAATAAAAGTTATTCTAGGATTTGATTGCAACCTGTGTAGGTGAATCAAGGTGCCCATGTCATGTTGTGCTAACTTGGCCAAAATTCATGTTAGCTTAGTATGGCATGGAACTAGCATGGCACTAGTTGATCATGATGGGTCTATCCAATAGTGGAATGTCGTTACCATGACACTAGCCTAGCACTAGGTTGGCCCTACTAGTCAAGTCCAACTATCCAAGTGGAAATGGCCAAATGGCATTACCATTGGGACCTTGGGCAGTGGCCAAGCCATAAACGAACTAAGGACCACTAGGGGAATAACTATGAGGGGATCAACATTAGGAAGAGATCATTGGTGACAACTACCTTGTATACAGTTTAGGAAAAAAAAATAATTGTATAATATTTCAACTTTCATTTTGTATCCAATATAATATATCAAACAACTTAATGACACCACATAAATAAAATAAATAAACATTTGGCCTAAGATTATTTAATAATCTAAGTATCCATTATATTAAAAATGAGTTGTCTTATTAAATAGCCAAACTACAGATACAATCCTTGTGGGATTGATATCCGAATGAAAATTTATTATACTACTCATATTATTAGTATACTTGTAGATTTAATTGACGAGATAGTCTTGCTAATAAGTTTTTGAAACATTGCCTAATTGATAAAATTAGGCAAAGTAACAAAGTTGAAATAGTATCATAAAGTATTCTAGAGAATAGTATCATAAAGTATTCTAGAAAATTTATTAATTAATTTATACCTAACATGAAAATATCAACTAAGGGTCATCTCTAATAGTTATGACAAACATATTAATGGCAATATAATTATATGAAGCATTATCAAATGTGATACTAATAATTTTTTTTTGAACATTGTATTCACTAAATATTTTTATCAGACACTGATAAGACTATCATGAAGAGGAATAATCTCAAAAAATCCAAATTTTGTTATTTACTTTTCGTATAGAATAGATAGTGAGTGGTGAGACACATGAATGATGTATCATAATGACTAGTCTAGATTTAGAATATATTATATTAAATAATAAGTATGCTAGAAATAAGTCTGTATAATATCAATTACTATAGGATCCTCTAAAAATTATTTGGAAGACTAATGATAGTAATCAAATAATCATGTTTTCCTTCCCAAACTCATTTTATTAAATGAAATGAGTCAATAAACATGAAGTTGATCCAACTTCAAAGACCTTGTCACTAGGTTGGGTTTACTTGGGATTTAATATATCATGTTTTTTGTTATATTGATTAACATGCTTCTTATGGTTGTCAGTGCAACTAGTATTTTTACACACATATATATTTTTTATAATATATATATCACATTGAATTTTCTTTGACACCCCTAATATTTTTATTTTTAACTACGTTAAAATATATCTCAACTACTAAAGTTTGCCTATTCTTAGGTTTTTAGGCAAATATGTTGAGACCATAGGAGATAACCTAATTTCGATCTAGGTATCAGACCTTTCCGTCAGGTTATCATTATTATCAAGGTCAATGTCAAATTCATTTCCATTAAATTCACTAGATATCATTTTTGAAGTTTTTTTTAATATTTAATA
This sequence comes from Sapria himalayana, assembly GCA_029783825.1. Classification (NCBI taxonomy): domain Eukaryota; kingdom Viridiplantae; phylum Streptophyta; class Magnoliopsida; order Malpighiales; family Rafflesiaceae; genus Sapria; species Sapria himalayana. The sequence continues at coordinate 2,032,388 of JAREIK010000403.1, read as the reverse complement.
ATCTAAGATTCTAATTAAAATAATAATAATAATAATAATGATAATAAATTATAAAATATGTCTTAAATTTTCTTTATGCAACACATAATTTGGATGTCGCACTTGTATTGTATATCATATTCTCATGATTAGATACTGCTCATCACAAAATGCTAGGATATTAATAGTACTCCATTTCCTAAAATAAAAATTATCACTAATAATTAATTTTAAAAAAAAAATATTTAAAAACAAGACATACTAATATTTTTAGAGCACTAAGATGAAAGGAGAGGAGAAGTGTTTACAAATTTACTATGAAAAACAAAAATATTAGTTGAGATATTTATAGAAATTTTTTTTTGAATAAAAAATATATTTATTTTATTTTTAATTAAAAATAAGACAAAAATCTGATATCCATCAAATTTATACCTGAGAGCCATTAGAAACAATTTGATGGCTCATATAATTCTAATTTTTAATTTTTTTTCTAACATAACAGTGACATACACTATGCTATTGCTATCTTTGTTGGGCATAGAGGGCTTAAATGACCAAAAAATTGCCTATTAGACAGGATATGCCATGTAACATATCTATGTGCCTAGCACGTGTGTTGTGCCTGGCATGGCACGAGCCATGCCATGAGCCATGCCATGGGTCAGCATGATCATGTTCTAGGCACAGTTATTGACCATGCTATGTTGGGCCTAGCACAATTATTTTAGGTCGTGCTTTGTGTCATGCTCAAGTTGCCCATCCCCCTTGACATATTTAGTGAAGCTCTAATTATATAGACCCACATGAAATAGAAAAGTCACCACTTGAGAGAATATACTAGCCTTGCTCATGAAGATATAGAAAAAAATTATTTTTAAGAGAACTAAATGGACCATATTAAATTGAGTTTAGAACACATGAATACAATAATTAAAATCATTGAAAATTAACTTGGATAACTTGCAATCTTAATGAAAAAGAATAGTGTGGGTGGACTACACAACAATACCAAATAAAGTTCAAAGAAGTTCATTTCCATTACACAAAGAAATAGTAAAAATTTAAAGGGGTAACAAGTATACATATAAGTCAAATGGAAAGCTATCACATAAGAGGAGGTTGCAACTGAAGAAGTTGTAACTTTTCCTAAAGTTGTGGTGCAACCTAGTGATGCAGCACAATATTACATGATATCTTTAAAATCCTTGGAACAAAGTTCCATAATATTTTTAAAGTTGAGGCATCCATAAAATCTATTGTTGAACTCTCACCCCCAACTAAGATACATGAAGAAGTTGAGAATGAGGAGGTACATATTACCTATAGTAATGATCTGAAAAATGTGCAATAGAATGACTATTCTAATAGTAAATATTTCTCTATAAATCATTTTTATACACAATATTTTATAAAGGAAATGATTAATGAATAACCTGAGAGGTTCTTCAATATTATTGAAGTTGAAAGTGAATATTTCATTTGCCGAAGCATTATCACAAAATGTCAAATTAAGTGAAGTTCATAAAAAACATGAGTAGCAATAATAAGTTGGAGACTTAAGAAATGATAAAGATGACTGAGAAGTATAGTGCTATTATCAAACATAATCTTCCTAAATAGCTAAAAAAGTTAGAAAGCTTTATGATTCCATGCATCATTGGGAAGCACACTTTTTGGAAAGTACTTGTCACTTAGGATCAAGTATGAATTTGATATCATTGTCCATAATATAGAGGTTAAATCTTAATGAGATAACTCCAACCACCAACGCATTTGAAATGGTCGACCATTCAAATAATTTTTTAAATGGTGTTATTGAAGATGTTCTGGTGAATATTGATGAATTTATTTTTTTGGTAGATTTTGTTGTGCTTGATATGAAGGAAGATCAGTATGCTCATTTGATCTTAGGATGCCCATTTTTAGTTATTGAATAGATATTAGTCGATACCTAGAAGATAGAATTCATGCTTCATGTGGGAGAAGATCAAATGAAATTCAACTTTTATGAAGACTTATAAAATCTAGACTATGTCAATGAAGATTACTAGAGAATAGATAACTCTTATGCATTGTGATAAGATAAAAAGTATACTTCAGATATAAAGATTTTATAAAAGAGTATTAGCTTGAAGAAGATATAAAAGATGATAAAGTATATGAATCATGACTTGAAAAAAAATAGTGAAAATAATAATAAAGCAGAAGACTGCTATGGAGTCATAGCATTCTCTGAAGCCTTGACTTATGAAGAATCTAAGTCATACAACTTTGAAGATACAAAAGAAGAGGCAAAAATAATGAAATATTAATTCAATCTTGCATAGAAGTTATCAAAGAAATTTTCAAGATTACGACAAAAGTGAAAGTAAAGAAAATGTCCCAACTAATTGTTGATATGATGGAAATGAAAGGCATGGTGAGAGCAACATTTTCAAAGACATATGAAAACAAAGTTATTGTAATAAAGAGGACATTAATGTTTTTCATGAATTTACATACTAAAATAATATTTAAATTCATGGCAATAGACAAACCCATAACTAATATGATTCAGAGAGCAATTCAACAAGTCATGAACACACAAAAAGTCATATTATTTTCTAAAGAAGCCATAGGCAATGATGATGCAACCAAGTCCACAGCCACAACATTCATGATAGAATATCTAAAAGGGGATATACTATTAAATTACATGATGCTGAAGGATTAATCAAGAAGATAAGTCAAAAAAAGATTTATAGAAGCTATCCTAAATAAATGAAAGTTACAAACCAAATTGTAGATCGAATGAAAGTCTTGCTATAGACATTAAACATAATACTACTTAGGATGCAATCAGAATTTTTTTTGCATAGTTTGATAAATAAATACATTATACAACCACTTATATACTTCATAACAAACCCCAAAATTCTAGATAACATTTCCAAAACTAAAGTTCATAATGACTCAAACTTACTCATATTTATCTAAAATATATACTTCTTTTGGTATATATATTTGGAGGGAGAATCATTATTTGAGGATGCACAATATCTTTAGTGTGTGAGTTTGTTTGACACTCCACGTATGGACCTTTTTGGGTCATTTTGTGAGTATATCATATTGTATTTGTACTCATTCTAGTACTTATTAGAGAGATTTTACTAAATTCTTATTTTTAGAAAATTTGAAAAATGTTGGTGAGATCATAATGATTTTGGATGAAATTGCTAGATTTGGTGGAGCAAAAATTTGGAGAGAAGAGAAGCAATAGAGATTCATGATAATTTCCTTGTCACTACTTGGGTACACCTATATTTATTCTTGAGTAGTTGTATTATTTCTTCTTGGCCATACCTTTATAAAAAATAGTCATAACTTTTTTATACATCATGACTCAACCACCAATTTGGCATATGTTTTTCAATGTGTAACATAATTATCATAACTTTTTTATACTTAAATGATCACATCCTTATATTTCTATAATGATAGTCAAGTATGGCACTAATATAAATAGTCATGATAATTTTTATAGCTTTGACTTATTTAAATATAGAGCCAAAACACTAAGTATTTTGAGTTGGACATTATTTTATGACATAACTTTTTATTGCAAATAGCATTTACTCTTCTCATAGCATTTCCAATTCCATAACTCTTTGCTCCATTGAATATACCAAAGTTGCAGCCTTGTTCAGTATCATATCTATTTTGTTATAGAGAATAATTATTTTAGTCACAACTAGCAACAATCCTAGTACCATGATACTTTGCTCATAAAGCTAAAACCAATGCTATAGTCAATTCAAGTGCTATGTACTTTATGTTACAAAGAATAAATATCTCAGTCATGATAATTCTAATACTGAAACACTTTAGTTAGAAAATTAAAACCAAAACCATGATCAATTATAATGTTTATGATCATCACAACACTATGACACTTTGATCAAAAAACCAAGACCAAATATGCATCCATTTCTATGGCCATGACTTTGTATTACATAGAATAAATGTATTGATCATAATCATTCCTAGCATCACGACATCAATATACTAGAGAAGATCCGAAGAGATAAAAAAGTCATGATCCCAATAGTGCCATAACTTCCAACTTTAAATATTCATGGATACCCAAAATATAAAAGTAACACTTAAATAAAAAGATAGCTAAATAGAGAGAAAAAGTGAGAAAATATGAACTATGTATGTTAAGAACCCTAGGTGACATGATTCTAACTCTCATTAGGGCAAATCCAAGGCAAAAGAAAGTTATCCTTGATGCAAATTAGGATTATACACTTAGATTTTCATTTAGATATTTATTAGGAACCCTTAAATCTATAAGATGTCTTTCAACATATCTTGCATGATTTTCTCCCTAATATCTGGCTAAAGTGAGATATAGTGTTGATGAATATAACTATGCTGTGTTAAATTAATGATTATTTAAGTTTATGTTATTATTTAGATATTGATGGATATAGATAAAAATTAGAACTATGACATAGTGCATTAATGAATACATAGATTTATGCATGTCTGTTGTGGTAGATGATGATATGTAAGTCATGAAATACACTTATGTGTTATGGTAAACAGAAAGTGATAGCCTTTCTAATCTTAATACATGAGATAAACTAATGTGTGAAGACCCAAAGTTGAGATATTTTTAATCATTGCAAGTATGGTGCTTACAAAGCCAAAATCAAAAACATATCTAAGACTAATCCATTATATACTATTTAAAATAACAAACCTTTGAGTAATGTGAGGGTTTATTAGAATATCTATCCTAAAAGTTTTACCATAGTATATGAGTCATGTATTAGTTGACTTATGATGGATAATGATATGCATATCATGAGAACCACACAAGAAGGAGAGACTAATATGGTGGTGATGCTCTACAAGTTATTTTCTCTTGTATGACTTCCATAGATAAGGTTAATAGGAAAATATATATTAATTATCATAAATATGGTATTTATGAAGTTAAAAGATCAAACATATATATTTAGTAGCACATTTTTCTTTTTTCTTTAAAACAATTTGATGTTAATGAATAGAAGTGTATATTCGAAATAATTATCAAGTACAATTATCATATTATCTAAGAGAAATAGATATACAAATGACTATTGCATAGAATGATATTACCTTGATATTTTAATACCAATGAGACAACTAAGATTAGATCATCATTGGTAGTGATATTCTGATGATGATGGCCATCTAATATGCCAAGAGGGCACATTAGTATTTTCATTCTAATATACCCTTCATCTAATAACCTTAGATTTAGAACATCTATTCAACTTGAACAGTAGTTAATTCACTATTTGTTTAACGAACAACCTACAAAATTTCTATGTGATTGATATGTGAACTTATATGCACTTGTAGAGCTACATTAGATGAGTTATCCTTGCTCCATGAGATTTTTAGATTATTTTGACACCATTATAAAAACACAACACATGGCTTAAGTGATTTCTTTTTGGAGTACAAAATCATGGTGTTATAAAAGACAATTAAACTAAATCCTCTTGGTAGAAAATAATGTCATGATTGAAAATAATTAGTATTTTGGCTATATAATGAATAAGTCATGATGTTAGAATTTACCATGACTAATTATACATGTTGGGTACTCGCCCATCTTAATGTGGAAATAATATTGTGGTCATTATATGGTTTAGAGCTAGTACAACCATGACTCCATGAAATTTTTGCATCCATGAAAATTGTGTTGTACAATAGAAAGATGATGTCAACTCAATGATAAAGTTCTGACATACAAATATTGTCATGATTAGATGTATAGAGTTATAACCAATAAATGATATACAACTACTTAGTAAGAAAATGGAAGGTGTGCTAAATGTTGTGACATAGGAAACATCACGACTCTTCATTATTTTTCTCTTCCCTTTAAGCATTTATCCCATTAAGTTTACTAATTTTTATTCAAAATAGCTACAATTTTATTAATGTTTATCAACAATTTTCAAGTCATAAATTTAGGTAAATCTTTCCAAAAAAAGTACAAATACATATAAACATATCAATAAATATACTGTAAATCATCCAAAATTTTTGGTATGTGGAGTGCTAAAGAAGTACCCTTTTCAACTAGCCTTGCCCTTGCTTTGTACTTCTCATTCCTTCTATCAACTTTTATTTTCTATTTGAACCCCACTTGCATCATATTGTCTTTTGGTCTAAAGGCAACTTCAATGGGAACTTTATGTTATTATTCTACAATAATAACTTCTATTTCATGGCATGCTCCCACTGAATTCACTCTTTGGAGGCTCTTGCCTCAATCATAGTACTTGGATCATCTTCTATTACATGAATAACATGGAATGCAACATCAACACACCTTACAAGATAGTTTCTAACCCTTGTAAATCTTTTCAATGTAGGTGTTATCTCGACTACACCATCTTCAATAGCATATTCTTTTATGTGCTCTTCCTGTTAATTTAAAAAATATATGCCACTAGTGGAATGGAGTCGTGACATGACTTGTGATGTCATGAAGGATTACAAATAAATATCATGAGTCATTTTGTGATGTCATGACAAAAAGATGCGGTGACTTGTTAGGATTTCTCCACTCTTGTACTTTTTGAATACAACATCTATACTGTAAATAACTATTCTTATTTTCTGATTCTAAAGCTCATAGCCTTTGAAGCCTTCCTTATAGCAAAGGAACCTTCACTTAACTAATTTGATGACTAGCATGTTCCCCTTTTTCTTTGGTACATGGGCAAATGCATAACACCCAAAGAATTGAAGGTGGGCTACACTCGGCTTCTTTCAATGCAAACCTCAAAAGGTGTTTGATCATTCATTATCGACACATGAATATGGTTCTTTAGGTAGTAGACTGTGGCAACTATTTCAGCCCGAAAGTTGGGCTCCAAACTATCCCAACTCTTCATGTATCTTGTCATTTCAATTAATATTTCATTCAACCTTTTAGCCACATTATTTTGTCGTGATGTCAGCTTTATTTTGTTCTGCATAAATACCCTACTCAGTATAGACTCAATCAATTGGAAAGTACTCTGTACCATTATTCATCCACAAAACTTTTATCTTAATATTGAATTGGATTTCCATCAGTACCTTGAACTTCTTGAACTTTTTCAATATCTCATTTTTCTTTTGAATGAAGAAAAATCATGCATACCTATAAAAATCATTAAGAAAATATATGTAATACCTTGAATCTTCTAAGTGATGCCTCTAATATTTCTCCGAACCAATCATTATGAATTAAATCTAGCACTATCATTTATATGGTGGCTATACATTTAATTTCTCCCATTTTTGTTTTCCATACAAGCAACTTTCACAAAAATCAATTCCTTTTGAACAATCTAATACTCATTATGTCATTCTATTCGAGGATGCATATGCGAGTCTCTTCTCACTAATGTACACTAATCTCTAATGCTATAATATACTATTCTTTCATTGCACTGTGTTTACATATTACAACACCATGTTCCCATGTGATGACTTCGGTGTCCATGCCACAATATACTATTCTTTCTATCTTGCTTATTTTCCATATCTTCCTTCTTTTTATAAACCAAGAACCCTCTTCCAAGAGTCTTAATGATGCTTGCCAACAACTTGTATAAGGTCTCACACCTTATTCCATGAGTAATTAGTATTATTCCCTAAGTCATCTTGCAAGACTTGTCATCACAACAAAACCGAACATTATCATCAATCATCACATTCACATAATTAAGATTCCTGCTCAACTCCAAAATATGCATAACTATGAAAAGAATTTAAAATACCTATTATGCATCTTTATGTTCACCTTCATACTAATGTCTAATAGCTATCTTGACCTTTAAATTATTTCTCATTGTCATCATTCCTTCAATGTGTGACTCATTATTACCAAACTATTTGCAACAAGGAGTCATAATGTCATATGATATGATGTACCTATAGTAATGTATCAACTATCCTCATCAATATGAGTAACACATGCATTTGTAAAGTGTATGTTTTTGGGTGATAACTTATTGCATATGAAGCTAGCCCTCACCTAATTTTTTTTTGTTCCAGGAATCTCTCTTGAAGTGCGCAACTTTATCAAACTTCCAACACTTCATTTCTAGTTTATACACATATTTTGTTTTTCTATTACCTTCGAGGTTTCAAACCGCTCACTTCTTTCTTCAAGTATCTCATTCACAAACAAAATATCCTTCAAGTATTTCATTATATTCTGCCCACTCACATCATCAACTAATAAGGTTGAAACCACTATCTTGTAGGATAACTTTATTGTACAACTACTAATGATGATAATCAAGTTATCTAATTAATCTAGTAGTAAATAGAATAGGGTTATGACTTTATCATTATCACTTATCTTACAGCCAATAGATCATAACTAGCTGACCAATGCATGATATTCATTTAAGTGTGACAAAATTGTACTATCCTCCTCCATGCACAAGCACAGCTTATATGTTTTCTTCCTTAGAAATAACTTATTAACTAATGATTTGCTCTGATAGAGCACTTCAAGTTTCATTTACAAATCCTTTACTATTCTATCACCATAAATGTTCACCAAGGCTTCATTTATCAAACACAATTGAATCAAGTCTTGTTCTCTTTGATCCAAGTCATCCCATTTGGTAATCTTTGCATATATTATCTTTGATTTCTATTCACTTTCTAGTGGCTTCAAATTTTTAATTGTGGACTAGTCATCTCTATTAATAAGTAAATCATCTATCTTCAATTTCTAGAGTTTAACACTTTTTCTTGAAAATTTATAAATCTCAAACTTAGATGTCACCACATTTGTCATTCTCATATTCATACTCAAAACCATGCTCTATAAACTTTAGGGGGATTCTAGGTATCAAAAAAGCAATCACTTTGATACATGTTATTCTGTACTGTCTTTTCTATGCTAGTTGATAAGAACCTGATACCAAATGTAAGTTTTCATAACAATATGAGATATGATGTTTCGAGGTCTCATGAAGGGGAAGATAACTTCCAATAATGAAGCGCACACAATGCACAAGAGGAGGTGGAGAGAAGAAAGAAGACACATTTCATAAAAAAAAAATTTTCACTAAAATACTTTGAGAAAATTTTGAGATACTTTCATCTATTATTATTATAAATGTTTAAATAAAAAAAAAACCTATTTAAAATTAAGGCTTAAGTTGCGACATCATATTTCTATGAGATAACTTTATTTATGTTATGACATATTTATAAATGTTCAAGTCATGACTTTATAATTGAGGTCATGTATTTATTCGAGTCACAACTTTATAATTCAAGTTATAATATCAAATTCATATGTGTGTATTTGATATCAAGACTTAAATAGGTGTGTAAGTGTATGGTAGTTATAAATGTTTTTTAGTAAATTTTTTCTTCTTTTCAATTATCTTTTCTCTCATTTAATGTATGCTTTATTTTGAGAGTTCCATTCCTTATTCTCAAAATCCTAAATAAACTTTGAAATTCCTAACATATACTTATATATACTATGTACATGCATGGTATATATACAGCATCTATACATATATAGACTATGTATATACACAATTTATATGTATATATATACAATGTATATACATAAAGGAAACATATATACACTATGTATATGCACAATATACATGTATATATTATATGTATATAGACAACATATATGTATATACACATTAATTATATGCATATATACTAGGCATATATACTAGGCATATACACTATGTATATACAATATATGTACACACATGTATATACACAATATATATACAGTCCATACATAATACATATATATACAAAATAAATATATATTATATGTATATTCTATATATTTAGATTGTAATTGTTTGGTTATACACCCACACACACAATAGACTATGTAGTTGAATATGAGATGATATGTTGATTTTTGTAATATTTATTTATTTATTGTTTTTGTATATGATATGATATGTTGATGTGACATACTCACGTGTTATATGGTAGAGTATTTTTGGATTTTAATAGTAGAGTACACTTAAATAATTTACATGTTAGTTAACGAGCAGCAACGACCGAAACATACCATGATATTGGTGAGAATTGGGCTTAAAAAGAAAACAATCCATGTTCGTTAACGAGCAGGAGCTGCAGTGCCGCACAGATCGAAATCCACCGCAACAATGAAGGATTGCTGCACTTAATAATTTCCAAAGCCAGCGTCGGGCCAGAACCTTTCTGGATCAGGAAGCCTTCTTCGTGAACTCACTTCAGCAAACGCTTCATTGCTTCTGTAAATCGCTCTCGTGTCTCATCCACTCTTCTGTTTCGAACTGAGAAATTTTCAAACGTTTCGTTGCACAACGAACAATTAACTTTTGAAGATTAGAACTGGAATCCGCCCAGGATGCACCATCTCCTCGTGTATTTTCGGAAACCCTAATTCACATTGCCAGTGCCAATCCTGACGAATGCCATGGTAATTACTTGCACAGTTGTCAATTGATACGACACCTCTAGTTGCGTGATGTAATTCGCCAACTGATTGTTACTATTCTCTCTTTTTGGCCTCGAGAGGCTCCTAGCAGAGTTCTATAGAAGCTGAATAGTATCGTTGGGTCAAGGTTTCTGATGATTTATATGCTTCTAGACCTTTTTTTTCTTGCTGGAGGGGGATGGTATCGTGGAGTAGTTCGTTGTCGTCTGTAACACAAGTTTGAATAGGAACTAATGTTGATATATTGTGTTGGCCTTGCAAAAGTGAGTTCAATTTCAGCTGATGAAAGTCATATACCTATATTCTATTTTTTGTGTCCAAGATTTGGAGATCTGGAGCGTTTCAAATGTAGCTGAAGTATTTATCCGTTTGTGTCTAGTATGCTGAATTGTAGGTTCTTTTGGAGTTGGGGCTGTGTTGATTGTCTGCTGCACATAATCGTTGGGTAAGTATTTAAGTGGCTGTTAATTTCGATTTTGGTAGATAATAATTCTATTGATGCTATGTTTATTTGTGGGGCTATAATAGTTTTTTGCTACTTTGGCACTATGTTAACTTGTCTTTGTTTACCAGCTATAGAATGGGCAGCGCATCATTCATATTTTTAGTGAATCAGTGCTAGTTTTGCACAATCAATGCCAATTCAATAAACACACTATAATTCTACTGATAATATTTGGATAATGAATTTTCACCTAAATTGATTGTATATTTTATTTGAAAGTAATTTGTAGATCTTTTAGATCTGAACTTTTCTAGCATCTGCTCCTTGTGAGCATCATTTTCATGTGAAGTGGCAATTTGAAAATATGAAGATATTTGATGCTCTTGGCACTATCCATGTTGAATATTTAAGATATGTTGGAATTGCTCAAGATGTGTTTCAGCAGTTTCATTGTGTGGAATGGTTATGCCATGACATTTTAAATGCTGTGAAAGTGCTGAATGTTATCTTGTGTGAATTATTTTAAACAATAATGTTTGTATGTAGAGAATTCTCATAGTATAAGAATGTTTTAATTTGTATTGACTTGGTTTATATGCACTTGCATGTGTATGTTTTTTGACATAATGACTTGTGTTTTTATGTTGAATTATAAAACATATTTAACATTTAACTTTGTAACACCCTTTCTTGTTGTTTATGGTTGAAAAGCAACATTTTTGTACTTCTAGTGAAATTAGGAGCAATAGGGTGGGGGGGTAATATCTTCTAACAATTAATCTCAACAAACTCACCTCAACTTTATAATAACTATTGGAAAAAAGATATTACTTTCTTGAGGCATATTAATCTTCAAGGATTAGATCAATGATTAGTCTAATTTTGAAAAGGCAAGAAACATAAGAGGACTTAAAAAGGCTCTCCTATATTATACTCAATATATGAATCTTAAAGAAAATTTTGGTGTTTAAAAATGTTATATTAGCACTATAAAAAAATTCTTTTAGGAAGCAAGTTATTTTATATTAAATTATCCAACAAAATATATCTAATTGGTTAAAAAATCATCAAATCTTTTTTACGTAAGAGATTATTTACAAAATAGGTATGCATAGTTGTAGTGGTTTGATTATATTGTTGGAAAACTAGGTGATTATTTTATATATATTTATTTTTCAATGTCTTTGCAAAGAAATATTTTATTCACATATAATCATTGTAAGATTTTTTTCCATCAAAACTTAGTTTTATAATAGCTAAGATAATATATATTTTTTTCATTATGACTTGGCTTTATAATAGCTAAGATAATATCCAAGAAGACATGGATATCTCAATACTATCAAGAGAAGAAGTAAGTGTAGTAAAAGAGGAAGAAGTGAGTATGATAAAATTTATAAAATTGAATATTTAGTATGACTTATCTATTCTTGTGGGAGGGTGATCAGAATATTAAGATCATAGGAGATGGTTGCGTGATCATTTGACTACTCATTAGATATTTAAATTCATATCTAGTTTGAGCAGATTGTATATGTTATCTTTTCTTGGTATAGACTCAAGTCATAAGTGATCAAGTTTTTAAATATTTGGCTCAATCTATGTATATACAAGGGTATATTCGTAGAAAATTTTACTCTCCAAACTTAATTTGATTTATATTTATTGATATATATAATCATTCTATATAAGTGATATTATATTGTAGATCAATAAATTCAGATATAGTTAATAAGTTATTCTTTCTACTAGTTACAAGTCCAGGTGAAACTACAAGTGAGAAAGAAAAAGTAATAAGTTAATATGTATCTCTGTGACTTACACTTCTATTAGAGTCTATAAAACATGAGTCATAATTTAAATAGTGACATTAGTACTCATTAATATTTTATTAGATATTAATAAGAATATATAGTATCATATTTAATAATGTATCTAATAATGAATTAATCATAAGTATATTTGTTATGATCAATAGAGAAGAGCTATTAGGAAAAATTTTTATGTTAGATATATGTATTACATCACTAATCTTATAGTATAAGCAGAAATGATTAGTCTAACATTAATCTCAACAATCTCACAATCTCACCTCAACTTTATAATAACCATTGAAAAAAGATAATATTTTCTTGAGGCTTGTTAATCTTCCAGAATTAGATCAATGATTGGTCTAATTTTGAGAAGGCAAGAAATATACGAGGACTCTGGAAGGCTCTCTTATATTATACTCAATATATGAATCTTAAAGAAAATATTGGTTTTAAAGAATGTTACATCAACACTCTAAAAAAATTCTCTTAGGAAGCAAGTTATTTGCCCCATTTTTTCAATCATAAAATCATTTATACATGATAGATTATATACAAAATAAGTATACACAATTGTTGAGGTTTGATTATATTATTGGAAAACTAGGTGATTATTTTATATATATTTATTTTTCAATATCTCTGCAAGGAAATATATTCTTCACATATAATCACTGTAAGATTCTTTTTTATCAAAACTTAGCTTTATAATAGCTAAGATAATGTATATCTTTTCCATCATGACTTAGCTTTATAATAACTAAGATAATATCTAAAGAGACATAGATATCTTAGTTCTATCAAAAGAAGTAGTAAGTGTAATAAAAGATGAAGATGTGAGTATGATAAATTTTATAAAATTGAGTGTTTAGTATGTCTTATCTATTTTTGTGGGAGGGTGATCGGAATGTTAAGATCATAGGAGATGGTTGCATGATCATTTGACTACTCATTAGAAATTTAGATTTATATATAGTTTGAGTAGGTTGTATATGTTATCTTTTTTTGGTACAGATGGGCCATGCTAGATCTACCAAAATTGAGTCATGTAGTGCCTGACACGACATGACTTATGTATTTTGCCATGCTAGGCATGCTATGGCCTGGTTGACTCTTCTATGTCGTGTTGGCATAATCTATTTTTTTAGGCCCGTCCCGACTATTGTATCGTGCTAAGCACAATATTGTTTTTAGCATGGGTCATGCTATGCTTGCATGGCTCCTAAAATGGGCAGCCTAACATGGTTCATTAGCACTCATTTTGTTCGGGGCATGCTAGATACTGCCAAATTGAGTCAGGTTTGGTTAGGCTATCCCAGTTTAGTCTAGATTAACTTGGTTTATTCCTTGCTAACATATGTTCAGTCTAGGTATTTTTAGTTCATTTCAGGTTAGCCTAGAACTTGTTGCGAAGCAATTGAGTCAAAACTAGTCCAAATGAACCAATTTTCTGAGTCGTGCTATTCAGTGGTTCCCGTGTCAAAAAATTTTGCCTGCCATGATCCGTGGCATGTCCATACACTATTCTGAATCATGTCTTGCCTTGTTAGGCACAACTAGACTATGTCGTGTTGTGTGTCTTTCTTAGGTTGGCCAATTTAGTTGACACCTCTAGTGACAAATGATGAGATGAACCATTGAATATGCGTGAGCTATTGAATTATATTGATACTGATTATTATTTTATCTTATCTTATGTTGATGTAAAAATTTTGATATATAAAGTTGATAAATATCATATGAATTTATTTTTTCTGTACTATTTAAAATAATACGTGATCTACAACTACTAACCCCTATGTTATTTAGTTAGAGTTATAATTGGGCCATTATGTCGTGTCGGACATGACACATCACATCTCTCTGGATCATGTCATGCCATGCCGTGCCGTGTTCGTTTGGGCTTGCTGTCCTATTCCTGTTGGTAGTTAGTCATTATAAATGCAATGGTCTTATTGTACATGCTTCTTTTAATATAATATTATTTAAAACATGCATTTGGTCTTCAAAGGCTAGTCATGCCTGTTGTGCTAGTCATGCCAAATGCATTGTGCTGTGCCGTGCATCAGCACATGGGTGCAAACAGTGACTATTAGTCAAACAGCGACAATGTCATGCATCGGCTTTTTTTTTTTTAAGTTTTGTTAGTTTTTTTTCTGAATGTTATTCTTATTATAATGTACTTTAATTTATATAATAGTTTTTAATATTATTTAAGTTTTTTTTTTAAAATCTCATATATTATATATTATATTATAAATTATATGTGTGTGTGTGTGTGTGTGTGCAGCTTGGACGGGTGCAAGCTAGTCTGTTTTGCACATAGGCTAGCCTGGTTTGCCACCAGGCCACGTGCAAATGTCTAGCACATCCTATTTTTTTACCTCAAAATAAATGGTTTTCATTAAGTTTCAAAAAAAAAACAATATATAGTTTGCGCAGGTTATAAGGTGAGTTCTCCCATACAATGTAAATAAATAAATAATATAAACCTACAAATTATATTAAATCTTGAACATTTATGATATTGTGGCTTTGATGGTCTTGAGAACTCCTACAGTATGGATGGTTGAGGTTTAGTTGCTGGTTCGTATGATTATTTGTACTTAATTATGTTTCAGTGTTTTTTCCTCTATTGTGCCTTCTTTGAGCTTCATTTTGATTAATGTATGACTTTAAATAAACTAAAACCATTCTAGTTGTTTGAACCTGTGTACAGCAAGAGAGGGTTGCACCTATTTTCTAACTTGCCTGCAACCATATGTGGCGTTTGACATTGAAGTTTTTGGATTATGAAGAGATTTGTTGGAAAATATGGATTGCAGTGTTGCAGGTATGTGCATATAAAATAGTATTCAATGAATTTGTTATCACACTTTTCTCTCTTTAAACAAGTTATGATTTATGTTTAGTATCAACATTTGGCATGTACAATGTTCTGCAGAATGACATTTGACTGCCTGGAGACTGAGTTTGATGCATAAGCATCTTCTAAATGATTTATACTTGGAAGAGAGATCAAATTCAATCCAATTCTGATTAAATTTGAAACAAAGAGATTTGAAGGTTTTATTGGCTGAGAGCTTTGGAACAGGGTTCATTTATTACGATGCCTGGTAATGAAGTTGGAGATAAAATTCATAATTTCTTTGCTCATAATGTAACTCAGGGCCAACCCCAGATTAATGGCATGTGGCCTATGATGGGTGACAACATGTGGGCTGGAAATCAGAGATATGTATCTGCCGCACTTATCCCAAATTTAAAGGAACATGACACACCTGAATCAGGTACAAATTTAATAGAAGCATGTTTATACTTTTAATAATGATTTTGTTAAATGTAACTTATTAAATTAATATAAATGAAGTGCATGTATATCTTATTATTTCATACAAGCTACGGTAGAGGGTTGAGAAATTCTGTGTTCATATTTCAAATGTTGATATATTATATTTATTTTTTATATCTATGTTTGTACTTGATAATTTTGGTGTTCATAGGAAGTGTCCAGCCCCATGGATAATGGGTTATTTTTAGTGATTTGTTGTTCTCATTGGAAAATACACCATATTATTTGATACTAGCTGTGACGTGCTGATGCATTCAATATTATTTTACAATGATACTATGATACACCAAAAAAATATTGTTGGTACTTGCGCCATGACTTTATTACAAAGTGAGTTCTTTTGTTGTATCTTTTGGTTCATTTTCTTTTTTTTTTCTTTTTTTAAGTGCATTTAGGTTTGTTTTTGAGTTCTTCTTTGGTTTAGTTTCTCTCCTTTGTTTTTTTTTTTTGTGATGATGAGTATTTGTTTTACATAAAAAAAGAGGGCTCTTGTTTGTCTAAAAGAAACATTGAATAATTCACAAATAATTGTTGATGTTTGGGTAATCATTGCTCCCTGCTAAACTATTTGTTATAAATAATGTATTGGAGCGTGGCATCAGAGTAGTAGTTGGCAACATTAACTTATATAGTTGTATTGTTTTTATTTTAGAAGCTACATATATTTCTATTATAGTATATGTTTATACTAACATATTAGATTTCATAAAAAATTTTAAAGTTAAATGTATTTGGATAAGAATTATATTAGGATAATTGATTATCTAAGATATTTTTATATTATATACATATATGTGAGATCATGCATTGATGTGATGAGAAATATGAAATTTTCTCATCCATGGGTGGTTGGTCTCTAGGAGTTGAGATTAATTATATGTAGTTTATTTTTTATTTTTGAAGATTAAGTTATCAAGATATTAATCTCTCATAGATCTTGTGCTAAAGTTATAGCCTTGTTAAATGTGTTCGACCTTCATATGATCTTGGTTGATGTGATTGAAATAAAGTTGAGTATAAAATTAGATACTTGGAGGGTTGCACTTGAGTTTAAGGGATTTTGGATGAGTTGCAGTATGACACAACGTACTTGAAATATGAATATACTCATATCAAGCATAATAATAATGTGATAATTAAAATGAGAAAATAAGAAATATTAAATATTATTAATTTTAAGTATCCAGGCTTTATATTAAGTAAAAATGAAAAGATTAATGATGATGTATTATATTAGATAAAGGCTGGATTAATCAAATTAAGAGCTACATGAAGAGTTCATTGTGATAGATGATAAATGCAAAATAGTTAAAGGAAAAATAATGTAGAATAACTATATAACTAGTGATATTGTATTAAAGTAAATAATGAGCAATCATGAAATATTATATTTAAAAGACAAGTATAACATAGATGAAGATGATAAAATATGTGTGATAAGACTATAAGTGATAAATTTAAAAATAAAATTATTAGAAAAAAGATTAAAATAAATTATATAAATGATAAAATAAAAATGAATCATGGTTTGATTACGTTTAAGGTAGATAGCCTAGTATGTCAATTAGAAAATGTGAGACTATTGAGTGGAAAAAGAAAAAATTAGATGTAGAATTAGTAGGAATTAAGTAGAAATTATAAATAAATATTTAATTAAAAAATTGAGAGTAGTCATAATTTTTAATATAATTGATTGGAAAAATATGATTCTCATATTTGATCACAAGTAATTTAGGTAAGACTTAATGATGACAATGTTGATTTTTGAAAATTTTAAAAACTATTTATAAATGAGGGTACTATACTAAAGATTGTGAAAATCATGCATATGATGTTGATTGCTTAACAATTAACGTTTAAAATTGTTGGCTACTTAATATTCAAATATTTAGAATTGCTGCTTGTTGCCTCAATTTTTTAAAAATATTTTTAATTTAGTAGGCATGATGAGTCATCAAAAGTGTGTAAGCATAGTAGTAATGCTACATCAAGGAAAATAAAATGTGATAATAGTTCAATTGGAAATAACTTAAGTTAAATTATGATGGGCAACCAATACTACTAATTGCATGACATGGTATATACTTAGAAATATCAAGTTTATTTTGAATTTGGATCAAAGTAAAATAAAAACAATGGGAATTAAGATGTATTATCTTTTTTAATTATCTTAGAGTATTAGGGATTGTCATTTCATTAAGATGCATCTTAGAGTATTTTAAGATGCATTATCTTTTTTAATTATCTTAGAATGTTACGTCTTATCACTATTTTTACCTATTCGTTTGTTTCTATTAAGTGAAGGTTGGTGTGGTGGATAATTCTAGAGTGGATGAAAGAAAAAAAGAGATTAAAATGTTTGAATTAATTTTACTCTTATTGGGTTGTTATTTTAAGAATGAAAATTATTTGCTGAGAAATTATGGAGTTATTCTCTTTGTACTATGTGCATTGTAGAGGTTCTTAAATGTTTTATAAATTTAAGTGATAGGAAGAAAAAAATGAATATTCATGTCAAGGACAATGATGATGTACAATTTGTTCAATTTATAAGGGGCAAAATTATAGCATCTAAAAATACCATTAATGCCATGTTAAAGAAAAAAATCAGGAAGATGTATGTTGTATAGATATTTGTAGATATTTTAGTGCACATTTTTTTTCTCAATTTGGTGATGGACTCATATTTTAAAATAATGTTGAAATCAATTATTTTATTTTAGTAAGAGGTTGAAGACTCCAAATCATGAGGTGGGAGATTTTTTTTTAAACAAAATTATATGGAAATAATCTATTATTTTGTAAGAATTACAAGTTGAAATGAAAGAAACTTGAGTGCACTCTAATATTTGATGGTTGAACAATTACAAAGAATTGATCTATAATCAACATTTTGGTAAATAGTTCATGAGCAATTGTTTTGCTAAGAATTACTAGTATTTTAAACATTTCAAAAATTATTGATAATTTATGGAACTCCTAGACACAATGGTGGATGCGATTGGTGAAGAAATATGATTTAGGTTGTAATTGATATTGTTTTTACATATGGGAAAGTTGGGAGAAATGCTAATGATAACGAAAACAATCGTAATGATGCAAGCTAAGACAAGAAAATTACACTCTACCTCTATAGATTTTCTTGAGTACTAAACCTCATGTGAAAACACAAAAAAAAAAGAATTAGTGAGAGCTTGAGTCATTGAATTTATAATTTCATATTTGATTTTGAGGAGCTTGCAAAAGACTATGATTTGGCAAAGGCAATGTTTTTCTTTGAAGAATGGTAAATGAGTCCCTACTCCAAGAAAATGGATATCATAAAAGTCACGGATATTAATCTAGCTGATTGGACATTATAACATGATGTGGTTGCTATTTTCATGCGAGTCTAGGTTTAATGGAAGAAACTAAAGTTAGATTTATTTCTACTACATCAAGATGGGAATGAAAAAATTGTGTATATGTTTCATTTGTGTACTGTTAATTAGACAAAAGACAAGATAACAACATATCACTTTTGTTAAATGATGATAAAGCAATCACAAAACAACTTTCTAAAGGTAAATAAAAAAATAATGTGAGTGAATTTTTTTTACGCTATGATATTGTTGATAAAAATGGAATATGTAGTTGCACATGCCCCTACATTTATTTTCATATTATATAAATATGAACTAAACATTATAAATGGTTGCACTCCTAATATATATATTTATCTTATAGTTGTTTTGTTTTTGTTTTTTAGATTTTGATCTTTAACAAGTGAACTTAATTTATTATTGTTGAATGTAAGTTGTAGAAAAACATAGGATGAAATATAATCTCACTAATAGATTTGATCATTAACTTTCAACTTGAAAGAAAATAATTTATCTACATTCTTCTGAGCACCTTTTTAAGAATATTTACAAATTGATTGCTAGTAAATACATAAATTATAACTATAGAATTACTATTAAGTATCATCGACCTCATAATTGATTGGTCCAATTCTTCCAAAAAGTGACTGATTCATTGAAATTTTTTAGAAATTGATGTCATAGTTCTTTGCCTTATCTATGTACTCAATTTTAAAACATTAGATTGTTATTTATTTTTTTAAGAAATAATATTGTTTCAAATAAAAATATAAAACTCGATGATTGAATAAACTAAAGCCAGCTAGAATCTGAGTAGGCTTCAACTCAATTATGGTCATGGAATCTAAAAAAATTATACTTCATATAATTATTTATATGTATCTAATAATTTGAAGAATTTCATCTATATGAATTTATATAAGAGAATTTAAGAAATAATTAATTATATTAATATTTATAATATTTAGTTTAGAAACTATAAGATTTATTTTCTTATGGTTCACTTTTTTTTGGAATAATTAATTGAAGTGTCAGTATCAATATATAAGTTGTTATTGTGATCAATTGGTGGGTTGATTGATGCACAATAATATATGTTAAGCTTGGATATAATATTCAATGTATTTTTTCTCTCGAAAAAAAATAGTGCATCATGAATAAATAATCTTAATATTAAGAAAATATTTGAGACATCCCAAATTTTTTATTTAAAATTTAATCTTTAAGAATAATTTTAGTTGAGATATATTAAATGATTATTGTTGTTAATAAGAATATTATTAGCATATATTACTAATATAATATAGTCTCTCCTTAATATATGTTAGTAAAAATAAAGATAATATGATGTATATTTTATAAAGTTAAAAGTAGTAGCTGCTGAAGAAAAATGGGTGAACCATGTCTTGGGAGATGCTTGATGCCATAAAAAGTCTTATGTAGTTTACAAACCATATATGTAGTCATGCACTTTTTGAAATAGTAAAATTTAATGAGGACTATAAAAATACTTTCTCCTTTAGATTATAATAATTTTTTTTTTCTTAGATCTAAGATCTAATTGATAAATAATATAACTTAGAGAAATATTAATGGAAAGTAATAATTTTATAGTAAGAGTAACTATGTTGGTTACAAGGGAAAAAGAATCTAATTATACAATATTATAAATTTGTGTAAACCTATTCACTAGCAATATGATATCAAGGCAATAGATCTTTTCTTTAGTGTTAGTTTTTATTGCATATGCTTATTTAAATTTCACTACATGCTTACTTGCAAGCTTCATAATAATATTTCATATATTTTTAAAGATAATTGTATATATTTATTTTCATTGTGTAAACATGTAGTCATGCATTTCCTTAAATAGTAAAATTTGTTAATTACAATAAAAATATTTTCTTCTTAATTCTTAAGATCGTAATAATGAAATTATTTCTTACATCTAACAGATAAATAATATAACTTAGAGAAATACTAATAGAAAGTAATAATTGATAGTAACTATCTTGGTCACAAGGGGAAAGGAATCCAATTGATTAATATTATAAGTTTGTTTAAACCTACTCATTGGCAATGGTCTTAAGTTATATTTTTTCTTTAGGTTTAGTTTTTATTGTGCACACTTGTTTAAATGGCACTACATGCTTACTTGTAAGCATCCTAATAATATTTCATATATTTTTATAGGTAATTGTACTTGGTTATTCCAATATAGATAGCCATGGTATCGAAGCAAGGTGAGAACTAAAAAAAAGTATTTTTTTTTTTGCAAAAATAGTAGCAGCAAGCACATGCTGTAGTGATAATAGAGGTGCATGTGGTGGGGACATTAGTTGTTCACAATGGTGAGAGAAGAGGCATATGTATTAGGTGGCAACAATCATGCATGGTTGAGCAGCAGCTGGAACATAATAGCAGTTGGTGATTTTTGGGTAGTATTTGCAAGTGTGTGGCATGTTACAATATAAAGATTTTGATATTGTTGGCATGCGATGGCAATTTAGGCAGAAACATTAATTAAGATTTTGATAGAATTATAAAAAATAGAAATTAGGATGGAAATGATGAGGTTCTACATCCAACTAGAATATATCTAATTGATTATCTTATGTAATTAAAATATTATTGACACATATTTAATATCACATACTAGCATCTTAATTTATATTAGAAGAAATAAGAATAGTCTGACGCATATCTTCTGAGACTAAATATAATAAGTACTGAAGAAAAATTATTAAATTATGTCTTAGGAGACTACTTAAAGGCATATTATGCCTTTCGTAGTCTGCACAATATACCTATGCTTTTGTGAATATCCTAATTGTTGCATGAATATTTTTTTTCTAGATTACTATGATGTAATGTATTCCTTATATCTAGCTGATACACAGTCTATCTATTTGCATAAAACCTAATAGTTATTATTTTGGCAATATGCGAGAAAGTGTTATAGTAATCAATGTCATATTTTCGTGTAAAATCTTGATTACTAACCTAATTTTGAGCTGATCAACCTTTTCCTTGAATTTGGTCTTTATAATTTACATCCATCTACTTAACATGATATTATTATACACATGAGTTTTGGAATAAGATCTCATATATGATTAGATGTAATTATTTTTAATTCGATCAACATAGTTTGTTATCTTGAATGATTAAATGTCTAAGAAAAAATGTTTGAGATTTTATAACTAATAAGGATAAGAAACTATAATCTGTAATACTAAAATACAAACAAGAAAATATTCAAGATAATGAATATTGAGTAGAATATATTTTTGATTTCTTTTATATTATAATTAGAATGTCCAAGTTGTTACTTTGAGTTGAATTTATTGATATGATATAAAATTTATTTAAAATGAATTATAAACTTATTTGCCTAGTGTATATCTTTAGATTGAAATTAATTAATAATTTTGACTCTCATTTTCATCTTTTATGAGGACTCACACTTTGTGTCCATGTGAAGCTTGTACTATGCTTCTGTCCAAGATGCATTATCCTAGGAGAGATGCTACTACTTTTTTTCAAAATAAGGCATGCTAGTCATATCAGGCGTAAGTATACGAACATAATCATTTATTACTCTTTAGTGAGAAATAACAATTCGACATAAAAAGAATCTATTACTATAATATCTAAAGGTATGTTCACTCGAATTGTATCTTTAAAGAAGGATTTATTCTCAAAGGACATGATATTATTACTCGTAAAAATTCTCATAATTTTTATTGAGTAATACCTTTATCCCTCTTGAGTACTTGAATACCTAATCAAGGCCTACTTGATGTCATGTCCAATCTTCTTTTTCTTACTTGGAGTAGAGATCTTGCACAAAATAATTGCTACCAAAAATTTTGGATTGAATATTAAAGAATGTCCTCAAAAATATCTAATTACACTCATATGAAGTAATATCTTAGCATTTTTAATCATATATTGATTCTTTCTTTTAACTATCTTATTTTGTGTAGTAAAGAATGTCCTCAAAAATATCTAATTACACTCATATGAAGTAATATCTTAGCATTTTTAATCATATATTGATTCTTTCTTTTAACTATCTTATTTTGTGTAGGAGCATTAACATAAGATATCTGATGAATTATCTCGTATTTCTCAAAAAAAAAAATAAAGAAAATTGATTGCATGTGTATTATAATGCATTATAATTTTTCAAAATTTTAATATTATATTTAAATTGAGTTTTTATTTTTTTATAAATTTCACAAATAGAAAAAAGTTAAGATATTTTCTTAAATAATGATACGCATTACAATAAGAATAATCATTAATAAAAATTATTTAATATCATAAATCATCATACATAGTTGTGTCATAGGGTTTCCGAACATCTGAGTGCATCAATTGGAACTCTCTTAGTACCTCTTAATGTACTAGATAGAAAGTTTTAATATGTTTTCTTAATTAGTATTTTTCATAATCAATGTTGTCAATCATATGATGCTCAGCTTTAGGATCTCTAGCTTCTCTAATTAAAGCTGTGTTAGTCGAGAATGAGTGATTAGTGAATTAAAAATAGATAAACACTTAGAAGAATTATTGTGAGTCGAGAAGAATATATACAATCTATCTAGCTTCTTAATTAGCTTATCTTAGTATCTCATCATATAATTCTGCATAAAAATATTAAAAGAAGAAAATATAATGTTATGATATTATTATTTCGTAAAATAATTGATATAAAATAAATTATGATAAAATTTTGATCTGATACTTCTTCAAATCCCAACTAAATATAAATATCTATCATCCATGATCCTTAAAAAAAGATCTAGAGTCCTAGATAATTTTTTTCATACCTCATCATGTGAAGAGATGCAGGGGGTAAACCCATAGGTGTCAACCGGGCCGGCCCGGCATGGGAAAATTCTGTCGGCCTAGGCACGGGAAAATTCCGTGCCCGGGTCTGTGCCGTGCCTGGCCCGACACGGTTCGGCCCGTGGCACGGCACACTGGGCACGGGTTCGTCCCGTGTCGGGTGTTCCTTGAGCCCGACCCCGCGATGGTCCCTCCAGCAAAAAAGACCGCGGGTCGGGTCTCATTCGACCCGATCCGCGGTCCCCCGAATTCCGAACATCACGGCCAGGCCAGCCCGAGCGGGCTCGGCAAGGCACGACATGCCGGGCCCGGCTATTTTAAACAGTGCCGGCCCAGCCCGTTTGACACCTCTAGGTAAATCTACTGAGAAAAATATAAAAATAATTAGTTATACTGACTATGTCATATCTGGTCTGATCATTGTCCTGAAGTTCGTTTTTCCCATAGTTTTTTTAAGTAGTAAAATTAACTGGAGGCATCTCATCAGAATGAAGTCAGTATCAAAATTAATGAGTATCTATTGAAGCACAACCTAAAAGGTAAATATATACTAGATTATCAAGTGCACATCTCTTTTGTGATAAGATGATATTACTTGTAGAATAAGTTACTTATATGCCAAAAAATATCTGAGTCTCCTGAGTTATTTTGTCTAAAATTTTATCTAAATAAATTTTTTGAGTTGAGTGATTTCAAACTCATCTCACATAATTAAATTTTAATTTATATAGACATTCATCAAAATTATATTGTTATTAGGTCTTCTTCCGAAGAACAAAGAAAATTTAGTAATATATTATGTAACCTAAATAAATTGATTGTCTTTTAAAAATATCATAAATCAGACTTTTGGTAATTATTTTAGGTTGTACAATGCCTTCTACAATCTATAAACTACACTCGAATATAATGCTTGAAATTCTAGTAATTGTTCCATAGACACTTTATCCTTAAGATTGTCATAAAAAAATATATTTTTCATATATAGTTGGTGTATCTTCTAATTATGAGATGATAAAAGAAAAATACAAATTTATACTGAGATCATCTTGACCATTGAAGAGTAATTGTTTTGATATTTAATTCTAAATATCTGAGTATATTTTTTTGCTATAAGTTATCTTAAGGTGATTTGTCTTTTTATTTATATATGTCATCACAGTGAATACTCATCTGTCATCAACAACAAATATACTTGAAAGTTGTGATATTGATTTTAAATAGAGGTATTAATTTGGCCGGGTGACTTGAGCACGAAACGTAGAATGTCATTGTTTAGCCGTGCATGGGATGGCCATGGGCTGACCCGAGCCAATATGACTTAATATTTTATTTTGGTGATTATTGAAATCTTCAATTGACTTAGTATTTATAATCCAACTAGACATCACTAGTTTGCACAAAGAAGTGACTTATTATAAGGTAATATTTTTTTTGTGGACAACCTTGTCTAATAAAAAAATAAGAAACAAGTATTAATATTTAGGTCTAATGTGGAGACACACTAGAAGTTAATGATAATATTTGTTTATACGATTTTTTGAATCATGCATCAAATAAAGAATATTAAATTTTTACTTATTTATTTTATTATTCTCTATTGTTATAGTTAGTTGGCGAAATATATAAGTTTTATTTTGGTATTTTATGAGTGAATGAAATATATCAAAATAAATTACTTTTTCTCAAGAAAAAATTTAGAATGAGATCATAAACACAATTTATATTTATATAATATGTAATTTTGCTGACATACCAATGAAGTCTTTAGAAAATGTTAATTTTTTTATATTCAATAAAATTTTATATTATGAATATCTGCTTATCATCCTGAAAGAAAATGCTGTAATTATTTAATTATTTATTTTTGTTTTTTATTTTACTTTTATGATAAGAGTATCTAGGATATGAGATGTCCTATTTAATTATTTTTTCATATGCGGCCCTAGGATCAGTGATGAGAATTTTTGATATATCCATTGATATATCATTGAAATACTCATAAATTCCAAATACTAGTATATCATTTTATCTTCGATATATTTGTTATATCCTTAAAATTTAAGTACTGATATATTCATCGATATTGATATCTTCATCATTGCTTAGGCTATACATTGTATTTGTGAATTTTATTATTATGATTTCTTGTGTTCATTTTATTTCACACATTTATTAGCTCCAACATGTCTCTATTATTTTTGATGTGGGAAAAAGGCATCACTATATTCTGATTCATGTAATCTTTGTAAATTGCCAGTGTCCAGTACTTATCATAAGTACATTTATCTCACAAAAACATAATTACTGTAATGTTACATTTATGATCATGAAAAAGAAAATTATGACACTCCTTCAAACATAACCTTAAGAACTTACCAACTAACACCAAGAATTTTCTCACTTGGAACTTTGGTATTGTTAAATTGTTATTATCTGGGGGCTTCTATGTTTCACAATTTTATTTTGTGCATCAGCTGATCTGGAAACAGTGCACGAGGGTCAGTTGGCAAAAGTTCCCCAGGGGTTAACTAGCTCATATTTTATTCCAAAATGCAATGTTTCAAGATGTCAGCCTCAAATCCAATCACCACCAAGTGCATACATGCAAGGCCATTCAGTTTTTCCTTCGCGACAAAACCAAACAAATTATTTTGGTGCAGGTTCTGTATCTTCTCACTGTAATGTAGCATCGAGAGGTTTTTCAGCCTTGGACTCACAACCAGGCCTTGCTTCTGAAGTTCAGAAAAGAAATTCAGTGAGGATGGATTTTACAGACCCTCCACTTCATTACAACATGTGCGGGGCTCAACAGCCAATGAATAGCCCAAATTCAGGGGTATTTCAAAGGCAGAATATAGGGATCAATGACATGCAGATATTGCAACAGCAAATCATGCTCAAACAAATGCAAGAACAAGAGCTACACAGTCAACAACTTCAGAAAAAAGAATTTCAGCAACAAGCAAAATTACTAGACTCTACAGATCGGTTTAGGCAGGCTTATCCACAAGACATGATGAATGCCATTCCTATCCATGATGCAGTCAACTATTCATGGCAGCCCGAGGTTTTGGAATCTAATACTACTAGTGCTAAGCTAGGTTCACCTTCAGTTGCATTAGGAGCATCAAGCGGGATTGTAGTTTCCCCTGATCAACATCTGGGAATGCACTTGATGGGCTCTGCTCCTCGCCACCTGGCCCAGTCTCTGTATGGTTTCCCAATTCCTGGATCCAAAGTAAATGTGAAGCAACACTCTTCTGTGCCCATGAACACCACAGTAAATCCTGTGTCTGTTAGTGGTAATTTCATTAAGGGTGTCACGTACGCTGGGGATCCAGCTCAAGTGGGCATCCAAGAGAGAACTTTGGCTTTCAAAGATGGGTGTCAAGAGAGAAACATGTTTGGGACTGCTGATCCAGGTTTAGTCAGTGGGTTTAGTTTTGAAAATTTGCAGCGAGTAAATTCCCCACAATTAAGTGATGGTGTGCATAGCATGACTCCTCAACTGGCCTGTGTGCCAGAAAAATCAGATGACAAGAAAAGAAAGAAGGCGATTCCCTCTCAAAATATAGCTACTCTTGATCCAACTGAGCAGAGGATCTTGTTTGGCTCTGATGAAAATTTGTGGAGCGGCCTCAGTGAGAGTGGTGATCTAAGTTCTGGAAGTCATAACTTGCTGGCAGGCATGGATTTTGGTAGTGCATGTTCTTCCATTCGAACTGGGAGCTGGAGTGCTCTGATGCATTCTGCTGTG
Source organism: Sapria himalayana (assembly GCA_029783825.1). Taxonomy (NCBI): domain Eukaryota; kingdom Viridiplantae; phylum Streptophyta; class Magnoliopsida; order Malpighiales; family Rafflesiaceae; genus Sapria; species Sapria himalayana. Next base: position 2,004,294 of record JAREIK010000403.1, on the reverse strand, counting down.
GCAGAAACTTCAAGTGGTGATATTGGTCTACAAGATGAGTGGGCTGGTGCATCGCAGAAAACCCAACTGTCTTCTAGGAATCAACAGATTCCCAATTTGAACAGCAATGGAAGGCAGCAGCAATCTGTCTGGTGTGGTAGTAGCTTGCAGACTGTGCCAGACACAAGCGCCTCTCATCTTTCTGATGATACAGATACTAGTATGAACTGTAATAATAATGCAAGTGGAGGTCATCAGCGGAGGAGAGTTGATAATTGTTGTGAACGGATTGATATGGCGCATGTCTGCCCTAGCGCATCACAGGGGGTGGTCTCGGAGAACAGTCATTTTTATAGAAAAAGTGAGGTTTCGAACTCTTGGACATGTCAGAACAACACGTCTTCATATAATGCCAATGACAGGCCGTTCAATAGGCCAACCAGCTGGAACCTTGATGATTGTGCACTGCCAGGCACTAGTGACAGTCTTGCCTTACGTGACCTGAGGAATGCTGACTCATTGCAAGTCGTGCAGGGTACCAATCAGATAACTCTTCCATCTGAGGTACAAAGTCATGGGCCTGGTAGTTATGCTAATGGTTTATGGAAAGCTGATTTTGTTTCTAATCCAGTAGATGTGATGCATGGTGCACAAGCTCTAATGGCTGGTCAGGAAAACAATCCTCTTCTTCTAAATCGTGAATCTGGCTCTTTTAGGAATGTTAGAGGAGCTCCAGCTCCAGAAAATGGTGGTGCTGAAACTCTTGAGTTTCAGAATCCCTATTGTACTGTTCGTGGGGAGGGAAATGGTCCGTTATATGCAGGTGATTTGTGTGCTTTGCCTGAGGTAAAACAGAGGTTATCTGATCAAGTCATTTGTGAACCATCCGTGCAGCATAAGTTTGGGAAGCTTCCTGCTGGAGGTCATAATGCCAGCACAGGGCAATCTTTATCAGAAAAATCGAAATTTACCAGTCACTTGAGTAGATTTTCCTTGGAGAATGAGAAGGTTTGTCCTCTTTTATTGTGTGCCATTATACTGACATTTTTTTCCACTTTTACTTTTATAATTTTCTTTTGTTTCTTCTGTTCCAATATTGATAAAAGAGCAATGCATTAGTTTTTTATGATTTTCCTTTTGATGGATCACTTGATGTGCACAGACATGTTCTTATCCTTATATGGGGTCTAAAGGCTTAGATGAGGTGTCTTTCAAGAGCATTCTTCAAGGTTCAGCACCTGGTATCTCTGCTTCCTTTGATGTTGCCTGTTCTGATTCCCAAGATACTGCTTTGGTGGCAAGGTAATTCACTGTAACTTATATATCTTTTTTTTATCTTATAGAACTGTCATCTATTTTGATTCTGCAACACGTTCTAGTAATGCACTTGATCTGTATGTGTGTGTGTTTATTCAAACAGCTTGTCCCATGATGTATCACATTCTAAAAGTCCCTTGTACGTGTTACTTTCTTGTATTCTCTAAATATACATGTCATATGTTTCTGGTTGCAGTCAAAATATGCTGGAACTTCTTCACAAGGTAGACCAGCAAAGGGATTATAGAAACACAGTACCAATCAAGCCATCTGGGTTCGATGATCTTTCTGAAATAGCAAATGGTAGAACTTCTGACGTGCCTATTCAACTTCAGCAAATCCAGTGTCCAAATCCTCAAGGATATGGATTGCAACTGGCCCCCCCTTCTCAGACTGGTGCCATTCTGGATCATGTATTTTCTTCTCCTAGCCCTACACAGAAAGTAAGTTCTCCTAGTCATGGTCATATGATTTCTGATGTTGGAGAGAAATATAATAGCTGGTTGCCTACCACATCCTCAGTTCGGTTTTCTTCTTCCTATGGAAAATTTCAAGAACTAAACAACCATGTAAAACATGCTTCAGGTGCACCTGAAAGCTCTTCTGCTTCTATGCCTACTGTATTTTCTCATCCAAAATTTTCAAGTCAAACGATGATCGATACCAATATAGGTTCCCAATCGACTCATATGAATTGTTCTTCTGAGAGGACTCAAACTAATCAATTGGCTTTACCATTGCCTTCTTTGCCGTGTCCTCTGGCTGCTTCATCATTGCAGGAAATTGATTCTAACAATTCATTGCCTGCCGTGGCTGCCAACAATTCTTTTCATCACTGTATATCAGATCCCCCAAGTTTTAGGGCTTCATCAGGTGCTTTATTGTCCACCATAGAAGTATATAACAATTCAGAGACACCTTGCTCCTGTTCGCCGAATGTAGAAGATCATTCCCAAACAGGAGATCTTATCTCTGATTTGGGTCAATGCTCTGTAAATTCAAAATCCTTTCTAAGCCCTATTGGTGTTCAAAAAGATGTTCAAGCTTTTCCTAGACCTGTAAGGCCGCCTAATGCCATGTGTCCAAGTTACACAGTATGTCAAATCCAAGACATGGGTAATCCAGAATATTATTTTGATAATAGGAATTCGATGAGTAACAAGGAGCCTGGTGCTTCTTTAACTAGTAAACTGGTGGTTTCACAAGAAGGGAAAGAGTTAAAAGAAAAGAATCATATAATCAGAGATGCTTCAACAAGTTCTGGTGCGAATTTGGCGAGAACAGAACATGGCAACATTGTCTATTCTGTTGGAGGGGAGCATTTGGTGCTAAATGTCCAGGGTTTTAACCAGTGTGGGGTGCCCAAAAATAGTCATATATTACGAATGCCGAGTTCAGAACAAAATCCCAGGGTAGAATTGGAGGAAATGAATGTTGATCTTGCAAGCTCTTCTGCCAGATTGCATTCTTGTGCTCCTCATCTGCAAAAAAATGAAGTTCCCGATGTATGCCATAGCCATGATGATATCTCCCAAAGTCATTCTATCCCCTCCCAAGCAAATGACAATATATCTTCTTTTTTCCATAGTTCTGATGTTGCTGATGCAAAATTGGTGGCTGAGAGGCCAAATAAGCGTAAAAATGAAACTTCTGAGTCTGTTGCAAGGCTTGAGGATATGGTGAACGCCCCACTAGTGTTTCAGAGCATCAGGTAATTGGTGCGAGTTGATTTTATCTTAGTTGTCCAATTGAAATATGCCAGGGTCTTTGTATGTATCATGTATGTCTATGTATGCATGTATCTATAACCTAAGATCAAATTATTATTATTTTATTGGTATTTTATTTGCTTTTCCTTCCCTTTCCAGTATATGAAGATTTTATTAAAAAAAAAATTTTAAGTTTTTTTTTGCTGTTCAATACTAGCAAACAAAATGAGTTGTCAAAACATTGACAATGATATTGTCTTAGGACTATATCACAATATTCATTATGTGAGTTCCTTTGTGAGTCTATCAATGTGGGATTCTCAAATTACTTTGGGAGAAATCATAAGGGATGAAATCATATCATAAGTGGTAATTCAATATGCTTCAATGTTGTTCATATGTACTTGTAAACTATAAACTATGAAATGTACAATAGTAATATTAATTATAATATGAACATGATAGTAATATATTTTGTATGATGTTATATTTTAACATAATATATATTTTTGTGCCATCATGTACCATTGTCACCTCTTGATTAAATCAATAATGTTTAAACATCCAAACTACTTCATTGAAATCAAGCATTTCAAGCTTCATAGAAAAATAAGAGATTTGTAATATTTTTAGAATGTAATGCGAATATGTTTGTTAGTTATTCAATATTCAGTGATAATTTAATCTTTCTAGATTTTCTTTAAATAAAACTGTAGTAAATTATAATTATATTTTTAATGATTTTTATTTTTATATTACTGTTGTATTTATTGATGATAGCATTCAATATGTGAGCTGATCCAATTTATTGTTCCATTATATAAAGACATTATTTGTTATTTTTTTACAGGGAGCTTTTCATAAGAGTTTTATGTTTGGCTCAGAATTATGCATGATATCAGAACTAAACCTATAGGGGAATAAACCCTAAGGCATGTAACGGTGCAACAACCTAAAAAAGTAGGGCACGTGCATTATATCAGCATAGTGAACATGGGCATTTGTGCTACAAAGAGCACCCCATATACTATCATTGCACACTCACTGTTTTTGATGGCCATTAATAATGCCCACTCCATTGATGCCATGAATAGAAGGATGCCTAGTTGTTCATAGAAGAAGGCATGGTTTTGTGTGGTAGCGGGTGTGATATTAAGCTCCTCAATTGTTTGGGTTGGCATCGTGGTTGTGTGGTTGCACATGGAAGAAAGGGTGGTTGTGTGGTTGCACATGGCCGAATGATTGGTTGTGTATGTTGTGTGTGGTAGTAAGCGTGATAGTAGGCGCCTCAATTGCTTGGTAGGCATTGTGGTTGTGTGGCAGGCATTGTGGTTGCGTGGTATTTTTTTGGCAGTAGTGTGTGCTGTTATGAGTTGTAGAAGGCATGGTAGTAGTGACCTCAACTGTGTAATTTAGACTGACATTAGGATTTTGTGGTAGGTGTGACAATAGGCACCTTGGTTTTGTGATTTGGATAGAAACTAGGATTTGGGCATAATCCTAATTTGTTATAGTTTTTTTGAAAGAGCTATTTTTTGGGCATAGATTTGTATAAATATTTTAATTTTTTTTTGTGTTGATCTCTTGGGCAATGTATCAAGTATGAATAAAGATTATTATAATAGAGATAAAAGAATCATAGTTTAGTTTATACACTTTATGAGTATGAACTACATTATAGATAGTTGATAATTATTTTCAAGGATGAGATTGACTTTGAAAATATAACAACGTATTGAGAGATATATGTTAATTATCAGAGTTATCCAAGTGTTCTTACAGAGCCTTCTCATTGCTACCTATTTTAAAGCTGAATATTCAACATTTATGTCTCATAAGGGCAGTAGTAGACCTCCCAATCTCCATCTACTATGTTTTCATCCTAAATTTTATAATTTTGGATTATTAATTTGGGAGCCAATACTCATATTATAAGTGTTTTATTTATTTTTGATTGTACTATTAATATTCTTTGAGTTAATTTTTTTGATAACTTAAATTTTGATTTTATTTTTTTATTTTGATATTTGTTTGAATGTTAGGAAGATTCTAATAAAGATTCCTTATGAGATTGAGTAAATTAAATTATATATATATTTTTTTTATGGTAGAATCTCATGATAAACTTTTAGTATATTAAATTATTTTAAGTTTATTCTCAACTTGATCATTTATCACTAGATAAGTTGAGTATTTTGTATCCTAATTTTCAGGGTATTTTTACTTTGTAAAGTGAGACATGGCAGGTAGGAAACCTACAAAAGTTTCTTATTTTGCAAATCTATCTGTTATGAGTAGAAACTCATTCAATCTAATACACGTATGTATGAGGATCTAGTAGAGGTGCAATACAAGATGACTTTAGATATTTGATTATATTTCTTGATTATTAATCATGATACACATTTTTGTGTGTGTTTAACATACATATATTCTATGATTTCATAAAATGATAAAAATATAAAAAAATAAGAATTGATATTGTATTAAAATATATGTTAGATATGTTGAATATTTATTGTATAGATTATTGGATTAATACTAGATTTACTATGTTGACGCTCACAAAATGAGGTGGGTGAAATGAAGATATACATATGAATGAGATGACTCAAATATTCTTATTTGGGAGTAGTTTTAACAGATTTTTACAAAAATATAATTTTAACTACAAAATATCTCATAAACTGAATATTTTTTATATTTTTTTGCAACGTGTGCATTTTTATATCATGTATCTTGGAGAGAGATCATTTAACATGTCTCTTAGAGTTTTTGTGAGTACTTTCTTTGTGCATTATCTCCCTCTGGGATGGGATAAGGTGGCAATTAGGGTCTTAAAGACATACCATCCTTTGATACTCTATTATGCATTTGATACATATATTTTATTCAGAGATTGATAGTTTTTTAATGAGTGTTAATATTATTTTTTTGAATAAAATATTTTAGTGACTCTCAGAAACTTAAGAGTTAATAAAATAAATATGAATTTATTATATTTCCATACTCCTCAATAGTCTTACTAGAACATTTAGTTAGGAGATAGAGTCACTGGTTTATTATATCTAAATTTAGTAATTCACATTATAATAATATTCATGTGATATTATTATATGTACCAATAAATACAGATTAAGTTAGTTATGGAGAGAGCTAGATCCCCTAATCAGAGGAAATATGCACCGAATCTAAATGATACAGTATCTCATTTGTCTTCTTTAATTCATGCTAATGATGAGTCAATGATTAAGAGGCTTGATTATTCAAGACTCAGAGTCTATATTAGGAGGATGAAATATACAAAACCTACCCAGACAAGAGGCGAGTACCACAATTTAATAACTAGTATGATCTCAAATCATGTTGGATGATATATGTCTTTCGCTTCATTGAGACTTGATAACTAGTACCATGACTTGTGGGAAGTTTTATTATTGATGGATGTCGGTGTTTATTTTAAATATATATGATTGATCATGAGGGTTAAGTTAGTTCATTTTAAGGTGAAACTTTTAACGAGAGAGTTTGCTCAGAATTTTGTGTGAACAACTATGACACTTTCATATTTTACAAGTAGTATCCCATAAATAGAGGATTATTAGCTAGGCATAGAGATTATTTTTCTTCATGATGATCATGAGGAATAAGTGTAAATGAAATAGTTGCCTAGGTTTTGAATAATATAGTTAGATATAATTTATTAATTTTAAAAGAGATTATATGGTTTAAAGTAATCATTGTGAGTTTAATTTGTAAAATTGTTATAAGGATCCATCTCATTTGATTTACATGTATGTATGATGAGGTTTTCTTTATTTTTTGGAGTCTTAATAGTAAAATAATTTTGCTTATTGTATAAATGATTGAAATTTTGGTTATATGAGATGTCGAGTTGATGATTACCTAACTCAAAGACTATATTTATTTGCAGCTTTAGATGGACTTTGAGAGATAGATAATTTTGTGCTATAGAGATGATTTATTCTAAGAGATATATTATCTATTAGTGTCAAACTGGATGGGCGGACCAAGCCTGACCCGAAGCCCGGCATGGCACATTGCTGTGCCGTGTCCAGGCCCATGCCAAGTAGATCGTCAACACGAACTGTGTCGTGCCATGACAAGGGTTTTCAGCCCACGTGCATGCCAAGCACGTGAGCATGACACGAGAACTTGCACCAAACAATGCCCGATAGGGGGAAGAATGTGGTGAAGCTCAGCCCGAAGTCCTAATTTATTTAAAGAATACCCGACACAACTTGAAATGCTCCGACCGACCCGGCCCGAACCCGGGCGGATTCTGGGCCACGGGCCGTGTCTGGCAAGCCAGCCCGATTTGGCCCAAAAAAGGGTCGGCGCTGCCCATTTGACACCTTTAATATTTTCTTATCATAGAGGAAACATGTGCTTCATACTCTAATATGTATTTGATTTTTGAGTTGTGATTTACCAAATATTCTTATTGATTCGAGTACTTATTTGATTTTTGATGTAATTATTCTTATTGATTTTACTTTTTACGGGAGATTCAAATAAATTATTAATTATCTGATTATTACTCAATCAAATATGTTATATGTAATTGTATATTTAATTGTATCTTAGATTTTTATTGATATTTCCACACATGCAACTTTTTATATATTGAGAGATGCAGATATATTTTATATATTTTAAGATCTCTTTCACTTATTATAGGCACTTGCCATTAGTTGATTATTCAAAATTTTATTGGGTATCGATTAGTGCTGAGAGATAGTCTGGTGAAATTATAAATATTTTTTGGAAATAATTTTATTTTTTGAAAAAATAAGAAATAAATGATTATTTTTAGATATAGTACATGGATATAATTCAAGGTGATTATGATTGTTTATTGTAACATATTTTGATTAAGACATATATTCGATGAGATCGAATATATTCAATATTTATTACTACTCTTTTATGTGATATGTGCAGAAATATAGTCTCAAAAATAACATTTCGTGAGTTGGTACACATAGATAGATTATTTCATTCTCATAGAGCATACAACCGTCATGTTCATAAATATCTAGATGTCTCGGCCTATCTTTATTTTCTTCAATTTTAATTTTATAAATTTGCAGGTATCAGCTTGATATAGAATGCAGTAGTTTATAATTGTATTTTTCATGTTTTTTACTTTTGTATTATGATTGTCATACATATGAAATTATTTTTTTTATTTTCTTCTCTAGAGCCTCACATGGGCTTCCAACCGAGGGAGGGATAGGGAGAGGGAGATGGAGTCATCATACGTGTCAAATATAGATTTGCTTGATTACAGAGAAAATGAGATTTTTCCAAAGAAGAAATGTCCATGGATTCTAGACACAAGACTTATAATCTATATTAGGAGTTGGGGATATATGCAACCTCTTAGAGTATATGAGAGTCTCTCTAGAAGTCAAATGATATTCTAGCTAGTTCTTTAGATTTTAATTTCTGATTGTTTTTTGAAAAAAAGAGTTGTATTGACTAATCTACTTCATGTATATTATCGTACTTATATTTTTTCTTTTATTATTTATTATTTTTTGATGAATTTAAGATATCTATGTCTCCTTATAATACTTCGAATCCAATGAGAATGAGAATTAGTATATTAAATTTTGAAAAGATCCACCTTTTATTGCATTTGTGTGTTTACTATGAATACCAGTCCAGATGAGAAAATTTATCTTGAAGTAAAATTTGTAATGGGGGGATTCACTCAAATATTTTACTTATATTATCAAGATATATTTCATTTTTAAGGTCATTATAAAAAAAAAATATTCTTCACGTTCAAATTACTGAAGGTTACTAAAGATATGATATATTTGGAGGTTGTCATAAAGAGTTTTGTTTATTAGATTTTCACAGTTAGTCATCACTTTTAGCCTACTTAATATAAGTGGGTTATAGATTTCTCTTTATTTTTCAAAGGAGTATTAATAATAGGTTGATCTTACTTATTACATATTAGATAATATTTTTATTATGTGAATCGATAAGTTGTGAATCATACAATTAAATGAGTATTTTTAGTTGTAGTTGTAAACTCAAGTCCCCTTGAGGCTTGTATACTTTACTAGGTTATAAGTGATATTCTTCAAGAGAGGGATTATGGTGTCACAAAGATGGTATGTGATTCGAATTCTTACAAAGGTTAATCTTTTGTATTGTGCTTAAATGAATATTTTGAGTCTCTAATGATGATTTCTTGTTCGATAAGATTTTTTTAGTTTGTTTTATTATTTAGATGAGAATTATATAAAATATTAACGATTTGATTATTATTAAAATTGATATAACCAATACAGTCAGCATATTTTATTACTTCTTAGATTTTTTATGACAGGTGCAACAAGATGCAACTCTTTGCATGTTGAACTATATGAAGAAATTTTATTGGTTTGTGATTTCTATTCTTGATCATAAGTATTTTTAATTAGTTGAATTTTTATATTTAAGTTGAATACTAGTTTGCTTTGAGAAGATGTATACTATATACTTTTACGTCTTTCTTAGAGATAATATTGTCTCATTATAATGTAAGTGACAAATCATTATTTTGAAATTTTCTAGTGAGTTTTATTGATTTGTGACTTACTTTTTACCCATAAATACATGTTCATATTATTATAAAATTTTTCTAAATGTTCAAAAATGAAAAGTCTAAATCCTAATTTTATTTAGTTATTAAGATGTCATTGATTTGATCATGTCCAACATAGCTTTGAGAAGATGTATACTAGGAAGTTAGAATTTATAAATTAGATAGAAATTGATAGAAAAGAATTAGAAGCTCAAGAAAAATTGGATAGAAATTATAAATAAGTATTTAAAAATTAAAAGGTTATATAATTTTTAAAAGAGTTGATTGAAAAAAAATTATACAACCAACTCAATTTATTGATGTAAGGACTTGGTTGTTGTTGATAATGATCAATTAGGCTCATTTAGTTAAACTATGAAATTTTGAGAAAATATTTTTGAAAACAAGCTAAAAAAGAAAATAAGGATTTTAAAGAATTTATTTAAATTTATATCATGTACCTCTATTATGAATGATATCTATTTGGTAAATCAATTAATTGAGAAATATATAAAAAATAAGAATGATTAATGTAATATATTTATTGATTTAGAGAAAACTTATAATATAATTTAAGAGATATATTTGATGACTATTATGTAAGAAAGAGAAACCCTATGTGGTTGTGACTCCTGATATTGTTTTATGGGTCATGAGACATGACAATTTTAATGTCATGTCTATTATTTTGATTTGAGTTCTCATTGGATATGAGTTTTGTCATAATTTATTTTTAATAACAGATATATATGTAATAAAAAATAAAACATAAATGCTGCTACAAAAATAAAGCTTAGGCTTGAAGAAAAAAAAAAGGTAAAAATACTCACAAAATACTAAATATTCAAAATCTATTGGGGGCAGTTCATATGTTGCATCTTCTTATCTAAAAAATAAAAATAATAAATAATTTTGAAGAAAAATTATAACATCCTCATATAAACTGATAAGTAAATATTTAAAACATAAAGTTTTGAAAAAAAAAATTAAATTAAAAATTTTCCAAGATTTTCATAAATATGTTGACAAATTGACTTATTATTATTTATTATACTATTAAGTGGTGTCTATGGTTCATCCTGAATTTTTTTTAAGATAAAAAAATAATTTACTTTTATTTGCTTAATCTACTAGAACATTAAATTTTAGGCAAAATATCTAGTTGTTTCACTATCATAGTAGATTAGTGAAAAAATTGTCTGGATACATAATCTTGTAAAATAGATGTTTGATCTAAAGAATCTCTTGTTAGTAGTTATCATTATACTAGAGCAAGATTTGTTATATATATTTTAATTTTGTCAAAAAATATGATTATTTTCAAGAAAAATATAGTAACATATAATTGTATTTTTTTTCTCTATAAGTTGTTGTCTAACTTAAATCAGAATATTCATATATTTGAGAAGTTTCATGATCTCTGAATGAAATGTTGAAGCCCTAAAATTTCTAAGCAAATCCTCATTTACATATCTAAGTATGTAAATGACTGCTTCAGAGTGATCATATTATGGAGAATGTTGGAAATGATTAAATTTATTAGTTATATAAGATTTATCTAGTTTTATAATAGTAAGATAGTTAATTTTTTAACTATTTTACCTATAAAAATGATCGATCTTATTATCATGACTAATATTCACAATGAATTTTTACATGTAATCAATAATAGACTAATATTATTGATAATAATATTTATTTCTTTCACTTTGATTTGATATCATCCTTGACATTCTAACCATAAGGTAGGTACTCTCATTGATAATGTAATAATAATAAAATAAACAAAAATCAAAAAATAAAAGAATAAAATTTGTAAACTACAACATACTATTCCTTGAGCTAGTGCTTAAATATCCAAAATATCAAACTTAAAAAAATGTCACTTTAATGTATTTGTAAAATTAGTAATTGACTACTCTGTTATTTGAGTATAAGTTATAGCAATGCTCATATCTTGAATATTCTCTATAAGAAAGAATCAATTTATTTTTATTTGTTTCATCTACTCATAAAATACTAGATTAGAACTTAAAGTTCTCATTGCCTTATTGTCATATAAAATAATATTATGAGCGGAAAGTTCTTTGATTTTTTTGAGTAGAATTTATATCCAAAATATCTTGCAATTCATCATCTTGGATTTTGTCTATGTGTTAGATCTTAAAATAATTATTTTTACTTACTTTTTTTACAAAATTTTTTTCCAAAGAAATTATTAAAATATGTATAGCTTTTATTTTGGTGTAAGTAAGTTCGATGTTTACTAAAAGAGATCTTGAGTCTTAGAAACTTTTTTATACATCTCAATATACGAAGTGTTTTTAATTAAACTATAAGACAATTTAGGAAATTATTCTTGGTATTGATTATATGAGCTATATTTTATTTAAAAATAATTAAATAATAAATCTTTTTTATGATTCTCATATAAGTAATATAGTTAGTTAGAGGAGTTGTATCGAATGAAAAATTAATATTTTGATCAATATAAGTAGTGCTGGATCACAACCTAAACGTTCAACCTTCTTAAAAATATAAATCATGTACCTCATCTAAGACAGAACAATGTATTTCCTATAGTAGGTTATGTTGTTTATATCCTATGAAAATATTTGAACTTATAAAAGTATTTATTGATTTGAGTGATTTTTAGTTTTTCATCTTTTATATTTAGAATATCATTTATATACATATTAAACAAGATCATCTTACAATAAATCTCTTTCGGAAAAATATAAAAAAAAATTATAAGTAAATGAAATGAGGTGAGTACCTGTGAAAATATTTCAAATTTTGGTTTTAATAGTTGTTTCATGTCATTTAATATCTTCAATAACTTATTGTTTATGTTTGATTGTGATATTTGAAACTCATGTGACTTAATCATATTCACTTTTTTATTAAAGTTTTTATAAAGAAATATATTTTTTATGCATCATTGGTGTATCCTTTATCTTTGAGAAATTTTTAGTAGAATAATATTTTGTGAGGATATCATCATGGCTATTAGAGAGTATTTTGGTAATTCATATTAAATGTCAAAGTTAATCCCGTCCTTACAAGAGTCTCCTTCAGACTATCTATATTTTTGTTTGGATTTATCTTCATGATGAACACTTACCTACAACAAATAATATATTTTCTTGAAAGTCGTGATATTCGTTCTCAAGTTACATTAGAGTTGAAAGCATAATTTTCATTTAATATGATTTGATACTATTATGAATGAGATAATTTCTATGAATGAAACTTGAGTAACCTAATACCCAACAAACATAAGAAATGATTTAAACTAATGAGAAAGATATGAGTACTATAAAACTCGTTAAATTGAGTGTTTGGTATAATTCATATGTTCCTTTCAAATAGCAATTAGAAGATTAAGATCACAGAGGTCAGCTGCTTGATCATTTGGTTCCTTAGTTGACTCACCTTTATTTTAGCAGGTTGTGTATATTTTTTCTTAGTATTGAGGTTGTGTAAGTTCTGAGTGGCTATATCTCCTTGTTTTTGGCTCTTCATGAACCTGAGATGGAATAGTCTTGTGGATTATTATTTCATTTGGATTTGAGAGTTTTTCTCTCATAAGAAACTTATGCTCTATTCAACATTCACATCATTTGTAATTGTTGGTACATATGCTGATTATAATATTATCATATTGTGGTTAAAGATCAACCAATTAAGATATAGTTGATGAGTGATTTTTTCTTATAAATAGAGGTTCAAGTAGAACAACATATATTTAAGAATAATTAATGTGTTCAAATATATCTTTTAGACTCATTATTTTAGATTCATTAAAAAATGAATCTTGATCAAAAAAGTTAAGGTATTAAATTAATTCATCTTAGGAAGAGATTATGACCAAAACAAGTATTCCAATGGACTCTTTGAGGCTAGGGGTGTTTACCCTACCCAACGAGTAGGGGGTGTGGTCTTTTGCTTTCTTACCCAAAATTTTATGGAAGAAATTTTTTTATCCTACCCTACCAGATAAGAATTAGCATTCCTACTTGAATTCCTACCCGATTAAATGGGTAGGAAGTCGGGTAGGAAGTTGAGTAAATATTTATGTAGTTGTTGCTTTAAATTTTTTAAATATTTTAATAATTTAATTAAAAAACATGCACTAGTGCTGTCATGCTGAGCAGAATCACTTCGCAGTGCAGTCGGCAGTCGGTAGTTCACACTTCACAGTGCAGTCGACAATTGACAGTCGAGTTGGCAGTTCGCACTTTGCAGTATAGTCAGCAGTCGGCAGTCTGAGTCTGTAGTTCACATTTTGCAACGCATTCAGCAGTTTGCTCAGTAGTTCGCACTTCGTAGGCTTCAGCATTCAGTCATTCTAAGTCATATTAGGGTTTGGATTTTTTAGTGTTTAAAATTATTATATATATATATATATATATATATATATATATATATATATATATATATATATATATATATTATTTTAATGTGGGTAGGGTAGGAATATTGAAATGGATTCTTCTTCCGCATTCCTACCCGATTTTTGTGGTTAACCACTTTGTAGGGTAGGATGGGGTAGGGTAGGAACTTACGGCCAGTTAAAAATTTGAAAACCCCTATTTGAGGCAACTAAATAATTAATTATCATAATACATAATTTGAAAGGTATATGTTGAGAATTGAGAAATGATAAAAATATATATTCTTTAATAAGGTAATTTATTGTTAACATCATATATTTTCACAAATACTTTGGAATACTTCTATCAAATATAAGTATATGAATTATTATCATAATTTTTTTAAGCAATCTTGTCTAGTGAGAGCATACTGACACAATAAGTCTAATATATGATTTTGTAATCTTGTAGAAAGTGTTGAACCTATCTAATATAAACTTTAATTTATTAGTATTTTTTATATTTTATATTTTTATTAAATTTATTTTTATTATTTTATAAAATTATTGAAAATTAAAAAATTCTGACATATATAAAAAAAAATCAACTATTTTAATCATGAATAATAATTTAATCATGAATAATAAAATACTTAAAAAATTAATTTCATGTTTCATCATTACTCTTCTAGGTCACTATATATTTATGTGTATCAGATTAAATGAGTCATTATCATTATGTAAATTAAATTAATATTCATGATAAAAAAATTATATGTTTTGTTAGTTGGTATATCACACACTCCAAGTTATAAATATTCTTAATAATTGAGCAGAATATTTTAAATTTGGTCAATCATAAGTGACCAAGTTGATAATACACAAACAAATATGCTAATATACTCAAACTTCTAATAGAATTTTGTATCATAAAAAATAACACATAATTCAACATGCTCAAACTCAAATAAAGTCTTATATAATTTTTTGATCTTGCAAATTAAAATTAATAAACAAGTAATAATGTCTTATTTGGGTTACTAGGAGAGGCAACTTAGAAATATGACTAATAGGATAATCTATAATAAGTAAATTATGTAAAAATATAAATAATCAAAGTGATATCTCTTACTAGTAATGAGAATATTATATCATGTATCGATAATATAGGAGGTTGAAGTAGAATGAGTAACTAATTTCTAGTCCCTACAAAATAAGAAATATCCATTGTTTATCACTAAGAAAATTTTTATACTCATTTCTAGTAAGAATTATTTTGAATGGATTCTATAAGAATTCCTGGATAACTTTGATAATCATTTTATTTTTCTTAATATTCAATAATATTTTTGATCAATTTTCTGGAAATAATTATTAAAACTTTTTTATCGTATTTTTAATTTTCTTACAATATTTGAATTGAATGAAGAATCTCGTGCCTATGCATAAGCATATTGATGCCATATCACAACTCTGAAATTGACAACAATAAGTAGAGTATCATCACATTGATAATTATCAAAACTATCATGCAATCAGGACTCTTATTAAAAAAATAAAAAAAAAATTAGTAACATACATTTGTAATATATATGAGGTGATAATCTGTGAAAATCTTATAAATCAAACTTTCAGTGATTATTTTAAATTATATAATTTTCTTTATAATTTATAAATTGCATAAGATAATATTGCTCAAAATTCAGGTAGTTATTTTAAATATATCTCATTTTCAAGGTTATTATGATGAAATATATTTTTCATCTCTGGTTGTATTTTTTATCTTTGAGATATTACAAGAAAAATAAGATTTCATACAAATATTATTTTAGTCATTGAAAAGTATGTATTTTGATAGTTCATAACAAATGCTTATGTAAATTTTTTTATAAGTCTCATTTTAAGGTGCCTTATTTTTCTATTTGAACTTGTCTTCATAGTGAATATTTGTCTACAACTAAAAATATACTTTTTTGAAGGTAATGATACTAGTTTCCAATAGAGGTGTCAAATTGGTTGGGCGGCCTGGGCCTGGCACTGTTCAATCTTGGTTGGCACGACGCAGCATACCATCAGCATAATTTGTGCCATGTCATGTTGAGGGTCTTCGGTCCATGTGTCATGCTAGGCACGACATGGGCTCATGGCACATGAGCATGGCACGGGCGACGACGTGATGAGCGACGCACGACAGTCAACGCAGTGATGCTCGATGGGCAATTGTAGCATGGCCGCGTCATCCCTAATCTATGTTCTAGGTTAAGAATTATCTTAGCCTAGAATATCCCCGAACCTAGGCTGATTTTAGGCTGCGGGTCATGTTGGGTATGCCCTCTAGTGAACTATGCTATGTCAGGCACGACATTGTACTGTTTGGATTAAAATATCAGTTTCTACGGATATATCGGTACTTGAATTTTATAAATATATCGGTGTATATTTGTATATGAGCATCAATCAAAGATAAATATATCGGTCTTGATGGATATATTGATAATTAAAATTTAAGGATATTTTGGAGATATATTGGTGGATATATTAGACATTTTTATTATTGGGTATTGTAGTGTGCCAGGCCGGGCTGGCATGACCTGTTTGACACTTATAATTGCCAAGTTGTATTATAGTGGAAGATATTTTTTTCATCATGATATGACATTATCATAGATGATATAATATTTGAAAAAGAGACTTGAGTATTTTAATATTGTCAAGAGAATTAATAAAAAAATAAAAAGAAAATAATAAGGTGAGTATGATAAAACTTGAAAAATAAGGCGTTGAGTACAGTCGATATGCCCCTTGGGGTGCTATATGAAGGTCAAAAATAGAGGGATTAACAACAAAATCATCTGATTACTTGGTATGCTCGATTTTTGTTTGAAAAAATATGTGTTTATCTTTTTCTTTTGATATAAATTCTAAGTTATGAGTTTCTATGGACTATGTTTACTAATTGTTGACTCAATATGTATTTGTGCTATTGAAGACTTGTGGACCACTCTGTTAGTAGATATCATGATTATGTGCCAACATGGTTACATGTTACTGACAAGAGATTCTCTTTGCTAACTTGTAGTTTAGATAGGGCTATAGGTATGGGAGGAAGAGTAATTGATCAAGGTACTATATTTGGATTTATACTGTGCTTATGTTCATTAAAAATGAGTTTTCGTCAAAATGATAACTATCACACTTATTAAATCTCTATCAATCTATTGTAAAAAAAAATGCTTGTACACTTTGGTATCTAAGGACAAAATAAATTTACCTTTTAAGATTGACCGAGAAATATTCACCTTTTAAGATATAGAATTTGAATTTTTAGTATCTAAAATTTTAAATAAATTAATTTTAAATTTTAAATTAAATTTAGTATCTAAGGAAATATTTTAAGATTTTAAATATTTTAAAATTTTATTTTAAAATTTTAGTATTTAAGGAAGACATATTTTAAAATTTTAAATGCTACCTTATACGATCTTCAAGATTGATCGAGGACAAAATAAATTAATTTAAAATTTTTGGAAAACAAACTAAATAGTCACCTTTTAAGATATAGAATTTGAAAGGATATATACTGAGAAATGATAAAAGAGGACATCCGATTGATGAAGTGGATTGTGTTAAAAATTACATCTTCTCAAAATCATTTTGAAATATTCTTTTTTAGGAGTGTTTGAGTTGTATCTATTAAAAATTTATTTTTCTTTTCAATAATTCTATTTTATTTAGATGTATTATTTAGAAAATTTAGTGTATAATTTTATGATTAATATAGTAAATACTAAATCAGTTAGACATATATTCTTATCTATTATTATTATTATTTTTTTAATATTTTATTATATTATTTTTTTATTTTTTTTATGAAAATTTGAAAATAAAAAAATATATGATTTATTGTGAAAGATTTTTTATATATATTTTAAGTAGTTATCAGTAAGTATGATCAAGTACTAAAGTTTCTCACTTATTGTTTCTTTGATAGGTATTATATGCCTAAGTATATCAGATTGAATGAGTTAATTTTTAATCTAGACTAGCATGTATGATTGCGAAATTCTGGTAAATCTTTTTAACTAACATGACTCGTATTTTATGATTAAATATCAATAAACTTAGGATAAAGTATTTTCAACTTAACCAATAATACATATTTGAGTTGAGAATGCATAAATAAAATGTTAAAAAGCTTAAATATTCAAGACATCTTATTTTCAATGAGATAACATATAATAATATTTCTAGAACAAAAAAAAAATTTAGTAAATATGGTATAATTACTTATAATATGACTGTTTGCTCATGTATCGATAATCTAGGGGTTTTTGTGAGTGTATATGTGAAATAACTAATAATATTTGAAAGAAAAGAATGATCTATAGCTGCTTTAAAGAGAAGTTATATATTTTCTTTTTTAGTAAGTGTAAGTGTCATAGTGGCTTAACTCGTGATTGATGATCGAGCTAAGAATAAATAAGTAAATAATCAACATACTCAAACATGTAGAATAAAATTTTATCTTAGAAGAGTGGATTGTACAACGTATTCTGCTCAATATCAAATAAAGGTTTTTTAATATTTTCTTGATCATATAAATAAATATCAATATAAATAAAACAATGTCAAATTTTGAGTTGTTTAAAAACACAATTCATATAGAATAAATTAACAGGATAATAGAGAATAAGTAAGATATTTAAAAGTTATAAAGATTAAAATTAAATACTATCATATCAATGATATTTGTATTTTATTTTTAATCATCATAATATTTTTAGAACAATAAAAGTATATAGTGGATATGATATGATAATTTGTAATATGATTGTTAGCTCATGTGCGTAATTATATAATTACTAATATATTGGATCTCATAAGATTTTCAAAATTTAAAATGTTTGTGCAAGAATAGTATTGAAATTATTGATTAGCTGGCAAATTCTTGTGTTTCATACATCTGCTAGAAGTTATGCTTTAATATGATGATAAGTATGTTCGTCCAAAGGTAGTAGGTCTTGTGTTCGAGACTCATCAAATGTAGTTTTTTTTATGAATTTTGAGGGTAAGACTTTCAAAATATATTAACCTCTCCTAGATCTTGTGTTATGTGAGAACTTGAATTGAGTATGTTTTTCACGAGTATTAGCTCATGTGTTGATAATTTTTATGATTACTGTGAAAGTATGAGTGAAATAACTAATAATACATGAAAAAATAGAAAGATTTGTTGTTATTTTAGAAATGAGTTATTATTTTCTCTAGTAAGTTAAAGTATCATGATGAATGACTCTGTTAGTCAGCATGTCTTTCTCAATACTATGTTAAACTCTCATTTTTTTTTGGATATAATATCCAATAAATATCTCTAGACTTTAGTATGATTCATCCTCTTGTAATGGGTATATTGAATTATGATTTTCTTTCATTTAATGCTTTTGTGATAATCTTTTTTTATACTTTCATATAATTATAGTTCCTCCAAATAAAAAAAATTATACCCAATTAAGATTTTTTGCAAAACCTAATTCTTTTTTTTTTTACATATTTGTCAAAGTCCAAGTTAGGGTTTCTGTACAAAAATATCATTATGTGCCACCGTGCACCACCTAGGGTTGCTGCTCAAAAACATTGTCACGCCCCATCATCACTTACCTACTCTCACCTGCACTTGACGACTGACGTCGCCAAATGTGCATGCTTCTATTTCCACAATCACACACAAATCCTATCACCACCTCATGCTTCTCTGCCACCACCACTACATACTCTGGCTTCCACCTCAGTATGTGCCAGCTGCCACCACTATGTGTAATATTATGTTACCACTGCCACTTGCCCCTGTTGTTAAAAAAATTCTGTTTTTTTTTGTTCTAACTTAACTCTAATATCATGCTATAACAAGATAATTCTAAAAATATAAATGTAATAATACTCTGAGAAATTATAATGTTTATATTCTTATATGATATTCAAAATTAATTTTGTCAACCTACATGTTAGGTGCTCCCCAAAATTAAAATATTAAAAAAAATGCAACAAAAATTTTAATATCAATCGCAATATATAAGAATTTATTTTAATCTTATTTCTTTTTGCTTTGATTTTACATAAGTTAATAAAATATATTCAGAAAGATGTATCTTGTAATATATTATTTGTAGATGATATTATCCTAACTAGAGAAATTGTTGAATAGTTAGATAAATAATTAAATGTGTGGCATGATATATTAAATAATATATATTTTATAATTAGTTATTTTATAATAAAATATTTAGTTTATGATTTTTTTAAATAATTAGGATCTATAATTAAAAAAATTGATCAAACTAAAAAATGTTGTAGGTCATAGAATTAAAATCAATTAGGTAAGTATAAAATAATGTTAGAAGTTTTATGTGATAGAAAAATATACACTATGCTAAAAGAAAAATTTATTAAGACAATTATTAAACTATTCATATTATATTGTTTAGAATGTTAAGATGTTCCAAGATATGATATTAACAAGATAATCATAGTTTGTATGTGTGTTTGTGTGTATGTGAAGTTGAATATGTAATAAAATTCATTAGCATGAAATTAGTAGTTTTAGAATTAAGAAATATCTAATTATTATTTTTGTAGAAGGAAAAATTAAAGAAAACATCTTTTGTGAATTGGATTTGATATCTTTCTTTTTTTATTTTTATTTTTTATTGCATTATATATGGTAACACCTAACATACAGGTTGCCTAATCTTTCTAGCTCATTGTATAAAGGTTGCCTTTGTATATCATATTTTTATGAGTTTTTATTGCTTGAGTTTGTTTATAATTTTAGAGTCAAATCATATTAGAGAGGGGAAAGAAATTAGGTTGCTAGAGGAGGCATACACTATAACAATACAATGCAAGCATACACACGTGTAACAATATGCATGTGAATTGGTTACACACAATAGGCATGGTGGATGCGTGATACAGCATGATGCAAATGCATGTTAGTGTGTTATTGTGCATCATTTATGTTGATGACCAATATGTTTACATCTATGATGAGTCCTTATTTGTTGCACCAATGTGTGTGTTCGTGTGACGGAAGGTGCACAATGGGTGATCATGGTGTGATGTTGTGCAACATAAGTACAATGTGGTGCATAGTTGGTATAATGTGGCTCATAGTAATGTAGCATGGTGCAATGGGGTGACTTGGAAACATGAATTACTCATTGTGAATTATAAAAATTTGTACATGGTTCTTAGTTCGGGAATAATGAACCACCTGACAAATAGTTCATTCAACATTAATACAAAAACATCACTAAAGGCTAGTTCTCGC
The DNA here is from genome assembly GCA_029783825.1 of Sapria himalayana. Taxonomy (NCBI): domain Eukaryota; kingdom Viridiplantae; phylum Streptophyta; class Magnoliopsida; order Malpighiales; family Rafflesiaceae; genus Sapria; species Sapria himalayana. The sequence continues at coordinate 1,982,980 of JAREIK010000403.1, read as the reverse complement.
CCATTGATTTTCATATGATAATCTATTGATTTAGAGTTGCCTTTTGTTTTTTCATCTTTGATGATATGTAACATCTTATGTAAGTTAGCAATAATACTTTCCTTATCCCAGATGACCTAATGTATGACTTAGTTTATAGCTTATTGGATTGTGACTAGAGAAGATTAGATAACTTGAGTAGGTCATTACTCATTTTATCAATTTCACTCAACTAGCTTAGTAACTATTAGGTTTAGAGGGTTTTTTAGTAGAGATTGATGTATTACGAATAATGAGATAGTTTAAATGGTTTCTTGGTATGATGTTCATATAATCATGGTTGGATATTTTTTAGTATTTCACTGCTAGATTTTGAGTAATAGTAAGTTTCTCACTAGTTAAAAGTTATATTATTGAGCAGTTCAATTTATACGAGATAAATTGAGAGCTACTAGAAAGGCCTAATTATGCATATACTGCCAGTTGAGAAAGTACTAGTTTGGGTTGAGGTAAAGGAAAGAGAGCCACACCAAATATAATTGTTAGGAGTCATTTTAAAAGAGGAGACCAAGAGCATTACCACTTATTGAGGGAGACATACTAATTAATAATAAAATTGTGAATATTTTTATTTTAGTTTTAAAATTATTTTTATCTTGAATTATAAAATATATTAATTAGGAAAATATATAAGTATTTCCTATCTTACTTATTGTATATTTGTAAGTAAGAATTCAATTGATTTATATACTCGAAATATGAGGACATAATAGAGATGAGACACGAGAATGATTCAAATATTTTATTGTTTTTAATGATAATTATTTGCAATTTACTTGAGTATTTTTTTTTTAGGTCCATTATTTTATTCTAATTTTTAGTTATTATATAAAATAATAAAAAATTAATTTTATAAAAATAATAAATAAATTAGAAATGATAATATATTAAAATATATATCAAAAAATATATGCACTTCTATTTGAAAAACAAAATTATATATATGACTTCACTTGTCGGCACATTCTCACAAAGTGACATCAAAATAATGAGTAGACATGTAGTTGAAATAACTTGGATATTCTTGTTTAGTAGGATTATTTTGAAGAATTTTTAGGAAAATCAAATATTGGCTGTTGATTAAATCATTAATCATATATTTTTTTATTTTCTTTTTTTGTTGTGTTTTTTTAGATCTTATATTATGAAAAAAGGTGTTGAGCTTGTCTTTCAAAATTTTTAATAGTATTTGTTATCTATGATTTTTCTATAGAACTCCAGAAAATGATACCTAAGATCTTGAGATATATCTTTATTGGATATAAATATTTAATATCAAAGTTCGATATGATTAATAAATATTAATATTATTTTTTTGAGCATTACTTATTATTTAGTGATCTTAGGAAGAATAATAGTCTAAAAAATATATTTAGACTCATTTTTTTCGTACTTTTTTTGTAGTTTTGCTTGGATCATTAGTTACATTTGAACCTATTGACCCGCATCACGTTACACTCATATAGAATAATTTTATGTACTAACAAGTATCGATCAAGTAAATTCTAAAGAAAATGAGACTTCCTAGGAGGTGAATCTCTATTAGGTTCAGGTGATACAATAGTCCATAAGGCTTTTCTAGTTTAGGTACATGATGATCTAAAAATTGAGAAACTTGATCGTGCATCACTTATAATCTATACTAAAAAATGAGACATATACAACAAGCTCAGATTAGAGATGAATTTACCAAAAAGATAAATGATCTTGTAGTCATCTCATTTGATCTCGACATTAATATCACTATCTGAAAAGAACATATGAGTTGCACTCAATACTCAATGTCATAGATTTTATTTAGGCATGGCAACGGGGTGAGGCAGAGTCTGGGTGATCCATCATGGAATTTGATATCACCTCCACAATTAGCACAGGGTGAGACATGGAAAATGGTAAATGGGGTGAGGTAGGGAAAATTGCAAATGGAGCGGGGTGGTGCAATCCCCACCTCATTTCCTTGTTTAGTGAAGTGCATATGTATCTCTGCATGAGCCGCGAATGAGACTCGAGATCGAGATTTGAGTCACTCGACACTAGAGAGGGGCAAGAGCTCAAGGGCTGAGAGGCGATGTGAGTGCGAATCACAAAATTATTTTGTGCCATGCTCATTATATTGGGTCACTATTGATTGCTGGAAGCCTAAAACATTAAATTTATATTTATCATTTATGAGGTGGGTCAAGGAGGGGATTGGGTTGAGGGGATTGGGGCAAGGGGTTTTTCTTTCTTTACCCACCCCAACCCCAAGATAGATTAAATTATTTTGTTCCATCCCCACCCGTCCAACCTGTCGGGGCCAGGAATCCCCACCCCTTTTGGGTCGGGTACAATCGGGACGAGTCAGGGTCGGGACAAATTATCATCCTTAATTTTGATGTACTTGTTTTTTTATTTATTTATTTTATTTCTTCTCTTGATAATACTAAAATACTTAGATTTTATTTTGAGATATTATCTTACCCATGATGATGTTAAGCAATATTAGAAGAAATAAATATCATTCAACTCTAATAATAGTTGTGAACCATGATTTTTAGAATAGTATATTATTGCTAGTAGATTAGTGTTCACTATGAAAACATGTTCATATAAGAATGTGGATTGTTTTAAAACTGGATTTTTAGCTAACGAGTTCACTCTGACATTTAATGTAAATTATCAGAATATTTTTTGTTTAATAGTCCGGATGATTTATGTACATAATTTTATTTCAAAGGCTCATAGATTAAGGATGTAACATTTAAACATGAATAATTTATTTTTTCATGGTAATCTAAAAGAAGAGGAATCTAATTTTATATATATATATATGTGTGTGTGTGTGTGTGTGTGTCATTCACCCAGGTTTCAAGCAATACAATCAAATGTAGTATGTAAAATGTAAAAAATATTCAAACTTAAAATAATTATCGAAAAATTAGTTTGCAAGTTTTTCATATCTAGTGAAATTATGAGTTATATAAGTGTTATGTTTTTTTCTTAATTTTTTTAGATGAGTTTTGAATTATATTTATTGAGTATATGAATACTGTTTTGATTATGAGAGATAGAGAATTATGAATCACTTAACTTGTATTAGGTTACGTTTTCAAATGAAAGATTTTGTGAGACCCTTTTTTTTGGAATGTAGATAAAATACTCCAGGAGAGATATCATGTTGTCACATAAGAGATATGTAATTGATACACTTATAAATTTTGATTTGTTGGGTTATATTACTCATGAATATGCTCATATTGATCAAGATACTAATATCTTATATAATGTGACTCCTTTAATTGTTTTTATTATTTTTTTTGATAATATAAAAAAATTATTTATTTGGTCATCACCAATTTAAATATTTTTTATGCAGTAAGAAGAGTTAGTAATTTGCTATATTTTATTATGCATGTTCATTTGGTAAAAACTCTTCACATGTTAAGGTATGTGAAGAAGTTTTTAAAATTTGAAATCTCTTTTAATGATTTCTGACACTTATCATTAGTAGATTATTTATATTACTCTAAGCACCAATATGAATAAAGAGGTGTTTTACTATGAATTTTTATATTTTTCATGAAGATAATCTTATCCTCTAGAAAAATAAGATACAAACTATAATTATAGGCAAGGAAGCATGGATACAACTCCCTATAGCCATGTCCACGTGTCGGACACGTGGACACGGTATGGACACGACACAGATACTTGTCTGATACGCCATGTGACATATTGGATGGATGCGTCGGATATCGTGTCCATGCTGACAATGCTGAGTTGCCGACATCCGACAATGCAAGTGGCCGACGTCGTCCACGATGCCAAATGGCTAATTCTGTGGGGCGGCAAGGGTGGGCGATATTCTGTGGGGAGGCATGGGCACAATTTTTTATTTTATAAAATAAAAAAATATATATTTTTTTATTTATAAGATAATTATAAATAGTATCTTATAAAATAAAATAAAATATTTTTATTTTATTTTATTTTATTAAATAGCTAATATTTATAAAAAAAATAATTTTTATTTTTATTTTTATTTTTTTTATCATGCTGTATCCTAGCCATATCCGTATTCTAGCGGTATTTGTATTCTCACTTTTTTAAAATTAGCCGTGTCCTTGTATCTAGAGGTGTCAAACGGGCCGGCCCAGCACGGCACGGCCCGTTTTTCACGTGCCCCGCCGTGCTACCGTGCCGTGCCGGGCACGGCATGGTTTTTTAAGGTCGGGCACGGCCCGTGGGCACGGCGAGGCCGTGCCGTGCCCGGCCCGCTCGGGCACGGTTGGCTTGGACCTGGTCTCCTGGACCGGCTCAACCGGGGTCCGGGTCCCGGGAGCCAACAGCCAAGCACGGGCACGGGCGCACGGCCCGTGCTTGGCAGTTGGCACTTGGCATTTGGCAGATTATAAAAATTTTTTTTTTTTTTTAATTTTTTTATTAAGTTTCTGTTTTTAAGTTTATGTAATAAATAAAAAATAAAATTTTTTGTAAAAAATATTACATTTAAAATTAAATGAAAGTATGAAAAAAAAATTAGAAAATTTATTTTTTTTTTCAATTAAGTTTAGCATATTTTAATATTATAATGTATTAATTAAATATTAAGATTTAAAGTTAATAAATTTTAAAATAAAATTTAAATCTTAAAATAATATATAAATACATTAAGTTAGTAAAAATTTTAATTAAAAAAAATTTAAATTACGCAAATAAAAATTACCATTCATGCTTTTGAAACCAATACTCCGAAAAAAAAAGTATAAGTTTCAACTTCAACACAACGTATAATACAAAGTACAAACAAAGCGTATAAATAAAAAAAATAAAAAAATATCGAAAAAAAAGAGCAGATGAGCATCAATCGTCAAGCGGCATATAATGAGAATCATCAGCCGCAACATCAAGATCAGTATCATATGGGTCATCATCATCGGCAATCAGCTCCTCCGCCATCGTAGTGGATGTGGATGCGACTACAGTGTCTGTCACAGTCCCAGCTTCAGCACGATCACTGATGCTAAATCTCGATTCCTCCCAATCCTTCAAACATGCCAATGCCTCAACCATATCTGGACGTAATCTCGATCTCCTATCCGAAATCACGTTCACTGCAACAGAAAAAGCAGACTCCGATGCTACGCTCGACACCGGAGGAGTCAGTAGATCCCGTGCCATCCTAGATAGCACGGGATAGGCGGACTCATATGATTTTCACCACTGTAATAAATCAAGATTCTTATTGTCAGAAGGTGATAGGATTGAGCAGTAATCGGTATCTAAGTACCGAGACAGCTCGCTCCTATGTGAAGGTCCACCCCTACGTTTCCCCCTCGCTAGGTTAATGGAATAAGCGTCTTCTCCGAACAAGGTATCAGTGTCCGTACTCACAGTCTCAACACCACCACCACCATACCTAGTATCGTAGTATGTGAACAGGTCTGTCAACTTCTCGTAAATGAACCCTTGAGGTGGCTCTTCCAGGTTCATGCACGAGGAAATGAAAGTCAGGGTGTTTTCAACCCCTTCCACCTTAGCCCTAGGGTCCATGCATGCTGCGAGGCAATAAAGAGATGGAATGGTGGACCAGTACTTCAGGTACTTGGTCTCCATCTCTGCAACCATATGGCTGAGTGTCGGGTCCGCTCGATACATCCTAAACATGCTACTAATGTTGCATATGCAACGGAGTGCGATGCAAGTGGTGGGCGTATAAACCGACGAACACATGTTCGTCGTGTCATAAAATATCTTCAGGAATTTCATAAATAAAATTCCTGAATCCCAGTCAGTGTCGTCAACAATAAATTCGCCACTCTTACTATTGACGTAGTCGGATATCACGTGTTCGTATCCAACACATGATTCCAACATCAGGTACGTGTAATTCCAACGATGTCTCACATCAGATTGGAATTTCTTCTTCTTAAGATTCGCAGACAAACAGAGATTACCAAACTCTTGTAGTCTGCGAGGAGTGCGAATATACTTGAGTGCATTGCGTATATTTTCCAACGCGGGGGAACACACCTTCATACCCGCTTGAACTATCAGGTTAATAACATGACACATGCATCTGACATGAAATATCTCTCCTAAAGGTGCGTCTCTAATATTCCTAACAAACATATTGATCGCTACTCCATTATTCGCAGCATTATCGAAAGTGACACTAAAAATTTTATTTTGAATTTTATATTCCCTAAATATTTTCATCATACACTCAAAAATGGCCGGGCCATCATGAGGATGAAGAATCTCAGTGAATCCTAATATTTTTTTATTTATTGTCCAGTTTGAATCGACATAATGACTCGTGATACATGCATAAGAAGAATCATCGTGACATGTCCATATATCGGACGTCACGGACACCACTCCACTAAATGCCAAAAATTTTTTAATTATTTTTTGTTTTTCTAACTTATATATCTTTAGTATGTCACTCCTAGATGTGGACCTAGGAATCCTACGATAGGATGGCTGAAAATAAGTCTGCATGATGCGGACAACCCTCGAATCTTCCGAAAATCTGATCGGAAGACCCATCAATGTGATGAGCCTGGCCATGCCGTCCCTACCCAACTCGCTGGAGTATACGAAGGGAGTAAACTTTGAGACTGAACTCGATCCGGTCTCAAAAAATGTAGTGCCAAGTTGGGTTTGCCTAGGATCTAACGGTCCATGTTTTTTGGAGCATATTTCAGCATGCCTCTTTAGGTGCCCAGTCCCACATGTACTCTTGCATGTTAAAAGTCGCATACAATATTTGCACTGTGCCATTTCATGTTCCTCACCCCTAACATCTAATTGTGTTATGATTTTAAAATGTGTCCAAACTACAGAAGTCCTCCTAGTTTTTTGTTTTTTAGAACTTTGGGCTGAGATGACAGGAGAAACCAAAGTTTCAGGAGCCACAGACGTTTGTGTAACACTAACATTTTCATTTTCCAAATTTAAATATGTGTTAGGTGAATTTGTCATTTTTTATTTTTCGTACTTTTTTCTAGAGAGAGAAGCTTTAGAGAGAGAAAATAAAAAAAAAGTAAATTATATTACCCGGTAAAAGCAATGAGGTTACTCACGTGCAAGATGCACTGCAGGAAGCTTTGATGTTCAAAACTCTAGTTGAGTTTCACGAAAATCCAAGCCGAAATCAAAATCACGAGGGCCGAGAGAGAGAAGCACGGTTTATGTGAGAGAGAGAAAATATTGAGAGGATTTATGTTTTTGAAAAACATAAATTGTATAGGGAGGGGGGTAGATTTTATAGGCTAAATAAAGTTTTTTTTTTAAAAAAAAATTATTTTTTTATTATTTTTTTGAATTTTTTTATTATATTTAAGGGGCAGAATCACGAGGACCGTCGGATTCTGCCCCTTAGCCGTTGGAGTCGAATCCAAAGGCTGAAAATCGCTCAAAGTTTGAAAATTTTTTTTTTTTCCGTTAGAAATTTCGAATTTCTCGTTTTTCGGCAGAAAAGACCGCGGGTCAGGTCGGTTTGGACCCGACCCGCGGTCTTTTTACCGGGGGGGCCCGGGGCCCGGATGGGTCGAGTGACCGAGTCACGACTCAGTGAGTCGTGACTCGTGACTGTGAGTCGCAACTCGCGAGTCGCGACTCACGCCACGGCACGCGTGGCACGCCGCCAGTGCCACGCGTGCCTGCGGGACCGGCACGGGATGGACCCGGGCACGGCACGGGCCCGGGCGAAGCTTTTTGAAAGTGCCGGGCCGGCCCAGGCACGGCCGAACCGGGCCGGGCCGGCCCGGCCCGTTTGACACCTCTACTTGTATCCCCATGTTTGTATACATGTCCATGTTTCTTAGATTATAAGTTGTATCTGGCACATATTCCAAAGAGATTGATAATATATTTTATTTTTTTATTATTTTTGATTGACAGTCAAACAATAATACATGTAATCTCAAACTAATGTCTCTCATTGAAAGGATTTATGATTAAACATTGTTATAGCTTATTTTTAGATAGTAGAATAAATAATTAATATTTTTATAAGTGTCTTAAAGAGATCTCAACTTATCTTTCGTATCTCAAAGTTTAATGTTACAATTCTTTATAAACTAGCTTGACGAGGGGTGTTGTAATATATTTGTGTTTGTTATGTTTTTTCTTTTTTAATTTATTATTAATAGGAGCACACTATGTGAGTTACAATATATATGGGCACTACATGTATGTTTGAATTGATTGAATTGATTTTTTTTTCTTTTTTGGATTAGTGTTTTGCATTTCCATTAATGACTAGATTTATCTTTTTTTTTTTTTTTTACGTATGATAATATCAATAAAAAAAAGGCTAAATTATGCTTTATCATATGATATTGATTATTTGTTTATTATTGACTAAATAAACACCAGTAGAGTCTTTTACCAAGTTATTCTTTTTAATTAGGTTTTAATATTTTAATTTGTTAGTTTCTAAATCTGTTTACTGCATGCTTGTGCTCTCTTTGTTCACAGACCTGATAGTTTATGTTTTATATTTGCCTTGATTATTTTAACAAAGGTGATATCTCTTCACAGCATGGCGGAAATGAATTGGGCTGAGGCAGCAAATCGAATGGCTGAGAAGGTGCCCCCTCCCTATTTTGTTATTAGTTATTACTGTACTATTCTCCTTTAGAATCACTTGCTGTTACAGCCTTGGTTTCTGATCTGGGTCATTTTTTGATTAGTGTGATGTTGAATCTCAATCAGTAGAAGATGCAGCACCAGTCTTCAGATCGAAGAGAAGGCTTATTTTTGCAAGGCAGCTCATGCAACTGCTTTTTTGTCCTCCCCCTGCTTCTCTTCTATCTGCAGATTCGACTTCTCATTTCGAAACTGTTACATACTTCATTTCTAAATTTACATTAGGCCAAGCACTTTCTTGGGTCAGAAGTGTTACCTCTGCTGCTAGTAACACTGATACTCTGAATCTGTAAGAGTTGTTATCAGATGCTGGTTTTTTTTTTTTTTTTTTTTTTTTTGATTTAGTGGAAATAAGGGCCTAGCCAATAGGGATCAACTGTTTTTTATTTTTTGTTTTAGTTTGCCCAAGGAGGAAACATTGGGGGAAGTTGTCTGCCTGAACGCGAAGTTAGTGGAACGCTTTATTTGTAGGACAAGGGAGTTGGAAAATGAGTTGCTCAGGTGAACTATTTGTTCTTGCATTATTAACCTTGCCATATCAAATTTAGAGTGAAATTCTTTTGTCCAGTTGAGAAATGTGGCTGTTATTAGCAGTTGCTTGCCAATATTTAATATTTTGTAAAGTGATGCTATGCTGGTAATTGTCGCAGCTTGCTTCTGCCACCCATAACCTGCTTAGTTAATCGTTGGATATTATATGGCTTTGCAAGTTAGCTACATCCTTTTGTTAATCGCTATACAGTTAAGATCCATCCTTGGTGAGAATTTGTATTCGTGAGAGATTATAGTTTCACTTTGATTTTCATCAACCACAACTTTTTTCTATCTAGTCTTTTAATTATCTGTACTATTAGTATCTCAATTAAGAAATTGTAAGCTTATTTAGTTATTTGGAATAGAGTGTTAGTATTTGAAGTTTCATAATTTATAATTTTTTTATTGTCGATTAGATTAGCTAACATTAGACTTTGAGATGAATATATGAAAAAAAAAGCATAGAATCTTACAAGAAATAGAATTAATAGATAAAATTTATAATTTTTTTTTTATTTTTAGTTTTAAATTTTCATAATTTTTTGTATATTTATCTTAATATGCATATTTTTATAATTTCCATCATTAATGAATTTTGTATTATAGCAGGTTAATATTTTGATTCATAAATCATAATTGGTCGGCTAAGTTTCTTATAATATTTTTCTTTTATTATAACAAATTTATTTATATTACATATTAGCAACACAAGAACTTTCAAGATGATTATTCATCTTAAGATTATTTTTGTACAAACATATTATGCTCATATAAAATAATGTTATTATTTATTTCATTCAATTGGCTTAAGTTTTTTGAAATATAAATCTTAAATGATTATCATATAAATTTTAGTACTCAAAATGATATGATCATCAAACATATTCTCAGCGAAGTCAATACTCATACATATCTTCATTGATTGTCTTCTTTTAATTAACTATATTTCTTATTTATATTCTCAACAAACTTATCAGTTTAAATATTTTTTGACTTATGCGTGACTTTTTATTCATAATGTTCAATGATATAAGATTCTTTTTCTTTGATTTAATGTTCTATAGACTATAAAAATGATATTTAAATAATTATTAATTTGTTCGCTTCATATTTTATTTTTGTGAGATTTATTTTACTTTTATTTTCTATTGTGATTATATAAATGCCAAAATACTAAATCTCATAAAAATTTCAAAAAAGTGTTAGAGTGAAAATATTATTATAATGGTTGATCACCTGAAAAATTCTCTTATTACATACGTATTTTGAAGGTCATGCATTACTCCGATGATAAATATCTTTGTTTAGAGATGGTGAATTTTTTTTCTAGATTTATTAAATGTAGTTTATTTGATTTTAAGAGATAAAATTATCAAAATATTAATATTTCACAAATTTCATGCTAATGGAGAGCTTTGTGTATTGGGCATGATTTCTCTTCTATATTCTATTTTAACATAACATTTATATTATAGTCATCTCATGAATATCATAATTTTAAGTAGTCTAATATTATGAACTATAAAGAATTATTGGTCTGGTAGTTATTTATAATATTTAAATTTAATTGAATATGTATTCTTGTATTGCATATGTATTTTATGAATTTTTATTTTTTTTATTTAATTGATGGGAGTAGTCAATTCATGTGAGATGTATCAATCATTTTGTCTCTTATATAATATGTTTTTATTTGTAATATTTAATATTTAGGAACTATTTAATAATGTACTTAAAATCTTTAAAATATTAAAAATTAAAATTTTCAATGGCTTGAAATTTTAAATACGTTTGATAAAAAATATTGAGTTGATAATTTAAAATTTTAATTGAAAATTCATTAAAAATTTTAAGTTAGTATTAGACCTACTTATTGTTAAAGTCTGAAAATTTTCGACAAAATTTTTAAAAAAAAATTACCAATTTGTTCTTTTTTTTCATTTCTTTTTTGTTTTTCTCATTTATGTTATAGTTCAATTTGTAAATATGTCTTCTCTTTCTCTTTTCTCTCTTACCACAAACTCTGGTCCTAACATTTTATCATGATTAATTTAAGAAATAAAATAACAAATCAACTAGTTGTTCATTAATTTTTATTTTTATATTAAAAATTTTAATAATTTTAAAAAATTTAGATTGTATTAGTTATTTTTAAAATAATTTTATTTTTTTTTGGATTTATAATTTATGTATGAATATATTTTTAGGAATTTTATTTTTTTTTTAATAATTAATAATTGTAGTAAATAAAATTCATTAGATTTTTTATTTATGTTGGATAATATGTAATACAATGATAGTAAGGATAAATATGTAAAATATATCATTTTCTGTATTCAGCATTTACAGTTATCAAATAATATATTTATATTCAGTATTCAATTAACAGTAATTTATCAAACAATTTGTTAATACAAATTTAACACTTATAAAATTTAACTTTAATTTTTCAGTACTTAATTTTTTCAGTTTATCAAATGTGACTTTATGTATCAAGTTTCGAGTTAAGTTATATTATATTATTTTAAATTATTTCATTTTATTTTTTAGTTATTATTTTTTTTTGTATTTAATTTTGTTCCATGATATCAGAATCAAAACTTATTGAACATGACCTAAGGGGGAGTGTATGTAAGCTAGGGTTGTAAACCTTAGAGAGTAAATGCCGCCCTACTGTTGTACACCTCTTTGTGCATCAGAAAAATAGAAAAAAAAAAAGAAATAGAATATGTAGCAGACACTATGTGTGTGCACATAGTGTCTCTTTGTTTTTGTGCTTGGTGATCATCGTCGGAAGTCTAGTGACTATGGGGACACTAAAGAAACCACCCAATTTAGTAGGGGGTACCTTTTCCTTTTATTATTTTTTGGGCAACAATAATTCAAATTGAGCAGTAGTAAATTTGTATCCCACATACTCTAATTTGTGGTATAAAATTTAGAAACCCCAAAAGGATAGGGTTCCAAATTTATCACTAATAAATTGGCTTTATAAACCACTAATGTGGGAAAAATTAAATTCAATTATAATAACATATTCTAAAAAATCTAATCTTTGGGATTTGAATTTGGTATTCTTCTAAATTAGAATTTTTTTTTTTATTTTAGAAACCCTAATTTTTGATTTGGACATATTTTATTTTATACTATTTTTAGTTTACTTTCTCTATGATGGGAGCACACAACTCATGTGGGAATTGGGATGTCCCAATCATTTTTCTTATTATATGAGGTTTTTGTCTTTTATGTAATATCGAGTTGTGTATTAAGCAAGGAAGTACGGATACGGCTCCCTATAGCTGTATCTACGTGTCGAACACGTGGACATGGTAATGACACGGCACGGATATGTGTCTGATACGCTACATGGCGTATCATTGACCAATCCATATCTGATACACCACGTGTCGTATCGGACGGATGCGTCAGATGTTATATCCATGCCAACAACGCCAAGTGGCCGATGTCGCCCACGATGCCGAATGGCCAATTCTGTGGGGCGGTGGGGGTGAACGCGATTCTGTGGGGCGGCATGATTATGTGGGGTGGCGGGGGCACAATTCTGTAGGTTGAGGGTGTGATTTTGATAAAATAAAATAAAATATTTTTATTTTATAAAATAAAAACATATATTTTTTATAATATAAGATAATTATAAAATATTATTTTATAAAATTAAATAATTATAAATATTATCTTATAAAATAAAATATTTTATTTTATTTTATTTTATAAAATACCTAATATTTATAAAGAAAATAATTTTTATTTTTATTTTTTTATCATGTCGTATCTTAGTCATATTTATATCCTAGTTTTTTAAAATTTGTCGTGCCCTTGTATCCTGCCTTATCGTATCCCCGTGTCCTACATTCTTAGTTATTAATTTATAAGCTAAACTAAGTTGTTATTCAAATTATTCCATGTTATTTTTTAGTTATTATTTTATTTTTCGCATTCAATTTTGTAATAATATAAAATTTTTAATATCATTTGTTATTTCTTCTGGTCAATATCAATCATATAGTTTATATTTTTTTTAAATTTTGTTGATTTATTGAATTATAGATATTAAATATCAAAAAGAATTATATTATAATATTTTAGCACCATCAACCTAAATTGGAATATATTTTTCTCTTACTTAAATGTCGAAGTCATAAATTAAATATTATCTTTAATTAATTGGTTTTAGCACTATTGCTCTTCAAAGTTGTATCTCATAATTTTTTTGACTTAAATTTTTATTAATTTTATTGATTAAGACAATATAAGTTGTTAATAACATATACTACGATATATTTTCTTAAAAATATTCTATAAAATCATTTAAAATTAAAGTAGATGGATATATGATTAATATAGTTGTTTTGTATAATAATTTTAAAATTGAAAATTATTTTGATATTCTTCCTATAAAGTGAATATCTATTCCAATATTATCATACATATTATTAATGATATTATTATATCAAAAAAATAATTTTTCCTTCAAGCATTCATTAGATTAACTCGTGAGCACACTCAACTTTTTTTGACACGTAACTTTTGAGGATGTTAGTTGATTCAAGACCAATCAAAACTTAAAGGAAAAAGTGCTTAGCAAGCACATTTTCATGTGAAATTGGTCAAAGAATTACATACATAACATAAAAAAAAAATTTGCTAGAACAACATCGTGATTCTCTTGTTAAAGGGAACATTGATATTTTGTTTAAAGCGAGTATGACATCATGCATCTATGTCTGCAATTATCTCCATCATACAAAAAGAATTAGTAAGAAATAAAGAACGTTGTGATTGTAGATATCTAAACAGTAAAAATACATACCTAGAAGTTGATCGATCACAAAACATTCTTGTGATTTTATTCCTAAGATTGATTGCTAGCATAATCCCTTGACACTATATTTGGAGAATCATGAAGATCAATCACAACCAATAAATTTTGGCTTTTAGCTGATATCGAGTCTCCAACCCTAATCTTGATAGTATAAATAAAAAGTAATCATCACCATAAATATGAATGAAGGTCATGTTGAAGTTAAAAATATTTGAGTGAAAATAATAATGGGATGATTGATTACTTGGGAAATCCCTATATTCCATGTATGTATTGGAGGTAATACCTTGACCACATGGTAAGTGATTTCATCCAAGGTGGTAGGTCTTCAATTTGAGACTCATTGTGTATAGTCTTTTTGATTTTTGGAGGTAAAACTAATAAAATATTTTTTTTTCTTAGTCCATATGATAAACAAGAGTATTATGTATTGAGTGTGACCTCAAACATAGAGGTGTCTAGTGGGCTAGATGACTTGGGCATGACACAAGACATGGTCCAACTAAGTCATGCCTGCCCTGGCACAACACAAGGTATGGCCCAGCTAAGGCGTTCATGATTTAGTACGGCACATTCCAAAATCATGACTAGACCTAGGTCGTGTTGTGCCAATCTTAATCATGAAGATCAATCACAACCAATAAATTATGGCTTTGAGTTGATAGTGAGTTTCCAACCCTAATCTTCAAGGAAGCACGGACACGGCTCCCTACAGCCATGTCCACGTGTCCGATACCTGGACACGACACGGACACGGCACGGATACGTGTCCGATACGCCACGTGGCATATCATTGCACAATCCGTATCCGATACGCCACGTGGCATATCGGATGGTTGTGTCGGCAGTCGTATCCACATCCATTGTGCCCGACGTCCGACGACGTCGGGTGGCCAACGTTGTAGCATGGGCGACGTAGGCCACTGGCAGGGGGCGGGCGCAATTTGAGGGAGAGGCATGGAGCGGGTGCGATTTGAGGGGAGAGGAAGGGGCGGCACGATTTGAGGGGAGAGGAAGGGGCGGCGTGATTTGAGGGGAGAGGCAGGGGCGGGCGTGTTTGAGGGGAGAGGCAGAGACGGGCATGTTTGAGGGGAGAGGCAAGGGCGGGCGGGCGTGATTGAGGGGAGAGGCAGGGGCATAAAATAAAATATTTTTATAAAATAAAATAAAATATATATTTTTTTATATAATATAATTATAAATATTATCTTATAAAATAAAATAAAATATTTTTATTTTATAAAATAAATAATATATATTTATTTTATATAATAAAATATTTTATTTTAATTTAATTTAATAAATTTTATAAAATACCTAATATTTATAATTATTAATTTTTATTTTTATTTTTTTATCATGCCGTATCTTAGTCGTATTCATATCCTAGTTTTTTAGAATTTGCCGTGTCCCCGTATCCTGCCGTGTCGTATCCCCATGTCCGTGCTTCTTAGCTAATCTTTATAGTATAAATAAAAAGTAAATCATCACCATAAATATGAATGGAGGTGATGATGAAATTAAAAATATTTGAGTGAAAATAATACTGGGATGATTAATTACTTGGGAAATCTTCATATTTCATGTATGTATTGGAGGTAATACCTTGATGAAATTGTAAGTGATTTCATCCAAGGTGCTAGGTCTCCAATTTGAGACTTGTCTTGTATAGTCTTTTTGTTTTTTGTAGGTAAAACTAATAAAAAATTATTATCTCTTAGTCCCTGTGCTAAGCAAGAGTATTATGTACTGAGTATGACCTCAATATTAGATGTGTCTAGTAGGCTGGGCGGCCTGGGCACGGCACACATGTATGGCTCGACTGAGTCATGTCTGGTCTGGTACGGTACATTCCAGAATCATGTCTAGACCTAGGTCATGTTGTGCCTGGTGTCAGACCAGGCATGACCCGCTTGCCTCGCCCATTGGCAGGATTGACCAGCACAGCGACTGTAACCTTGGATCAAGAACAAGTGACAGAAACTGGGTAACATGATTTTTATGACTCGCTCGGGCCCGGACCTATTTTTTTTTAAATGGATTTTTTTATTTTTTTTATTTATACATATCTTTCACATTCATGTGGTGGGTTTTTTTAATGAAACATGTACTCGACATGAACCGACACTACCCGAGATGATCCGGCACATTAGGCACGAGTCTGCCTGGAATTGTGCCGGTCTGTCGTTCTAGGCCGGGCAGACAATCATGTTGTGCCTTGTATGGTATGGCTTCCATGTCGGACTGTGCTCGGCACGGCAATGTTGTCCTACTGGGCAACCCAAAATTGGGCCGTGCCGGCATGATACGACCTGTTTGAAACCTCTACTCAATCATCATAAACATGAATGAAGGATGTTGGCACAGCGTTTGAGTATGTTTTAAACCTCACTGAATTTCTGCAGTGAATTCATGCTGAATTTGTGCAGTGTTTGAGTATGCTTTTGGCTAGACAATTTTTGTGTGGTTGCTGAAGTTATTTCATGCACTGCATGGTAAGTTCATGTCGAAATGGCACAGCATTTGCTGTTTTTTGCTGGACGTTTTTTGTGTAGTGGTTGCTGAAATTTATTTCCAAATTTGCTGGGGCCCTGTGAATTTGCTAGTTCATGCCCAATTAGTCAAGTGCCTGCTGGATAATTTAGTGTTAGGCAGAATTTCTGAGTGTGTCAATTTCTGAGTTTGCGCAGTGTATGATGGACAGATATTTCCGTTTATTTTCTAGGCAGACTGTGATTCTTTGGTTAGAGGATCCTTGATTACCTTACAATTGAACCATCTAGTGAAAATATAAGGAGAAAATGACTACAACAAAATCTTAACTTTTAGTTATCATGTAGAGTTTAAATCTATTTTTTTATCTTGCACATTTTGCAAGTAGTTGAAATTTGCAGCACCATTTTATTGTTCTCAGGCAATACATATATATGATATAGTTGTTTAGTTTTTTGGACTGAAATTTCAAGAGTATCACTCAGGTCATATAGTATTTTTTGTTGGCTACATAGTTTCTAG
Source organism: Sapria himalayana (assembly GCA_029783825.1). Classification (NCBI taxonomy): domain Eukaryota; kingdom Viridiplantae; phylum Streptophyta; class Magnoliopsida; order Malpighiales; family Rafflesiaceae; genus Sapria; species Sapria himalayana. The sequence continues at coordinate 1,965,912 of JAREIK010000403.1, read as the reverse complement.
ATGTTTTTTTAGCTGAGGTTGAAGCTACGAAGAGAGTGCGAAAGTTGAAGAGGCTTATGACTATTATATTCACATATTCATTGTACGACAAGTTTTATGATTTTCATAGTCAAATTTTTGATGACATGGAGTTTCCCTTTAGACTTGAGTTGCATTATCAGACATTTTAGTTTATATGAGGCGAAAAATCTCATTTTGTACTTACTAGACAACTTTATTAATTATTGTATGGATCATGTAATTGTACATCATATGTCATGTTTTGGCACATTCTTTTGGAATGAGGTTGCCATGGGGAAGAATAATTATTTAGTTGAGATATGTTGGACTTGCTTGTTTGGCATAAGCATTTTGAATTATTTTTGAAAATATGTGGTATTAATTATAAACTATATCATAAGCCAAATCTATTCTTTTATTCTTTCTTATTATTTGTCATTTCAGATCTTGTATCATGAGAGAAATTGTTTAGCATGTCTCACAAATTGTTCACCAGAATCTAAAATAATTTTAGTTTGTGTTGATATTTTTTTTTTTTAACATGACAAATTTTTTTGCAAGGCTGCAAAGAGTGAGATTATAAAAAGATACATTGGGAATTATTACTTTTGCTTACTCCTATATAGTTTAATTTGGATCTCCAATTATGAAATATATTTACATGTTGGCTACATCTAAAAGTAATGATTCATACTGTAATTACACTCTGATAAAATCATCGTATGTGCAAATAAGTATAAATCATGTTGATTTTGAAGAGATCGATCTTTCTTATGAGAGGAAATAGTATCCTAGGTGTCTACTCTAGTTCAGGCTGATGATGATCTGAAGACATGGAGATTTGATCACCCATGACTGAGAATTTATTCTAGGAGAATAAGATATTCACAATTCGCTCATATAATAAACATGTCTACCAATAAGGCATATGAATTTGTAGTTAGTCCTTCTGATCTTAAACTTCTTATTATTCTTCGAAATGAACACAAAATTATCCTCGGCTCTTTATCTTACAAATTTTATCATATTAATGCATTTTTTTTTACTTCAATTATTATTTTTCTTGTTGATAATAAGATATATAACTCTCTGAAATATTAGTCTATCTTATCTAGGATTGTACTAGTCATATATGAATAATTAAATATTCTCCATTTTCAATGGGACGTGAACTTTAGTACTTTTCAGCAAGTTTTGTTGTTAGTTGTAGATGGGTGTTCATGGAGAAAATATGTCTTGATAAAATTGTAGATCACACTTTAAGAGAGACTTAAAGCAATCTGGTTCACTTAGTCATTTGGTATAGATAGCTATGATATTTTATTTCTGGTGGCTAAAGTAGTCTTAGCATGAACTCTTATTTCTCCGTTGGCATCTCATAGATTTAAAACGTACTAGTTAAACATAAATAATATTTTTCTTCATGGTGACCTTGAGAAGCATTTATATATGAAGTTCGCCTAGGTTTCAAGCATGACAATTAGTGTCAGATGTATTCTGCAAGTTGCAAAAGGTATTATATGGCCTGGATGAGTCTTTGAGAATCTTTTTTGATAAGTTTTATACGCACTCACTCTGTTTAGTTTTTTACACGAGCGTTACTAATTTTTATTTATTTTGTCATATGAGTTTTGATTGCAAGATGATATTGCATATAGTGTATCTAGATAATATTCTGATTACGATAAATAATGAATGATAAATCAAATAATTCAGCAACACTTTGTCACGACCTTAGAAAGATATTGGAGGGCTAAAATACTCTTTTTTATTTTTTGGATAGTAATCACTTACTCTATGAGAGGCATCTTGTTGTTATAGAGGGTCGGGGTGTTTGTAGTTAAAAAACACTTTCAGATATTGATTTGCTACATTGTACTTTGGTCGATGTTTTGATTTATTTAAATATGGATTTCTTGATTGTTCTATTTTTAAGAGAATTATAAAATAAATTAATTATTTGACTTTCATCATATTATTTATAAAGTATGCCGTTAGTATAGCTAGTTGTTTGCTGGATTATTTTTAGCATATTCATTTGAGTACAACTCTTTGCATACTGAGATATATGAATAAATCCCTAGTACTCGATATCTATTTCAAAGTTGATGGATACTTGATGTGTTGGCATATAAAGAAAATCTACTGAGTTTTTATATTTCTTTAGCGGTCAATCTTATCTCATATAAAAGTAAGGTATATAATTGTATTAAGATTTATTACTACATAAGTATATAAAGCGCATGAAGATAATAATTGTATCTTGTATGCAAATAACAAATTAATCAGCAGACATCATTATGAAGGTCTTGAAAAGGCATTCGAATGTCATATTCTAGATCTTATGCTCCAGCCTGTGGGGTGTTGTTATAGTTTGTCATCCTTTTAGTTTGGTTTTGCTTTTGTTTTCACTTTTAGAGGAAGCACTCAATATGTGAGATGTATCAATCTATCTGCCTATTATATAAGTGCATCACATGTGTATTTTATTATTATGTGAGCTATTGGATATTTTTTACTTTTTTTTGCTTATTTACTAACCATGACACTAGAGGTGTCAAACCTGCTGGGCCGGCCCGGCACGTTTTTAAACCGGGCCCGTGCTGTGCCCGGGTTAAGAACAGCCCGTGCCGTGTCTGGCCTGACACGGGTCCGTCCAGTGCCGGTTCACCCAGGCGCTGGCGGCGTGTCACGTGGCGTGACCCGTCCAGCCGTCCCCTGCCCCCCCCCCCCCCGGTAAAAAGACCTCGGGTCGGGTCTGATTGGACCCGACCCGCGGTCCCGACTGCCGATACCCAACGGCCATAGATCCGACCAATCCCAACGGCCAAAAAAAAAATTTCAAACTTCACCGATTTTCAGTCGTTGGATTCGCCTCAAACGGCTAGGGGGCAGAATCTAACAGTCCTCGTGATTCTGCCCCTTAAAAATATTAAAAAAATTTAAAAAAATAATAAAAAAATATTTTTTTTTATAAAAAAAACTTTCTTTAGCCTATAAAATCTACCCCCTTCCTATAACATTTATGTTTTTCAAAAACATAAAACCTCTCAATACTTTCTCTCTCTTACATAAACCGTGCATCTCTCTCTCGGGCCTCGTGATTTTGATTTCGGCTTGGATTTTCGTGAAACTCAACTTGAGTTTTGAACATCAGAGCTTCCTGCGGTGTACCTTGCACGTGACTGACCTCATTGCTTTTACCGGGTAATTTATTTTATGTTTTTATTTACTTTCTCTCTCTAAAGCTTCTTTCTCTAGAAAAATTTATGAAAAAATAAAAAACATAAAAAATGATAAATACACCTGACACATATTTAAATTTGGAAAATGAAAATGTTAGTGTTACACAGACGTCTACGGCTGTTGAAACTTTGGTTTCTCCTGTCGTCTCAACCCAAAGTTCTAAAAAACAAAAAACTAGGAGGACTTCTGTAGTTTGGACACATTTTAAAATCATAACACAAGTAAATGTTAGGGGTAAGGAACTTGAAATGGCACAGTGCAAATATTATATGAGATTTTTAACATGCAAGAGTACGTGTGGGACTGGGCACCTCAAGAGGCATGCTGAAATATGCACCAAAAAATATGGACCCTTAGATCCTAGGCAAACCCAACTTGACACTACATTTTTTGAGACTGGATCGAGTTCAGTCTCAAAGTTTACTCCCTTCGTATACTCCAGCGAGCTGGGTAGGGACGGCATGGCCAGGCTCATCACATTGATGGGTCTTCCGATCAGATTTTCGGAAGATCCGAGGGTAGTGCGCATCATGCAGACTTATTTTCAGTCGTCCTATCGTAGGATTCCTAGGTCCACATCTAGGAGTGACTTACTAAAGATATGTAAGTTAGAAAAACAAAAAATAATTAAGGAATTTTTGGCATATAGTGGAGTGGTGTTCGTAACGTCCGATATATAGACATGTCACGATGATTCTTCTTATGCATGTCTCACGAGTCATTATGTTATAACTGGACAATCAATAAAAAAATATTAGGATTCACTGAGATTCTTCATCCTCATGATGGCCCGGTCATTTTTGAGTGTATGATGAAAATATTTACGGAATATAAAATTCAAAATAAAATTTTGTGTCACTTTCGATAATGCTGCGAATAATGGAGTAGCGATCAATATGTTTGTTAGGAATATTAGAGACGCACCTTTAGGAGAGATCTTTCATGTCATATGCATGTGTCATGTGATTAACCTGATAGTTCAAGCGGGTATGAAGGTGTGTTCCCACGCGTTGGAAAATATACGCAATGCACTCAAGTATATTCGCACTCCTCGCAGACTACAAGAGTTTGGTAATCTCTGTTTGTCTGCGAATCTTAAGAAGAAATTTCAATCTGATGTGAGACATCGTTGGAATTACACGTACCTGATGTTGGAATCATGTGTTGGATACGAACACGTGATATCCGACTACGTCAATAGTAAGAGTGGAGAACTTATTATTGACGACACTGACTGGGCTTCAAGAATTTCATTTATGAAATTCCTGAAGATATTTTATGACACGACGAACATGTGTTCGTCGGTTTATACGCCTACCACTTGCATTGCACTTCGTTGCATATGCAACATTAGTAGCATGTTTAGGAAGTATCGAGCGAACCCGACGCTTAGCCATATGGTTGCAGAGATGGAGACCAAGTACCTGAAGTACTGGTCCACCATTCCATCTCTTTATTGCCTCGCAGCATGCATGGACCCTAGGGCTAAGGTGGAAGGGGTTGAAAACACACTGACTTTCATTTCCTCGTGCATGAACCTGGAAGAGCCACCTGAAGGGTTCATTTACGAGAAGTTGACAGACCTGTTCACATACTACGATACTAGGTATGGTGGTGGTGGTGGTGAGACTGTGAGTACGGACACAGATACCTTGTTCGGAGATGACGATTATTCCATTAACCTAGCGAGGGGGAAACATAGGGGTGGACCTTCACATAGGAGTGAGCTGTCTCGGTACTTAGATACCGATTACTGCTCAATCCTATCACATTCTGACAATAAAAATCTTGATTTATTACAGTGGTGGAAATCATATGAGTCCGCCTATCCCGTGCCATCTAGGATGGCACGGGATCTACTGACTCCTCCGGTGTCGAGCGTAGTATCGGAGTCTGTTTTTTCTGTTGCAGTGAACGTGATTTCGGATAGGAGATCAAGATTACGTCCAGATCTGGTTGAGGCCTTGACATATTTGAAGGATTGGGAGGAATCGAGGTTTAGCATCCATGATCGTGCTGGAACTAGGACTGTGACAGACACTCCAGTCGCATCCACATCCACTACGATGGCGGAGGAGCTGATTGCCGATGATGATGACCCATATGATACTGATCTTGATGTTGCGGCTGATGATTCTCATGATATGCTGCTTGACGATTGATGCTCATCTGCTCTTTTTTTTTCGATGTTTTTTTATTTATTTTATTTATACGCTTTGTTTGTACTTTGTACCATATGTTGTGTTAAAACTTATACTTGTTTTGTTCGGACTATTGGTTTCAAAAGCATGAATGGTAATTTTTCATTTGTGTAGTTTAAATTTTTTTTAATTAAAATTTTTACTAACTTAATGTATTTATTTATTTTTTTACGATTTAAGTTTTATTTTAAAATTTAATAACTTTAAATTTTAATATATAATAAATAAATTATAATAATAAAAAAAGCTAAACTTAATTGAAAAAAAAAAAAAATTTTCTAATATTTGTTTGTTTTATTTAATTTTAAATGTTATAATTTTTACAAAAAATTATATTTTTTAATTATTACTAATACTCTAAAGTCTATAGAGTAACTTAATAAAAAAATTTAAAAAAAAAAAATTTTGTAATCTGCCATTTAGGCATTTTCAGCCCGTGCTCGTGCTGGCCTCCCGGGACCCGGACCCCAGTTGACCCGGTCCCGCGTTGCGGCACCCGCCCCGCCTGCCCTGCCGTGCGCCCGTGCCGCCTCGCCTGGCCTATATTGGCAAGGCGTGCCCGAGCGTTCCGGGCACGGCACGGCACGGCCTTGCCGTGCCCACGGGCCGTGCCATGCCCGCCTTTAACTCACCGTGCCGTGCTGGGCACGGCACGGTGGCACGGCACGGTGGCACGACCGTGCTTGTGAAAAACGGGCTGTGCCGTGCTGGGCCGGCCCGTTTGACACCTCTATACCATACGTTGTGTTGAAACTTATACTTGTTTTGTTTGGACCATTGGTTTCAAAAGCATGATTGGTAATTTTTCATTTGTGTAGTTTAATTTTTTTTTAATTTTAATTTTTACTAACATAATGTATTTATTTATTTTTTTTACGATTTAAATTTTATTTTAAAAATTAATAATTTTAAATTTTAATATATAATTAATAAATTATAAATATAAAAAAAGCTAAACTAAATTGAATTTGATAAAAAAAAAAATTTTCTAATATTTGTTTGTTTTATTTAATTTTAATTTTTACAAAAAATTATATTTAATAATTAATACTCTATACGGTTACTTTATCAAAAAATTTACAATAAAAAAAAAAGGTTTTAATCTGCCATGAGCCATCTGCCTGTCCAGTTGTCCGTCAGCGGTCAGCTCGTGCGGCCTCTTGGACCCCGGTTACCCTGTCCCGCGTCGCGGCTCCCGCCTGCCCGGCCGTGCCGCCTGGCCTGTATGGCCAAGGCGTGCCCGAGCTGGCCCGGCACGACACGGCCCGGCCTTGCCGTGCCTACGGGCCGTGCCGTGCCCGGCACGCCACGGTAGCACGATCGTGCTAGTGAAAAATGGGCCGTGCCGTGCCGGGCCGGCCTGTTTGACACCTCTACATGACACTATCGATGAGACTTCTATGCTAGCACTTTTTACATAAAATGAGGCTGCACAGAGTAAGATTGAATATTTGTTTGAGGTTGTTAGGATAGTTTTCTTTGGTTGAATTATTTTATAGTATTTTTTGGGTAGATACACTTTTAACCTTCGGCTACATAATCAATCGAGCGTCTTCTTCATTTATTTCTTATTGCATATAATATCGAATCTTATATTATGTAGAAAGAGCATTTAGCTTACTTATGAGGACATCTATTTTTGTCATGAAATTTCTATTCGGCCTCAATATTGAGTTTCAAAGTTAATGGTGAATCTTTTGAAGAGTTGAGGGAAAGGCCTACATAGGGCAAATAACATTTTATATCCTTTGTTGTTTTTTTTTTTTTTTTTTTTTTTTTTGTTTGGGTGTGTTGTTGGTCATGTCAAGCCTCAAAGAGTACAAATAGGGACTCTTTTTATTTGATTCACTCATACGATTGGAAACTTTCTCGAATTACTGCGTATGGATAATAGGGTTAATGTGTAAAAGGCATGAAATATTCTCAAATACACATCCACTTGCTTGAGTTAATGACAAGAATCATTGGATAAGATTTACAAATAATTAGATATTGGTAAATCTGGTTATTTTCATTCAGTTGGCTAGGGATAAATGACAGGGATGCCCTTTTCATAGGAGTGAACTATCAAGATACTTAGATATCTAATATTGATTTATCTTGCTCCATAAAGAAATAAAAAAAATGGATGTATTTCCCTAGTTAGAAAATCTTATGAATTCAAATTTTCTTTCATTGTCCAGTATTGAATTGGAGTTTGTTTTTTCAATGATTATGAATATAATTACAGATAAGAACATAATACATCCAAATATTATTGAAGTTCTATTGTGCTCATAAGATTGGGAGAACACATGGATGAGTTTTCAAGATAAAATCAAAAAAAAATTACAACTGGATGATGACAAGTGTTGTTCCTGCACTATAGACTCCCTAGAAATATGAAACTTAGCGGAGGTGCAATGTTGGACGTGCTTTCAATATAATCGTTATCAAGTATCATTTTCGTATCTCAATATTAGTTTTCATGACCGACATAATGACTAGAGGCATCATATTTTTGAAAATTTTGATCTTAAAAGTGGCCGTCACCAAATTTGCATTTGATTCGCAGATGAATACTAGATTGCCTTCCAAATGAAGGATAATTTGAATGCCGTTATGTCTTTTAGAGTGAAAAATACACTCAATATATTTATGAGGGTGATGATGTGGATGCACTCGACATGTTACGTACTCATATGCTTAGGATTAATTATCATGATTTTTTTTTTTTTCTGATGGCAAAAACAGTGTGGTTCAAAAAATAATATCTTTTCATTATAAATGTTGTGTTGATAATTATTCAGTTAATTGAGTATCTTCAATTGTAATTTCAGACAAACAATCACGAGCAACTTGCATATTTTTTGGTATTAGGGTGACATATTGTGTTGTCGCATATGAAATATGTCTTGGATATTACTTAAAATATTAGTATTTTGGGCTTCATTATAGTAGATACTCTTATTGGGTAAGTACTTTCCTTTTGTCCACTATGAGCCCTTCTTCAGTTAAATCTATAACATACTAGACAATATTTGGAAAGATGAACTGTGTGATTGTGAATAGACTAGATATGATATTAGTATATTTATTTATTTTTTTTTTTTTTTTTAATTTTTTATGTCTTACTTATCTTGATGCAATTTTTCATATACTTATATATATATATATAGTCCCAGAATTTTTTTTTTTGTTTTTTTTTTGTTTTTTTTTTTTGTTTTTTTTTATATAAAAAAAATGCCAGGGCTTTGGTACATTGATTCGTGAAAATGGACATCTTTAGCTTGTTGTGTTTTTGAATTTAAGTTGGGTGATGACTCACAAAAAGGATAACAACTATAAATTCTCAAGATCCAATACAAAGACAAAATACGTGAAAATTAGGAGATTAGATTTACAATCATTTCTCTCTATTAAGATAATAAGATAGTAAATCATATTATCTTCAATTTAATATTTCACGATAAAATAATGCATATATTAAACTCACTAGTTACCAAAACTTGTGAGAGCTACTAGAGAAATACAAGAAGTTTAAATCCATAAAAACAAAAGGGTAGAGATAATAGCATCTCTTTGGAATGGAATTACCACAAACGTCGTCAAGGGGTTGTTCCTCTTACTCATGTGACATATGTAAAAAGAATTAGTTACTTGGAGAAATATCGTGGGCACAAAGGAAAGAGTTGGTGTTTTCACTGTAAGAGATTTGTATATTTTATTAAAAGACTATAGATTCAAGGGCCTTCAGCAAGCAGGCTATGCTGAAGAGAAATTATCTGAGAAAAAATATGTTTTCCATATATGATTTTTGGGTAGTGATTGTTCAAATTATATGTCTGGAAATAAGAGTTTATTTATGGTTTTACTTTTATCTGTAAATTTGCAAGTAAATATGAGAAATAGTGACCTTATTTTAGTAATTGGAAGGGCCAGAGTCAAAATGACTGTTCCAAGCATAGAGAGTGTTTTTGTAGCTATCTTGGCATAATTTTGAATTATGGTCAAGATTCAAGTGGCATGTAGCCGTTTTACCAATTTTGAGTGCATGACTTCGAATCTCATCTCGTCACTGACAGCATTGATTATAATTTTAAATCTGTATTTTCAAATTAATTAAATCAAATTTTATTTTTTATTTTTTATTTTTTATTTTGGAGGGTAAAATCGGGTCTATTAATTTTAGTGCATCAAAATTTAATTATTTTAGAAACTGGTATATTTTTTTAAAAAATTATAAACAGTTTGGTTCATCAAAACACAAATATTTTGTATTTTGTGTGCCAAAACACATGTGTCCCTAAGAATTATCTGTTGTTGCTTTCAAAATATATTGTGTATTTCTCTCTCTTAATATCTCTCTCTAATATGTCATTCCTTCCTATAATATTGATATCACTTGCGTAATCTGCTATGCGCAATTTTGCTGACTTTTTTTCTTTTTTTTCACTTGCGTCCCAGTTGCCCACACTGTGTGCATGTGCGTGTATTCTTAAACACAATATGCACCTAGGGTTTGTGTGGGCTGTGGGCACCTGCAGTCTGTCTCGCAATATGCACCACAGCACCAGGTTCCTGTGTACTGTGCAAACTGCTCGTAGGGCTCACAATAACTGCTCTTAGCCGCCTGCCTTCTGAATATTTATATTTTATGATTTTAATTAGTGAGTTATTATTTATCTGATGTATTATTTTTGTAACACAATTTTAAAATATATATAATTAAAAGTGAAGTCATGATGCGTGATAAGTTGATGTTATTGGAATAAAAAAAACTTTTTATCATCTTGTAAAATTGTAAAAGAATTCAGATGTGGACCCAAATTCAATTTTAATTTTTTTTTATTTATCAATTTTTTGATAAAATATTAGTAATGTAATTGTTAAGCGTACGTAGTTACGTTTGGTGTTTGCTTCGTGTTGTGGTGCAGTGTGAACAGAAGAGAGTCGTTTTTGGACTTGAGACTAGAATTGGAGGATCAGGAGAAATTCTCTATCATAAATCGTTTTGCAAGGTTTCACGGCCAGGCCCAGGCCCAGGCCCACAATGACAGGTCTGACACCTCCAATGCTCATGTAAATTCTCAGAGATTCTATCTGCAAAGATATGTTAGTGCGCATCCAATGCCTAAGATTCTCCCCGAAAGGGTACACTGTTTCTCATTGTGATTATAATGTTAGTTAATTATTTGTCTCACTGCCTTCCACAGTACACAAACACGTGTGTGTGTGTGTCTATTATGTATCACCACCCCTCCCATTCTTTTCTTTTTGCTGATCTTTCTTCAAACAAGTGGGTTTACATTGTCTGCCTACACCTACACACAGTACATACAATGTAAAAATATTACTTTAGTCTAAAATTATGCACATTTACATACACTCAAGGATGTAGGTGCTAGCCCTAAAACTGGTGGCATTATGTGTGTGTGTGTGTGTGTGTATGCTCGCAAGGGGGTGTGTGTATGCTCAATGGCCAGACTTGATTTCCTCCTGAACTGAATGAAATATATCATTGACCCTGAAAATGAAACATCATAAAATTACATTAGTGTTGAGGCCAGGCATCAACGTCAGCACAGTAGTCACGTGTCAACTATATCTTGCCTGTGTGCGTCCATGTTAACCTCCGCTAGCCATGTGGTCAAGAACAGCTGCAACACAACTAAATTTCATTTCATATGGTGCTTTCTAGATTGAAAGGGAGAGAGTGAGAGAGGGCATGGGGGGTGTTGTGTACGTGTAAACTTTCTCGAGTTGCTTTCTCGAACTGTATCGGAGCTTCATATGAACTGCTGCAGATCAACCTCGGAGGGGCAAGCTGATGAGAATCGGCAGAGTACAAGTTGCAGATCTCCAGGTCGTTGAATTCTCCTGGATAAAGTTGTGCTGACCAACATGATGCCTTGTGCTGTGAGTCTTGGCTAATGTTGAGGAACTCGAGCACGAGCAGGCGCTGCCTTGTGTGTGATAGAAGCACAGGGAGAAAAGATGGTGACAAGTTATCAAAACTGGTGATTATGTCACATGCAATGTCCTTGGCAATCAGCTTACCTTCATATTCAATTCGTACACGAACATCTTAACCAGCTCCTCTGCTAAATTCTCTGATAAATTCAAAGATTATGGCATCAACAGATCAACTTCACTCCCCTAAGATGAATATGTAGTGGCAGTGGAGAGAGAGAGAGAGAGAGAGAGAGAGAGAGGATGTGTGTGTGTGTGTGCGTGCGTGAGAGAGAGAATATGTGTGTGTGTGTGTGTGAGAGAGAGAACAAGTGTGGGTGGGAGAGAGTGGGTGTGAGAGAGAGTGTGTGGGTGAGAGAGAGAGTGTGTGGGTGAGAGAGAGATAGAGAGAGTGTGGGTGAGAGAGAGATAGAGTGTGTGGGTGAGAGAGATAGAGTGTGGCAAGAGAGAGATTGAGAGAGAGAGAGAGAGAGTGGGTGTGAGAGTGTGTGTGTGTGTGTGATTGAGTGAGAGAGGGGGGTGAAAGTGAGAGTAAGGAGGAGAGTGAGAGAGAGTAAGGAGGAGAGAGAGAGAGTAAAGAGGAGAGTGAGAAAGAGAGTAAGGAGAGAGAGAGAGAGATAAGAAAAATGATTTATACATGATCAAATCTCTCTAAATGATTTATACATAAATTAATATCAAATACAAAACCAACTATATTTTAACGAAGATATTTATTATCATATTAAAATAAAATCTCTTTTTAGATATCACCAGTAAAAGTCATACCTATTGCACATGAAAAGTTAATATATCAATAATCTTAATCTTAAAAATCAAAGAGTATACATCTGATAAGTATCAAATATAAGAACTACCACACTTTACAAATATACTTGTTATCATATTAAGACACTACATCTCTTTAGTCATAAACAATAAAAAAGTCAAACTTAGTACATGATATATAATCAATTTTATTCTCAAAAATTAAAGATATTGCATCCCATGAGTATCAAACTCATTCTTTGTATGAGATATGGACAATAAAAAGGACAGATACATGCATAAGATTCATTCTTAAAATGAGGCTGGAAAGAAATTAATATCTCGACAATCTTAACGATAAAAATCAGTTTATTTCCAAGTATAAACGATATTGAAGGATTTATTAGGGGTAAACATGGTATGTAAATATGTGCATGAAGTCCCCATTTTGTTGGTTATTTTACCAATGTAACTACCGCACTTTGAATTAAAAATCATGAGACAATGTTGATGATCATGTGCATTGGCTCACCAAAACAAGAGATGGACCAAAATGCAAATACTGGCTTTCCCCCACCATCGCCTTCATCATCGTTATTAGTAGAACTGCACGAAAAATCCACTAGTGGACTAGAGCCTGACCCTTTGGTGTAACATCTCATTGATTTACTTGTACTAACCATTCGAGACACAATTGAAACCTGAAGGAAGATCACAATAAGATGTAGTTTATATACACTATATATATGTATGTGTGTATGTACGTATATATGTAAAATATAGAATGCATATATATAAGATATACATGCATATATATGTGCAAATATATATAGTACACATATATTACATATATGCATATACACACACTATATATGTGTTTGTGAATGTTTATATATATATATATAGCAAATATATACACTACATATATCTAGTAGATATGTAGCACATATATGTGCATATTATATATTTATATATATATATATATATATATACACACACACACATATATAATATATACTACTCATTTATAATATTTGTCAATTTATTTATTTCATTACAATTCTTATTATTATTATCAAACATTGTGCTGAAAATAAAAAATCATTCAAATTGATATTTTTATGATTATCCAAATACTAGATAATGGAATCAAAAAATATTGTTGGTCCATAAAAAATATTAATTTTCATTCAATTATTAAAATAATTGAATTATTAAAAAATTAACATTCAAAATATTTATTTTTTTTTTAACAATATTATCTTGAAACTACATGCTCGTACAATAGATATGATGAATTATCTCTTTATCTCCATAAAAAAACATACAAACAAAAGCAATTTCACTCTATAACTTTTGATTATCATTCTCTTTAAATCATTTTATGAAATCATTCAAGTTTTTTTTTTTAAAACATATCTTTCTTCAAACAAAATTATTCACGTATATCTAAAAAAATAATTAATAAATATCACAAAATAAATAATTATCTAATATATTTTCCAATTTAGCATATCTCATAGTTTTAAAAAAATCTTTTTTTTTTACATATAGGCCCTAGGATCATGAGTTTCAACTTAACAAATAATAATGATCAAATCAACTATATATACCAATTAGATAATTATTTATCTCCAAAAAAAGATAGCACCATCTATTTTGATTTTTTTTTTAAAAAAAAAAATAATTTATCTCCTTAATAACAAGAAATAAATAAGAATTTCTCATTTTAGTATAGATACAAGGTATAGAGACATTAATATTATAATTTATGAGCTTCTTTGAATCCTACAGTTACTTAGCGAGACTAATTTTGCCATTTCAGGTTTTACTACTTTTTACTATGACATATAACAAGTTAACCACATTACTTCAACACTGTATTTTTATTTTTTTATAAAATACAAAAAATTCTTCGCAATTTATAATTCATTGTGATTATTGATATAAATCTCAAAAAAAAAATCAGAGTTAAATTTTATTACATACTATAAAGGTATTTATCCACCATCTTCTTCAAATAAGTCTCTTATTATATCAATTGGTTCTGGTTCAGAGAAGTAACTTGTATTTTCTAATTCTTCTATACAATAAATCAAAGATGAGTTATATCCAATATATATTATCATGTGTAATCTCTTATTCTCATTTTGATACTATGAATTCTAATTTTTTTTTAATTTCTGGACAATTATTAATCCTTAATACTATTACTAAGATACTTAATCATTCAAAATAATAACAAACCACTAGATAAATTAAGTAATAATTACATCTAATTATACTTAAAATCTTATTCCAAAATTTTTATGTAATAATGCAAGTAAGGATACATAAATAATTAATCACTAGATAAATTAAGAAATAATATAAGGATACATAATGAAGATTGGACCTAAATAATTAATCAGCTCGAGATCAAAATTGTAGTCAAAGCAATCACACAAACTTATGATGTTGACTACTATAATATATTTTTCTTATGTTACTATTATGATCACTATTAAGTTATTACTTTCTATAACTATATTTCACATGAGTAATATATATGAAAAGTGTGATAATTATTCTTATAAGCTGAATTTCAAACAAATCATTTGAGAAATCTTAAATTATTTTCTTAGATATTAGGGTTGGATACTTGAGAGAGATATTTATTTTTTTCTCAGATGAGAGATATACTTAGATTATAATATAATTAGTCACTTCCTAAATTTCCACAGACAAATTCATATAAACATATTTCTCAAAATATTCAAATATATGTAAAAGGATTCAATACATGAGATTTTATTCAAAAATCATAAGCATAATCAAGTAAAAACATATTTAGATTATACTTAGGCTCTGACAATTTAGATACGTTTAAATCATCCCTAATTTATTAGATCTCATTAGAATTTCAAAGTTAAATCTGTTTGATCGTGATTATTACTGAGACGAGAGACCAGTGTAGTAATTTATTATATGCATATACCATGGGATTGTTAAGGGAGGACTAGGGGGAGGGGGAAATTTTTTTAAAAAAAATTAGGCAATGACAATTATTGAGATGAATTATGTTACATGATTTTATACTTTACTTTGAAAAAATGTTAAATCTAATAAAAAAATAAGTGACATAATATTATTTTTAAATGTAATATAGAAGCAGTTTATAAAATTATGGTATTCATTATTCATAAACTCCAATTAATTAGTTACTTGTTAAAAAAACTATGCTTATTAGTTCAGATGTCAATAACTGATATCTAATATTCTGAGTGATTAAAATATATTGAGATTCATTATCACTTCAACACACTGCCAACATACTTGCTATCAAGCAAATTACAAATATTTCAATAATGCACTCAAAAAAAAGTCCTCTTTTCTAAGTTGATTGTTTGTGAAATAAAAGTACCAATTTCTTTTTTTGTTTACTTTCTCTCATCTTTTCTCTTGTTCTCTCCCTGAGCATTGCCCAAACCCCAGTAGGTTCCATCACAACAAATATGAATGTATCTAGTTTACTTTAGATGAGATAATCTCAACTACAACTTATTTTATCAAATAAATACATTGGTATGTTGTCTTTGATCAAATTCCTTGCCTAGAATAGATAAGTTTTTACTTACTATCATAATTTTTAGTTGGAACTACTTAGTTTATTATCTCTCTCCAAAATTGAAGTAACTAATAATTGGGTTCATTAGATATATTTTTCTTATATATTTCAATATCCAAAATGAGTTATAAGTATTATTCTTCTTTGCTAAAAAGAACAATTAATAGTGTTAATATGATAATTTTTGAGATTGAATGATTTTTAATGATCCATCAAGTATTGTTGATGCTCATATTAGAGGAAATAATAAATATTGGGTATTGCAAAAACACTCATATTGGAGAAAATAAAAGATATATGTGATTATATATACACTTTTATAAACATATGTATGTGTATGTGTAATCTGATCATTAGTATACACATAGTTCATAACCATAAAATTATCTAATATTCTCATATATAATATCAATTAATCTCAATATATTTTCTTCACTCATAAATTACTATATAGACAACAACGTATTGAGCCACATAACTATCATACTAAAATATTATCAATCTCATAACTAATATCTCTTCATTCATCTGACAATTTGAAAATGTATATCCATATAAATTTATCAAAAAAAAATTAGTAAAACAATTACTTATACTAACATTCTATAGACTAAGAGATTGTTTAAAGCCATAAAAAAAATTTTTAATAGTCTACAAATCATGCATGCGCTTCCTAAGACAATAAAAAATAATGATTACCACTTAAATACTTTTTTCCTCAATATTACAATAAAAAGATATATTTATTAAATCTAACTTGTAAACAATTCACCTGTAAAACACATTAATAGTAAATAATAATTTAATAAAAATCATCTTGACCTAAAGAGAAAAAATATCATAATAATCTGGCATAAAAGAAATCACATTTGATGTATAAATTAATAAAACCCTATATGAGTTGATAAAATCAGCAAAAACATGACCTAAAAAATTTTCTTTCTTTATAATCTTTTTAATTTATACAAATGTATTTCATGTAATTAATTTAAAATGTTTCTTGTATACACAGGTCATAATAATAATATTATTATTATTATTAATGATAAATTTTGTATTATTGATCTCGTGGATGTTTTCATACTCAATTTCACATGAAAGACTTTAGAGGCTCAAATATTTTATTAAAATCAATTTGATTACCTACATTGATATTGTAAGTAACAGAATTACTTACAATGATATGGTAAGCAACCGAGTTGCTTACATTGATATGGTAAGTAACCGAGTTGCTTACATTGATAATGTAAGGAACCGAGTTGCTTGCATTGATAATGTAAGGAACCGAGTTGCTTGCATTGATAATGTAAGGAACCGAGTTGCTTGCATTGATAATGTAAGAAAACGAGTTGCTTACATTGATAATGTAAGGAACCGAGTTGCTTACATTGATAATGTAAGTAACCGAGTTGCTTACATATCAAACTTGATTAACTCCATATTTTAATCTTTAAATTTCTACTAATTCTTTGATTAACTCCATGATATAATACGTAAGAACATTATAAGAAATTTTAATTATCAAATAGTTATTAGATCAAGTATAACATATATTGTCAATTTTGTTACTCCTTTCTTATATTTATCATATCAGATATCTATGAATATTATTCTTCACATACTCAAATATGTGGAGGTGTTAATTAATTTTAATATTTTCTTTAAAAATTATGATCATTATTAGATTATTAGATATTCTAATTTCAAGTTGCCATCAACCATAACAAGTAAAATCTCTACTATGAGATTTTGTAGATTTTTATAAGATATACTCTCATGAAAAAATAAAAGATAAATAATTATTTACCATAATAACTATCATTTGTGAATGATTATGGATCAAAAACTTTCCTGCACTGCTCAAGTTTTGTTTCTATCTCCGTATTTTTCTTTATTGTGATATTCATACAATATTTTTCATAGTTTTCGATACATTATTTCATGTAAGATAAAATATATAGTGAATAATCATCATTTTATTAAGAAAGAAAATATAAAATAAATATATTTTTATTACTCACATACCTATAAATGATCAATCAGTAAATATCTTCATGATTATATTAATCCAAATGTAGGCACGTTGGTCATTGATACATCAACTTGAGAGGGGAGTTAGATTGTCATTTTAGTTAAGCTCTTGTGTGAGAAGACAAGAGGAAACAATGATAAATAGTAGCATTGGATCAACCATGTTCTCTAATGATATGTTTCATCATGAATATTTCTAGGTTACTCTTCCAATGGTGAGGGTGAAAATCTCACTCGAATCATGTGATTATGTTTTGAAATTTACATAATTAGATCACAACATGCCATACAAAATCTCACACAAAATCATGTCTTAGATTTATGAAACTTTGATCTTCTTCCAAGTGATCCTTATATTCTTATGTCCTTGCCTAAAGATCAAATCTGAAGAATGCTTTATCAATGTAAATAATTTCCTTTGTTTAGCTTGGATGTATTGAACACGAGTAGAAGTTTCCCTGATCCTTTGAGTGAGAGATATTGTTTAAAGCCAATAAAACAATGCCTGAAATAGTTTCAGAAGAACTATGGAAAGAGAGAACATCTCTTTAAAAATGATCTCAAATTTTAAGAGAGATTATCAGCAATATTGCATATACAGTTAAGAAATGTTACATTCCCATCACGTCTAAGTTATTGGGGTTTAAGACGATGGCATGGGCAACTACCAGAACAAATTTCCATTGATAGGCAGAGAAAATAAGCAGCTGAAATGAAACCACGACCTCTTAGTAAAAAGCATACCATGTCCTTGTAAATCAACAGAAGCTCCTTCTGATACTGCTCCTGAAAATCACCCAAAGGCACTAATCCCCGTCCTTGCTAGAAAAAGAAAGTTCCAGACACAAAAATCACTTCCAATTACCTGCTGTCTAACCAATTTCAAGCAAGCTTTGCTTCTGATACGAGGCATGCCCTCCAGAACTCCCAAATTCATCGTGGGCATGTACCTTAAAATACTAATTTTAGGATAAAAAACCTGGAAGCAATGGTAATGGCGAGGAATATTACAAGAGTTACTTTTGAGAGAGAACAGCGTTGACAATCGAAGTAGCGTGCGATCTTGCACTGGAAGAAGCGGAGTCCCACTGAGCCCTACAAGCGGCTAGCTTCGACCACTGATTTCGAATGTTTCGCTGTGCGGCTGGTCTCCATAGTCGTGTGACTGATGCGGGGAGAGGAGAGGAAGTTGATTTAGTGGTCGGTTGGGGGGAAGCAGGGTTATCAGGCGACCCCATGAATTCGACGTGATGTGTGCCTTGCCCCAATCTAGGGTTGTACAACTGCAGGGTAGGGTACATGTACATAAGGCTGCCCATTCAACGGGCCCAATCTGTCTCTGTGACCTTTTGTGTGTGCGTGCGCGCGCACTGTAATATATGTGTGACTCTATGTGTGTGTGTGTGTGTGTGTGTGTGTGTGTGTACACTATAATGTGTGTGTGTGTGTGTGTGTGTGTGTACACTATAATGTGTGTGTGTGTACACTGCAATGTATGTGTGACTGTGTGTGTCCACTGCAATGTATGTGTGACTGTGTGTGTGCATTGCAAAGTATGTGTGACTGTGTGTGTACACTGCAATGTATGTGTGACTGTGTGTGTGTGTACACTATAATGTATGTGTGTACACTATAATGTGTGTGTACACTATAATCTGTGTGTGTGTGTGCACTATAATGTGTGTGTGTGTGTGCACACTATAATGTGTGTGTGTGTGTGCACTATAATGTGTGTGTGTGTGTACACTGCAATGTATGTGTGACTGTGTGTGTACACTGCAAAGTATGTGTGACTGTGTGTGTACACTGCAATGTATGTGTGACTGTGTGTGTACACTGCAATGTATGTGTGACTGTGTGTGTACACTGCAATGTATGTGTGACTGTGTGTGCACTGCAATATATGTGTGACTGTGTGTGTACACTGCAATGTATGTGTGACTGTGTGTGTACACTGCAATGTATGTGTGACTGTGTGTGTACACTGCAATGTATGTGTGACTGTGTGTGCACTGCAATATATGTGTGACTGTGTGTGTACACTGCAATGTATGTGTGACTGTGTGTGCACTGCAATGTATGTGTGACTGTGTGTGTACACTGCAATGTATGTGTGACTGTGTGTGCACTGCAATGTATGTGTGACTGTGTGTGTACACTGCAATGTATGTGTGACTGTGTGTGCACTGCAATGTATGTGTGACTGTGTGTGTACACTGCAATGTATGTGTGACTGTGTGTGTGTACACTATAATGTATGTGTGTACACTATAATCTGTGTGTGTGTGTGCACTATAATGTATGTGTGTGTGTGTGTGTGTGCACAGTAATGTATGTGTGACTGTGTGTGTACACTGCAATGTATGTGTGACTGTGTGTGTGTACACTATAATGTATGTGTGTACACTATAATCTGTGTGTGTGTGTGCACTATAATGTATGTCTGTGTGTGTGTACACTGTAATGTATGTGTGACTGTGTGTGTGTACACTGTAATGTATGTGTCTGTACACTGTAATGTATGTGTGTGTACACTATAATCTATGTATGTGTGTGTGTACAATGTAATGTGTGTGTGTGTGTGCACTGTAATGTATGTGTGACTATGTGTGTGTGTGCACTATAATGTATGTGTTGTTAAATAAACATTAAATATCAATTTTTAATGGAGAGTTTTTTTTTAGACATTAAATGTTTGTTTTTAATAGGAAAAATGAAATGTCAAGAGTCAATAGTGATAATGATTTTTAAATTTTTGGTTTTATTAGGGCAAACTAATGACTATAAATAAATCATTGTATTGATTGTAAAATAACAAAAATTAAAGAAAGAGTCTATTTTCAGAAATATTTTTTTCTCAATTATAGTTTGTGACCAAAATTTTTTTTCCACAATTTGATATCGGAGGGATAGGGAGTATAATCAATAATGTCCCACTGCCCCGATTAATGAAGGTGAATTATGAGAATTGGAGCATCCAAATGAAAGCTCTTCTCGGTTCTGTGGATTGTTGGGAGGTGGTTCAAGAAGGTTTTGAAGAACCTGAATCTACCAAAGGATATACGATGGCTCAAAATAAGGTGTTGAAAGAGATGCGATCAAAAGATAAGACGGTATTGTACATCATGTTCCGAGCTGTTGATAATTGGGTTTTGAAAAGATTGCGAGTGCAAAAACTTCAAAAGAAGCATGGGATATCTTGGAGACTACGTACAAAGGAGCCGACCGAGTTAAACAAATTCATCTTCAAACTCTTCGCAACGAGTTTGAAAGCATGAAAATGAAGCTGTCAGAAGGTGTGTTCGATTATATCACGCGTGTTCAAACCGTGGTAAATCAACTCAACCGAGACGGAGAAAAGTTATCCGATGCGCGAGTCGTGGAAAAGATTCTAAGGTCATTAACTGACAGTTTCGAGAATGTGGTATGTGCCATAGAAGAGTCAAAGGATCTAGCAACGTTCACAGTCGACGAGCTTGCAGGTTCCCTAATAGCACATGAATATCGTAAGAAGAAGAAAAATGAGGATATACTTGAGCAAGCACTTCAAACTAAAGCATCGTTCAATGACGAAAAGGTATTATATTATCAAAACTTTCGAGGTAAATGACGAGGCCGTGGTGGTCGAGGAAATATTCGCGGTGAGAAAATCCGCAGCTAAGAAGGATATCATGAGGAGAATGGGCAATCAAACCAACAAAATTGGCATGGAAGAGGACACGGTCGTGGAAGAGGCGGTCGGTCAAATTATTCCAACTTCGAGTGCTACAAGTGTGGAAAATATGATCATTATGCGAAGGATTGTAATTCTGATAAATGTTACAATTGTAGAAAGGTGGGGCACTTTGCAAAAGAATGTCGAGTTGAAAAAAGAATGGAAGAGACAACCAATCTAGCCATGGATGACGAGGCGGAAGAAGGCTTTCTCTTAATGGCATATAACAAAGTCAATACCGACAACGACACAGTATGGTACCTTGACACAGCTGCAAGCAACCACATGTGTGGGCACGAGCATTGTTTCAAAGAAATGCGAAAGGTTGAAGCTGTATCTGTGTCGTTGGGAGATGGCTCAAAGGTTGAGGTAAAAGGCCAAGGTACAATTTATTATGTACAAAAGGATGATTTCATTGGGTCAATCCAAGATGTGTATTACGTACCAGACCTCAAGAGCAACATTTTAAGTATGGGGCAACTCATGGAGAAAGGATATTCAGTTTTTATGAAAGACCGAATATTACTATTGAAAGACAAGCAATGACATTCAGTTGCACTAGTTGAAATGGGAAGAAATCGGATGTATAAACTGAATTTGAGAAGTGTACGAGGAAAATGTTTGCAAGTCAATGTGGAAGACAAGGCGTCACTGTGGCATCTTCGTTTTGGTCACCTTCATTATGATGGCCTAAACAAGTTGGTAAAGAAGAATATGGTGCACGGACTACCAGACATGGAATACGAGGGAAAATTTTGTAAAGAATGTGTGCTCAGAAAGCATACAAGAATATCATTTCAAAAGAAGGTAGAGTATCGAGCTAAGCAACCTCTTGAATTGATTCATTCCGACATATGTAGACCAATCACCTCTAAATCTTTCAGCGGCAAAAGGTATTTCTTTTCTTTTATTAATGATTTCTCACGAAAAACTTGGGTTTATTTTCTGAAAGAAAAATCCGAGGCATTTGAGGTGTTTAAAAAATTCAAAGTGCTGGTGGAAAAGGCAACCGGTAGATATATTAAATCTGTACGATCCGATAGAGGCGGCGAATACACTTCGATTATTTTCATGGAGTATTGTGAGGAGCAAGGCATAAGCGATTTTTAACCGCACCATACTCTCCACAGCAAAATGGTGTAGCCGAGAGGAAGAACCGAACCATTCTTGACATGGTTCGGTCAATGCTCAAAAGTAAGAAAATGCCGAATGAGTTTTGGGCGGAAGCTGTGCAATGCACCGTCTATGTTCAAAATCGGTGTCCACATTCAAAGTTGTATGATCAAACACCACAAGAGACATGGAGTGGACAAAAACCAACAGTCTCTCATCTCAAAGTATTCGGCAGTTTGGCCTACACACTTGTGCCGGATCAGCGAAGAACAAAGCTCGAAGACAAAAGCAAAAGATATATTTTCATTGGGTATGATGAGAAAACAAAAGGATACAAGCTATTTGACCCAATAACCAAGAAGATTCTAGTGAGTCATGATGTACGAGTCCATGAAGCAAATGAATAGGATTGGAATAAAGCAATAGATGATATCATTGATGTTGGAGAATCATCAATTGTTATGCCAACAACTATACCGATAAATTCTGAAACCATTGATGATGAAGATGAACTGCGACAACCCAAGATGCGAAACTTACAAGATTTGTATGATTCAACAAATGAGGTACATCTTGTATGTCTTTTGGTAGATTCCGAAAATTTAAGCTTTGAACAGGCGGTGCAAGACAATAAGTGGCAAACTGCCATGGACGAGAAGATTAAAGCAATAGATCGCAACAACACATGGGAGTTAGCAGAATTGCCAAAAGGAACTCAGCCCATTGTTGTTAAGTGGGTATTTAAGAGAAAGATGAATGCCCAAGAAGAGATAGAACGGTATAAGGCGAGACTTGTAGCAAAGGGATACAAGCAAAAGGCGGGAATTGACTATGATAAGGTGTTTGCTCCCGTTGCAAGAATTGAGAAAATCAGATTGCTCATTTCACAAGCAGCTCAGCTCAATTGGCCAATATTACAAATGGATGTCAAATCAGCATTCCTAAATGGTGTGCTTGAAGAAGAAGTTTATATTAAACAACCACCTGGGTACATGAAAATTGGAGAAGAAAAGAAGGTATTGAAATTGAAGAATGCACTTTATGGGTTGAAGCAAGCATCGCGGGCATGGAATACTTGTATCGATACATACTTCAAAGAGAACAGGTTCGAGCAATGTCCTTATGAACATGCCCTTTATGTGAAGAAGAGTGAAGCTAATATGTTATTTGTTGCTCTTTATGTTGATGATATCATTTTTATGGGAAATAATAATGAAATGATACAAAAGTTCAAGAGCACAATGACACGGGAATTCGAGATGACAGATTTGGGCTTGATGAAGTTTTTCCTTGGTCTAGAGGTAAGACAAGAAAAGACGGATATTTTTGTATCCCAGGAGGCATATATAAAGGAGATTTTGAAGAAGTACAGGATGAAGTCTTGCAATCCAGTTTCAACACCAATGGAACCAGGTGCAAAACTCTCTAAGTTTGATGGAGGAGAACGAGTCGATGCAAGTAAATATTGGAGTTTAGTGGGAAGCCTTCGCTATCTCACATGCACAAGGCCGGACCTTGCATTAAGTGTCGGTATTGTAAGTCGATTCATGGAGGAGCCAGTCTATTCACATTGGAAGGCATTAAAGCGAATCCTTCGATACATCAAAGGAACAATGTCACTCGGGTTATTTTATACAAATGCGGCAGATTACAAGTTGGTCGGGTACTCCGATAGTGATTGGTGCAGAGACTTGGATGATCAGAAAAGCACATCGGGTTATGTGTTTTTTATGGGCGACACTGCATTTACTTGGCTTTCAAAGAAGCAACCAATCGTGGCACTCTCAACATTTGAAGCTGAATATGTGGCAGCATCTTTGTGTGTACGTCATGCGATATGGCTCAGAAATTTATTGGGCAAGATGGAGCAACAACAACTCGATGCAACTAAGATACGAGTTGACAACAAATCAGCAATTGAATTGAGCAAGAACTCGGTGAATCATGAGAGAAGCAAACATATTGACGTTCGTTTTCACTTCATCCGAGATCAAGTAAAGGAAGAAAATATAAAATTAGTATACGTGGCAAGTCGGGACCAAGTCGCAGATATCTTCACCAAACCACTACCTACGATACTACTCGACAACTGCAAAAGATTACTCGGCAATGAAAGATGGCAGGAGCATTTAAGTTTATGGGGGAGTTTTGTTAAATAAATATAAATGTCAATTTTTAATGGAGAGTTTTTTTTTAGACATTAAATGTTTATTTTCAATAGGGAATATGAAATGTCAAGAGTCAATAGTGATAATAATTTTTAATTTTCGAATTTATTAGGACAAACTAATGCCTATAAATAAATCATTGTATTGATTGTAAAATAACAAGAATTAAAGAAAGAGAGTCTATTTTCAGAAATATTTTCTCCTCAATTATAGTTTGTGACCAAAATTTTTTTTCCACATGTGTGTGTGTGTGCACTGTAATGTATGTGTGACTGTGTGTTTGTGTGTACACTATAATGTGTGTGTGTGTGTGTATACACACTATAATATATGTGTGTTTGTATATATATATACACTATAATGTGTGTGTGTACACACTATAATATATATGTATTTGTGTATATATACACTATAATGCGTGCGTGTGTGTGTGTGCGCGCACTATAATGTGTGTGTGTGTACGCTATAATGTGTGTGCGTGCGCGCACTATAATGTGTGTGTGTGTACGCTATGATGTGTGTGTGCGTGTGCACACTATAATGTGTGTGTGTGTACGCTATGATGTGTGTGTGCGTGTGCGCACTATAATGTGTGTGTGTGTACGCTATGATGTGTGTGTGCGTGTACGCTATAGTGTGTGTGTGCGTGTACGCTATAATGTGTGTGTGTGTGTACGCTATAATGTGTGTGTGTGCGCGCACTATAATGTGTGTGTGTGTACGCTATAATGTGTGTGTGTGCGCGCACTATAATGTGTGTGTGTGTACGCTATAATGTGTGTGTGTGCGCGCACTATAATGTGTGTGTGTACGCTATGATGTGTGTGTGCGTGCGCGCACTATAATGTGTGTGTGTGTACGCTATGATGTGTGTGTGCGTGTGCGCACTATAATGTGTGTGTGTGTACGCTATGATGTGTGTGTGCGTGTACGCTATAGTGTGTGTGTGCGTGTACGCTATAATGTGTGTGTGTGCGTGCGCACTATAATGTGTGTGTGTGTACGCTATAATGTGTGTGTGTGCGTGTGCGCTATAATGTGTGTGTGTGCGTGTGCACTATAATGTGTGTGTGTGCGTGTGCACTATAATGTGTGTGTGTGCTATAATGTGTGTGTGTGTGAGTGTGTGCTATAATGTGTGTGTGTAACATTTTACATCAGGATAAATAATATTAACACGTAAATATAACAAAATTAAAAGGGAGAATTATGTTTTGAGGTGTTTCCCCAGTAATTTTTAAGATTTAGAAACTAACATTTTGATATTTTATAAAAAGTCACAAAACTAAAAATAAATTAAAAATAAGTGCACACAAATTCGTAAGTGCTAAATTACCCACGCCCGCTCCATGAATGAGCTCGACTGAGCTCCAATGAGCTCCATGAAGGAGCGAGGGGCATAAGGTGAGGGGCGAGGGTCATGGGGCGAGGGGCGAGGGGTGTGGTGCAAGGGGCATAATGAGATCCATACAATATTTTCAATAGCTGGCATTCACAACGCTAGTCTATAATTTTAAAAAATTAACAGCATGACAATAGTTGACGTTCACAACGACGTCTTTGCCACGTTATTTTTTGACGTACTAGTTTGGACATATTTTTGAAACTCGACTTAATTTTTTATTTTATATGAATTAGTTCCGTACAAAACTCGGAGGAAACATAACAATAATAAAAATTTAGGGGAAATTATGATTTGGGGAGCTACAACAAAAAAAATTAAGAATTTGAAACTTATCTTTTTAATTTTGAAAATTTGTCACCAAACTCTAAAAAAATTAAAATTTAAGGCACTCTATTACATTTTTCTTAAAATACACTTCATTAAATTCCTAATCTATAATTTAGTCACACTAATTAATTAATTCCCCTTTGTCCATCGGCCCTCGTCCTCTCACTGTCTCACATAGGCATTTGCATTTCCCTCTCTCATCTCTTGGAGCCCCTCGCCCTCTCCTATCTCCTATAGCTCGAAGACAAACTCAAGGAGCTCGTCGGGCAAGCCTTCGAGTTCCAGGAGCTCGACGGACGAGTCTTCGAGCTCGACGACAAGCTCATCTTCGAGCTGCAAAAGATGGAAGAGGGCAAGAGGCTCTAGGAGATGGGAGAGGGCCAAGACGAAATGTGAATGTCTATGGGAGAGGGCGAGGGGGAAGGAATTAATTAGCGTGACTAAATTAAAGGAATTTAATGAATGACATTTTAGGATAAACGTAACATAGCATCTCAAATTTTAATTTTTTTAGAGTTAAGTGATATTTTTTAAAATTTAAAATGATAAGTTTCAAATTCTTAAATTTTTTTGGTGGAGCACCCTAAAACATATATCCCCCAAAATTTTATCATGTTTTTGTGATCGTTATATATATATATATATATTGTGTGTGTGTGTGTGTGTGTACTAGAGTAAATATATACACACTATAATACGTGAAAATATAGTGTATATATACATAAAAAACATACCCTTTAGGGATGTGTTTTAAAAAGAAAAATTAATATAGATACAAAAACATGAATAATTTTATTTTAGAAGCCCAAAAACATTAATCTCCCATTTAATATTAAACTAATTATTTGATATTAGATTATCCTAAATAATCAAGGAAATGCTGCATCAGTTGCATACTTCGGTCCGGTCCCGGCGTCCCGCTCGTGAAAGTCGATTCGTTTGTTCAGTTTGGGAGGGGGTGCTCCCCAGGCCCCAGCTTCCCCTGTTCCCCCGCGGGGCAATTGCGATTTATTAGCAAGTATCTGAAGCATGGCAACCTGGGGGAACCCAGTGGCAGGAAAATCCTTTCCCAGCGTCACTCCAGTATTCGGATGCCAGTCTATCTCCCATTTCACCAAAAAGATGGTTTTTTTCCCCAGACCAAAATCACACATCCACGTTCGCACCATCCCATCCCTGTTCACCGGAATTGTCGAAGAAATAGGCGAAGTCAAGCGCATTGGGTCCACCATCGGAGGTGGATTCGATATTGAAATCAATGCCAAGATCGTGAGCGAAGACGTAAATCTGGGCGATAGTGTTTCTGTTAACGGTGCCTGCTTAACAGTAACAAGTCTCGCCGATCAAGTCCTCACGATGGGTTTATCTCCAGAGACCCTCAGGCGGACCTCGTTTGTGGATCTGCATCCTGGGTCCCCGGTCAATTTAGAGCGTGCAATTCAGCCAGCCGGGAGAATGGGGGGCCATTTTGTCCAGGGCCATGTCGACGGGCCAGGAGAGATCGTGGAGAAGTCGGCGGAAGGGGATTCGCTATGGGTGAAATTGAAGATTGACGAACCGTTGCTGCCATACGTGGTGCCGAAGGGGTTTATAGCAGTCGACGGGACCAGTTTGACCGTGGTGGATGTGTTTGATGAGGAGAGCTGTTTTTCTTTCATGATGGTTGCTTACACCTTGAAGAAAGTCGTCATTGCTTCGAAGAATGTCGGAGAGAAGGTCAATGTGGAGGTTGATATCTTAGGGAAATACGTAGGGAGGATACTTAGTCGTGGACCTGCTGCGGATATGAATTCAAGAAGACGACGCCTAGGGCAAGTTCATGATGTTTGATTGGGGATTGAAGAGAAGAGTTTCTCCTGGATTATGTTTTTAAATCTATGGTGTTTATTAAGTAAACTTATTTGAGATGCATGCATTCATATTGTTATTGTTTTTCTTGCGCCTCAATTATTTTAACCCAAATAGATTGATGTTTATGGCAAATGTAGTTACTCATTTGTGTAATTACTCATTAAATGTAATTACACAAATAGCCCAAGTGCTCATGATTAATTACATAAATGCTAACTAACACATGTTACAACAAAAATTACTCTTGCTGATGCTTATAGGCAGCATTAAATTGATAATATGATGATTCCTTTAAACATCGTATATATTTCTGTCATAAAAAATATTTTAACTTCTCTAAACAAAAAGAAGCATCGTGATAAATCAATGCATTTTATGATAGGGGGCACAAATGACATTTTATAGGAGCACCATCTTTGAACTTATTTATTTTGAAAATATTAATTTAATTTTTCAATAAAATTATTTTATTGAAGCACCATCTTCAATAAATAATTTTACAATATAATATTAAATAAATTTATACTAACCAATTATATGGATTTAAATACAATTATTATAATCATTTTAATTAGGAGAAGACATTTGTCACTTACAAATTTTTTAATTTTTTTCCACTCTCCCCCTATCAATCACAGGATAGATGCATACGACAAAATTTCACACTGATCAATTATCTCAATAATAATCACGATCAAGTACATTTAACTTTAAAATTCTTATGAAATTCAGTATATTAGTAATAATTTTAACGCATCTAATTTGTCACTTACAAATTAAAATATTATAAATTCAATTTTACCAACTTTAGATATACTTGTCAAATAATACAAATAAGAAACATGATTAAGTCATGTAAAATACAATTACATTCCTTAGCAATCATGTTGATGCCAAGTGCACTAAGGGTTGTCCTTGGAGTTTTTGAGGTCCCTATCACAATGACAACATATATTGTGGTACTTGAGGCACTCGTGTTTCACATTTGTAAGGATAAGTGCATGCACTTATGCTTACAATTTACAACTACAAAATATGATTCCAAAAATGTGATTGCCAAAATATACTATATATATATATATATATATATATAACTCATGATGAATAAGTAGACAAAAAAACTTGATATGAAAAATGAGAATCAACCATACCAATATATTCTTAGGGATCGTCACATTGAAATGTTGATTCAAATCATTATTTCACATACAATTATAATGGGAATCAAATTTGATGGAACATATATCACACTATCTCATTTAAACATGAGATGGGAATACTGGTGATTCAAATCCATTGTTAGTAGGATAATGAACTCCTAATTTATAAAAATCTTAAGAATTCCGTTCATATACATAGTTTCTACTTGATCATCCGGTGCCATTATTAAAAGATGATTCATCTCAATAATTTAAATCTAAAAGAACTAAAATAGTATACATCAAGAGAGAGAGAGTGTGAAAGATAAAAAGAGAGAAAATATATATTATGCAGTAAGCCAACTATAATATGTTACCAGATAGATATAATTCAAATTGTTATAAAATCTATAACCCATCATATTAATATAAACAAGTATACATCTATAATTGTTATAAAATATTGCCTTGCAAGAATATAATAAAAAGAATAGAGAGAGCTTAAGAAAAAAAAATAGATAAATACCAAAGATGATAGAGAAAGTCAGAAGAGAATTTTTATTACAAGCATTTCATTCATCTATTTTATCTCAACAGTGACATGACTAAGCTTTTATTTATAAGAAAACAACAATGTACATATCATTAATGTCAATATATTGAATATATACATTTAAGAGAAAGATGAGCATTCATACGTAAAATGTAGGTTACGAATGTGTCATAATAGGTATATTGAATATAATGAATATTCTTTCATGTATTTCATAACACTCCCCCTTGAATATTCATTGTATTCATAAAAATGCATTGAATGATATTGCCTCGTTAAAAACCTTAAACCAGAAAAACCCAGTGGGACAAAAAACCAAACAAAAGAGTGTAATGCATAGTTCACAATATCACACCCTCAATCTGAGATATATAGCCACTGATAGGGCTAGACATGGATTGAATCTACTTAACATCAATTTGTCAATTTTCTTGAATTTCATGGGTATAGAAAATTTTTGGCATGATATGCTTGGTCCTATCACTTTTGATATATCCTCCCCTAACTTATGCAACACAAGCAGCATTATCTTCATAAATTATAGTGGGAGAATTTGTAATTGGTGTTAAACAACAAGAATTGTGAATATGTGTTATGATGGATCTTAACCAAACACACTCTCTTCTAGCTTCATATAAAGCAATAATCTCAGAGTGGTTAGAAAATATAATTCAAGATTATCTTTATAGCGATTGCTTTGTAGAACGCTAAGAAATGACAGTGCCATTATAACAAAATAAATAACTAGTTTGAGAGTGAGTCATCGGAGAGAGAAAAAAATATGTGTTTAATTTTATTCCAGTGTCTCCGAGTTGGCTCATAACTAAAATGTGCCAATAAATTTACCACACAAATGACATATGGTCTCGTACATTCTGCTAAGTACATCATAGCCTCAATTACATTGAGAGATAGTACTTCAGGTCCAAGTATCTTTTCATCAGATTCTCTAGGATGAAACTGATTCTTTTGGGAATCTAAATACCTTACAACCACAGGGGTGCTCAATGGGCGAGTCTTGTCAATGTTGAAGTATTTAAGTAATCTGTCAATGTATGTTGATTGATGAATAATTATTCTATTTGCTATATGCTCAAACTCTATACCTAGACATAGTTTAGTTTTACCCAAATCTTAAACTTCAAATTTTTTTTTCAAATACTCAGTAGTTTCAGCTAACTCTTCTGAAGTTCTAATTAAATCTATATCGTCAACATAAACTACTATAATAGTAAATATAGTTTCTGATTTCTTAATAAATACGCATGGGAAGATAGGATCATTCTTGTATATTTTCTTAATTAGGCACTCACTTTGGAGTTGACACCACATGCGACTAGATTACTTTAACCTGATTTTGAATATTACAATACAATATTCGAAGCATGGAAGGTTGGGAAAGTTTATTAAACTATTTCGCATCAGTGAATTTGATACTGCATAACTCAAGCTGGGAAACAAAATCAAATAAAGCAAAGTTATAATCAGACACTGATTTAAAATCTTGTAGTCTGAGATTTTGCCAGTCATATTGTGCTTGAGGAAGGATACAACTCTCGGTATGATCATACATAATCTTCAACCTCTTCCATAAGGTTTGAAGATCCAGAAAGAATAAATATTGAGTCTACATGCTCTCATGCAAATGACAACAAATAAAAACTAGTGCATTTGCTGTATCTTTTACATTTGAGGTTTCATCTTTTTGTAATTGCTTTGGCAAGATCTTACCCTTGGAGGTGCATTTTCTTGTCAAGGCACGTGATAAATAATTATTTCATTCACTTTGAGGATGTAGAATTTGGGCTTTTCAATATTTATAATAATTCTTTCAAAACAAATGAATCTTTGGATTAACTAGTAGGGTTTCCAAATATCCACCGCCACTTCATGAGTAGAAAGATACTCTTAGGTTGGAAATTTGTCTTGAAATAATTATTTACTCAATTGGTAAATCTTCATGCTAATAACGTGAGATGGGCATTCATACGTAGAATGTATGTTATGAATGTATCATAATAGGTATATTGAATATAATGAATATTCATTTATGTATTTTATAGTAATAACTACTAAATGAAAGAAATGAAATAAAAAATTAGCAAAAGATGTTAATATATCAAAATAATAATAAATAATTTTGTTGATTTAACACAAAACAATTTAGATATACAACCATCTCATCAAAACTATTAATAAATAATAAAAATAGGGTAAAAGTATTCTTTTTGATTGCATATCAATACTCTTACTTTAAACTTTCACCTATTATTACTAAAAACAAAAATTTAGAATAAAAAATTACTCTAGGTTATTAAATCTCCAATAAAAAGTAACTTGTAACTGATTTAAATTTATGTCTTCATGCATTGGTAATAATTAATTGAGTTACCGACATAATCCACTTAGATCATACTTCAGCAATCTCGGCTTCACTATATGATTTTTTTTCCCATTAAATTGATAAATATTTGTAAATAAATGATGATTAGTTGAGTTGAGAAATAAATATCATTAGAAAATTATAAAATTTATTAAGAAATACTAACTTTCATGAAAAAGGAAACTGGATCAGAAATTATATCTTTCATATATCTCATCACATAATAAGCACACCCTACACTACTTGGAAACCCTACTTGAAAAAGGCAAGTGAATTATAAAATTATAACATAAAAAAAATTCATTTTATTGTTTCAAAAATAATGTAATATGCAGAACCAAATTCTTTTTTGCATAAATGATTGATAAATCACAACAAAATATAGTAATAGGGAGCGCTTCCATAGTGATAAAACTTACTTTGCATACTTATTTAATATGTATAAAAATAGCACAATTATGCATTTACAAAATGTATTATACCTTACAATTATTTCCACCCATTCAGGTTTCCTCTTTAAAAATGTATGTATCTATAGTGACTCATTATGTAAAGTCTTGCATGGGATAAATGTTACGATTTTAGACACTATATGCAGCACATTCAAGTATAGAAATACAAATAATTTTGTGTTCATAATTTCTTTATGATCTTTACATGGTTGCTTTAGCATTAGATCAATATAGCATGTAATCATTGTCCTTATATGTAGTATTATCAGGTATTCTAAATATCAAATAAAACTAGTTATTTTGGTGAATATTCATGATATGATTATATAAAAAATAAATATAAAATGATGAATAATCAGAAGGTTGAGTGATTTTTATGTGAAATAAAGACTAAGTGAATTGTTGAGGAGGGGGCAAACAATTATTTAAAGGCATAACCTTTCATGTATTATAACTTTGTTACATCTCATTGAGCTATAAAGTATTTTTGATATTTATTATTGCCAAAGTTCTACATAAATAATCATGATAATTTTCATATATTATGACTCATACACCACATTTACATAATCATTTCACTATGCAAATTAATCCCGTTGATTTAGAAACTTTATTATAGCTGCATCCACACTAGCTCATGATATTTTTTATCATTTCAATATTCATTTTTTATCACAATAATCAGTTATTCCACTTGTGCTAAAAATTACTACTACCTCCATTGTAGTGGCTTTCTCATTATAGAGCAACAAAGTCTATGAAAAAAATCATGATTTTTAGCTACAAAAAGTTCCGAAGAGTAATATTTGATCCATGACCTTTTCAAGGGCTATGACTTTCTACTTTTGAGGAATGTTAAAGCTGTAGCCTATTTCGAGCACAATGACTTTGTGTTACATAATTGAGATATATATAATTCATGGCTATTCCTAGTGCCACAAATTAATATTATAGAAATAAAATATGTATTCATGGTTATTCCTAGCACCATGGCCATCCGAGAGAAAAAATATAACTTTATGTTCCAAATATAAAATATATTACTATGGCTATTCCTAGCACCATAATATTATAAAACTAGAAAGAGACCAAAGTAGTAACTCATTCCATTAAGTTGACTTTCAACTTAAATTTCACAACCACCCACTCATGTATAAAAGAAAAAAATGAAAATTTCAAAAAAGAATTCTAGGACAAAAGAAAAAAAATATAAATCTAGGATTTTAGAAGCAAAATTTCACCCAACCTTATGGGAGATCCACAGGCAAACAAGTAATAGAAGGGACACATATAAACCCTTAGGAGGGCTTGAACCCAAGTATTGTGAATTTAGGATTTAATTCCTAAACACTCTTGATGATTGATATTAGTAACATGAAATTCCACGAAATATTTTACAAATTATCTTGTGTGAATACTTCCCTAATGTCATGCTAAAATTAAGGTCTATTATTATTATATTTAATTACATATGATATATGCTTCATGGATTAATTTGATATGTAGATTTTATTATAGTTTGGTATTAGTGGATATAATATTTATGTAGAATTAAAATTTGGATTTTATTATTGATAGATTTGTGCATGTTATCATGATAGAGTATGACAAGTAAGCCATGAAACATATTCATACATAATGGTAGGAATAAAGTGATAACTTTTCTGAACATGATATGTGAGACAAACCTATATATGAAAATATGATATTGAGGTATTTTAATCATGTGAGTATTACACTTTTGATACTAAAAGTATGGATATTTTTATAAGTCAATCCATTATGCATGGCTTAGAAAACTAACCCTTAAATGATATGAGTATTTTATAGAATATTTTTCTAAGGGTTTTGCCTTTTGTATAAGAATTATGTATCATATTAATGGATGATGATAGGTAAGCTATGAGATATATATGATTGGAGGTGACTCATATTAATTTATGTTTATATAATATACGAGGACAGAAAATAACAATGCACATATGATATAATCATTAAGGGTAGTTGATGAGCTTCCTAAAAGATATAAACTTGTGAATGATCCTCAAGAATGGTTGATATATCATTTTAGTGATAAAGTATAGATATGATAATTACAAGAAGACCATCATTATGGGATGACCCAATACTTAATAACTACTTTGTATACTAATAGGGCACTAGGGTAGTTCCATAATATTCCTACCTTTATTATATAACTAAGCATAATAATATTTTAACTATTTAGATAAGAAATCATGCATAATAGAATATATCAATTCTAAAATCAAAGAATCTTAAATACAATTAGTTCTATCATTTCAACTAAGGTTGTAGTTGACTAATAGTTAGTTGATTGAGTAGTCTATATAATTTCGTTGTGATTGATATTTAAACTAAAAGTCTACTTTACTACTTATATGATTCATATACTTATGGGGCTAGTTAGATGAAATACCCTTGCTTAGTGAAGTTTTGGAAGATTTCCTAATCCTAAAATTAGGCATCATAACAAATTTTTAGCACAATTGCCAAAAATTATTTAGTTTGATTAGTCAAATTTAGTTGTTATAACAATCCTATAAAAATCAATAGATTTTGTGCATCAACTTGGATTCCTTGACTTGTTTTACTTATATGTATCATTCATTTTACTATTTTTTTTTTCTTATTTTTATCTAAAATCAATAGAGCAAAACTCGGGAATTGAATTAGTACATTAAGACATATAAAGAGAGAATATCAAAAGAGGAAAACTTCAAAAATAGAAGATGAATATGTATAGCTCAAAGTATCAATACGAAGAAGCATATTTCTCACCAAATTGACTTCTATCTCATACCTAATAGTGACATGAATCTATTATTAGAATATTGTAATTTATAGAGATTTGAGATCTAGGAGCCGTGAAAAGATCACATTTAATAGTCCTTATCCAATCATTGAATCTTCATTTGATGATATAATCACTAGGTTGCTAATAGAGGCAAGGAGACTAAATAAAGTGGATGAACGATGAAGCATAATTGAGACAATTGGAAAGAAGACTTGATAATATTAATAATGACATGCTTAAAGGAAGTACTATATCAAAACTTTAGGTGACTGAAATGATTTTGGTCAGCGGTGATAATGTTGTCAAGGAAGTTGAAGGAGCTTTGACACATCTGATTATTATGGCCAAAATAAAAAAAGAAAGATTTGTATACTTAATACCAAAAATATTCGTGGAAACTAGTATTGAGGTTGTCTTTTATATAGTATTACTGGCTAACATAAAAAAATAAGGAAAAATGAAGTAAAAGACTACACAATAAATTGGAATGATCATCAAAACTTATTAATGAAGTGAATGTCTTAGTGAATATCTAGCTATGAATATTAAATATAGAACTTCTTGGAATGCAATCTAAGAAACTTTCTCTTTGTTGCATGAGAAATAACTTTTCATTTGTTATTTGTTGTATATGCACTACTCATGATATTGATATATAATAAAATATCCAACAAAAATGAGTCATAGTTTCAAACCAAAAAGTAATTCTGATAAATTAGACTCAAAGCATTGACCATTAGCAATTGCCATGAATTTCAAAAAGATTCAGTCATAAATGTTAGCCATCACTATGACTTCAAAAAAACACACAAAGGTAACCTTGCATGGGGCTATTTCAATAGAGATGCATAAGAAAGGTAACCCTAAAACCCCAAATTACTCTCCAACCTTTCAATTTCATGCTCCAACACCACAGATTATAACCCCAAATGTCCCAAAACTTTAATGCAACCATGGGAGAAGGTTCACAGTCAAAGCAAATATATAAAAATAATATTATAGAGATGAGTAGCAAGGTAAAAGGAAAGCATTTGCTATCCAATGCCACAAAAGTTCCACATGGAGGAAGTCCTTGATGCCTTTTATGTTGGAAACTAGTAGAAAATTTAATAGATTTAGATCTCTCAAAGAAAATTTGTATATAAGAGCAATGTTTTATAAAGTTTATTCCCCCTTTCTAGTAGATTATTAAGAAAAAGGAAAGAAGTTTATTATGTTCCCACATAGAAAGAGAAAATGCATTAGTTATGCGAGATTTTACTTCAATCTCAAGGACAAAGAAGAAAAGAGATGCCATATTAGATGAATTCAGTAATATTTTGAAAGTTAAATTATTTAATGAGCTACTTAGATTGCAAAGAGTTGGAGATAACATGAGTTTAAAATTTCTAAAAGTATGACCTAATTTCAAAGCAATTGTAATTGTATTGACAAATGAAAATAGAGAATTGAGAGTAACTTTATAAAGAACATATATTTTTGATGCATGGAGAACTCTTAAAGATGAGTGAGGTGTGATTGTATTTCATTTGATTATTTTTGTTGCTAACACTCCGTGTCTCAACTATCACACAAGATAGAGTAATTTTAAGTACAAAGGCCGCCTAAACAAAGTATTATGAATAATAATCTCTCATATTATTTAATTTTTTTTACTTCATTTTTTGCAGGTCAATTTTGTATATTTTCTCTATTCATATAATATGTTATTACAATAGAGATATGTTGAGGGCTGAAAAAGATGCCAAATATGTTGGGAACAAAGCTTTGATTGTGCTTTGGATACACTGAATGACTTCACATTTAAATAATTGGGTGATATCATATTTTTAAGCATAACAATTAACAAAAAAAAGTTTAAATTAGTCCTCAATTGTAAGTTTCCTCAAAAAAGTAGAAATAGATTCTAATATTTTTCAATATAGAATGACAATACAATGCATCAAATGTTGAACATGGTTAACACAATTACCATTAAGAAAATTGAATTATTTGTTGATGTTATTTGAACAAACCAAAAAGCCAATCAATCTATGGGTATTGTAGAAAATGAGAATGTTGTAGAAATTGATTATGATTTTGGGCCTAGTAGTAGTCTAGTACTAAGGTTTGGGTAAGCTTTTTTATAGTGGTAGGCTTCACCGCTTGTGCGGCCCTATACCCTAGAAAACTCTTATTTGGCCAGGTCCTACGGACTACACTACTTGGCCCAACCGCTTTAGAGGTTATTTTGGGAAGCATAGTTCCACTTACACAGAGTGGGATTTGAATTTTAGCCTTCTTCTCTAGAATACCTATGTTTTTCCATGAGGACAAGACTTTATTGGTTAAAAACTAAGGTACGGGTAAGTTTTTTATAGTGACAGGCCCCACCGCTTGAAAACCATCATTTGGTCTGACCCTATGGACTATACCGCTTGGTCCAAATGCTTGAGAGGTTATTTTTGGGAGATACAGTTCCACTTATGCATAGTGGGATTCGAACTCGAGTCCTTTCATCTAGAATACATATGTATTGCCACTAGGACAAGACTTCATTGGTTAGTAGTAGTCCAGTACTAGATACTAGAGTATATGGAGATGATGCTTGTAGTTATAAAAAAGGTATTGATGTATTTGATGATGCTATTTTTTTGTTATGATGATATTGATGAAGATGTATATGATGAATATGATGAACATGTTCAAGCTGATGGACATGTGTCATCATTCTAGATTACAAATCAAGTTTTGGTGAATGGGCAAAGGATATTTGTCTATACGCTTGCATTATCTTGTTATGTATCAAATAACCTAGATGATGAGGAATAGATGAGTCATCCGCTATTTATTTTCACCTACCACTGATATTTTGTTTTGAACACATTAAAAATATAAATATTACTTTTTCAAGCAATTGGACTCCATTAATGCAAGAGACTATTAGTTATTCGAGTGGAGAATTTATAGTTGGACAATTTTTTAATTCTAAAACTAACTTGTAAGATGCTACAAAATTTTACTCAACTAGAGCACACTAAGAGGCTGTTATAGTTGCCTCCTCAAAAAAATTACTTGTTTTAAGATATAAGAAGGACGATAAATATCAATGTCAATGGAAGCTGTATGTCATGATTTGAAAGATACTACCTTATTTGGGATCAACAAATGTAAAGGGCCACATACTTGTATAAATCCTTGTCTGAATTGAGACCATCATCAATTAGACTCATAACTTAATTGTTCCTCATATACATGTAATAATTAAGGCACAATTCACATTGTTTGCTGCTGCTAAGCCATAAAATAAGGAAATCCTAGATGTGTTGTCATTTGGAAAACCATCAACAATAGTGTGCCAGATAATGAGACATTAATATGCATGTTCTTGGTCATTCAAGTTATCTATTGAAGGGTTTGTAAGGTGTCATTTAATACTCAGTATTGATGGTACACATTTGTATGAAAAGTATGAAGGAACATTGTTGATTACTATGGGTTGTGAAGGAGATAATCAATTATTTTCATTAGAATCTATTATTATAGAAGGCAAGAATATTTATAGTTGGGGATGATTCTTGGTATGTATCAAAAATAGAGTACCTCAGCAAATAGGGATTTGTGTTATATCTGACAGACATCTGGATATTATGACAACTATGAATGATTCCCATCTTGGTTGGGATATACCATATGCCTATCACATGATTTTCATGCATCAACTTACAAGCAATTTTATGATATGCTTCAAAGATAAACTCTTGAAAAATTTAGTATGCAGAGATGCTATTATGATAATACCATGCAAGATGAATAGACACATGGCTACTATTGGGATAATTAATTCAGAAGTATAACAATGGTTAAAGGCCATCTCTCTTTTGTTATGAGCACTATCACATGATGGAGGTCATAAATATGAGCTAATGACAACCAATATGTTAAAGGTATTTAATAGTGTTCTTAAATGAGCTTGTAGCTTATCACTCATCACATTAGTTCAGTTAATATTTTCATACTTTTATGGTTACTTTGTTCCAAGAAGGGAATAAGATGCTTATAGATTGATATCTGATGAGCAGTTCATTCCATATGTTTATGCTCATATTCAGAGCCATGTGGTTAAGGCTGGATCAATGAAAATTGTTTTTTACTATCACATACAGGATAAATTTCAAGTCAAGTCAAGAAGTGGTCGAATTCATCACCTCAACTTAAATGACAAGAAATGAACATGTGGTACTAGACTAATAGATGGATTTCCATGTAGACATATCATAATAGCATTTTAGCATTGATGTGTTGATTTTTGGTTATTTGTTCAATGCTACAATACTACGCAGTCATACTATGATACTTAGACAAGCTTATTTTATCTCATATTCAATGAAGGCGTGTGTCCTCTTTATGATGGTCCTATTAATTATAGTTCCTAAATCAATGAAATGGCAAGCTAGCAGCCACTAAAATTAAATCAATCCAATTGCATAATGAAATGGAAGTTAGGAAGAGGAAAATCATGATAAAATGTAAGTTGTGCAAATAAATAGGTCACAATCGGCAGTCTTGTAAGAATAAAAAAAAGGTTAGTTATATATGTGAAATAAGACAATTTGTTTTTTGTTTGTAATTGAGGCCTCATTTTTTTTATAGTTGCTTATTTTATAACTATAAAAAATAGAAAAGCTTATTTTATAGCTACTTTGTATAAGACCTATGTGCAAGTGTGTATTTCTTGTAAATGAGACCTCAAATTTTTGTAGTTGTTTTGTATAAAATTT
This sequence comes from Sapria himalayana, assembly GCA_029783825.1. NCBI lineage: Eukaryota > Viridiplantae > Streptophyta > Magnoliopsida > Malpighiales > Rafflesiaceae > Sapria > Sapria himalayana. Next base: position 1,925,447 of record JAREIK010000403.1, on the reverse strand, counting down.
ATTTTAGTAAATTAGACATTATTATTATACATGTGTATTGTAAATCATTGTCGCTATAATTCATATTGACAATCATATTTGATAGTAATTATAGATTTGTTATATCTTATAGACATGACATTCAAGGGGATTCATAATGCATATCATTCGTATACATCAATCTTGGCATTGCTAGGCAAACACAAATCACACTTATTAGATATAGAGCATGTATGTATTTTGTTAATTATCAATTACTATTAATAATCGTAACAAGTAATTTATATATAACTAATTTTAAAAGTAATTATTTTGTTGCTTATAGCTTTGGGAAATATTCCACCCTTGGTAGCAGGTGAGAACCTTCATGACTATGTGGAGGATGAATATATGCATTCAGCCATATTTGATTAGTTCTAGATTTTACATTGTGTACTATTAGGGTCACATCAGGATCGATTGACTACTTATTATCTCTCTCATCAAGAGTTGGCAACCTGAGACACACAAGTTTCATGTGACAATAATGGAGATGATGATATCCTTACAAGATGTCGCCATCATCATTGTCCTTCATATCTATGACCTAGTAGTCATTAGCACATATGTGTTCAATGTGATGCCATTATGCAAGAAGTTGCTCGGTGTCATCCCACCTGCCAATACATATTAGAGGAGCCGTTATCTTTTTGCAGTAGTTATGTTCCTAGTTATCCACTCAGCAACCTGATGCACATGAGGGTGCATTAGAGCATATTGTGCGAGTTCATATTAGTACTATCAGATCCTTCTTGTTTCCAAACAAGAAGGGTGTGAATGTTCTCATATACTTTCTACCGCTACTACGAGATTTGATGCATTCCATGACTTATAGTCGGGATGATGCAGTACCTACACATATATATTATGAGTTATATCGAGTCAACTTGGATCATAATAGTGGTATTACTATTAGTGGTTGTATTAGACTCATACATGTGTGCAGTGACTTCGAATATATGGTGTTGTCTATGGATGAATTAACTTGATTAAGCCTCCTATTTTTCAAACTATTATTAATAACAATTTTAAAAAACACAACAAATACAATTTTAGCACTATCTAAATTTACCCTTAAATAGTGTTTTTTGAATACATAAAAAACTCAATTTTAGTATTCTCTAAATTTAATATTTTTTATATTTTCCATGTTATTAAAAACAAAAACATTTTCATTTGTTTTAAAAAACAAAAATATTTGGTTTATGCTCGGAGATCGTAATTGAAGGTTAATGCAAAATTCTATATTTTAGTATTAAAAATGATAATAAAATTAAATCTGGGTAATCCTTGGGAAAAAATAAATTAATTCAAATTTCTAAAAATTAAATTTGTCGGTTTATTTGAATTTTTAAGCTATATTGGATGTACTTGTAAAAATTTATAAATTTTATTTTTAAGTTATTTACAAATAAATTTTTTTTTTGCTGAATTCAAAAAATTTACTATAAGATTGGGTTGGATCATTACAATATATGAATTTATGCATAAGTAATTATATAAATTAATGACAATAATTTTTGTGATAATCACAAAAATAACATTTTAATTATATTTAATTATATTCCATGGCCGTTACCTTGTTTTCAAAAAATAACCAAAATTAGTACTTTTGTTATTTTTTTGAAACCTGAATTAAATCCTTTATTTTTTATTCAAAAAATATTATTCACATCAAAAGCTAAGTTTCAGCGCTTCACGTGAGATTGGTGACGTGGTATTTCGCCTCCAAAGCATCAATCACCCATGAGCTAGAATTTCGGTTAGGCTGCGGGCAATTATCAATCACCCATGGGATGGAAAAGTGGGCCTGTTGCGCTTGCGTCTCCTTTGTTCATCTTAGAGAGAGATAGAGGGAAGGAGTAGGCGAAAGGTTACGAGAGAAGAAAGTGAGGGTGACAGAGAAGACAGCGAGGGTGACAGAGAAGACAGCGAGGGTGACAGAGAAGATAGAGAGGGTGACAGAGAAGATAGAGAGGGTGACAGAGAAGATAGTGAGGGTGACAGAGAAGATAGCGAGAGTGACGGAGAAGATAGTGAGGGTGACGGAGAAGATAGTGAGGGTGACAGAGAGCCATAGAGAGAGAGGAGATAATGGGGGAGGAAAAGAGGCACGAGATGATGCAGAATCTGTTCGGAGATCAGTCAGAAGAAGAAATCGATTCCGAACAAGAATCCAATCCTCAGGCGTTTTACGCTTCCGTAATAACTCTCCCTCACATAATTTCACAGGAATAGGAGTTTATATACATGATTTTTTTACTTATCTTTCTTTACTTTAGTGTAATTGACGAGTGTACTTAGATGCGCTAGTGTTGATATGAACGCTGTTAGTAACATATGATTGATCAAAAAAGTTGGTTTGCTACCATGTTGGCTTTATATTACAAAGCAACATTAATTCGGGTATACAAGACGCATCAAAATTTGTACATGCATAATATCAATCCAGAATGTGATGTGATATGATGCTGATACGAACATTGTCGTTTGCTAAAAATCTACAATGAAAGAAATACAATCTTCTTCTTTTAGAGCAGTCTCATACTGTTGGTCAATGGACCTTCACATTATTATCGAACAATGAGGATTATAATATTTCTTCTGAAAAACAATTTCCATACATTTAATTTACAACGGCTATTGTTTCTCAGGATGAAGCAGAGGAAGAAACGGGGAATGTGTCCGACGTTGAACATGATGGGCAAACTGACACACACGATGCAGAGCCTGGGAGTGCAGGGGATATGCATGGGGAACAATTAGGTCTAGGAGAATGTGAGGTTGAAAAAGAGCAACTCACCCGAGGTGTAAATATGGATGATCAAGAGGAAGAAAATGATGCAAAATATTCTGATACCTCTGAACAAGAAGAATACGATGAAAGAGAGGTCACTAGCAGGAGACTTGATATTGTCGAAAGTGGGTCTGAGGCATCCAAGGAAGAACATTATTCTAACCATGACGATATCGAGAACAATGGATCCATGTCCCCAGGGTTTTTTCCTTGTCTCAAAATTACATTGTTATATGCTACTCTGTATTTTCTTTTTCGCACATATGCTCTATTATTCCATTTGTTTAGCTTTTTTTTTATGGTTAATTTGCTTCTAGCAACAGGTCTCTTGCTCAGGAGGAAACTCAGAACTCCCAGGCAGCAGAGGAGATTCGTGATGTATTTGGTGACTCTGAGGATGAAGAAGAGATGGAATATGCAGTTCAGGATGACACACATGAAAATTTACTTGTAGGCATCAAACATTAAATCAATATGTTTACTATTTTATGATACTTGGCTGCAAAATGAGCTTGTGGTATGTAGGCGGAATGATGGGTACCATGTGCCAAATTAACATGTTAACTGCTCAAAAGGTGATTCATAAAAATTTCTTTCTATAGAGAGATCAAATGGATGAGGATGAGGGATTTGAGAAGAATTTAGGGCCTGAAGATATATTAGCTGATGGAGATGTTCATTATGAGTTAGATGAGGAGATCTTCGATGCTAAGCCCAAAGAGAAACTCGTTAGTCCTCCATTGGATATAGAATTGCCATTTTGTCGACCACCTGCAGAACCAAGCAAGGTATATTTTTTTTATGTTCATTTGTACCATCTAGTCAGATGATTATTGTTGTTTGTTGGCTATGGTTGACAATCACAATAAGCCATTTTAACATTCTAATTCACATGGCTTTTAGTGCACTTTTGCAACCCACACTATTGTACAATTATTTTTTTTCTGAGGGTGCGCCTTTGTATACAAGAGTTTTGTTGAATGTGAGTGAAATTTTTTATGTATTGATAATACAAATGGACAATACAATGTATCTATATATAAATTGAAAGTCTAAACAAAGCATGAATACTTCTTTATACAATAGGAGTACTTCCCCAAACAAATATATAAAAATATTAGAAAATTAAAATAAATATAACTAGAATTCAATGTTAAGCTTTTATCTAGTAGGTATGTAGGTAGTAATTATAAAATTACTTTTAATTATTTTTAGAAAACATAATAATCTATTTTGATATATTTTGTTTATTCATAAAATATTAAAGTAGAATTTAAATTGACACAAAATATAGTAATTACTTTTATTTCTTGAAAAATATAATATCTCATGATAGTTTTTGGATTTGTGACTATTATAGCTTAACAAAGTATGAGTAATTCATCAATTGCAAGTATCCTAAATCTTTAAAAGGATTTTTATGTCATGTTATTTTTTTTTCATATTTCTAATTAGACAAAGAGAAATGTTATAATAGACTAATCTATATGAGTGTATATGACATGTGGGCTGTCTGAACTTAAATATATGTGTTATACATATGATTTTGGAGTTTTGAAAAAATATAATTAATTCATTTCTCTTCCTTCTTCATCCTCCCTCTTCTCTCCTCTCATCCAAATTTTTGAAACCTTAATGATTATCAACATGGTATTAGGGGGTTGATGAGTTTTGAAGGTGGGTGATGCATGATGACGTGCATGGTGGTTCATCATGTGCGTGTGTTGGAGATAGTGTGTGTTAGTGTTTGACATTAGAACCATAACATTTTTTTATTGTTGAGTTGGTGTTAGATTTAATAAACATAAAATAAAAAATTGTAACACTTAAAATGAATATTGTATAACTTATATTCTTATATAATATATAAATATGATTAAAGTAACTTACATGTTAGGTGCTCATATTAAAGATAAAAAAAAAGAAAAAACTAAATAAAAAATATAACACTCTCGTCAAGCTAGTAAATGTATGTTGTAGTAATAATGTCATTATTGATTTCTTCTTGAGGAAGAAACATTTAATTTTTATATATTATATTTGCTCATGAAATATTATATTGAATGTTATATATTTGAGTGCTTGACTGTCATAATAAAGGATATTAGGTGAAGAGAGTACATATTTGATCTCCTCGAGCATATGTTGTATATAAAGTAATTTATAAATAATTATTTTCATCGCTCTAAATTTTGCCTATGTATTTGATCTTGAAATAATGTATATCTATTATTTTTAAAAAATAAGGATGTCTTTAAGAAAAGTATAAGAACTTGTCATAAATATTTTCTTTGTCCATGTTGTTGTTCAATTTGAATCTAAATACCTAGTTAACTATAAATATTAATGATCAATAAAAAAGATTCTAAGTCATATTAATTTTTTTATATATTTTAATATTCAAAAAATTATACCAAGACTAATCTATTAAAGAGAATCTTGAAAATGACTAAATATATTAATTGTCTATGTTATATTTGGTTTGATTATTGTCAAATACTTAATCTTTCTGTCTTTTTCTTATAAGTAGTAGAGTCAATTTTATAAGTTATATTAGAATATAAGTCAGTATTTTAATCAATTGAAGTATTTATTAGAATATAATCAAAAGACTTATATTTGTAAAAGTATCAAAAATATATCTTTTCTATGACACGATGATATCCCTCATAAAATAAAGTCTTCTACAATCTATTAATTATATCTCATTGTATTGTTTAAAATCTTGGTGACTACTCCATATGTATCGTCTTCTCAAAGTCATCTTAAAAAAATATACTCATGTCTAGTTATTTTTTCCAATTCAGAGATGCTACAAAAAAAATAAAAATTTATACCCAGGTTATCTTGATAACGGAAGAATAATATTTTAGTAGTCCACGTTAAATGTTTGAGTTTATTTTTTTGCTATAAGTCTCATTTTAAGATGATTTTGGAACACAAGCTAGTAACTAATAATAGATTTTATTGGAGGTTATGATACTAGTTTTTAGGTTCAATTAGAGTGGACGACTTGCATATATTTCATTGTAACTAATCATCATGCTAGATAAGATAATATCGTAGAAAAAGAATTGAATATCATAATATCATTCAGAATAATAAAAGAAATAAAAGAAGTAACAAGGTAAAAGTATGATAAAATCTATGAAATTTGGTGTTGAGTAGAGTTTTTCTATTTTGTAGAATAATTGAAAGGTTAAGATTAGAAGGATTAGTTCCAGAATCATCTGGCTCTTTGGCTCATGTAGGCTTATCCCTAGTTTGAGAAGGTTGAACATGTTTTTTTTTTTTGGTATAAATTCTAAGTTATAGCTGGTTCATTGTTTTAGTTGTTGAATTAATTTAAGTTTGTATCGATGAAAACTAATGAACTACTATGTCATCGTGGTCTGAATGGGCTGTTCCTAATAAAAAATTTTTATTTTTTTCAAATTCAATATCTCAATTTTTTAGTAGGTATGATTACTCAATGAGAGTAACATCATACTGAATGCTAACATGCTATGATTTAGTTGAGTGATTTTCTCTATTAATTGGTGGTTTGGAGAGAATTATAAGTAAGTGAAGAAGTGTAATGAATCTATGTACAATGTTTTGAATCTATGTACAATGTTTGAATCTATTCTCTTTCTACGCCTTTTAAAAATGAGGCATGATACAAAAGATAATATATCAACTTACTAAAATCCAAAGTCTTTGGTGATAAATATTCATATATTTTTTGGATACTATAGTATCCAAGGAAAATATATCTCAAGATATTAAATACAAATTAATCCTATTTTGGAGAGAAATCAAAAATAAAATTAGTATATTCAAAAATTATATGAGAAAAACTAAATATTATTTATCTAGGATATAGATCTAAAAAGTTACGTACTAAGAAAAAAAGAGAGTATTCAATTGATGAGAAAAATTATAGTTGGGGTGCATCTCTTTAATCATATTTTGGAATATTAATTTTAAGAGTATTTGAGTTCTTTTAGTTAAATATCTATTATTTCTTTTAGCGATTTTATTCTATTGAGATATGTTGATGTATGAATTATGTGATATAATTTTATGATGCATATAATAATACTAAATTAGTTTGATATATATTCAAATATATTGTTATTTCCTAATTTTTTAATTTTTTTATATTAAATTAAGTTTTTATTTTTTTTTTTTTGGGAAAAGTTTGAAATATAGAAAAATTTGTGATCTGTTATGATTGAGATATATTCATGGATATTCTGAGCAATCATTAATAAAAGTGATCATATACTTACTCTCTGGTTGTATCTCTACTAATTCTCTATGAATTTGAGTATATTAAATTGAATAACTCTCTTTTTAAATTAGATTGATATGTAAGATATGAAATTTTTGTAAGTTTTTATAGCTAACATATCTCACTCTCTAAAATTAAAATATTTCTCAGATTAGGTCAAAATTTTTTTAACTTTGCTAGTGAGGGGTATCCAAGTTGAGAATACACAAATAATGAGTTCAAATTATTCAAACATGTAGAACGAGATCTTACCATAAAAGAGCACATACATTATGGCTTACTCAATCTCATATCATATTTCTTTAGTATTTTATGATCCTATAAATAAATGTTAATAGAAATAAATACAAGTTAGAATTAAATTGTATGAAAAAATAATTAATAAAAAATAAATTAATAAGGTAATCAGAAATAAATATAATACATGAAAATAACAAGGATTCAAGTTAAATAGTATTATTATTATTATGATTTTGAGCATTATTATTGACTAATTTGTATTTTTAAAATAAGAAAAAAATAGAGAATAAATTATTGTTATCAGTGATATGAATGTTTGATTATGTATTGATGATTTAGGAGTCTTAAGTTAGTATACAAGTAAATAATCAATGATACTTAAAATAATAAAAAGATTTACTATTTTCTTTGAGATGAGTTTTTTATGTATTTTTCTAGTAAGTGTAATACTGAAAGAATTTTGTATGGATTCTTGAAGGAGTGTAGTAGTCAACATGCCTTTTTTATTTCTGTGTAATACTCTGCTACATTTTTGAAAATAATATCTAATTACTTTTATTGTGTACATCTTTCAGCAAAGAGTATACTAGATTGAGACTTTTCTTTATTTATATCTATTGTGATAATTTTTATTGATTTTTATAAAAATAACAAAAGCTCCACCAATTTTTTTTTTAACAATATATTGCCAAACACTAATTAGGATTTCTACCCATGAAAAAGGAAATTTACACCACTATTATTGTCAATTTCAATGCCTTATCTACTGTGTGCTCCATGCCTTTGTGCAAACTTTTGTGCATGCTTATGTGCTTGTGCCTCCCCTGTCTGCTTGTATGTACTGTGTGCCTCTCTTGTGTGCTTGTATGTGTTGTGTGCCTCTACTCATGTGTGCATACTTGTAAGAATGAGCATGCTTGTGCGTGTGCTTGCACAAGAATGGGTGTGCCATTGTGCATTCTTTTTTTTATAGGTTATGTGCTTACTTGTCTTTTTTTAGGGCTCGTAATCCTTTACCCACATATACAACCTTCCTCTGATATTACATTAACATCATCAAACTTAAAATAAGAAATAATAGCACTTAATATGAATATTAAGTGTTATTAATGAATAAATAGTCTATAAGTTAGATACTCATGATCTTATATAATGAATAAATATGATCGAGATAGTCTACAAGTTAGATAATTTCATCAAAAATATAAAAAAAATTGAATAAAAATTATAATAGTTGGGATTTTAACATTTATTTGCTTTTGTGGTGGAAAGAATTGTATGACTCGGATGCATAATGATGGTTTTGCGATGGTTTAATGACCTTGTGGTAGTTTCTATGGTGATTCATGTGGTGATATTATAATAGTGCAGTGTTGTGCCATGATGGTACTTTGTTGTGCATTGTGTTGTAGTGCGCTATGGTAATATATGTTGGGTTTCGATGAATTTAAGATTAGAATTTCATAGCCGACTAGAAATCTACTAGTGATCCAAGTAAATATAATTAAATGTTAGATAAAGATGTTATCTCTTATAGCACATAATTTTTTTTGATTTCGAATAGTTCGGTCGAATTCTAGAATAGTCAAGTGTCCGTATCTTTAGTAGTATCCACACAAACATATATTCATTATAAAAATGTTCTCTCTCCCATTTTTTTAAATTCTTTTGGTTTTTCATATACCTTTCTAAAAAGGATGTGTTATTAATTAAAAGAGAAAAATGTGGGCTTTAAGTTTGAGCCTATTTTAAAGGTCCAAACATTTATTAATTGGATCAAACTTTTTAATTCAATTAACTTAAGATTTAAAATAAATTTTACACAAGATTAGACCTATTTTATTTTAGTCTAACCAAAATAAAGTGAACTATAAATATATATATGTTTTTATGTGTGTGCCCAATAAGTTCTTGTAACGTTGATAGTAATTTTAAAATTTTATTTTAAAGAAATAAATAATGAGCGGTATTTTGCAATACATTATTACTACCTAAATAATAAAAATATAATAGATTCGACTTAATCTAATTTTGTGATTTATTTTATTGTATAATTTAGTTCTTTTGTCCATAATATCTAAATTGATTTATGAGATATGGATTGTGTCATCATCACACCAATTTATATGTTTCTTGATTTTTAAGTAGATTAATTTATATAAATAAGTTTAATATTTCATATTGACTTATTTGAGTATGATCATACATTTTAGTAGTCCTACTCAATCAAGCGGCTAACTGATAATATTTTTGTTATATAAAAGAGATAAATTTTATCTACATCAATCACATCCCTATGCATAATTTATTATATATCTAGTAAATGGTTTTATAATCATCCATGTTATAAGTGATGTTTGCTAAATTTAAAGTATATAATTCTTTATGTATGGAACCGTAGTAACTTCAGATCAAAGGATAATTCATATTAATAGTCACTGTGAGAAATTGTATGATACTTATATAATAATCTATGCAACATTCTCAAAGCGGGTTAGTTTAGTATATGTTCTTCAACATATATTCATGTATTAATTTAATATCTTATATTAATTAACGTACATGCTAGTCTTGATGTATTAATATTATCATTGAATATTTAATACTTGACTAGAAGTAATTTAAAGTAGTATTCAATAGAAGATATTACTCTAGAGCATTATTATATTCATCTAATATTTGTACATATCTAAATAAATATATTAATCATAAAATGATTTTTTTTACATATAAGATATGATATAAAAATCCTAAAAGAATTATCTAATGAATGACTTTTAGGGCATATTCTATCGGTATAATAGCTTGTGTAGGTGTTTGGTTGTTGTGCTGGTATATGCATACGCAATCTTGGTATTTTTTATGCTTCTTGTTGAGGAAAATAATAATAATTAGTATATGATCACTAAGAATAATTAATTAAAATCAAAGATAAATACTTATCTATTGTGTGCCACTTCAGTTAGAGTTTGGTTCTTTGGTTGATGATACATGAAATATTTGTTACATGAGTTATTCAAGGGTGTGTCAAATAATTGGTTAGTCATAGATATATAATTATTAGTTTATTTGTGATGGTCAATTGATTCAAGTGCAATTAATATATTTAGTTATTGCTATAATTATAAAGATATTTGAGACTTGGCTACATTGATGTATTTTTTTGAAATATTTTATTTATATGATATTATTACTTAGTAGTTGGTATACAAATTTATTGTTAATGATAAAATAACTCACGATGCAATATGGACATAATTATGTGAGAGGATTGAAGAGGTGATTTTTGTGTTAATAAATTTGATTGTGCCGGGGAGATTGCATGATCAAATTCATAATATTTTATGCTTGTACTTGTTTGTGGAGTAATATTTTGTGGCATACATACTTAGTAACATGATAATTTTAATTTTCTCAAAAATTTATCAAAAGATTATTTAGATGTTGACACTTGTCTCTAAATCATGTAGGTGAAATGAGTAGTCATACTACTATAATCAATTCTTCACATGATGATAATGAGTGAGCTATAAAAGGTGCTTTTAGAAAGAAGAAATTACAAATTAGTAATAATGTGTTTTTTGTTAGATGTTGGGAAATATTTGGGAGAGGTGTTTGACTTTGTATTTTGACTTATGAAGGTATACCTACTAATTTTGTTTGGATATTTCTTCGGGTAGAAGAGAAAATGATTGCTCATGTCATAAAATATAAATTTATCAGAAAATTTAGTTTCTAAAAGGAGTATATTTACTATTTAGTATAGCTTAGAAGGATTATTACTTGTGTGAATATTATATTCTTTGAGAGTATTTTTTTTTAAGGACTTAATTTATAAGATGTTCTTTCAGACATCATAACACTAAAGTCATTCAATTATCTTGTTATTCCTCATAGAGTGATAATCGAATTGACTTTTGCATCTTATAGTGCCAACATAGTTGTTATTTAGGAGAGTAGCGAGGCTTTTCTTAGTGCTTCATCAGTCTACAACTTTGCTGGGTTCGATGGTGATATTAGTCAGGATGAGCCTATTGCATCATATAGGATATGAGATATGAGTCTCCCCAAGAGGAGAGCATAATTATTGGGAGACTTGACAATTACACTTAAAGATATATTCTAGATGAATTCATCCTAGTTTTCTCTAGATGAGTCCCCGACAACTCATGTTGATCTATTTTAGATTATTAACTTAGACATTCTGATTGCTATACGAAAGGAATTAATGATGTATTCTGTTCAATATTTACTATCACAAATACTCTTTTATTTTTATTTTGTTTGATATTTAGTTATCCATGATGGTAATATATTATATTAGATAAACTAAGTGTAATTATTCTTAATCATATAAGGCTTCTTATTTTGTTGACTTTAGGCAAGTCGACAGTACGATGTAAGTGGGTATCCACAGTGAAAATTGGACCTGAAGGAACGATTAATCAGCTCAAGAGCAAGGTTATAAGCTATAACTAAAAGTTAGACATATCTATGATGGGGATTATTAATCTTATAGTTTTTAGTTTAATTTTTTTTATTTATTAATAATAAGAGTACTTTGCATATGAGTTATCTAATTTATTAAACAATTATATAAGGGCACTATCTGTATGATATGTTGATTGAGTGGATATTGTGTTGGCCCCAGCTTATTATTTATCATAGGATTTGTAGAGGAAGAGCACATACACTATACGAACACAATGAATGAACTTGCATTAGTCTTGATGAAGAAAAAGTCACACATTCACTGTGCATTATCATCTCTACTGTTGCATGTCCAATGCATCGACACGTGTGTGGTATGTGTAGGTGATGCATGATGTCATGCCTTGGTGAAGATAGGGTTCAACAATGTGTGTAGATGATGCGTGACATTATATAGTGTGAATTTTTTGATAATCTTTTTTGAGTAGCAACATTCCTTATTTTGGGTGATTCACAAAAATTGTATCATGGTGCAATTAGGATTTACTATGTAAACCCTTTTTTTTTTGGTATAGTTGTATATTATGTGTGTGATGTCGTTTTTGATTGTATTTTATAATGAAGAGTTTAAAATTCAGATTATTGTTTAATGAAAGTTTGAAAATCAGAATTACCAAGTGAACAACAAAAGTCAGGACATGGTTATTTAGTTAGAGGATGCAGACTATATGATAAATGGACTACCCCAATGATGAAATGAAGGTGAAGTGCCTATAGATAGAATTCTGTCTTTTTAAGCAATGTGGTAGTTAATTGATGTAAAAATGATTTTAATTTTTTTATTTTATATGATTTATAAAATTTTATGAGAGTTAGTAGCATCATTATATACATGTCAAATAAAATATATATATATATATATATATATATATATATATATATATATGATTCACTCAATCGACAACATAATTCCTAATGGGTTTTTCAATCCAGGTTGATGTTATAGAGAGTGAAATAATAAGAAAGACTTTGGGCATAATATTTCAATATTTATTACTTGATAAGATTTTAGTATTTTGCCATAAGATTTTAGGTGTTAGAGAGTTTTTGATTGGATCATAGTTATATCATTGAGCAATTCAATTTATATGAGGTAGGTTGGGTGATACTTGAGAGACATCTTAGTCTACACTTGCTAGCATCCGAGGTGAAATTGCTTGTAGTAAAGACAGATGTATGAGAGGTTTAGTTCATAGTATTCACCGCAAGAGAATGAGTCATACTAGGGATAATTGATGAGAGTTGTTAAAGAGGAGGTCAAGAATACTACATATAGTTTAGGGAGACATATATACTTTCTTATTTATCTAGGATCTCTCATAGAGTTTTACCAATATAATTATTGTATAAGGGAGATATTTTGAATTTCTTCCTAATAATAGAGTAACAGATTATTCTTGATATTCGGATATAATTCACGATCTATTATTCTTTTGTATTGTTGACTTTGTTAATTATTAGTGGCTAGGTTAATAATATTTTATCATAATTTTAAGAGTATATCTATTATTAAGTGTGATGTGTTTTAATTAGAAAAATATATTAGAATTTCATATTCTTCTTGACATACTGATGTGCATAAGAACCCATTGATGTAATATACTTAGACTTATGAGAAACTAATTGAGATGAGATTAAAGAATAATTTAAGTATTTTATTATTTTTATTAATGGTTAGTTATGCTTTACGTGATTTTTTTTTTATTTTAGATCATAATATATATTTTTTTATTTTTTAATTATTTTATAAAATAATAAAAAAAAACTTGAATAAAAACATTTAAAAAATAAGATGCTTAAATATATGAGTATGCCTAATAACCTCCACTTATTATATAGGGAGATGTGCCAATCTATGCCTATAAGATGAGATTACAAAAAATAATAATACATAGCTAATTAAGATAAATTGAATATTTTTATTTGGTAGCAGTGTTTTGAAATTTTTTTTTTGAGATAGATGTTATGTTAATAATATGCTACCTTATTAATTAGATATTCTCTTTTATCTCATTTTATCAAATGTATTTTCATATTTTATATCATATAGAGTGATTGCTTAGTTTAACTTGTCTCTTAGAATGTTTGAGCACTTGTTTTATTTATTATCTATTTTTAGGATGAAATAAAAGAATATCTAACACTTTGATTTTGATATATGTTTTTTTTAGTTACTTCAATTCACAAATAATAATACTAGTTTATTTTATTAGAGTCTGATAAAGTTTTAGCAAATACTGATATTGTTTTTTTAAACAATGACTTAATTTTTATCTAGCCTAAGAATTATTAGAATTTATAATATACACTTGAATTGTTATTTTTCTTTGCTCCTTGGTAATGTTGCTCGGACCTCTAGTTTGGAGAGAGGGTCACCTATTGTTAGAGTTTTCAAATGGGCAATATCGAGTTGGGGTGAACTATTTTTAGTCTCAACCATACCATCGTGTCATGCCAGAATGATGACAAGTAAGGGAGGATCAATACGACCAAATGGCTTGATTGCATAATTTGGGTATGTTGAGTTGGGTTAAACTTGCATTATTTATTATAGGATTTTGTGAATAACCTAGGCTAGCCTGTGTTAGTTTCCACAGGTCATAGTGGTACAAAATGGCTTATATAGGCTAGCACAATAGTGCTAGTCTAGCCTTGAATATATGCATGTGCCTCATTTAAAAAATATGCATGTTGTCCACACCCCTCATTATCTTACTGTTACCGATTGCCTGATTTATGGACATGCGGATCTGTACCTAGACTTGGAAGGCAAAGAGAGAATTCATAAGACAAAGAGGATGTGGGGCAACTCGTTCACACTGCATTCATGGCTCCTTGTGTTGTCTAGCACATTTTTTTGGGCCATGTTGTGGGTTGGGTTTGGCTTGCCTGCTCATTTCATATTTCTACCCATTGATTGCTTCTAAATTTGTTGATCTACATTATGATGATACTCTTATAAAATTATCATATGTATTAACAAGTACAAATCAGATTAATTTTAGAGAGAGTGATATTATTCAGAAGATAATTTCTTTCGAGTTTATATGTCAAAATATTTTACATATTTACTTCAATTTAAACTAATGATGAGCCGAAGACTAAAAGATTTGACAATTCAAGATTTAGAATTTTTTTTAAGAGAAAGAGACATAAGCTACTTGCTAAGACTAGAGGTACATTTATTGATGAGCTAGATGATCTCGTAATTAACATCTTTGATCTTGACATTTTGATTATTTTCTAAAATGAACAAAAGAGTTGTCTGTAATACTTGTTGTTATTAGTTTTTTTATACTTATGTATTCTTAATTCTTTTTTTTTATTTATTACTTTTCTTGATATTAATAGGATACACAAGTTTTATTACGTGATGTTATTTTACATATGATGATATTAAACTATGTTAAAAGAAATAAATATCCTCAACTCTAATGAGATTAGGAAAGTAAATAAATGATATTCATAAATGTTTGTTAAGTTAAAAAATCAAAAAACCTAAGTGAAACTTAATAAATCTCAAGGATAAAATATAGAGGTGTCAACCGGGCTGGCCCGACACGAGGCACGGCACGCGAAAATCCCGTGCCCGGGTAAGGCACGTGCCGAGGAAAAACCGGGCCTCGTACCGTGCCTGACCCGACACGGTTCGGTGGCCCATGGCACAAATGCATGGGTGCACCATTACTGTTCGGTGGCCCGTGCCGAGGCCAACCGGGACCCCTTCGCCCTCCCCCCAAAAAAGACCCCCCAAGACAACCCGATCCCCCCCCCCCCTCTACGGGCAAAAAAAAAATTTAAATTGTAGCCGTGGATCTCGCCTCTAACGGCTAGGGTGCAGAATTCAACGGCCCTCATGATTCTGCCCCCAAAAAAATTTAAAAAGATGACTTTTAAAAAAAAAATTATTTTTTATAATATATAAATCCCACCTCCTCTCTATATAATATTTATGTTTTTCATAAATATTTTTTCTCTCAAATCTCATATTTTCTTCCTCAAAAATCTTGTGCCTCTCTCTCGGAAAGTTGAGATTTCGTCATTTGGCTTGGCTTTTTGGGAATTTCAACTTGGGTTTTGAATTTTGAGCTAGACTATGGTGCACCGTGCACGTGATCGACATCACTGCTTGACTGGGTAATTTATTTTAAGTTTTTTTATTCTCTCTCTCTAGTTTCTCTCTCTAGACCTAAAATAGATAAATTTTAAATCTATCATCTAGTCTCTAAATAAGTGTCTTGATTAAGAAAAATCCTAAAAATGACAAATACTAATGAAACATATTTAAATTTAGAAAATAAAAATATTACACAGAGGTCTGAGGCTGTTGAAAC
Source organism: Sapria himalayana (assembly GCA_029783825.1). Lineage (NCBI taxonomy): Eukaryota > Viridiplantae > Streptophyta > Magnoliopsida > Malpighiales > Rafflesiaceae > Sapria > Sapria himalayana. The sequence continues at coordinate 1,909,291 of JAREIK010000403.1, read as the reverse complement.
TTTAGTTTCTCCAGTCGTATCAATCCAAACTTCTAAAAAATAAAAAACTAGGACTTCTGTAGTTTGTACTCATTTTAATATAATAAAATAAAAAAATGTTAGGGGTGAGGAAGAAGAAATGACACGTTACAAATATTATATGAGACTTTTAACATGTAAGAGTTCATTTGGGACTGAGCACCTTAAGAGGCATACCGAATTATGCACCAAAAAACATAGTCCATTAGATCCTAGGCAAACTTAACTTGACACTGCATTTTTTGAGATTGGATCGAGTTCAGTCTCAAAGTTTACTTCCTTCATATACTCAAGCGAGTTAGGTAGGGACGACATGACCAGACTTATCACATTGATGAGTCTTCTGATTAGATTTTCGGAAGATCCAAGGATTGTGCGCATCATGCAGACTTATTTTTAGTCTGTTTATTGTAGGATTCTTATGTCCATATCTAGGAATGACATACTAAAATTGTATAAGTTAGAAAAATAAAAAATAATTAATGAATTTATGGCATATAGTGGAGTGTTGTCCGTGACGTCCAATATATGGACAAGTCACGATGATTTTTCTTATGCATGTCTCACTAGCCACTATGTAGATTCTAACTGGACAATGAATAAAAAAATTTTAGGATTCACTGAGATTCTTCATCCTCATGATGGCTCGGCCTTTTTTGAGTGTATGATGAAAATCTTTAGGAAATATAAAATTTAAAATAAAATTTTTAGGGTAATTTTAATTTGTTTGGTTCGTATTTTTGGTATTTAATGGCTGATTGGTCATTTTTTATTTGGGTTGCTTATGTTTTTTTTACTTTTTAATTTTTTAACATTATTTATTAATTTATTTATTTTTTTGTTTTAAATTTTTATTTAAAAATTTATAACTCTATTATATAATTCTAATAAATTTTAATCTAATTTTATTTTACATTATAAAAAAAAATTACACTTTGTAAATTTAATAAATTTTAAACAATATTTATATTATAAATTTATAATATTATACATTATCTATAATTTTATATATAATTTTATAATTTATATAATTAAAATAAAAATTAAAACAATAAAATTTAAAAAATTTTTTTTCCTAATGTCCCGGCCCACCGTGCCGGGCCCGACTTTTATAAACCATGTCTGGCCAGGCATTACACGAAAGCACGACCCGTTTGACATCTCTAATAAAATATATACAGAGATTCTTATTTATTGAGTTATTTGGATAATTGCAGCCCATGTATTGTGTATTTTTATTCATAATAAAATATAAAAGATAAATATACGAAATAACTATAAACTACAACAAAAGTAATAAAAGGTGGATGCATAATTTGAGTAGTGATTGTTAGTGATATCAATTGATTGTTGGTGTCACGCACCTTCATTTCATCCACATTACATCTTCACTGCACCCGCTATGTACCTTCACATCCAATTCACACATTGCACTTATTGTCGCACATGACAAACCTTCACTAGACCAATGGTGCACTGTGCATGTTGATGTCCATCAATTAGGGTTTGACTTTGATACTATGTAGAAAATTTAAGTTATAAATATTTATAAAATTCAATGAAATATGACAATGCACAATGGTGAATTTCATAAGAACTCCAAATTTAAAAATAGTTAAGAGTGAATATTACTGTGTTGGTTGATAATCTGAGAAGTGTTCGTATTTCATGCATATATTAGATATGATATTTTGGTGCGATGATAAATATCTTTGTCCAAGAGTAATAAGTTTTAGATTTGAGATTTATTAAATGCGATCTTTCTAATTTTTAGAGATAAGATAAGATTATTAATATATTAATATTACCTAGACTTTGTGTTAAATGAGAGATATGTGCATTGAGTATGTCCTTCACGTGACTGCACAATGATAATATATAACCATTGCTTTGAATTAATCAACTCACATGTTAAATATATTCATTTATAAAATATCAAAAATTAAATTAAATACTATTGAATGATAAAGTATATTTAGAGTTTCAACTTCAAATTGCATTTATTCATGTTGAAAATGTAGAACATTTGTTGTAATGTGTTATGGTGTGAAAGAAATTCTACTTTATTATAAAAAGTTAATGATAAAATTATTTTAAATATTATAAGTAATACTTCGTACAATATATTGTTACTCAAAATTAAAAATTTATATATATATTAACAATAGATGTAATAAATTATTGTCATTTTTTGAATGACTTGATATATATTGATTATACCCAATCATAAAATTAGAGATAAATCAAATATGATTTCATCGATCATGTTTCCTTGATGGATATTAATGATAATACTATCTGATTGACTGAAAAAATAAATGATATATATTCAAATTTAGATTTGCTCGAAGGTGTGGAAGATAATTTTTTTTAATGGCCTACTTATGTTGTGGTATTGCAAAGCTAGTGGAGCATATGACACAGTGTTGTATCTTAAAACAAGCAGACAATTGAGTAGATTGTCTACATCATGAGAAAAACATCTAATTCTAGAAATTTGTATTCTATTTCTTTGATATTTGATGATGTCAAAGTGAATACTTTTTTAGAAGATATAATAGCATATGAGTACTGTCGATGATAAAAAAATATCATTTTGTAAATTTATATGATGAACAATATTTTTTGCTGCTTTATCTTTTTTATTATTTTATATAATTATGTTTTTTTATATTTGATATTTTATTGTTATTTGTGAGTTGTGATAATTATTTATGATTTATGTGATTTTTTTTTTGTTTCAATTTGATTTTATATTGATGTATTGATATGTTTGAAGTAACAATAAATATAATTAATGTTATTATAATTAATATTATATATATTTAATTCAAATATATAATTCTTACATATGCTTATAAAAAATTGCATGAAAAGGGGCATGCCTAGGTGCTTTAGGTAAAAATTACAAATATATAATTTTTACATATGATTTATGTAAATTTTTTGGCAAGGTGCATCTTGTACTTTATAAAATTATTAATTTAAGTCATATTTGTTGTATTGAGGATGAGAAAGATATGATGAGAGATATATATTTATTCATAGGTAGAAAAAAGAAGTAAAAGAAGAAGGTTAAAAATGTAAGACTAGTAGTTCTTACGATGAAGTTTAAAATTGATTGAATTATACTTGGATAAAATTGAGTCTTACAATGAAGTTTTGAAAGATGATCATAAGAGACCTGGAAGTTTAACTAGTATATCATATTATCAATTTTATTTTGTCTAGTAGGTATTTTATAAAAGTTTTTTTTTCTTATATAAATTATAAAAAATTATAAAAAAATATATATTTGTATCTTATTTTTATGGATAGAGACAACATATGATAGAATATGTTGTCACCAGTGATAATTTCATGGTAGTGTATTTGTAATGAATGATCTCTTTTGAATCTGATGAAGTGCACTTTAAAATGTTTTTCACTAATATTTGTGATGAGTTGTTAAAACATAATCAAGAAAATATTGTCGCTTGTATTTTAATATATTTTATTAGTAAATAATATTATTTTAATTAATAAAACAAGTGAGGGCCAGAGTCAAATTAGAAAAGTCTAACAATTATTTTAAAATTAGTCGATGAAAGATTGATTATCTTGTTTGTTATTTAAACTTAATTTCTTGAAAGAAAAATAATTCAATTAAGATTAAAAATAATATGATCTCAAATTATGATTAGTTTTAATATTTATGAATTATAATTCAAAATAATAACAAAATTGAAAAATGCGGACTTTAGGATTGAAATCATATGAATCAAGGATAATCTTAATTATGTTATTTAATAAATAAATATTTGTTAAGTTAAAAAAATATTATAAGATAATAATTGGACTAATTAATTTTTTTGATTTAAGATTTTTGATCACTACAAGAAAATATACTGATAATATAGTTATAGTAAAGATATGTATGCTAAAAATAAATGTGTGATATAATACTTAAGGATAAAATTAAAAATTGTAAGATTAGGAAATATATGCATCGAGGTTATATACTTTTTGTGAAAAAAAAAATTTGTAAGATTACTAAGAAGTGATTATATTCAAATTCATCATCAAAATTAATTAAGTTTTATCTTAATTATATGAATTTGATTATATACAAATACAATTAAAAATTATAAAAATTAACAAGTTAATGACATATAAAATAAATGAATCATTAAAGTTTATATACTATTTGTGAAAAAAGATATGCACGATTTGAATTTATATCCAAAATCATGCAAAAAGATACACAATGATAAATATAAATGATAAAATTAGGTTCAATCAAAACTTTATACTTTTGAATATCAAAGTCGAAGATAAACATATTGTGTGGTATTGATATGCGAACAGGATATTGCACTCGGGGATTATTGAAATTTAAATATTCCTAAATGATGGCAGCATGTGCACTTAGAGATTATAGTGTAATAAATAACAATAACAAAATCAAAGAACGACAACAAGATTAAAAAATAAATACAATGAAAATGATAGGAGCTTTCATTTATCGTGCTGTTTTCTCAACATTAAATTCATCATGCTATAAAATCTCATATTAAAGTCCCAACATTTGGATAGGTAAATCACATGTTGTGATTTGTTAGGATTGGTTAATTTTTAAACTCGTGCTTGTTTAAAATTTCCTAAAATTTTTATGTTGTGTGATTTTTCATCTTGTTTTGTAATGTGAAACTCATGATTTCTTGCAGATGAATTTGATGATAGTCTCCAATATCATGTGCATTGATCCAAATCCATTTGATCCTAATACATATGTGGAAGAGAAATCTTTTGTAACAGATGAATCTGGATCGAAAAGACGTATACGCTTGGGGAATAACACAGTGCGATGGAGGACTGTAAATAAGCCCAATGGTACAAGTGCTGTAAGTATACCACTACTATAAATGATTTCACTTGGAACATTATTTAGTGGTACACATTAGATCAGTCATTCCTTCTCCACTAGACGTGTGTTCCACATGATGAATACCCAAAAACATATATGAAATTGATCTTCACCGCCATAAGAAATTGATTCTTGATATTTGTTACGACAAATGTAACAATAAATAGATTGTAAAGATGTATTTTATTAAATATTTATTTTATGTTTGTGTATTGATGAATACGTAACTTGTCCCATACCCTTGTAAAGTATATATGTTAATGAATAGTAGCTTGTCCGTATTACAATCACAACTCTGAAAATGACAATTTTCATTATTCATATTTGTGGTCCTCTTTGAGGACTTGGATGCCCATTTCAAATTAGTATACCAATATTGGTTTGATTTAATTCCTAATTATTTTTCTTTTAAAAAATCATGTGAATTGGATAGAGGTGGAAAATAGGATGGGTGGCCCAGGCTTGGGGCATGGCTAGGGGCACAATCGAGGGCACATCCTGCAAAAGCCATGTCAAACATGACACGACTTGGAATTGTGGCTTCATCGGGCATAGGCTGGCCCGTGGAACTACTTGTGCCATGCCTTCTTTGGCCAATCGGGCCACATGTTGAATCATGACATGACCTGAGCTTTAAGCACGAGCAGCACGAACCTAGCATAATGCTTGGATTTCATGTGAAAATTTGTGATCTATTAAAAAATATGGGTGCTTGAGGTCCATGCACCAATAATTTAATATTTTTTTTATAATGGGCGTGCGAAGCTCATGTGCCCCATTAAAAAAAAAGACTGGTGTCTAGCTTGGGTTAGCTTCAACTGCAAGGTGCAAGTGGCTAGCCAATCTGCCTTGTGGCTAGTGTTCTAGCATGCGGCATGTCCTAGCTTAGCCAGTAGGTAGTAGTCCCTCTTCCAGACCCTAAGCTAGGCAAGGGGCCTAGTGGTATCTTTCCCAACCTTGACCCTAATGTGTGTGTGTATATATATATATATAAATAAATTTTTTAAAAAATTAAATTATTTCTAAAAGTGAAATTGCAAATGCATTGTGTATATATTAATGTAAATAAACATAATAAAAATATACCCCTTTTGTCAGAATTGAAAATATAAATTTGTATGTGTAGAAAATACAAAAAATTACTAAAATAAAATGTATGCAAATGTAGTGCTGGTAACAATAACAATGTAACATAAATATATTAGTTATAAAAAAAGTCTATTCATAGTTATAAAAAAAGTTAACTCTGGTGTTATGCTAGACATCAAAGATATTATTAGATTATGTGTCATTTTATATAGTATAGAAAAAATAGATTTATATACTTTCTATTAACTTAATATATCAAAATTTTTAATATTATTATGAGATATGATAAAATAGTAATTGGTCTTGATAGCTTATTCATATTTGATGAACTTTTTAGTTGTTTGTTCTTAGCAAACTGAATGTTAAAAAAATAGATTCATATGATTTCTATCAAATTTAATATGTAATAAATTTTTTAGTATTATTATGAGATATGATGGAGTAATAATCGACTTGATAGCTCATTCCTATTTGATGAATCTTCTAGTCATTTGTTACTAGTTAATGGAATAAAAAATTCATTATCTTTAAATATGATCTCAATCTTCATACTTAGAGGCTCATTAAAATTATCAAATTTATTTTTGTAATATTTAAATATGTTAACTAATTATTTGTATTTTCTATCTTTTTTAGTTTTTGTGGTTGATTTATGTAATTGAATATGATTTTAATGTGCTTTTTCATTCTTTTTACATTAATTTTAGGTTGTGTACAAATAACTAAGTAATAAATAATTAAAATTGAGGACTGATATTTTAAATATTTTTTTTCTATCTCAATATCTATCTAACCAAAATATGAGTATTTTCTATATTAGATAAAGATACTATTTACTTTGCATATACACCTACATGTAATGCAGATCATGAGAATATATCAATGAAGACATGTTAGTCATATTATAAAATATTTTGATGAATTTTAAAAGAGAAAATTTGTATATTTTGGTTTGATTTTTTTAATATTTTTTTATTTAATTTTATTATTAACGTAGTTGGATATCACATATTGGTAGCTAATACTTGAGTAAAATGTTAGATAAGTAGAAGCTAAATAGTATTTGACATTTTATTAAAATTTTTTATTTTTAGGCTTACTAACTTACAAAGCATTAGAGGTGTAAACGGGCTATGCCGTGCTAATACAATCCATTTTCTTGGCTCAATTGGGCTACTATGCTGTGCTTTCATGTCATGCCAAGCATGACACAAGGTGTGGTCCACCTAGAGGTGTTAAATGAGTTGGGCCGGCTTGGCTTGGCACGAAACACTACATAGTTTGGCCGTGCTTGGTCCGGCACGACATGGGAATGATCCGTGCCCATGCTCGTGCTGGGCTTGCCCTCGGCACCAGTCGTGCCGTGCCAGGCCGAGGGATTTTGCCCCACGTGTCGTGCCAGGCATGATATGCGTGACCATACACCTAGCGTGGACACGACGAGTTGATGCCGACGAGTGAGGCTCACTGAGCTCCTAAAGGGTGATGGCGGCGTGGTGGTGCATCGCTGAAAATCTAATTTTTTAAAAAATTAAGGTTGCGGCTCCACCTGAATCGGGCCGAACTAGGTCGAAACCTTGTGGATTTTAGGCCGTGGGCCAGTGCCGGGCCTGACCTCCACTAAATCATGTCGGGCCTAACCTCCACCGAACCGTGCTGGGCAAGGCACGATAGCCTGGTCGGGCTGCCTACTGCCGGCCCGACCCAGCTCTCAGCCCGTTTGACACCACTAGGTTCACCATCCTTGCACGATATGGTGGGCATGGTCGTGCCGACAGCGTCGTGCATAAAAAAGCACCATGTTGTCGACCAATTAAAATTGGCCACATGGTTGTATTTTTTTTAAAATCAACCATCCTGTTATGAAGCGGTTGAATTTAAAAAAAAACTAAAATATCCCAAATATGATCGTCCGATGGGATCCTGTTAGGCGGTCATCCGGGTCAATTTATCATGCAGTCGGGCTATGCACACGGGTCGTGTCTGGCATGACAATAGGCATGGTTCATGCAGGCTTAGCACGACACGAATCATGCAAAGGGACTAGGCACTACTGAATTGGGCTGGGCCTCAGGCTGTGTCTGGGTTACCTGACCCATTTGATACATCTACATATCATGTATAAGTTTTATAGTTTGCTAAGCATCCTACTTTATTTTGATATATTATGTATTTATTTTTATGAGAAAAAAATTATTATTAAATCAACTTGAATTATTAGGTTTAATATATGACACATATACTCAAAATGAAAAAGTTTAGCTAAGAGATTATTTCTAATAATTTTTAAGAAAATATTTATTGTATTATTATTATTTAAAGTATTATTAAATATTATTCTAAATATTTTATTATGTATCTTATATTTTCTAAAGATCCTTGACATATTCATATATGATAGGGTTATCATATATGATATGGCTAGTTTTCATATAGAATTAATATAGTGGGTGGTGATGCATGAAATATTTTCTCATCGTGACTAGTCAAAATATTAGATGTGATTGATCAATTCACTTTGTATTATAAGTTTGCCAATGATTAATTATATTTTAATTTTATAATTTTTTATTATATTATTTTCATAGTCATTTTAAGGATCCTTCGATAGGTGGGCTAGATTTATTTCTAGATTTAAATGAACTAGCCTATGATACTTTGAAAATCTAAGTGGAATACATATGCTAGTAATGAATATAATTGTCTTTTATTACAAATTCATAGTTTTAAAATAAAGTGAGTCATAGGACATGAAGTTGATTAAAGTCCAATGACTTCACCGCTTAATTTGGTTTGCTTGAGATTCAATATATTATATTTTTTGGAATATTATTCTACGCGACTTCTAAGGTTTATAAGTATATATTTTTTGATAATTTATATATTATGCAGAGTTTTCTTTGATATTTTTAAAATTTTTATTTTTAAGTATCTTAAAGTGAGTCCATACAAAAGAAATTTATTTATTCTGGAGTTTTTTAGGTAATGGGGTTGAGATTGATCAATGATTAAGTGAACTTAATTTTGAATATTTTAGTTAGATTATCATTATCTAAATTTATGTTTATCTTATTTTCATAATATTTACTAATATTTTTTTTTAATTTTAGTCATAGAGATTTTTAAAGGAGTAATTTATTTTTATATTTCTAAATTTATGTAATAAAAAAATAACTAAAAAAGATCATGTACCTTGCAAAAATCAGCTTCAAATATGAATTTGAAAAATTATAAGTCTACAATGTAATAGCAAAACTCGTATGATAAAATTAATTTACATGTTTATATTTTATATAATATCATAATAAATATTAAAATAAATTAAAATAATAGCATTGCTTGTTGTTTAGAGAATGTCTAAGGTGAAAATTTGAGACTTGAGAGAATATATTATTGTTTTAATCTAAAAAATTCTAAATATTAATTATATATATATATATATATATATTATTTAAATTAAAACAATAAATTTTAATTTTTTTTTATTAATTTGTTTGGGTAGAAATCCAATGACCATTTTGCCTGTGCTATGTCATGCATTACATGGAATTTTCAAATCATACCGTGGGATGGGCTTAGGATGACATGTATCTTGGACACCTCTACGAGAATGGTCACAATGCACATTATTGTCTTTATCAAAATCTTAAAATTGACTTATAAAGTATTTTGTATTATTTTTATTTGAATAATATAATATTAATATTGTTCAAATTATTATTAGTAAGGATAACTATGTGTTAATGATTAATGAAAGATAAATTGTTGTGAACATTTGGTTGGCTTTGGATTTGGTTCTCAATTTTTGCATGGTACACAATTTCTTAATTCCACATAAATGTTTTGGGGAAAATTATATTTTTTGACTTAAATTCCAAAATATTTATGATTTGGTCCTCAAATCAAAAAATTTTATTACAAATTATTCAAAACATAAAATATTTATGTTTTGTTATCCCAAAAATGGAAATCCAATTTTTTTTCTTTCAAAAAGAAATTTCCTGGGAAGTTTTGGAATTTGAAAATCAATGTTTTCAAAAAATAATTTTATTTTTTTTAAAATTTTAAAAAATATATATATGTTTACATGTCTGTATATAGAAATATATATATATATATACACACACACACTATATAACATATAAATTATAATATTATATCTAGAGGTGTCAAACGGGCCGGCTCGGCCCGGCCCGTTTTTTAGAGCACGATCGTGCTTCCGTGCCAGGCCGGGCACGGTTTAAAAAAGTCGAGCCCGGCACGGCCTGAAGGCACGGCAGGCCGTGCCGTGCCGTTCCGAGCCCGCTTGTGCCTGGCTCGGCCATACGGGCCAGGCCAGGCCCGAGAGGCAGAAATTTTTTTTTTAATTTTTTAATATATTTAAAATTTTAGATATTGTATAGTATTAAATATTTATATTTTTAAAAATGTTAAAATTAAAAATTAATTAAAAAAACAAAGTTTAATTTTTTTTTTGTAATATCAAATTAATTTAAATTTTATTATAATTATTAATTATATAATAAAGTTATTAATTTTTAAAAGAAAATTTAAAACATAAAAAAAAATAAATCAATACATTATGTTAATAAAAATAAAAATTAAAAAAAACATGAACACAAATGAAAAATTATCAATCATCCATTTGAAACCGAATGTCCGAACAAAATAAATTACAGTTTCAACACAACGTACAAACAAAGTGTACAATCAATAAAAAAATATCGAAAACAAAAAATAGTAGATCATCATCAATCGTCAATCGACATATCATGAGAATAATCAGTCGCAACATCAAGATCAATATCATATGGATCATCATCATCGGCAATCAACTCCTCCGTCATCGTAGTGGATGTGGATGCGACTACAATGCCTGTCTCAGTTCCAGCACGATCATGGATGCTAAACCTCGATTCCTCCCAATCCTTCAAATAAGCCAAGGCCTCAATCATATCTGGACGTAATCTCGATCTCCTATCCGAAATCACGTTCACTGCAACAGAAAAAGTAGACTCCGATGCTACGCTCGACACCGGAGGAGTCAGTAGATCTCGTGTCATCCTAGATGGTACGGAAAAGGTGGACTCATATGATTTACACCACTGTAATAAATCAAGATTCTTAGTATCAGAATGTGATAGGATTGAGCAGTAATCGGTATCTAAGTACCGAGACAGCTTGCTCCTATGTGATGGTGCATCCCTACGTTTCTCCCTCGCTAGCTGAATAAAAAAATCGTCATCTCTGAACAAGGTATCAATGTTCGTAATCACAGTCTCACTATCACTACCACCATACTTAGTATCGTAGTATGTGAACAGGTCAGTCAACTTCTCGTGAATGAACCCTTCAGGTGGCTCTTTCAGGTTCATGCACGAGGAAATGTAAGTCAGAGTATTTTTTACCCATTCCATCTTAACTCTAGGGTCCATGCATGTAGCGAGACAATAAAGAGATGGAACAGTGGACCAGTACTTCATGTACTTGGTCTCTATCTATGCAATCATATGGCTAAGCATCGGTTCAGCTCGATACTTCCTAAACATGCTACTAATGTTGCATATGCAACGGAGTGCAATACAAGTGGTGGGCGTATAAACCGACGAACACATGTTCGTCGTGTCATAAAATATCTTCAGGAATTTCATAAATGAAATTTCTGAAGCCCAGTTAGTGTCGTCAATAATAAGTTCGTCACTCTTACTATTGGCATAATCGGATATCACGTGTTTGTATCCAACACATGATTCTAACATCAGGTACGTGTAATTCCAACGATGTCTCACATCCGATTGAAATTTCTTCTTCTTAAGATTCACATACAAACAGAGACTACCAAACTCTTGTTGTCTGCGAGGAGTGCGAATATATTTTAGTGCATTGCTTATATTATCTAACGCGGGGGAACACACCTTCATACCCACTTGAACAATCAGGTTAATCACGTGATACATGTATTTGACATGAAAGATCTCTCCTAATGGTGCGTCTCTAATATTCCTAACAAACATATTAATCGCTACTCCATTATTAGAAGCGTTATCGAATGTGATACTAAAAATTTTATTTTGAATTTTATATTCCCTAAAGATTTTTATCATACACTCAAAAATGGTCGGACCATCATGAGGATGAAGAATCTTAGAGAATCCTAAAATTTTTTTATTGATTGTTCAGTTAGAATCTACATAGTGGCTCGTGAGACATGCATAAGAAGAATCATCGTGACTTGTCCATATATTGGACGTCACGGACACCACTCCACTATATGCCATAAATTTTTTAATTATTTTTTGTTTTTCTAACTTATATATTTTTAGTATGTCATTCCTAGATGTGGACCTAGGAATCATACGATAGGCAGGCTGAAAATATGTCTGCATGATGCGTACTACCCTTTGATCTTCCGAAAATATGATTGGAAGACCCATCAATGTGATAAGCATGACCATGCCGTCCCTACCCAGCTCGCTGGAGTATACGAAGAGAATAAACTTTGAGACTGAACTCGATCTAGTTTCAAAAAATGCAGTGCCAAGTTGGGTTTGCCTAGGATCTAATGGTCCATGTTTTTTGGTGCATAATTCGGCATGCCTCTTAAGGTACCCAGTTCCAAATGAACTCTTATATGTTAATAGTCCTATACAATATTTGTACTGTGTCATTTCTTGTTTCTCACCCTTAATATTTTTTTGTGTTATTATTTTAAAATGAGTCCAAACTACAGAAGTCTTCTTAGTTTTTTGTTTTTTAGAACTTTGGGTTGAGACGACTGGAGAAAACAAAGTTTCAGCAGTCTTAGATCTCTGTGTAATATTTTTATTTTCTAAATTTAAATGTGTCAGGTGTATTTGTCATTTTTTATGATTTTTATTTTTCCTAATTTATGTCTAGAGAGAGAAACTATAGAGAGAGAGTAAAAAAAAGCCGTAAAATAAATTACCCGGTAAAAGCAGTGAGGTCGCACGTGCACGGTGCACCGTAGTCAAGTTATAATGTTCAAAACTCAAGTTGAATTTCACGAAAATCTAAGCCGAAAGCCAAAATCCCGAGGCCCGAGAGAGAGAAGCAAAGTTTTTAAGAGAGAAAGAGAAAGATTTGAGAGAATTTATGTTTTTGAAAAACATAAAAGTTAAAGGGAGGGGAGTATAATTTATAGATTAAAGATATTAATTTTTTATAAAAAAAGATATTTTTTTTATATTTTTTTGAATTTTTATTAATTATTTAGGGGGCAGAATCATGAGGACCGTTGGATTCTGTCCCCTAGTCGTTGGAGGTGAATCCAACGGCTGAAAATAAATATTATTAGTATTTTTAAATTTTTTTCCCGTTGGGGACTTGGGTGAATAGGATAGGGTAGCGGTGTCTGGGTCAGTTCGGGGCAAAGGGCCTCATGAAAGGAATTGGGTTCGGACCGAGGGAAGGTCCAATCAGACCCGACCTGCGGTCTTTTTTGCGGGAGGGGCCTGGCGCCGCGTGGGTCTTTGGCGGGGAAGCCTGTGCCATGTAGGTAGCAGGCTCGCTCGACCGCGCGAGTGAAACCGGCACGGGAAGAACCCGTGCCGGTGTGCCGTGCCACGGGCCGAACCGTGCTTGGACAGGCACGGCACGGCCCGTGCCTAACCCGGGCATGGCACGGGCCCGGGCACGGCCAAACCATGCTGTGCCTCGTGACGGGCCGGGCCGGCATGGTTGAAATCTCTAATTATATCTAGATCTATAAATATATGTATATATATACTTTTAAAATATAAAATTACATGTGTACATAAAAATTATGTGTATTTATAGATGTATAAATATGTATATTTATAAAAATATAAATATATATATTTATGTATTTATATTTATAAATATATATTTATAAATATATATTTATAAATATATATATATAAAACTGTGTTTGTTATAGGCGTATAAATATGTATATTTATAAATTTTTATATTTATTGATGTATACATATATAGTTATGTATATTTATATGTTTATATATAGTTATATATATAAATTTATATTTACAGGCATATATATATATATATATATATATATATATATATATATATATATATATGCTATATCAATTTATATATAATAATCTATATATTAATATGTGTGTGTGTGTATATATATATAAATTTTAATTAAAAAAATTGAAACCATTTTTTGAAATCGAAAAATATTTTGTTGGGCCATTTTGAAATTTGAAAATTGCCAAGTAATATTTTTTATAAAGTGGTGATAAATTTGCAATTTTGATTTTTGGAGCCTCAAAATGTAAATATAATAAATTTGGATCTGAGGACTAAATTATAAACATTTTCAAAGTTAAGCTTCAAAATATAAATTTTTTAATTTTTACTAGATAATATAATAAAAAAATTTTTAAAAAATTTCTCTAGTTAGAATTTTTTAAAAATTTAAAAATAAAAAATAATGATTATTTGAAATGAATTAAACATTGATTTAGATAATAATAATTATCCAATCAAAAAACTTAAGATTGAATTACCTGCCAATTATAGGTTGGTGTTGGCTTTGACTTTAACATTTTTTTGTGTGGCTTAGTTGTACTACCATGGCATGCCGCTCATGACATGACTGCCAAAACAACAAGCTTGACATGGCTTGTTTAGCTTACTGAAGTGGCGGTCTTGCCCTACTGCACTGACTTTGGTCGGGCTCTAAAGGCTCTTAACGGGAATATCTTGGCCATGTAAGTTAAACTTGACTTACATGGTCAGGTTTTGTTTTTAATACCCATCCCCGTAGGGTGGCTACCCGATGGGCTTGATTAGTGACCTATGGCCCACCCATAACCCACCAATGCCGGTAGATCTTGTTAATGGGCCAGACATGCAAGTTGTGCATGGCTCATCACAAGGCACAACTCGCTCCAACCCACCACAACAAGAGTTATACCTTGGACCGACATTGGTCTAGTTCACGGCATGGTTTTGGACCTTGTTGTGCTTGGCCTGACTTTGACATGACCAATTCGGCCCATGCCTCATGTCGTGCTTGGGCCATTCTACCCACTTAATATCTTTAGAACACCTAACAACTCTAGATTAATAAATAAATTTTTTAAGTATGAATCTATTTCAAAATTATTAAACTTAAAAATTCTAGAGATGTCTAAGACTAGTAGGTAGATTAGTATTTACATTGGGCAATTTATGAGATTTGCTGAACAATGCAATTAAAAATATGATGCATTTGATCTTAGACAAACATAATTGCATGAGATTATTGAATTTAGATTAATTTCATATTTAGTGATCTCTATCCTATGTTGCACGGACACGAGGATACGACATGACAGGATACGGGGACACGGCAAATTTCAAAAAATCAGGATACGGATACGGCTAGGATAAGGCATGACAAAAAAATTAAATATAAATATTATCCATTAACAGAAATTTAGATAAATAAAAAAAATGCTCAAACATTATTTTTACAAACATTCAAACACAAGCATAAGAAATGTTAAAACAAAAGATTTGTATTTTTTTATGAATCAAATAAAATAGCTTTCAGTTCAGGTTCATCAAAAGAAAGATCTGCAATCTCGAGAATTCCAGTATTTTCAATATCCATTGATTCAAAACCATCACCTCCAATGTCCCACATTTTAGATTCGCCTTCATTATAGTTTGGAGATCTTCTTAACAGAAGTCGAAGATTGTTATGGACATAAATTAAGTCTTCAGCTCTTTGTGGTGTCAATTTGTTTCTTTTTATGGAGTGAATAAAATTATAAGTGCTCCAATTTCTTTCACAATATGAGGATGAACAAGGTTGTCCTAACAAAAGTATTCATATTTTAATATTCCATATTTTAATATTGCATATTTATTATTATTCTTAAAATTAAAATAAATTATTTGTTTATTATATTTTGTATATATATTAAACAAATAATAATAATTAAAAGATAAAAAAAAATATTTAAGCCCTCTAACCCCTGCCCCCTTCCGTCACAGCTTCTAACTCCCTCTAACATATATTTTAAATATAGTATTTTAAAATAATGTAAAAAAATTTTAAACCCTCTAACACCCTCCCCCCTCCCGAACCCCCCCCCCCCCCACCACCATCCCTTCACAGTTTCGATTTTCGAACTCTCACCCCTCCCGATACAGATTCCAAAACCCCCACCTCCAATCCCTTTATAGAATTAGGTTACCTTAGGTACTGTCGGCGCCTTGGCGGTGTGCTCCTATCCTTCCTGTTTGACGCAATGATAATTGACAACTATTTCTCGCAATCGGCTTGTCGGCAACTCACTGTCATCGGTGTGCTCAATTTATTGGAGATGTAGGAGTAATCGTTAATATATAGTGTATTTCTGAGGCGTTAGAATCGTAAAAATGCGTCGGTTAGTAAACGATTTGTCTGTAGGTAAACGACGTGTCTAGAGGTGTCAACCGGGCCGGTCCGGCCCAGCACGAGGCACGACACGGAAAAAATTTGTGCCCGGGCTTGTGCCGTGCCCGGCTTTGGCACGAACTGTGCCGTGCCTGGCCAGGCACGGTTCGGCCCGCGGCACGGCAAACCGGCACGGGTTTATCCCGTGCCGGGAGCCCCGTGAAACCGACCGCATGCCTCCCCTCCCGCAAAAAAAAGACCGGGTCGGGTCAAATTCGACCCGACCCGCGGTCCCCCGTTTCCCGAACCGCTCGGACAGGTTTGCCCGAACAGGCCAGGTGAGGCACGGCACGGCCCGTTGTGCCTGCGGGCCGTGCCGGGCCCGGCAGCACGATCGTGCTCGTGAAAAATGGGCCGGCCCAGCCCGTTTGACACCTCTAGACGTGTCTGTTGTTAATGACGACTGTTTCCGAACAACGCGTCGGACAAGTCTCCGATGCGTATCCGATACGCCACGTGGCGTATCGGACACGTGTCCGACCCGTGTCGTCCTGTTCACGTGTCCGACACGTGGACACGACAGTTCCTAGGTGTATCCGTGCAACATAGTTTCTATCAATCGCTATGGGTTTATAAGGAAAAATATTACTAGGTATATTGCTAGTATGGTTATTTCATTTAAATTTGTAGATCTTATACTATTTTATTGTTTGCAAAATAGTTTTAGCTTGCCTATCGTAATGTCTCTATGATAACTTGTAAGAATGACATAATAAAAAATTATAAAATAGAAAAATAATTAATAATTAATAAACTTGACATAAAAAGTGGAGTGATCTTAGTATCGTCTGACATTTGGACTTATCATGATGATAATGCTTTTCCACGTGTAACTGATAACTTTGTTAATTTTAGATAAAAAATTATAAATATGATGATACTATTATATATGAGTGTCTGTTGAGAGTTTTTAGGTAATACAAGATATAAAATAAAATATATACCATAACACTTGGTAAAAATTCAAATAATAGAGTAACAATCATTATATTTATAAGAATCAATAAAGATGATCTTTTAGATGAGATTTTTCATGTTAAGTATATGTGTCATATAATAAATTTAATATTATAAATCGGCTTTAAAATAATTTCATCATTAGAATAAATATGAAATATATTAAAATATATTAGAATACTTAGTAAAATGTAAATCTTTTATATTTTATGTAAGGTAGTCAAATATTATTGTTATTTTATATATCTGATGTTGGATTTATGTATTCGTTTATAATATAAGATATTTAATTATTTTAATTATTAAGTTGAAATAATAATTAATGAATCATATCGAGACATAATTTTTTTAAAAAAATTAATAAAAATTATATATAATATGATTAATATGTATTCATTTGTATTTATTCGTAATATATATTATATTTAATTATATATTTAACATGAATAATATTTTAAACCAATATAGAAAATATTTATTTTTTGGGGATATAACTATTTATGTTGAAAGAAAGTACAATATAACCTGTCTAAATTAAACATGCTGGGACTAGGGGATAATATTTAATTTAGAGAGGTATTTAACTTGTACAAGTTAAATTTTAGTGCAAGGCTTAGCTCAAGCATTTGTTCTTCTAATTTATATAGATTTAATTTAGATATGTTTTATTATTTTTAAAATATTTATCTTTTTTTCTATTCTTTTATTACCTAATGTCTGTATGAATTTTAGAGTTAAATAGAAAGAGTTAGAAAATAATATTAAATTTATATTTAATTGCATGAATTGATTATAAGAATCAGATGATAAGATTTATGAATAATTAAATAATTTATTTAAATATTATAAAAATAAGTATGATAGGTTTAACTAGACTCCGAGTTTAGTGATTGATATGTCTATTTGCTTGAATAATATATGTAACCAATATAGAAAATATGTATTATTTGGGGATATGGTTATTAATATGGAAAAAAAGTATACTATAATCTAACTTAAACATGTGGGAATTGGGTGATAATATTTAATTTAGAGAGGTATTTAATTTATATGAGTTTAATTACGTATGAGGCTTAGCTCAAATTTTTGTTTAATTTAGAGAGTTTTAATTTATATAGGTTTAATTTAGAAATAATTTATTATTTTTAAAATACTAATTATTCATTCTATTTTTTTATTACTTAGTTGTTTGTATGAATTCAAGTTTAAAAAGGAAGAGATAGAAAATAATATCAAATTTATATCTACTTCATGAACTAATTATAAGAATCCGATGGTAAGATTTATGAATAATTGAATAATTTATTTAAATATTTTAAAATAAGTATGATAAGTTTAGGTAATCTCTGAGTTTGGTGATCTGTCGTATTTGGAGATTATAATTTTTTTCATTTAATTAACTAGGAACAAATAACTTTGAGATTCATTTGATAGGAGTGAGATGCTAAGATCCTTAAATATTGATTACTATTCTATATTATCATATAATAACATAAAAATATTTGATATTTTAAATTCATGAAAAGAATACCAAAATATTTTTTTTTGTACAATTAAAAATGATATATGATCTGTTGACCTCTTTAGTGTCTAGCATAAATTGGAATTTGTTATTTTTGTAGTTGTGAATGTAATTTTAAATAGAATCACCACATTATAATTTCATACTTAAAATATTAATATGATGCACAAATAAGTTTTTTTAAATATAGTCTAAGAACTGCAAGTAAAAGATGACATTACATTAATATGTTGAAATTGATACTTTGAACTGTAATGATTTGAACCACATAGAGTGATATTATGATATTGACGCTGCACTGATGTGCAATTTATTTTATTGTATCTTTTTGCATTTTTTTAGAATTTAGATTTATAGTTTCAAACATAATTATATTTTTTTACCTTCATATTCAAACATGATAGATAATATTTAATATTTGTTGTTTAGATTTTAATAATTTTTTTCCAAACTTTATATTTCAATATATAAATGTGTGTTTGTATGTATTAATATAGCATATATTTGTATTCTAGATAGATGAGTTGAGCTATTTAGCCTATGCCACAATCCGCATGTGAGTTGGGCTATTCAGCCCACGCCACACTCCACATGTGAGTTGGGTAATTCAACTTACACCACAATCCATAGGTGAGTTGGGCTATTTAGCCCACACCACAGCCCACATGTGAGTTGGCCTAGGTTGGAATTAGATTAGACATGGATTGGATAGTCAGGTACGCTCACAATAATGAACACAAAACAATATTGTTTATTATATAATAATGATAAAGATAAAAAATTACAATTTTGTTGTCAAGTTGGTGTGTACAATTTCAAAACATTAAGTTTGGAGTAAAAAAAATTAAAGTTGAAGTATTTCCTAAGATCTTCATGAAGATGCCTGTTGGGTACTCTATTTTCTAAATATATGTTATAATAATATTCTCATTATAGATTCTCTTGAAGGAAGAAATTATCAATTCCTATGTGATTCATTTATTCATGAAATTTTAGTTTTGAGGTTATATGTCTTGTCATCAACTATTATGATAAAGTGTAGCAAGAGAAAAAAGTGAGTATCCGATTTTTTTGGGTAGATCTTGAATCTAAAGTATCTTGCAAGTAATAATCGTTATTATTTTAAATTTTGTCTTTGTACAAAATTTTGAAATAATTTTTAGCCCTTATTTTTTTTATGAGACAAGATTACTTCTCAAAAAAGTATAAAATCATATCTTAAATCTCATCTTGGTACAAACATGCACTCAATTCATAATTGAATACCCAACCAATTGAAAGTGACATTGATTACTAAAAAAAATTTTGGGCTCTGAAAATTTTTTCACATATCTTAGTATATCATAAGTTGTCTAAGTAAATATGTCAATACAAATTTAGGAAATAACTTACTATATTGCCTGCTTATATTATATTTGGTCGGATAAGAGTTAAATAGTTAATATTCATTATATTTCTTTTGTAAGTTGTTGAATCAATTGTAAGGGTTGCATTTAAAGTATAATTAATATTTAGATTAATAAGAGTATCCCCTGGAACACTATTCAAAAGTCTTTCCTTTGTAAGAGTATTGAGTGTATAATTCATTTATGTCAAGATAATATCTCTTTTGAAACAATATATTTTCATATCAAAAAAATATTTGAGTTACTCAAAGATTCTTTATCTTGAATTATGATTAAATATATTTTTTTGAGTTAAATGATTATTAACTTATTATCTCACCTATGAGATTAAGAGCTAATTATAATTCTTTTATCTCTTTTAGAGAGCTATCGAGGGTCAAGATTTGAAAAGTTGGTTGTACAATTATGTGGCTTCGTGGTTGACTCATTTTTGATTTGTGTAGGCAATGTATTTTTTCTTCCTAGTATAGGTGCCAATAGGGGTGTAATCGAGCCGAGTCGAGCCGAGTATTAGGCAGGCTCGGCTCGGCTCGGTTTTAAAGGAGTAGGCTCGAGCTTGTTCATGAGTCTGTTTACGAGCCGATGAGCTGAGTTTGAGGGTGCTCGGGCTCGGCTCGTTTAACTTACGAGCATGTTCACGAGCTTGGTTCACGAGCATAGTTAACGAGCGTGCTCACAAGCCTATTCACGAGCCTGTTCACGAGCTTATATATGAGATGACGAGCTGAGCTTAAGGGTGCTCGGGCTCGGCTCGTCTAACTTACGAGCCTCAAAATGATATTTGAGAATTAAAGAAAATGTTCATCTAAAATAGCCAACATACAATTAAATTAAAAAGATAAGAAAATAAAAATTCAATTAATTTGATTGAAGTTCAAGAGTTAAAATATTCATCATGTTTATTTGTAGGAAAAATTTGTCGTGCATCAAGCAATTTCCATGTTCACGAGCCTGTTTACGAGTTTGGTTTACGAGCTTGTTCACAAGCTTGGTTAACGAGCTTGCTTACGAGCCTATTCACGAGTTTGTTTACGAGCTGACGAGCCGAGTTTGAGGGTGCTCGGGCTCGACTCATTTAACTTACGAGCCTCAAAATGATGTTGGGGCAATGCTCATTTAACTTAATTAACGAGTTCGAGAGAGCTTCTAACGAGCCGAACGCCGAGCAGCTCGCGAGCAGCTCGGCTCGGTTACTGCCCTAGGTGCCGAGTCTCGTGTGATTACATTTCCTAGTCTATGATTTTTCTAGAGCTTGAACTAAAAATAGATGGTGAATAACTCTATCATTTGGATTAGAAGGAGATTTCTTCTTTTTCTGAGGAACTCTGCTTTTTTCAGAGTCATCAAAATTTGTACTTGTTGGTACATATGGTGATTTCATAGGAATATTAATATAATGTAGATCAACAAGTTAAAATATAGTGAATGAGTGACTTTATATCATTATTAGAGGCCCAAGTGTTACTATTTGTGAGTAAAAAAAAGTAATGGGTTCAGATGCACTTTCTTGATATTTATTATTCCTAGGCTCACTAAAAATGAATCTTGTTCAAAAAAACTATCACTAATATTTATTAAAATATTATTAGTCTTAGATAAAAAATATTTGTAATTTTTTTGAGTTTAGAAATATTCAAGGGGGATACATTTTAAGATTTTGAGTGTCAACTTATCTTGTTTTAGAGAAAGATTATCGAGATGTAGACAACCCAAGTATTTTCAAAGACTTTGTAATGCATACTAAATGATGTTTCTCTGGGGTGCAGCATCTGAAAAAATATATGTTGAGAAAGATTGAAGAGAACATATAGTTGATAAGGTAAATATATGGTTAAAGTTATAATTCCTAAAAAGTGATTTGGAATACTTCTCTCAAATAGAAATATTTGTGTCATCTCAACTAAATATGTAATCTTATTTTATTAATGTATGTCATTATAAAAAGTCTGATATGTAATCTTGTAATCCATATAATATGTATTACAAGAAGTCTGTATGATATTTATTTTAATTCATCGTTATTTATTATTTTTGTAATATTTTTTCTAATTAATTTTTTATCATTTTATAAAATATCTAAAAAATAAAAAATATATGTGATCTATGATTAAAAAGAAAAATTCATGTATACAAAAATTTTCTTTGGTCACATCTCTTCTCAACTAAGTCTCCAATATATTAGTGTAAAAAATTGAATGAGTTTTTACTTATATTTGATTAACTGACATAATTGAAAGGTTTGATATATTTTTCTAAGTGACATGTCTCATACTCTATAGTAAAATATCTTTAAGACTAAAATAAAGTATTCCAAACTTAGTTAATGATAGATGATTAAATTGAGAATGTACAAATAAAATGTCTAACACAATTTAAAATTTTGAAGAAAATGTAGTCATCATCATAATTTTTTGATCATACAAATAAATATTAATGGACTAACATAATAATAAGAAATAAATATAATATTATCATGAAACAAAGAACTGACTTGGATTTAGTCATTTTAAATGGTTTTAGCGGATTTGTCATTGGCTTAGAATAATAATAAATTATAGTGAATAGATGATGATTATCTGTGAAATGAGTACCGACTCTTGTATTAATAATCTACGAGCTTTAATAGTGAGTACGAGCTATAAAATTCATTATATCATAGGAATAAGAAATGCATGTTGTTAGTTTAGAGATGAATTTTATATCTTCATTTTTAGTATGTATCATGGTAGATGAATGTTTTGAAGGGTCCTAGGTGGATTGGGTAATTAGTCTAGCTTTATCTAGTACTCTCGACCTTCTCTATGAAAGTACTACTCAATAACAATATTTAGTGTAACCTATTCTCTTATAATGTTTATCCTGAAATGAGGTTTTCCTATGTTAATCTCTATTATGACAATCTATTTTCATATCTATTATGTTGATTATAGTTTGAATATTTAAAAAATATTAATGAAACCCAAATAAAGTTATCTCCCTCGAATGAATATTGAACATATAATTTATTTATTTTTTCTAAAATCCAAAATTTTCACAAAATCTAAAACAAAATCTGAATCTGAAAAAAAATTCTGCTTCAATGAACTCTTATGCATCAAATTGAGTTTGAGAAACCCTAATTTTTGGGGTACACTGAATCTGTAAAAAACATGACCACCATATGCCTCACAGCATGCCTTGTCATTCACAATGTGTGTGTGATGAATATGCTGTGTTGGTACAATGTAAGCACATAACGATTAATTTTCGCTGACACACTCACCCTAGGGTTTATTTTTTCTAAGATATTTCTATGATACAATGTGGAAAACTTAAAATAACAGACAACTCAAAAACTCTTAAATGCTAAAATTTATATAGATAATGGCCTTGTATAATATGCAAATATTATTGGGGCAGCCCATAAGTTAAGTGTTTCCAACAACATAACATAGAAAAAAAAAAGTACAATAATAATAAATCTAAAAAACTGCAACATTATCGAAGTTAAATTCTAAGTAGAGGAAGCAAACCTTGGGGTTTGCTGGTGGGGCGTGCATCATGACACAGCACAATGTACATGTGAGTGCACGTGAAAGGGACGAGGGATGTGTGAAACCAGATGCATACCACATGCTCACCGTGTGTAACCGATGTAGATGCCCTCTTCGTTGATGTCTAATGTCCACAGTAGGTGCATCATGTGTGTGTTTCAATAGCAGTAGTGCATTGTGTGCAACAAAGGTGCACAATGGGTGTGCGTGAGTGTGTGATTGGTGCAGCAAAGGTGCACAGTGGGGGCACTTGTGTGTGTATGTGTGATTGGTGCAGTAACGGTGTTTAATGGGGGTGTGTGTGGTGCTGGTTCAAAAAAGGTGCAGTGTGTATCTCAGGTGCAGTTTTGTTCATTTGCTGCACCATATCTGCAGTGCTTGTCTAGTGACTTGGCTTGCTCCATGGTTTGTCAAAAAGTTTATTTTGGAGGAACTCAAGTCTTGTGATCATAGTATGGAGGCATGAACCCAAGAATTATTCATAGTGGACTATGAGAGTTATATTGTTCTATGTTCTTTGTCCTGAGGATGATTGATCATTTGACAAATGAACCTCCTAATAATTAGACGAAAGAATAATGTTTACAAAATGATTCCCACCTTCTATCAAGTTAGAATTAATTCTTTTTTTTCATCTTTTATTCATATAATATACTATGAGATTTAATATCATTATATTCATCTCTGATAACACACACACACACACACACATATTATGATATAGTTTTGTAGTCTATTGGTTTGATACTAGATTAACCTGTAATACCTAAGCAAGTTATTGCTCACAATATATGTTTGACTTTTCTTGCTACACGGTTCTTGGAAGCTATGCCATTAGTAATTGATATATTAAAGAGAGGTCGTAGTAATTTTTTGACATGATATTTTTATATTTACTACCGGATAATTTCTTAGTATTTTACTATTATTTCTTGGGTGATGGAAAGTTTCCCTACTAGACCAGAGTTATATCATTGGTCAATTCGATATATTTATAACACAATGAGATCAATTAGAGACACACATCATTCAACATACATAGACAATCGAGAGAGTATTAGTTATAATAGATTCAAAAGCATTAAAGTCTCAATTCAGTACATACATTTTAGGAGGATGAAATGATTCCATAGAGAAGTCTGTGACTATCTCTAATAGCTAAGGAAGACATTTTGATTATCAGAGCTTTTTGGGGGTTCTTACAAAGTTTTTCCTATGACCTTTATAAACAATAAATTCTTTATTTCATTGTTTATCTTATTAAAAATTCATGAATTATTGATTCACGATCTAATAATTATATTATAAATAATTATTTATTTTTCATTATGTTCTCATTATTATTAGATATTAAAATAGTCAATGATGATACATCTAAAATTATTGATTTTGTTAAGGTTTAGCTTGATTCTTCATTATTTTTAGATATTTTATTATTCTTGGTTGTCCATATTGTCTTTTTTTTATGATCTATTTTTTTGACAATTCTATATTACTTTTTTTAAATTTCCATTTATGAAGTTACCATTTAAGGTTCTGATTCTGGAATGCACAGAGGAGAGAGAGAGAGAGATATATATATATATATATATAGAGAGAGAGAGAGAGAGAGAGAGGGGGGGGGGTCAGAAAGCAAAGGAATAAATTTTGATATTGAAAAACTATTTTTTTTATTCAGCATGACCATATATATGCATATGGTTTGAAGTAACCCACAAGTTGTGTGCTTCAAACCAAATAAATAAAACTCAACATTCTCTTTCAAGTTGCGACATACATGTCCCAAATCTTTAGATTTAAAGAGAGAAAATTAGCTTGTGGTCCTCTGAGAGTTTTTGTCAAGATATTTAAAGTCCAATGGCTAGTAGGTATGTAGTTTGTAGCAATCAAACCATCATAGATGTTCTCCCAAATAAAGTGGTAATTAATCATTATATACACACATCTTAATGTCACATCTAAATTGATCTTTTAATCTTTCATAAAAAATATAATTGAGTTCTTTTCTTAAATATTTATAACTATTTAAATTGAATAATTATTAATAAAAATAATAAATATTTTAAATAATTATATGTGGTAACGTAGTTATTCAATAATGTCCTAAAATATCTAAGTAGATTGAATGGAATGAATCCTCTTTAATACTTCCT
This sequence comes from Sapria himalayana, assembly GCA_029783825.1. Taxonomy (NCBI): domain Eukaryota; kingdom Viridiplantae; phylum Streptophyta; class Magnoliopsida; order Malpighiales; family Rafflesiaceae; genus Sapria; species Sapria himalayana. The sequence continues at coordinate 1,883,269 of JAREIK010000403.1, read as the reverse complement.
TGATGTGCTAGGTAGGAATATCTAGTATGCTTTCCTAAAATATTTGAGTATATCAGATGAAATGAATCTTTTTTAGTGTCTCCTTGATGTGCTAGATAAGAATATCAAATATGTTTTTCTAATAAACACATCCCACAATCAATAGATGACATTCTTCTAATGCTTGACTCTCGAATTATTAGTTTTTCTAGTGAAGGATGTCTTAGTCGAGAAGAACAAGTTTAATCTATCTTGCTTAATTTATAGGGAAGTTATATGCTTGGTCTGATCTTGTATAAAAATATCAAAAGAAGAAAAAATAATATCATAATATTATGTTTTATAAAGTAACTAATTGAAAATAAATTAAGATGAAATTCAATTTAGGTATATATAAAATATATATATAAAAAAATAACCAACATTGACATTGTCATGTCTCTCGGCTCATACAATGGTTCTATTGGTTATGATATATCAAATATTCTAGATTCTATAAAAGAAGTAAAAAAAATGTGATTACCTATAATATGAGCATTAACTCATGAATTTATAATTCAATAATTTGGAGTAAGGTGGTGTGCAAAAAGCTTAGTAGAAGTAAACATACTCGATCTAGTGTACCTAAAGATATAGGTGTCAAATGGGTTGGGCCGGGCTGGCTCGAAGCTCTGCCAGAAGCCCTACATGGTTCAGCCTTGCTTGGCCCCTCACGACATGCTACAATACCGTGCTTGGGCCCATGTTGGGTGCACCCTCAGCATGAGTAGTGTTGGGCCGAAGGTTTTTGGTAGAGGTGTTAAACGGGATGTGCCGGGCTGGCTTGGTCCATTTTTTGTGAGTACGACCATACTTTCGTGCTGGGTCATGCACGACACGGTTACTGTACAGTGACGTGCATGGCCTGACATGGGTTATTTAAGCCAGGCCCGGCACTGCATGCCAGCCTGACTTTAAATGTACCATGTCGGGTCAGGCCAGTATGGGCCAAAACAGGCTCGTACGGGCTTGGTTAAAAAATTAATTTTATTTTTAAAAATTTAAAGTTTTGTATTAAACTATATATAAAATATATATTATATTATATATAGATAATGTTTAAAAATTTTAAATTTATAACTTGAAAATTATTGAAAATAAAATATTAATGCAGTTTTAATTTTTTTATTAATTTTTAATAAATTTAGATTATAGTTTATTTGAATTAAATTATAGAGTTTAAAATGAAAAATTTAAACACAAAAATAAATTAAATAAAAAATTTTGTTAAAAAAATTATAAAGTCATAAAAATAAAAGCAAACCAAATATCAAATCGACTAATAAATATCGAACCAAAACAAATACAACATAACGTAAATAAAAAAGCATACAATTAATACAAAATAAGACATCAAAATCAAAAAGCAGAATCAAGAATAAATAATATAAATCATATACTGTGTCCGTCAGTCCTTGATTGTGAGGCATCAAAAATCAAAATAAAGTGGCAATGACAAATGATATGTGGCGTGACATGGTATTGACAACTGGTGTCTGACAACGAGTAGGGGCAACCGATAATCACATCAATCGTTAATCGACATATTATGAGCATCATCAACCACAACATCAAAATTACTATCATATAGATCATCATTATCAGCAATTAACTCCTTCGCTTTCGCAGCGGATGCAGCCCCTATCCTAGTTCCAGCATGATCCTAGATGCTAAACTTCGAATCTTCTCAATCCTTCAAATAAGTCAAGGTCTCAACAATATATGGACGTAATCTCGATCTCCTATTTGAAATTACGTTCACTGCAGTAAAAAAATAGACTCCGATGCTATGCTCGATATTGGAGGAGTCAGTAGATCACGTGTCATCCTAAATAGTACAAAAAAGGTGGATTCATATTTTTTCCACCACTGTAATATATTAAATTTCTTAATATCAGAATATGATAGGATTGAGCAGTAATCGATATCTAAGTACCAAGAAAGCTCGTTCCTATGTGACGGTCCACTCCGTAGTTTTTTCCTCGCTAATTGAATGGAAAAATTATTATCTCTGAAGAAGTTATCCATGTCTGTAATCACAGTCTCACTACTACTATTACCATACCTAGTATCGTAGTATGTGAACAAGTCAGTCAACTTCTCGTAAATGAATTCTTCAGGTGTGTCTCCTAGGTTCTTGCACGAGAAAATATAAGTCTGGGTGTTATATACCCCATCCACCTTAACCCTAGGGTCCATGCATATAGCGAGACAATAAAGAGATGAGGTGGTGGACCAATACTTTAAGTACTTAGTTTCCATCTCTGTAATCATATGGCTAAGTGTTGGGCCAGCTCGATATTTCCTAAACATGCTACTAATATTACTTATGCACCCGAGTGTAATACAAGTTGTGAGAGTATAAATCGACGAACACATGTTCGTCGTGTCATAAAAAATCTTTAAGAATTTCATAAATAAAATTTTTGAAGCCCAATCAGTGTCATCAATAATAAGTTCGTCATTTTTATTATTGACATAGTCAAATATTACGTGTTCGTATCCAATACATGTCTTCAACATCAGTTACGTGTAATTCCAACGATGTCTCACATATGATTGAAATTTTTTCTTCTTAAGATTCGCAGACAAACAAAGACTATTAAATTCCTATTGTCTGTGAGGAGTATAAATATATTTTAGTGCATTACGTAGATTATCAACGCGGAGGAACACACCTTCATACTCGCTTGTACAATCAGGTTAATCATGTGACACATGTATTTGACATAAAAGATCTCTCCTAATGGTGTATCTCTAATATTCTTAACAAATATATTAATCACAACTCTATTATTAGATACGTTATCGAATGTGATACTAAAAATTTTATTTTGAATTTTATATTCTTTAAAGATTTTCACATACACTTAAAAATGGTTGGGTCATCATGAGGATGAAGAATATCAGAGAATCCTAAAATTTTTTTATTAATTGTCCAGTTAGAATCTATATAGTGACCAGTGAGACATGCATAAGATGATTCATCGTGACTTGTCTAGATATCGGACATCACGGACACCACTCTAGTATATATCATAAATTTATTAATTATTATTTATTTTTCTAACTTATAAAATTTTAGTATGTCATTCCTAGATGTGGACCTAGGAATCCTACGATAAGCAGACTGAAAATATGTCTGCATGATATGTACTACCCTTGGATCTTCCGAAAATCTAATCAGAAGACCCATTAATATGATAAGTTTGGCCATGCCTTTTCAACCCAACTCGCTATGGTATATGAAGGGAGTAAACTTTGAGACTGAACTCGATCTAGTCTCAAAAAATGCAGTGCTAAGTTGAGTTTACCTAGGATCTAATTCACATTGTTTTTTGGTGCATAATTTAGCATGTCTCTTAAGGTGCCTAGTTCTAAACGAACTCTTACAAGTTAAATTTCTCTTACAATATTTGCACTGTGTCATTTATTTTTTCTCATTCTCAATATATATTTTTTATTATATTAAAATGAGTTCAAACTACAGAAGTCCTCATAGTTTTTTGTTTTTTAAATGTTTGAGTTGAGACGATTGAAGAAACCAAAGTTTCAGCAGCCTCAGACATCTGTGTAAGATTTTTATTTTCTAAATTTAAATATCTTTCATTAGTATTAGTCTTTTTTTTGAATTTTTGTTAAACAAAAAGTAGAGCTTAGATGATAGATTTTAAATTTTCAGATTAGAGAGAGAGATTAGAGAGAGAGAGAAAGTAAACAAAAAACTTAATTTTTTAAATAATATTTTTAATGTTAAAAGTTATAGTTCAATACTAAACAAAAATTAAATTACCCGTAAAGCAGTGAGATAGATCACGTGCACGATGCACCACAGTCTAGTTCAAACATTCAAATCAGAGTTGGGAGTCCCAAAAAGTTGAGCTGAATGATAAAATCCCGTGTCCCGAGAAAGAGAGGAGCTAGAGTTTTGAGAGAATTTCGAGAGAGTGAGAATAAATGTTTATGAAAAACATAAATTTTATTGAAAGGTGCGGGGGATTTTATAGATTAAAGGAATTTTTTTTTATAAAATTAATTTTTATGTTTTTTTATTTATTTTTAGGGGACAGAATAATGATGGACGTCAGATTATTCTCCATAGCCGTTGGAGGCAAAATTTAACGGCTGATATTCAAATTTTAATTTTTTTTAATTGTTGGGGGGGGGATTTGGGTGGGGCGGGATCGTTAGTCGGGTCGTAGTGGAATTGGACACGTGCCTGAGTGTTTTCCTTTTCCTATCTTTATGGTGCTAGTGATGGGGTGGGGTGTGGGACATCTCTCATGCTGGCTGGCCGTGCCATGGGCCACGGAATCGTGCCAAGTCAGGCACGACACAATGCTCGGTTGGCCTTGACATGGCACGATTCGATTGGTGCCGTGGTCGGCACGAGCCTGGGCACGGGAAATTCCCGTGCCTGGCTAGCCTAGGCATGGCTGAATCATGCCTTGTCTTGTGTCAGACCGGCCCGGCTCGGCCTGGTTGACACCTCTAGTTTTTGGCCCGTGTGCAGTGTCAGACATGGCATGAGTATTTGATACGTGGGCACGACATGCTAGCCCATGCGCCTAGTGATGCCCGACGGGGGGATGATGCACACTATGTTGCACGAATACGGATATGGACACGGGGATACGACACGGCAAGATACGGGGACACGGAAAATTCTAAAAAACTAGGATACGGATACGGCTAGGATACGTCATGATAAAAAAAAATTAAAAAAAATTATTAATTATAAATATTAGGTATTTTAAAATAATTAAAAATACTGTATTTTAAAATAATTTAAAAAAAATTTAAACCCTCTAACACCCTCCCCCTTCTCCTCCCGAGCCTCCCCCCCCTTCCGAACCTTTTCCCCCCCTCCCGAACCTTTTCCCCCCCCCTCCAAAACCCCCCTCTCGAAACCCCCTCCCCCCCCCCCTCCCGAAATCCCCTACCCCCCTTCCGAACCTTTTCCCCCCCTCCAAAACCCCCCTCCCGAACCTTCTCCCCCCCCTCCAAAACCCCCCTCCCGAACCTTTTCCCCCCCTCCAAAACCCCCCTCCCGAAACCCCCTCCCCCCCCCCCCCCCCCCCCCCCTCCCGAAATCCCCCCCCCCACCCGAATTTCGATTTTCGAACTCTCCCCCTTCCGATGCAGATTCCAAAATCCACCCCTGGCCTATCGGACACGTGTCTGACCCGTGCCGCCGTTTCCACGTGTCGGACACGGCGGCACTTAGGCGTATCCGTGCAACACAGGATGCACATATGCCCGACGGGCGAGGCTCGGCACGCATGATGGGCGATGGCAATGCGGTGGTATTTATGCCGAAACACTAATTTTTTAAATTATTAAGATGTTGAGAATGCAATAATAACATAATAACGAAGGTCTCGCTGTCTGGTTAGCGGGCCGAAGAAAATTTTGAAGTAGAGTCTCGCTCGCTCGAGTGATCCGACTCGCTCAGGTTAATTAAACCAAGAAATTTTATTGATATAAATTATTTTTTTTTTATTTATATTTTTTTGGCGTGGAACTTTTCATCTTTATTTTTTTCTCCTCTTTGCGTGATTTTTATCGTGATTACTTCTGCACACATACTATAAGACATTCTGAATATTCTGTTTGGTTATAATTATAAATGCATAAGTATTTTTTTGGTGGATGTAGCTAGTCTTGCTGAACGACTAGTGAACCACGTTATTTCGTATGTTTCTGGTATATATTTTTTTTATTTTACCGTGATTTTGTCGGATTGTGATTATAGATATATATATCATTTACTATTCTTTGTTGTTCTCTTCTTCTAAATCTTTAAAATTACAATCATGAAAGTGGAATTGTCTAACAGGGCATGCTCTCCAAAAAAGCGTGCATTGCTAAACACGACATGCTAGCTCAGTTGGGCTTTAAAAAATTGGGCTGACCCTGCTCGGCCTATTTGACATCTCTACCTAAAGAACACAATATAGAGTATTCCTATTGAGAGAGCATCACATCTCCAGTAGACATGGTTGTAGAAAACCCAATATGAACTGGTCTAGTAATTTATTGTATAGTTTCTAAATCTTGAAAAGTCTATCATAACTCATAGCTTATGGTGTTATGTCTAGCATATTTTTTGAATGCCATAATATTGCACTGAAAGAATAAGTCACTATTTTTTATTATCTCTTAGTGTTTCTTTGTTAGGCTTCTAAACTTAAGTATAGTTATAACCATCTGATTCATTCTTTGATAAATTTTTGGTAGATACAAGTATTTTCTCTCTAAGAATCTATGTCTGCAAACTCGTATATCGCTCTCCTAATTAATATATGTGATAGATACTACATACATGTGACATGCTCACCAAGTCTTGTTAATGTTATTTGATCTATCAATATCATGTGATGTTATTATTTTGGGTTTTGATTTTGGAATGCGCAAAGACCAAAGAAAGAGAAGTCAGAAAGCAAAGGAAAATTTGTTATTAATTAAAAATTATTCTTTTATCCAACATGAGCATAAATGTGTATATATATATATATGTCTAAGTATGTATTTATATATGGGTTGGGGAAGCCTATATATCAGCTCCAAACAAACAAGACAATAAAAAAAATAATAAACAAAAACTTAATAACATTGATATTTATTTGCACAATTAGAGAATTATGAATATTTCCTTTGTGATCAAGTAATGTTGTTTATATACCTTTTTTATAGTAGGTTATTCTACTAAATATTCGAATATTGTTGATTTATTGTTTATTCATTCTTGACTTGGTCTCTAATTATTGTTAGAGATAAGAATGATAGATACTGGTGATATATATGTCACTACTTTTAAGTGTGATAAATGTCAAATAGGAAATATCTATTCAATCTAATACATTCAGATGTATTATGATGTAATAACGATAAGACTCAAAAGACATTTAAATATTTTATCACCTTTAGTGATAATTGTAATTGTTTAATGTGATTAATTTTTTATTTAAGATCATTTTTTTATTTTTTAGTTATTTAATAAAAAAATCAAAATTAGTTGAATAAAAATATTAAAAAAAAGGATGACAATGCTTTGGAATACATGATAGACAAATTCAATATTTATTGTACTGATAATGAGATTATTTACCAAACATCATATGCTGACATATCTCATATAATATATTAACAAAAAAAGAAGAATATATATCTGATTGAGATATCTCAGATACTATTCTTTGGTAAAAGTATTTTAAAATATTTTTGGAATGATTTGGTATTAATTATAAATTATCTTATCAATCAGATATGATTTTTTTATTATTTTTTATTATGTGTTTTTTTAGAACCTATATGTGAAGAAAGATTATTTAGTTTGTTTTATATAGTATTTGAAAATATTTATTTTCTTTATCTTTCTCCAGGTTGAGATAAGATAACAATTAGAGTTTTGAAGTGTCTATTCTTGGTTATTCTAGTATTTTTAAAATAATAAATAATTTTACTAGAGTCTAGTATGATATTAGTGATTGATGATATTATTTCTAGGTAAAATTTATTTTTTAAAAAGTCTAAAGAAGGATATTACTCCAAAAATTGTATTGAACCTATTACTTTTTCATATTCTTTTCTAGTCTCACTTCGACCTCTCAATTAGTAAAGAGAATCATCCATTAACTTTATTTTAATTTTTTGGTTTATATTTTGATAACACTCATATGAAATTATTAATTGTACTAAATAATTATAAATTAGATTGATTTTAGATAGAATGAGATTTTGCATGAGAGAATTTTTCTTCAATTATGCAATCTGGTATTCCACGAGTCCTGCTCAATTTTAATTCAGGATGAATCAAAAAAATGGGAGGCTTGATCATTTATCATTTATATTTGATCATTTATAATAAGTGTTGTACTCAATATCTTATTTTATATGAATTGTTGTATTCTTATTATTTTAAAAATTTTTTTATTATTTTTTTTATGATATTAGATATCTAAGTCTTTTTTAGAAGTATTATCTCATCTAGAATATTGTTAGATCTTGTTGGAATAGAAATACCATCTACTAAAATAGGTTTTGAGAACTAATATCTTGATATAATGAATGTATGTTGTTGGTTGCTAGTGAGTATACAATATAAAAATTAGTCCAAATGTGAAAGTAAATAATTTAAAAAGAGGAATTTATTGTAAGAGGAAGAGGGTTTACTTAGATATTTGAAGTATATTACAAGTTTAATTTATTTCTATATGCCAAGGTTGATATTTGTTTGAATTTTTATATTAGTGACAACTCACAATTGAAAGATATATAAGCTAGACGTGAAGAATATTTTTATTTTTGTTGACATTGAGGAAGAGGTACATCTGTAGTAACTACTTAAGTTTGAGAATCATAGTCGGATTTAATTTATAAATTACAAAAGATATTTTATGATATGAAGTAGTCAGTTAGTATTTGATATGTCAAATTTTCATAATTGATAATTTTTTTTTGATTTATATAGGTATTTTATAAAATTTGTTTTATTTTGTATTTTATGTATGTGAATAATATTTTTATTATTAGAAAAGTTGAGTTAGAAATTATTTTATTCAAATAGTATTTTCAATCATAATTTCAAATAAATTTTTTTGGAAGATTTAGATACTTTAATAAAATACAAGTAGTCTACTCTAGGAAAGAGATTATTTTGTTACAGAGGAGGTATGTAGTTGGTATTGTAACAAAAATTGATATTTTGGGCTATATTCTATTAGATATTCTGATTGATTAATATATTTATTTTTTATCTAATATGATTTTGTAATTGACTATTACTTATAAGAGAATTATAAGAAAAAGTAATTATCTAATTATTATTCGATCAAATAAAATATATATAGTTAATATAATTAATTATTTTAAGTTTTTTATGGTAGGTTCATTGAGGAAGAGATACATATGAACTAACCATTTAAGTTTTGAGAATCATAGTCAAATTTAGTTTGCAAATTATAAAAGTTATTCTATAACATGAAATAGTCACTTAAAATTTGATTTGTAAAATTTTTATAGATATTTTTTTTGATCTATATAGATATTTTATAAATTTCTTTTTATTTTTCAAGAAACTCATTTAATGTATTGATTATGCATTGTGTACGTGAATGATATTATTATTATCAGAAAAGTTGAGTTGTAAATTATTTAATTTACAAAGTATCTTTAATTATAATTTCAAACTAAAGATATTAATTTTTTATATACTTTAATGATATATAAATGGTCTACTCTAGGAGAGTGGTTGTATTGTTACTAAGGAGATATGTAATCGATACTCTATCAAAAATTGATATTTTGGGATATATTCTAATAGATATTTCTATTGATTAAGATATTGATTTCTTATCTAATATAATTTTTGTAATTGACTCTATTATTTATAAAATAATTATAAAAAAAATTAATTATATAACTATTACTTGATCAAATATAACATATATAATTAGTATAATTACTTATTTTTTAATCTCTTAATGGTAGGTTAATTGAGACATATCTCATCGTATATAAGGTATGAAAAACAATTTCTGGGCTTTCAATTTTGATTGACAATTATAAACACTTATAATTAGCTAATTAATATAGATTTGAATACCTACTTGTGATTAGAATAATTTTACTATAAAGTTTAAATTTTTTTTAAATGTAATATTATCCATAATAAAGTAAGACATATAGTTGTTACGAGACCAAATATAGAGGTAGAGTTCTGGAAGTTGATGATGATTATTTTTGAGTAATTTTAAATCAGATACCTATATTAGAAGATCAAATATATATTATTTTTTTATTATTTTCTATTATGATAATCATGTAATAGAATATATAATCTTCAATTTAATATTTTATGAGCGGATGAAATATATTTAGGTAAATTAATTTTTTGTTCAGGAAGAAGATTTAAAATAATATTTTTACCTCAATTTATGTTAATATTAGGGGTGAGCATCGGTCGGTTTGGTTTAGTTCGGTTTATAAATATATAAAACTAAAGTAAATATTAATTCATTAAGTTTGGTTTGTTTTATGTATACAATTTTTAAAAGTCGAATCGAATTGAACTGAACTAGTTTGCTTCGGGTTGATTTGAAATTTAGGTTTAGACAACAAATGAGATTTTTCGATCGGCATAATTTTAATACAAAGAAATTATACATAAAAATTGTTATAGCTACTTGTGTTTGAAAAATCAATTTTTCATATTATTATTAAGTCATCTCATCCTAATATCTCATATATGCTTAAAGTAAATGCCTAAAGCAACATGCGAATCAACAGCAATTATGATTGCCGTGCTTTATATGAAAAAAAATTGACACTAAAAAATTGCACATAATTTTCCTAATCAAAAATCAATTTCTCAATAATGATCAATAAGCATCCAGGGGCAAACTCAAAACCCACCAAACATGACCAATTAGAGAGAATATAAAGGTAAATAATGAACCAGACCCACCAAGCATAAAAATTCTTCTAATAAAAAAAACTCACCCAATCCACAAAATCATCAAAATCAAAGTGTAAGAATACAGATATAAATTAGAGATATTATTTAATAATACAATCAATAAAAAACATAATAAGTGAACAAATTAACAATACAATGAAGATTTAATAAGCCAAAATTAGGAGAAATAAAAATATACCAAAGAATTGAAGCCTTGATAGTTGACACCAAATAATGAACCAGAAAATTAATAACTAATAGAGAGCCAAAGAGGAAGAATAAAGGAAGAATCAAGGGACAATAACAAAGGAAGTGAATGATGAGGGAAAGAAAGGAAAAGTTGAATAGTGTGAGAAAGAATAGAGAAAAGAACGACAATGAGGATGATAGTTGTTTTGGTGGTGGCTGCTGCTGCAATTATGGTTCTCATGGTCTCATATGTATATTATATAAGTATGTTAACCTAAGTTAAAATAATTGTATTTTAAGAAATCGGTTTGGTTTGGTTTAACCATTTTTTTTTTTACAATCATATTCATACAGAACCGAATAAAATTTGGCTTGATTCTAATGAAACCAATTTGAATATTTTTATAAATAGATTCGAACCAAACCAAATTAGTCAATTCGGTTCGAATTTTTGGTTTTTGGTTATTTTTGCACACCCCTAGTTCATATAGTGAATTAGTTAGTAAATATTTTCATTAAGTCTTAAAAAAAATCTCAGCTTATTTTTATTTTCTTAAAGATTAGTTTATTTATCTTTAAACATCAACTTGAGGGAGAGTGCTATAGTTATAATTTATTGTTTTTATTTTTTTTTTCTTATGTTTTCTTTTGCTCCATTATAGATGGGAGTACCCTTTATTTGGGCTGCCCCAATCCGATCAACACCTTATACAAGAGCTTCTTTTGTACATCTTATTTTACTAAGTTTTTATCTGAATGATTATTATTTTAATGGTGTGAATTTCTATGATCATAAAGTATATCTTGCCCAACAATTATCATATATATATTTTTTAACCTGATATGTTTTTTCTATTAAATAAGGTTTTTGATATCATCTTTTATGTGATTGAACTAATTTTAATTTTATGATATATATATTTTTTTGAGTTTTGCTATTTTTTATATCATAAAAAAAATTATACTTAGTGCACAATGTTCTTGTTTAACATGAGATTTGTGATAAGTTAATATCTTGATAATCATTCTTCCTAAAATTAGAGAGAATGTATCTGATGAGTCTCAATTCTAAGATTTACTGCTCTTGAATGAAAATACTTATTATTGTACCAAGTCATGATTTATTTATTTTTTTATATTATAAAATCTATACTATGTGGCCTTATTCAACATAATAAAAAATTTAATTTAAAAGTAAATTCATGAATTATTTCTGAATGTGTAATGAAGAATGACACTAAACACATTAAGGGAGGGAGGGACACACGCTTATCTATGTTTAAAGGTAGAAAAAGTTATAGGAATACCTTTATTGTTATTTCATATACAATTCATAAAATAAGGAAAATAAAGTAAAAATACAATAAATTTTTATTTTTTTGCAAAATCGATGTTTGGTTGTCTCATTCACTAAATTTATAATAAAATAAAGTGAGCTAATGTCCTACCAAGTTCTTAGAGAAAATGTATGTGCAAATTGAATCATGTTGCATTTTATTACTTATCAATGAAAATTTATTCAATAATTTATATTTTCTTGTATATGATTAAATTTAAAATAATTTTCTTATAGCTTGATTATTACTGAAAATAATAATAGGATATGACATTGAGTTACTAATTTTCTTTAGTATATATGTGATCTAAATATGCTTGTGAGTTGTTATAATCATGAATCTATGTTTCTATTCCATATTAAATTGAAAATTACAAATTGTTTTTTATTTTTTTAGATGATTTTTTTTAGTAAATTATAAAATGATAATAACTTAGTTCGACCTCAAGTCAGATCTAAATAATTGATTAGTGGAGAATACTTGTCATTGAATGAAATATCAAGTTTTGATGTCTTGCCCATGAATTTGAGACTGTAGAGAATTATAACCCTATGAATTTGCTAGTAAAAATTTGATAAATGAAATATAATGATATCAAATTTACTATCATATCTAATAACTATCTTGTAATTTTTAATTTTTTTTTCTAACTTTCTTAGATTTGTTAGAGTTTATCAATGCATTTGAATTTGAGAACTATGCACTTGGGTTAAGTTGGAGGGAGACTTTATTATAGCACAATTTAAAAGACCAATCTTGAAAAGTGTATCCAATGTATATTTTCATTAGGATAGAAGTATATTGGGTGAGACAACTATTAGTTGAGAAATATATAAAATCATTAATTGTGATAAAAATATTATCCTAATTTACTAATAATATAATGTCTCTCATGTGAATTACATTTATGAAAACAAGTGCAACACGAAACATATTTGTGAAGAACAAGCAAAATAATAATCGAAGATCTCCCAAACATGGTGTTAGTTTTGTTGGGATTTAGAAACCATAATTTGTATTGGAATAATGAAATTTGATGACTACTCCACATAAACTATATTTTTTAGATCATTGATACGATCCGCATCGAATATTAATAAGGGTGTAGATGGGGGGTACTTAAGTCCGGGAGCAAATCTCCACCCTCTAGCTAGCTTTTGGGTGGAGTTATTGTCTTGGACTTGGGCACATATCATTCTGGTATTAGAGCGAGGTTGTCTGTTCGTGGCAAAGGACTATCTCGAAGAGGGATACTCGATACATCGATTTGGGCACGAATTGAAAGTTAGTCAGAGTGCAAGCCACCTAGAGGGTTGCCAACTAGAGTGTATTTGTTTGTAGATGTTTAGTTTCTCAAAGGGTTTGGAATGATATAATCCACTTCGAAGAATCATAAGGGCGTAGTTGTTTATTTATTGCATGCAAATCTCCACTTTTGAGTTAATTTTTGGGTGAAGTTAGAGACTTGAGCTTGAGTACCCATCATTCTGATATCAGAGCAAGGCTGTCAATCAATCGGGAAATGACTATATGGAAAGGCTTGAGTACCCATCACAAAGTGATGATTACCCAGACTGCAAGCCACCTATAGGTGCAATTGTCCATCTACGTCCGGTTTCTCAAAGCATTTGAAATCATATGGTTCACATTTAAGAATTATAAAGATGTAGATGAGTATTTATGCATGGGGGCAAATCTCGACATTTGAACTAATTTTTGGGTGGAATTAGGTTCTTGAGTCTGAGTATCCATCATTCTGGTATTAGAGCGAGATTTTTGATCAACAGGAAAGATCTATCTGGGAAAGGGTTATCCAATGCACTGATTCAGGCATGAAGTGAAAGTAGCTACTCATGGATACATATTATATACATCTAATTAGACGTATTGGTCATCTGTGAGATGCTTTAACTTAAATAAGATTTGCAACCAAGGAAATCTAAACTACTAGAAAGTAAGTTTCAAAATATAATCTATCTCATATATTTATGTAACATTATTTGGCACAAGTTTTAGTCATAAACTAATTTACCTTAATTAAAATTAATTTTCAGAGTGAACATATAATTGCAACATATCACTAGGTTTCTTGAAGATTGAGAAACTATGACTCAAGTTTCATTAGACTTAATAATACCATACTTTCTAAGATGAGATGTCCTCCAAGACTAGATGTTTTAGATATGGAATTTGATATCTTGAAATTGTGAAAGTAAGAAAAAAAGATCAAATATGAAGAATTGAAACAAAAATAAGATAATATATGAGAGATGTGATGCAAAGAAGTAAGATTTTTTAGTATTTTCTATAGAATAAATAGAATATCCTAGTTGATTTTTTTACATACAACTAATAAATCATACATTTGAGAGATGATATCACTTATATAAAAATCATTATTGAGATCATCTTAAAGGTGTTAATGGGCTGTGCCGTGCTGACATTACTCATTTTTATTGGGCACAACTATGATTCTCGTGTTGTTCCAGGCATGAAAATCATCTGGTAGGCCCAACACAGTATTGTGGCATGGCCAAGTGCAGGGCCGTGCGGGACCGTGCAAAACCATCCCCATGGAACCCATTGCATGAAAATGTAATGGGTGGCTGACTTATGTGGCCGACCAATTGCAATCTACCACGTGAGCAAGATGGCTTGATTTTTTAAAAAATAATAATCCGCACCATCGGGTGGCCATTCGATGGGACTTGACCCATCACCCTTAGCAGGTCCCAGGACCTGGGACCCAGGTCCTTGGGTTCGTTGACCATGCCACCAGGTCAAGCACACGGGTCGTGCCTACCCCGGCACGAGGCATGATTCGTGCCGGCACGATATTAACTTTGTCATGCAGCGGCATGTCCCAGGACTAGGCACAGTTTTGGATTGTGCCGTGCCGGGCTAGGCACATTTGAATCGGGCGGCCTGGACCGGTCTGTCCATTCCACTTGGCCCAGTTGATACCTCTAGATCATCTAGACCATAGAAAAGTATATAAACATACTGTCAATATGTTTGCAGTTTCCCACCAATTCAGTCATAAACTAATTTACCTTCTCATTAAAATTATTTTTAATTCTGAACACATTATTAATACGAAATGTTTTAACATGATGTGTTAATTTTTAACATGATGTTAATAATAAAGAGGTGATTTTGAATAAAATTAGTGTTTTTCATAGAACAATTAGTTTGATTTCTCATTTGGGGAATGTTAATGGAGGGAGTCCATTGGTGCTTACAAGACAATGGTATTAAAGGTTGTGGGATATTGGAAATGGATCACCTTTTTAAAGTCATGTTATTTGTTATAATACTAATTAAATAAGGATGAAATTTCATCCTAATGAATATGCCAACACATAAGGCTAAGTGTTCATCTATGATATTTATATACGAGTTTATATTTTTTTCAGAATTTTTTAATGCAAAAACATTAAGATAAAGTGTTTTTATTTGTGAGGTGAGGCATAAGCCTTTTGGCATGTTAATTTGTGTACCTTTCACTTCCCACAAAGTGTGATGCACTTATTGGTTTTTTGTTTTTTTTTTCCAAATGTTTTGCATTGTAGTGCACCTTAAAAGTAATTTTTAAAACCTTGATATTATTTTGTGATTTATATTGTCATTTTATGTTGTTTTTTCAAAAAGTTTTTACATGATGCCAAAACAAATGTGGTGATCTATTAATAATGTCAAAGCCTATCAACTATGTTATACTATAATTATCACTTTTTGACTGCATCTGCCTTCGCCATTGTGATCACACCATTTTTGGTGATTGATGATGGTATGTTTTAAACATAATTAGTATATTAGTTGTGAAATTTTTTGAACTCTAATATTTTTTAGACGAAATATTTAATTTTATAATATTGAGGTGTATTTTGGGATGTTTTTTATTTTACTATGTGAAATCTAAATGTTTAGATCTAATTTGATTCATTGTTCATATGTATTTAATCCAGTAGACATTGTTGCGGGCATATAGGTGTCAAATGGGTCAGGCAGCATGGGCTCGACATGGGACATGAGTCAATCGAGTTGTGCCTGACTCGACACGGCACGGTCCATAACTGTGTTTGAGCCCGTGCCTTGCCAGCCCAGGAGGTGCTAAGCCCCATGCCGTGCCAGGCACGACTCGGCTGTCTGGCCCAAAGGTATGGTTCAATGACATCACATGACATCGTGTCCCGAAACTTGGGTTGGGTACCATGTTTCAGGCATTGAGCTCTCATGATGCATGACTTGTCGGCCGTCGAGCTTGGGTAATTGGCTCGGCTTGTCCCTCGGGATCGGGCTCACCCCTCACCTGATTCTAGATCTTTTTGTAATCTTCGAGCTAAATCGTCTCAATAGTCAAAAAATATATATTTATACCGAGATGCATCCAGCTGTTGGATGGACCCCAATGACTAGGGCAGAAAATTTGGCAGCTATCGGTTTTTTGCACTAAAAATTTCAATAAAAATTAAAAAAATTTAAAAAATAATTTTTTTAAAAAATAAGAAACTTTATATTATTTATATATCTTTCTCTTTCTTATTTCTAAATATCACATCTCATATTCTCTCGTACTTTCTTTAATCTTAATTCTTAAATCTTTAAAGTCTAATTCTAACTAAGTCGGTCCTCTCTCAATCTCATTCGGGTGTTTGGCTTTTGGGCCTCTGGTGTGGATTGTGCTGCGGACATCAGATTCGGATATTGGGCATCGGCTTCGACAATTAGGAATCGGTATTTCATTAATTACTAAGTGTCTAACGAGTATTATTTTTTAAATTTTATTTAGTTTTTTAATTTTAATTTTAATTTTAATTTTAATTTATAATTTAATAATAAATATAATTTAATTTAAAAAATAGAATTTATAATATAATTAATAAAATAATAAAAATCTAAAATGACAAATAGTAAATTTAATGGCGAAAACAAGATTAATATTAACATAAACATAATTACTTTTAATATTGATAATAAAACTCTTTGAAAAGGTGCGAGGTTGGGGCTTTCGATATATTGTTTTTTTTCATGATCTCGACCCAAATATCTAAAAAATAAAAAAATTAAAAAAATATATAGTTTAAACTCATTTTAACATTATACAAAATAAAATGTTAGGGGTATCGATGAAGAATCGATACAATACAAATATTATAAGAAAATATTATCCGGTACGACTATGAGTGCACGTGGGACTCGGCACATAAAGTGATATTTCGAATAATGTCCTAAAAAATATGATTTATTAGATTCTAGGCAAACCTAAATGAGCACTTCTGCATGTTAGGAGATTTATTGTTTAATCCACCAATCAGTCTCTTGCGGATCTAAATAATCACGCATGTGATTATTTTTCACTGATCTAATTTTTTGACTATTTTTTGAAAGAAATAATAAAGCTATACTAGGTGTCATGTTCTATATATTTTATTTTATTCTCAATTTTTTTCTTATAATATTTTTATCTTTTCTCTAATCAATATTATTTTTATTCTCAATTTTATTTTTCACAATGTGAGAAGGGATAAATGTTTTTTATTCTAGTATAACTTTAGAATTGAGGTGTTTTCTCTTGGAAAATTTATTTTTAATTTGCAAATGAATATTCATTGTGAACACTGATTCTTGAGAGAATCTAGATTGATATAAAATTTGATTGGTTATTAGTGGAGTTACTCAGACTTTTAAGGTGGAATATCAATATATTTTTTGTATTGTTAATCAATATTATTTCTATTAATTTTTATTATCTTGGGCTACGACTTGTAAGTAATTAATCAATTAGTTGTGAAGAATACTTTTCTTCAAGAAATTTGGAAGAGAATTTATTTTTGAAGTAGTCACATTGTTTTTGTGCATGGATTGATATAAATTTTATTTATAGAATATAAAAATTTTTTATTAAGTGAAATATAATCTTATACTAGAAATAATGAGTACTCAGTATTGTTAATTGTGTGTTTTTTTTTTTCTTGAAATAAATGCTCAATAATATTTGTTTTTAAATTTTAGTTTCCTATAATTTTTTTGTGACAAGAAAATAATTTATTGTATTATTATTTCTTAATTTGGTATGTCACACGCAAATAAAGTGATTTAAAATTGACTAATACTATATTATATAGAAAATATATGATGATTTAATTGCTACACCACATCTTTCTACTTTAGACTGACTAATTGATATTTTTATGAGTAATTAAGGCGGTTTTAATTTTCTTTCTTGTCCTCTTGAACTTAATGTTCATGATATGTATACTTTATTTTGAGGGTGTCCTTAGGATTATATATTTTTTAATATTTTTTTATCTTGATTTACGTTTGTACTAGTACTCATATAGAGTTAAAAACTATGGTTATTCATTTTATTTGTATTTATATATGAATTTATATTTCATTTAATATTTGACGTTGCTATTATTTTTTTCCTCTAAAATTTTTTACTGTGTGATTCACCATGTATATATTGTGTTATTATAATTACGTTTTTGTCTCTAATGGTTTTAAAATAGGATGGTTCATGACAAGGAAAGATTGGATTGGATGAGATTAATATGAATTAAGAAACAAAATTAAAGAAGAGTATTATTATATCAAATTAATTCATGTCATTATTTTAATATAAAACCATATATTCATGCTTCTATCCTTGTGCTTGGGTTCTATCACAACTATTGGGTTGTGTGTGTATGTGCGCGCCAGGGTGTGGATATTGGGTGGGAGCTTAAAAAAGATTCAAGATTTTGTTTTTGACTCCTCTTTTTTGCCACATTTGAGTTGTACTGAAACATGGTGCCTGCTTTGATTTTCGTGATCATGGCGGTGTGATTAACACACCTTTTTTATTCTTTTTTGTTCCAATGTTGCCTTTTGAAATGATATATAGGTGGAAAGCAATGCACGCTTTGTGAGATGGTCAGATGGCAGTTTGCAGCTCTTGATTGGGAATGAAATTCTTGATATATCTGTGCAAGATGCAAAACCTGATCAGTCACACCTTTTTCTTAGACATAACAAGGTTAAGTTGTTTTCCTGAAATCTTGGTTTGCTTAAGGCAATTGGTAAACTTTTAATTTGCAATTTTCATTGGTAGTGATCTTAGTTTGTTTGATTTACTCATAACTTTCATGATAGTCTATACTGTTTCTTGTTTTGACGTCTTGTATGATGATATATGTCTCAATAATTAATATAATCACTATTATCAAAATCGTATAATTCTAGATTCAAATATATGATTCATGAGGTAAATGATCTGACTCTTTAAAGTAATTGAAAATATGTATAAATCAAAAACTAAATTATTGAATCGCGAATCGATTCACATGAATAGATTTAATAAAAATTCTCAAGAGATCAAGATCATTAAAAAGTCATAATAATAAAAACTAAAATATCAAAAAAATCAATTGTAAGAATTAATTAACGTAGAAAAAGCAAATCAAATCTTTGGTATTATGAATCTATCATAAATAATAATAAAATACCAAAAAGTTATAAAAATTAAAATTAAAATACCAAAAAAAATTATTAACTGTAAGAAATATGAATTAATTAATATGAGAAAAAGTCAAAAAATTTTATTCACGATTTGATTTTATTTTTGATTCTTGATTAACTAATCAAACATTTCGATTCTCGATTCAAAACTTGATTTAATAACTATAAATACAATATAAGTTAATTTTTTTTATTATGAAGCATAATTGTAGAAATTAATACAATATAATAAAAAATATAATTCTCTTAATTGAAAATAATGAATAAAAAAGTAATAGCTATATTATTAATTTTTTATGGGAACACTCACTTTTATCATGAGCAGTGTCTCTAAAAACTATATAAAATAAATAAAATATATAAATCATGAATTATATTTATGTTCATGAAATTCATGCGAAAGAAGTAAGTTGTGGAGATTCTAGTATTTTCATGAAGATTTTTGAAATTTCATATGCAATGAAGCTTGTGCAATTATTTATTTTCTTATTTTTTATGGTAATTAAAAATGATTAATATTATTTTTAAATTTAAAAATAATTATAATATAATCTTTAGTAATCATCATAATCATCAACAATGTTTCATTCTAATTATCTGGGGTTGGATGTGTCAGTCATATTGTTAATAATATCATTTTATATAAAACTCAAAATAAAATTTTTGAAATGAATTGTAGAACTAGCTTGGCTTAATGGAATGAATAATTTAAAAATAACGAGCTGAGAAGGCTATGCATGCCAATATTTTATCAATTTATTTATTTATTTTTTAAAGCTAGCTAAAAATTATCAATATTATTTTTAGATTTAAAATTGATACCATCATTTTTATTTATAATTATAGTTGTTAAATCAATATTCGAATTGAGAATTGAAATACTTGATTAGTGAATTGAGAATCGAGAAGCGAATCGAATTGCGAATCAATTTTTTATAATTTTTTTACCACATTAATTAATTCTTATTTTTAACAGTTGGTAAATTTTTTTTTGGTATTTTAGTTTTTATTTTGTAATTTTTTTGGTATTTTAGTTTTTATTTTGTAATTTTTTTGGTATTTTATTATTTTTTCTCATTAAATTCATAATACTAAAGGTTGAAATTATTTTTTTTACGTTAATTAATTCGTATAGTTGATAATTTTTTTTTTGTATTTTAGTTTTTATTTTTGTCACTATTTTAATAATTTTATTTTCTTGAGAATCAGTATTAAATTAATTTATGTGAATCGATTCGTGATTCAACGATTCAGTCTTCTATTCGTGATTCAGCGATTCAGTCTTCGATTCATGTATATATTTGATTTTATTAAAGAGTCGAATCATTTATTCCTTAAATTATTAATCGAATTATGAATTATATGATTTTGATAATAATATTCATAATCATCATTATTAATCAAGTCTTATTTAAATTATATGGGAACGGTTCTATAGATATTATTTTTAATAATATCATTTTTAATAAAAAAAAAAAATAGATTGATTAACTAGTTAGGCTTATTGCAGCTCATCCCTCGTCAGTAAGCCATGCTAGGGTCTACATGCAGGGATTTAGGTCTTTGATTATTATCTCTAATTTAATTTAGAAATAATTGTATTTATCTTTTTTGTGTACTGCATAATATTTATTTTTTTTTAAAATAAGAATAGTGTTTTATGTACTAGTTAGCTTGAAAGGAAGTAATAATCATGAAAAATTAGCTGAACTATTTTAGCTTATCTTTTCACTTTTAAAAATAACATGTTGCTATATGTAAATAAAAATGTGGTAATTATTCCAAAAATTTTCTTAAAATTCATGAACAAATAATTTTATTCACATCATTTAATAAAAATGATGTGAATAAAAATGTGAATAAAAATGTTATTTTTAAGAAAATAACATGTTATTTTTTTAAAAATAACATGTTGCTATATGTAAATAAAAATGTGGTAATTAATCATCTCGGAGAAGTTGCTTGCTAAATAAGAATCTAGAGTATTGTTTTGGTTCTCCACTAGAGAAAATATATCAAGATTGTTAAGAATTAGTCTTATTTTTTATTTTATTTTGTGAGCCTTTTATTCACTTGAATGGGACTACCTACTATGTGAGCTACCCCTACACACACACACACACACACACACACACTATTGGGAGTTTCCCTTAGACTTGCTATTATGGTCGATGATGAAACCTTCATGTGTATAGTGGTGTGTATTGACGCCACCATAATGACATAATACCTAACATTGTTGTGTGTGAAATTGGGTTGTATATGTGAGTTGGAGTAGAGGTGTAAAGTGGGCTGGGCAACCCATGGCACAACACAAAAATGTTGTCTTGGGGAAGCACAAGCTTCATGCCATGTCGGATCCGCACGAGCCTCCTTCATGCCACATTTAAAATTTGCTGCCATTTTACAATGGCTGCTCACATCCAAAATGATAGCAGCCTTTTGTTGTGCTGTTTTCCGTAGATAGAAAATTAATATATATATATATATATATATATAGATTGGATGAAATCCAATGCTCATTGGGAGAAGTCCGATTGCTGTTGGATTTCTACTCAAAAAAATGATCAAAAAAAATTCAGAAAGTAATTATTTGTTGTAAAAAAAATTTTATTAATAATTTTTTAATGTATTTTATTTTTCATAATTTATTATAATCTTTTTCTTTCTGCTCCACCCTATTCTACTCTCTTTTTTTTAATGATACTTGTAATATTATTATATTTTTGATTTGATAGATTGATTTTGGTATATGAGGTGAATAAAGTAGTGTTTGCAGAATTGTTATGTGATGTGATGTGCACATAAAATAAATAATATATATATATATATATATATATATATATATATATATATATATATATTGCATATTTATTTTTTTTGAATTAATTTTTTTAGTTAACTAATTTTTAAAATTTAAATAAAATTAAGTAATATTATAAACAAAATAATGATAATTCGACTGAAAATTTTGAGATTGAATTATTTTAGGACCATAGCCCCCATGCTTGCATCCAAAAAATATTAGAATAGGTGAACATTAGTATTATAAATATATGTTAAAATAATTAAAAAAAATTAGGGGTGTCAAAAAAAGTTTGGTTTAATGCTTATATTGAAAAAAAAATATACATGTAGAAATACAAGTGATATTGGACATGTTATGAGATGTATCAAATAAGATAATAAAAAATATAATGTATTGGATCTTGAACAAACTCAATCAAGTAGTATTATTTTTGATAGTAGGATCAACTTTAATGAACCCCCTTCATTTATTGGTATGAGTATGTAAAAAAATACTTGATAAAATTTATTGCTAGCATGTGAGTTTCTGTTAGATTTTTAAAATATTGAAGTCTATTTTATCTTATGGATGAATACATTCAGCTCACTTATAATAAGATTTATAGGTCAATCAATATGAATAACATAATAAAAAATTATAAAATAGAAAAATATTAATAATTTGCCAATTTAAGTCACAAATAGGAGTGATCTTCATGATGTATGATATTTGAATTAGTTACGATACTAATATATTCGTATGTGTTGCCCCCCATTTTTATCAATTATAAGTAAAAACTAAATAAAAAAAATATTATAATTTCATGAGATCTTCTATTTTCATGATGACTTTGTTATTTTTGAATATATGTTGATCTCTAAGAAATATGAGATTTCAAATATAATTTCTAGTATAACATGTAATAATGCCTCAAATTATAGTGCAATAATTAATATGTTTGTAAGAATAATTAGAGATGGATCCTTATGTGAATTTTATCATATTAGGTGTATATATCATATAATTAATTTAATAGTGAAAGCGATAAAATTTTTTTGTCACATTAAGTTTGTCGCTATTTTTATAATGGATGCTTATGATAGATATGATATTGTCCTATTACTGTCTTGTCAGATTGAATATATATATATATATATATATATATATATATATATATATATATATAGAATATGAATCATTGGATGGAATGCAATGATTTTTTGGGAGATATTTGATGGTTATCAAATTTTTGTTTAAAATACCCAAAAAAATTAAAGAACTTTTTTTTAATGAAAGAAAAACTCTATTAATAACTTAATACATATATTTTCTTTTTCATACTTCACTGTAGTATCTTTTTTATCTTTTCTCCTCTCATTTCTATTATTTATTTCTCTTTCTCAATTTTTTAAATGTTAACAATTGGTCTAATATATATGTAGTACACCAAAACATATATCTTCCCAATGTCTAATATATATGTTATAGATAACTATACTATTTTACTTTTTTAGTCTTTTTTTTTTAATTTTATCGTAGTCAATGACATTGTTGTTCAGGTCAAGGGGCATGATAATGTCTATATTGGTCATTTTTTTTGTGTTTTATATGTATCATAGTTTCATCATATTTTGTTTTTTGTCAATAGATTTACTAAGTTAAAAATTAGTGATTTTATTTTCTTTTTTTCTAGTATTTTTATATATGATCATTAGATCAATCAGATGATTTCCTTGGAGGCTAAGAAAAATGGATTGTACCTTTCTTATCGACTCATATAAGTCTTTTTATTTGTCTTTCTTTTTATTGATATTCTAGCGATTCACTCTTGACTAAGATATTATTTGTTGGAGAAGCTAAATGTTTCAGAGTTGAGTATCAGATGAGTGATATCTATTAATTATCATCTTATATGTTCAAACATTTGATGATCCTATAGGAAAATGATGTATTATAGTTGAAAATATTTTATTATGTTTGTTGATGATTATATAAGATTTACATGATTATAAGTATTTAAAAAAATTATCATATTTTTTTTTATTTGTGATATTTTTTTAAAATAAAAACTAAATTTAGATGTGATATTAAAATATTAAAAAAAATAATATTTTAAAATAAATTTCTCATCAGTTTTCTTATTTTTTTAAAGAGAATGAGATAATTTATCAGATATTCTATATTGATACTCTTGCACAATATAAGATAGTTGAGAGAAAAAATTGATATCTTATTGATATGGTTAACTTGTATTTATTTCATAAGAGTGTGCCTAGATGTCTATGAGGAGACATAATATTAACTGTTGATATCTTAATTAATTAAATTTTATTTTCTATTCTCTCAGATCGTATATCTTTCCAACTTATATATCCTAGAGATGATCACTATTACTTTTCACCAAAGATTTTTGGGTACTCTTGTTTTGTTCAAGATTTCTCTCTTGGTAGGTAGGAGATGACTACATGTGCTATTAAGTGTGTCTCTAGGTAGGTATAGATGTTAGATACAAATAAGGTAGAATATTTATTTCTTAGATGAGATATATTTTTGATATTTTATTTAATCTTCATATATCATGATGTGTACCTGCTGATTCATCACTTGATGAAGGTATAAATTTATTCATATATATTGGTTTGTCAGTTGATTTTATTAGATATATGATGATAATAGAAAAATTAAATTATATAATAATAACTAGACTGAATATTACTTATATTGTTAGTGTAGTTAGTCATTTTTTAGATTCTTTTAAATTATTTCACATGAATATAATATTAATGATTCTTTGGTATGTAAAGAAAGTATTATGATGTGAGATTATGTTTAGAGATATGGGTATAATATGAATACATGTGTATTCAGATTACAGTCGTGCTGTGTCAGACACGACATGATATGATTCATGATCCATGCTAGTCATGGCATGGGAAACAATTGGCCGGCCCAGCACGACACGGTGGCAGGATCAATTGCATAGCCATGCCTGACTGTGCCGGATTGTCCCTGCCGGAACTCATTGCATGAAAACGTAACAGGTGGCCAGCTTACCTGGCCTGATTAAAAAAAAACATTACCTACCCCGTCGGGTGGTTACACTGAGGGACTTGACTCGTGAACTCATAGCTGGTTCTAGGTCTTCGGGCCGGTGGATCATGCCATCATGCTAGACACACTGGCTATGCCTACCTTCTAATTATCACTCGGCCCGAGGTCGGAGTAGTTAAGTATCTCATCCCAGCAGCAGGATATAGTATTTGACAAAAATGCCCTCGGTCACTTATTTGTCATCCCCGAGGATCGAATTCATGTCCTTTTGCTCGACCTGTCCCGCTCCTTTGCCAATTGAACTACCTACTATTGGTAGGATCGAACTATCACCATTCATGTGTCGGACCGAGTCAATCATATTCTGAATCATTGTCGGCAAGACTTTTTTTTTTTTATGAGCCAACAGCTGTTCCTTATTTTCTTGGCGCTGAAAAAATTACTAATTTTTGATTTTTTTTAGTGGTAATTAAGCAGCATCTACTCTTGCAGTCGCTTCTTCAGTCACAGGGGAGGATACTGAGGAAGATGAGGTGCATGCCATCTTCATTGAGTTCGACTTCTCACAGGCTGCTGACTGCTCTTGTCGAAACACGCCATAAAAAGTCATATAAAGTGAAAAACTGCATAACTGATATGGATCCTGAGAAAGCCAAGGAGGAACAAGAGAAGGTGCTTTGTTGCAGTGGTTATAGTGGAAATACATGTTCATTGCATGGATTGGAGTTCTCCTTTTTTTGATGCCTTCGTGTGTCTGCACTCTGCAGGCTGAAAATCAAACAATAAAAGCAAATGTGCTTCTGAGTAGAAAGAGAGAGAAAGTAACTCGCAAGTACCCCCAGACAGTGGAGCGCAGATTTCAGCTCTCTCCAGGATTTCTGGAGGGCGCTCTCGATGAGGTATTGTCTCCTCGCTCCCTGCTTTGTTACCTCCTATGTTGGTCTCTTTTTGATTCTTTTTAAGCCTGGATGCTGGTTCCCTGTTCTGGCTTAGCAATCTTTAAGATGAGCCCTGCCCAAGCCTTGCTGTGGGCCATGCACATGCACATGCACATGCAAGAACAAGAGTTTGAATTTCACCACTCACATCTCACATATTGTATTTATTTATTTATTTATTTATTTTGTTACTAGGTGGAACCCCCGGCTCAATTGGGCAGAGGGCAACCACCTGGACCCTAGGGAAAGGCACGACATCCCCATCTTAGTGGTAGAGGGTAGCTGGTGAGGATTGAACCCTCAACTTAAAGGTTGTGTGTGAAGCATGATTTATTTGGTTTTTTGTTATTTTGTTAATTAAATGTAAAGCATATAAGAAATAGGTCCCATGATTTATAAATAAAAAGTGAATATATTTGATAATAGGTAGACAAAACATATTAATAACAATAAAAAAGATAGAAATTTGTGATTATTTTCACTTCCTAAAAATTAGATGATAAAATCAAGCGAGAAAAAAATTGAAATTTGATGTGAACTAAATATTGTTGTCACTTGGCTTTGCTCGACATTGGCAGGTATCATTAGTGAGCAATGCCCAACCCAGGTTAGCTAGCAAAAAAATTAAATAGATTTCAATTTTTGGATTTGGACTATTAGTATCACAATGTGCATGAGAATATTTGATTTAGAGTTCAAAATTGGTAAAAAAGATGTGTAAAAAATTTACTTGATTTTGTTATTGTTTGAAATTATTAAATGATAAACTAAAATAAAAATAAATTAAAATATAAAAAAAATTTTGTTTGGTAACTTTTTTTTTAATGTTATGCTAGTTATTAGTGAATTTTTGTGTTAATTATTTTTAGCTATGAATCTACAATTGAATTTTGAGAAGTCTCATTAAGAAGAGCATGCAATGAGGTTAATTCATCCTCATAAAAAAGTTTAAAAATACTATTAAATTTAACATAATTAAATTTTATTATAAACATATTTGTTAAATCGAGATTCAAATCAAGAATCGAAATACTTAATTAGTGAATCGTGAATTGAATTTTTTGTGATTTTTTTCACGTTAATTAATTTCCATTTCTTACAGTTTGTATTTTTTTTTGTAATTTAATTTTTATTTTTGTGATTTTTTGGGTATTTTATTGTTACTTCATGTTAAATTCATAATATTAAATATTAAATTTTTTTTTCACGTTATTAATTCTCATAGTTGGTAATTTTTTTATTATTTTAATAATTATTTTTATGATTTTTTCATGATCTTAATCCCTTGAGAATTAATATTAAATTGATTCAAATGTATCAATTGATGATTCAGTGATTTAATATTTGATTCATGCATATTTTTGATTGTTTTAAAGAGTCGAATCATTTATCCCCTTATAATGAATCGAATTGTGCATCGTATGATTTTAATAACAATAATTATAAATACTATAAATTAAAGGATATTAATTATTTTGTAAAGTTAAATCATTAAATATTATTTGAATGATTAATTATATGTTCTTAATTTTATGATTAGATGTTCTTAATTATATGTTCTTAATTATTAACTTGGTCATTAATCTCTAGTCAAGTTGAGAATTATGAATCATAATATTTAAAAAGTCCATATACACTAGGGTATGTAGCTTAATCAAATACACTCAGATGCATGCATATTTCATAGAGATAAAATTCATGGTGAATTTATAAACTATTGTATTGTACCTTAATTTTCATTATTTTATTTATGTGAGCGTTGTCCACATGTACCATGTCCTAATTTTAGTATAATATATATGTGCTATGTTATTTTTTTAATTAATAAAGAAATAATTATGTACAATACAATTAGAAGTAACTATTGTCTTGTATGTTCTCACGGGCGTAGATTCTTTCCACCAACGATCACTACATTTCCTTCAATAGTGGATAGTGAGAGTGGGCAGAGCCTTCCCACGTGCTAAGTTACTATGGATTCCCAAAGTTGAGTTTGCGTGCATAAATATCATAGCACAAGTGCTGCTCTAGCTTTCCTAAATTCCATGACACTAGAGATTTGAACAAAATTGGATTGTAAGGAATTACATGAAGGATTTTTTCCTAATCTCAAATGCTTTTTGTTTGTCTGAACTTAAACCATTGCTGGGCTCTGAAGTTCTGAGCTTTTTCTTTTCTATTTTATTGGGCCTTTGCCCCTAACCTTTGGTGGGATCTTGAATTAAGAAATATAAGATAAATAAAATTAGAGTTAACTTAAAAAGTTACACTGCAACATCCTCTTAAATTGGTGCATAAAGATCCAAAGCACCGGACATGGAGGAGAGAAGAGCAGGTTGGGAGGACTCTTCAAAATCTCTGTGAAGGTGTATGCTGGTTGATCTCTTATTTGAATATAAGTTATAGTAATGGTCTCAACTTGAATTTTTTCAAGAGGAATAAGTAGTCTATTTTTATGTATTTCATCGGCTCATGAATTATTAGATTATAAATTGTAAGTCTCATTGTCTAGCTATCATAGTGAAGAGTAATACCAGAAAAAATTGCAACTTGTAGTTCATCATCAGTATTGTTCTGTAATATGTATGTAAACTTAATACCAAAATAATTATTCATCTCTTATTTTTATAAAGAAAAAATTACCTCTAGAAAAATATAAAATATTTGTTGTTGATATTCTCTCAGTGTAAGATGACACCCAACTAAAATATGAATACCCAACTAATTATTAGTGTTAGTGATCGTTGAAAGAGATTTTAATTCCTAATATTTTTTTCACCTTTCTTAATAAGTGAAAATTTGTGTTTGGATAAATTTTCCAGAGAAAATGTAAGAAATAATTAATTGTACATAGTGAATAAGTTATATATAGTTTGATAATAATTAGATAATTATTTTTCTTAATAATTTTTTATTATTCATAGAGTCCACTAAAGTAGTTGTATCAATAATTTTTTATTTTTTTTTATTTTTTATTTTTTATTTTTATTTTTATTTTTATTTTTTTATTTTTATTTTTATTTTTTTATTTTTATTTTTATTTTTTTTACTTTTTTACTTTTTATTTTTGTTTTTTTACTTTTTTACTTTTTATTTTTGTTTTTTTTGTTTTTTTTTGTATTTTTGTATTTTATTTTTCATTTTTGTATTTTATTTTTCATTTTTATTTTATTTTTCATTTTTTATTTTTTATTTCATTTTTTATTTTTTATTTCATTTTTTATTTTTTATTTCATTTTTTATTTTTGTTTTTTTACTAAAAATAATACTATATTAGAATATATTTTTGATAGGTGAATGATTTCACACTTATTACATTGATAATGTGATCTTATATCTAATTTTTTGTGTTAGCACATCCGTACATGATGAAATTGTAGAAAGGAATGAGAAATATTTGATTAAGATGACTAAGACATAAAAGTACATCCACAATGAAAAATGGTCTTTTTGTATTACTCTAGTATTCTTGAGTCAATACATGATACAATTGTTATTTCTTACTCCTTTGTAATTATCTGGCTTGAAATGAATTTCTTGGTTCACATCAAGATGATCATTGTATGTACAAATAGGTGCCAGACTATGAAGAGAGTGAAGTTTTCCTAGAAAGGGAATATCCCTTGAGTCCGTTCAGCCTTTTAGCTCTTGAATCTATTTTGCTCCTAACTCAGGACGAGCTTGGAATGGAACATTTGATTATCCCAAACATAGAGTTTGTTCTTGGAGAATGGGACAACTTACTTTGAGCGGATGTGAGTTTCTTGAGCTAACTGATCTTATTGATGTATTGTTATTAAAGCTATACTCAATACTATTTTTTATATGTATTGTTATATTCTATCTTTTTTATTTTGCTTATTTTATTACTTTTATTGATGATATTATGATACTTAAGTTTTCTTCTAAAATATTCTGTTCCATATGTCACAATATGTTAGAGCATATCTAACAAGGCTATCTAAAATAACTACTCAAAATATACTAAAATATTATATTAAACAATGTT
Source organism: Sapria himalayana (assembly GCA_029783825.1). Lineage (NCBI taxonomy): Eukaryota > Viridiplantae > Streptophyta > Magnoliopsida > Malpighiales > Rafflesiaceae > Sapria > Sapria himalayana. The sequence goes on along the minus strand of JAREIK010000403.1, from coordinate 1,852,977 downwards.
ATTTATTTTAGCTATCTATTTCTACAAACTTTAACTAAGATCATCTCCGAGAGGCACAATAAACTCCTCTCAGCTATTTTAGATAATTTTTTCCTAAAAATTCACTCCAAAATACTAGTTATTTTTCATACTCATCGTTTGGCTATCTATTTTTTATAGCCAAATGAGGGATATGGGAAATAGCTAGTCTTTTAAAATGAATTTTTAGGAAAAAATTATCTAAAATAGGCAAGGGGAGTGATTTATTAAGCCTCTTGGAGTTGCTCTTATGCTGTAAGAAAGATATGCCTTCTACTCAAATTCAACCTATGAATCAATATCTCGGTCTTTTGTAATGTTTATTGTTGGTTGTAATTCAGAATGATGAAGATTGATCTAGGTGGGAAAATAGATTATCCTAAGATGATACCTATAAAGGATCCACTTTTATATCAATTAGACATAAACTTATATCTTTTTTCATAGTAATTTTGAGGAGAAAGTGTATATGAAATTGTTGGGTTTTGGGCTCTCTTCCTATGTGGAGTAAAAGCTCAAATTGTGAGGGCCCATTTGTCTCTCTTATTTAAGTGGAGAGGGGTCAAATTAGGGCACAAGAGAGTGTGCTCATTTTTGTGATAAATGAGCTGCAAAAGAAAGAGAAAAAAAAAAAAAACTTTTGTGATTTTCGCACATCTACCATATCTTATTTTTCAGATTACAACTGCAGATTCGTTCACCGTTGGATCGGGCTGATTTTTGGACAGCAGGTTCAGCAAATGTGATACTTCATTCTGTACGATTGGATCGTCATTACGATATCTGAGCAGAGAGATAAGTGAGGAGAAGGGAAGTCTTTGTGATTTTCGCTTATCCACCAGATCTCGTTTTTTAGATTACAACTCCAGATTCGTTGACCGTTGGATCGGGCTGATTTTTGGATAGCAGGTTCAGCAAATGTGATACTTCATTCTGTACGGTTGGATCGTTGATACGATATCTGAGCATGGAGATAAGTGAGGAGAAGGGAAGTCTTTGTGATTTTCGCACATCCACCAGATCTCGTTTTTCAGATTACAACTTCAGATTCGTTGACCGTTGGATCGGGCTAATTTTTGGACAGCAGGTTCAGCAAACGTGATACTTCATTATGTACGGTTGGATCGTCGATACGATATCTGAGTAGGGAGATAAGTGAGGAGAAGGGAAGTCTTTGTGATTTTCGCACATCCACCAGATCTCGTTTTTCAGATTATAACTGCAGATTCGTTCACCGTTGGATCGGGTTGATTTTTGGACAGCAGGTTCAGCAAACGTGATACTTCATTTTGTACGGTTGGATCGTTGATACGATAACTGAGCAGGGAGATAAGTGCTTCGCAATTTATGTTCTGCCTTTGGATTCTTTCTTGTTTCTTCTTATTGCGCAATTGAAGCATTGGTGTTTAATTGGATTGTTGGCTATAGCACGTTTTTGGTGCACTTATTGGAAACTCTCTTGTATCTCTATTGATCATAGTGGATCTATTTCTTTGGTCTGGACGATCCGTAGTTTTTACCCTTATCTTAAGGGGTTTTCCACGTTAAAAATTGCGTCTTTTGTGTGCTTTTGATTTATATTTTTTTGCTCTATATTTTTATTGATACTCCTCATAAGTTCTTGCAAGTAAAGGAGAATTTAATTGCGCTACCTTTTTGCTCTGCTATTCAGTTTGTGATTGTGTTGGCCAGTTTTCCCCTATCAGAGTGGTATCAGAGCCAAGTTGTTAGTGGTTGTTTTCTACTTGCTTGAAAGATGGAGACACATATGAAAATGATATCTTTGAATGGAGCAAACTATCACTATTGGAAGGGTAAGATGAAGGACTTGCTGTTTGTGAAGAATATGCATATTCCTGTCTTTGGCGCACAGAAGCCGGAGTCCATGTCTGATGAAGAGTGGGGTTTTGAGCATGAGCGCGTGTGTGGTTTTATCAGACACTTTGTAGATGAATCCATTTATAATCTTATTGCTCATGAGACACATGCAAGAACTATGTGGTAAACGCTTGAGTCCTTGTATGCTTCTAATTCAGGGAGCAACAAATTGTACTTGTTGAAGAATTTTGTTGAATTGAAGTACAAGGATGGAACTCCATTTACTGAGCACTTGAGTGAATTTCAAGGGCGTTGTGATCAGTTGTCAGCTGCAGGTATCAAGTTTGATGATGATGTGTTGGGACTATTTCTATTAATAACTCTACCTGATTCATGAGAGACATTTCGAGTTTCCATGATTAGAGCTGCCCCCAATGGCATTATTCCCTTGCAAATGGCAAAGACCAGTGCTCTTAATGAAGAGATGAGAAGGAAGGTGCAAGGTATTTCTACTCATTCAGAGGTGTTTGTTACTGAAAAGAGGGGGAGAAGCCAAAAGGAGTTGAAAGGTGGTAGAGACAAGAGCAGGAGCAAGTCCAGATCTCGGTACGAGAATATTAAGTGTCATTATTGTCACAAAATGGGACACATCCAAAGGAACTGTTTTCTATGGAAGAAGGAGAGTAAAGACAAAAGGGGTAAGCAAAAAGAGAAGGATCATGATGATCGTGATTGTGTGACTACTACTACCAGTGATGATCTTGTTATTCTTCATGACCCTAATTCACTTAATTTTGTATTTGATGAGAGCATGTGGTTAATTGATAGTGGTGCTACACTGCATGTTACACCCAGGAAGGAGTTCTTCACATCTTACACTCCAGGTAATTTTGGAGTTGTGAAGATGGGTAATGATGGCGTGTCCAAGGTTATTGGGGTTGGTGATGTCTGTTTGCAAACCAACATGGGAATACAGTAACTACTAAGAGGAGTCAAACATGCTCCAGATGTCCGTTTTAATTTGATCTCTGTGCAGGTACTTGATGATGCTGGTTATGATAACCACTTTAGTTCTGGAAAGTGGAAACTCACAAAAGGTAACTTAGTTGTGGCAAAAGGGCCGAAGAGTTCAAAGTTGTATTTGACGAAAGTTTTGGTTGCTAGTGACAGTGTGAATGCTATGGATATAGAGGCTTCTTTGTGGCACCGAAGGCTTAGTCATATCAGTGAGAAGGGGTTGAATTGTTTAGCAAAGAAGGATATGCTTCCGGGTTTGAAGAATGTAGATTTGGAGAAATATTCTCATTGCATGATTGGTAAGCAAGCTAGAGTATCCTTCAAGAAGCATCCTCCCTCGAGAAAATCTGACTTGCTTGAATTGGTGCATTCAGATGTTTGTGGTCCTTTGAAGGTGAAATCCTTTGGTGGTGCACTTTATTTTGTTACATTTATTGATGATTATTCTAGAAAACTTTGGGTATATGCTTTGAAGTCAAAAGACCAAGTGTTGGAAAAGTTCAAAGAGTTTCATGCCTCAGTTGAGAGGCAGTCGGGCAAGAAGCTGAAATGCATCCGTACTGACAATGGTGGGGAGTATTGTGAATCTTTTGATATCTACTGTAAGCAGCATGGCATCACACATGAGAAGACTCCTCTTAAAACTCCTCAGCTGAATGATTTGGCAGAGAGGATGAACATGACATTGATTGAGAGAGTGAGGTGTATGCTCTCTGAAGCTAAGTTACCCAAGCACTTCTGGGGTGAGGCACTGTACACAGCGGTGCATGTGATCAATCTTAGTCCTGCTGTTGCTTTGAATAGTGAGGTGCCAAACAAAATTTGGTTTGGCAAGAATGTGAAATATGATCACTTAAGGGTCTTTGGCTGTAAGAGTTTTGTGCATGTTCCAAAGGATGAAAGATCCAAGTTGTATGCAAAGTCAAGGCAGTGCATATTCATTGGCTATGGTGAGGATGAATTTGGTTACATGTTCTATGATCCTATTGAGAAGAAGCTTGTTAGAAGCCATGATGTGAAATTCATGGAAGATCAAACCATTGAAGACATTGATAAGATGGAGAAGTCTACACCCAATGAAGACAATGGTGTGGCTGATTTTGAACCTATTCAGCCGCCTATTCAGAATTTGAATACTGATGCTCAGAATGATGTCGGTGATTAGCAACCTGCATATGAAGTAGATGTTCCTGTCAATGATGATGAAGAGGAACATGACATGTCACAAGATGAAAATCCGAGTGATGCTACTGAACCACCTCAAGTTCAACTCAGGAGGTCCAGCAGGGAGAGACAACCTTCTAGGAGGTATTCTTCTGATGAGTATGTGATTCTAACAGATAATGAAGAACCTGAGTGCTTTACTGAGGCCATGGAGAGTGAAGAAAAGAAAAAGTGGTTGGATGCAATGAATGATGAGATGAAATCCTTACATGATAATCACACTTTTGATTTAGTGAAGTTGCCTAAAGGTAAGAGGGCCTTGGATAACAGGTGGATCTATAGGGTGAAGCATGAAAGTAACACTATGTCTTCGAGATATAAAGCCAGATTAGTGGTGAAGGGCTTTAGTCAAAGGAAGGGTGTTGATTTTAATGAGATTTTCTCTCCTGTGGTAAAAATGTCATCCATTAGAACTGTGTTGAGTTTGGCTGCTACTTTTGATTTGGAGGTAGAGCAAATGGATGTGAAAACCACTTTTCTTCATGGTGATTTGGAAGAAGAAATCTATATGAAGCAACCTGATGGGTTTCATGTTGAATGGAAAGAAGACTATGTGTGTAGGCTTAGAAAGAGCCTATATGGTTTGAAGCAGACTCCGAGGCAGTGGTACAAGAAATTTGAGTCTATTATGTGTGAGCAAGGCTACATGAAGACTACTTCTGACCATTGTGTCTTTGTCAGAAAGTTTTCTAATGATGACTTCATTATCCTGTTATTATATGTTGATGACATGCTTATTGTTGGGAAAAATGTTTTCATGATTGACAGGTTAAAGGAGCAATTGGGAAAGTCATTTGCCATGAAGGACATTGGAGCTACTAAACAGATTCTTGGTATAAGAATCATCCGTGACAGAAAGGAGAAAAAGTTATGGTTGTCACAAGAACACTACATTAAAAAAGTGTTGCAGAGATTCTACATGGAAAAGGCTAAGGTGGTAAGCACTCTTCTTGCTACTCATTTTAAGCTGAGTTCTAAACAAAGTCCATCAAATGAAGATGAGAAATTATATATGCAACGGGTTCCTTATGTATCAGCAGTGGGAAGCTTGATGTATGCAATGGTGTGCACAAGACCAGATATAGCACATGCTGTTGGTACAGTCAGCAGATTTTTGTCAAACCTAGGTAGAGAGCATTGGAATGCTGTAAAATAGATTTTGAGGTATCTTCGAGGTACTGTTAATATGATTCTTTGTTTTGGTGATGATAAGCCTACTATGGTGGGATACTCATACTCAGATATGGTTGGAGACATTGATTCCAAGAAGTCCACTTTGGGCTATATGATTAAATTTGCAGGGGGAGCTGTGGCTTGGCAGTCTAGGTTGCAGATGTGTGTAGCTTTGTCTACTACAGAGGCAGAATTTATTGCCATTACCGAAGCATGCAAGGAGTTGCTATGGGTGAAAAAATTCTAGCAAGAGCTTGGTGATGTTCAAGATAAATATATATTATTTGTGGATAGTCAGAGTGCTATTTATCTTGGTAAGAACTCAACCTTTCATTCAATGTCTAAGCACATTGACATGAGGTATCATTGGATACGGGATGCTTTGGATGCTAAGTTGTTGGAGCTGGCTAAAATTCATACTGATGACAATGGTGCTAATATGATGACTAAGGCATTACCAAGATGGAAGTTCAAAGTTTGTTGTGAGATCATCGGTTTGGCGGTCAACTCCACATAGTTGTGAGGGGGAGATTTGTTGGGTTTTGGGCTCCCTTCCTATGTGGAGTAAAAGCTCAAATTGTGAGGGCCCACTTGTCTCTCTTATTTAAGTGGAGAGGGGTCAAATTAGGGCACAAGAGAGTGTGCTCATTTTTATGATAAATGTAGCTGCAAAAAAAGAGAGAAAAAAAACCTTTGTGATTTTCGCACATCCATCAGATCTCGTTTTTTAGATTATAACTGCAGATTCGTTCACCATTGGATCGGGCTGATTTTTGGACAGCAGGTTCAACAAACGTGATACTTCATTCTGTATGGTTGGATCGTCATTACGATATCCGAGCAGGGAGATAAGTGAGGAGAAGGGAAGTCTTTGTGATTTTCGCACATCCGCCAGATTTCGTTTTTCAGATTACAACTGCAGATTCGTTGACCGTTGGATCGGACTGATTTTTGGATAGCAGGTTCAGCAAACGTGATACTTCATTATGTACGGTTGGATCGTCGATACGATATTTGAGTAGGGAGATAAGTGAGGAGAAGGGAAGTCTTTGTGATTTTCGCACATCCACCAGATCTCGTTTTTCAGATTACAACTGTAGATTTGTTCACCGTTGGATCTGGTTGATTTTTGGACAACAGGTTCAGCAAACGTGATACTTCATTTTGTACGGTTGGATCGTCGATACGATAACTGAGCAAGGAGATAAGTGCTTCGCAATTTATGTTCTGCCTTTGGGTTCTTTCTTGTTTCTTCTTATTGCGCAATGGAAGCATTTGTGTTTAATTGGATTGTTGGCTATAGCACGTTTTTGGTGCACTTATTGGAAACTCTCTTGTACATCTATTGATCATAGTGGATCTATTTCTTTGGTCTGGACGATCCGTAGTTTTTACCCATACCTTAAGGGGTTTTCCACATTAAAAATTGTGTCTCTTGTGTGCTTTTGATTTATATTTTTTTGCTCTATATTTTTATTGGTACTCATAAGTTCTTGCAAGTAAAAGGGAATTTAATTGCGCTACCTTTTTGCTATGTTATTCAGTTTGTGATTGTGTTAGCTGGTTTTCCCCTATCTAAAATAACTATCCAAATTCAAAGCATTATAATCAAATGCGCAATATGCAAAGTTCATGCTGATAGTTATCAATTTTGGCTTGTACTATTGTAGAATTGTGTTGTTTGCTTTTCTTTAGTTTTTATTTTTAATTGGCTCTGGTGCCATGTTGATCTTGTTGATTATGTGGTTAGATGATATGCTTATTAGAGCATCTTCAACCCACTCTCTATTTTTTACTTTTAGCTATATTAGCTAGACAAACAATAAAAATTCCTCTTCAACCCATTCTCTATTTTATTATCTATTTCCTAGTTTACTCAAATGACTTAACAAATATGGAGAGCCAATTGAACTCTCTAAATTTTCTCTCTTTTTTCTCTCTATCCCTCTCTATATATGTGTTTTACTTTTTAAAAAATATTGGAAGTTAGCTATAAAATTTAGAGTGAGGTTGGAGTTCTGAAAAATTACTAGCTAAAATAATGAATTTAATATTTAAATATATTTTGAGTATTTATTTTGTTGAGTGTAATTGGAGTTGCTATTAGTTATTATGAGTATCTTCAGTTATAGTTCCAGATAAATAATCTTGAGAGATTCAGATATTTTCTTGAGATCGAGATAATCTATTCGACGAGATATTAATAATATTATCAAAAAATATTTATAATATGAATATTATCAAAAAAATATAAATAATATTGATCTGGTGGGCCCCCCGGCTTAATTGATACATCATATATATTTATACAAATATTAATAATTATCAAAAAATATTTATATAATATTAATAGTATAATCAAAATTTCGTATTTTTTGATTATACAAATATTAAAAGAGTTTGGGCGAGAATAAATACGTATATACGCAGGGTAGAATAAATGTTATATCTTTGATGAGCAGGAAGATGAGATGGCCTATTATGATTCTCAACCTTCTTTGCATCGCCCGGAAGATGAGATGGAAGCAGAGGCCCAAGCAGAGAGACGCATTTTGAATGCAAAGAAGGTTTTGTAACGATCGCATTTGTTTCAAAAATTTTTTTTTTTCATTTTATTTTTTATAAAAGTGAAATGCCTCCTTCGTCTGCAACGACGACGGACGCAGCAGGGTAACAGAGAGATTATTCATAAATCTTCAACCGTGAGGCAACCAAAGAACACAAAGCATAATACGGCTGACGCTGAAAAAGAGGAGTCGGAATATGATAGTGACGAAGAAGCAACTACCAACGCTCCGATACTTGATAATGAAGAAGTTGAAGAAGTGGATGCAGGGGAAGATCACTATGACGAAGAAGCAGGCGTTGGTGGAGTTTCTACTGAGGAGGAAGAAGAAGACGCGAGGGTATCGTAATCTCACAGTAGAATCTTTCAATTTCGTCGCGGTCGAGATCTCGGAAAAATGAAGTTTGTTTAATTTTGCAGGAGCCGAAACAACAGCAGGGGAAGGAATTCGGAAGGAAGAAGTCGATGGAGATCGAGTCCGACGAAGATTCTCCGCCCAGGAAGATTTCTGCTCACAGGAGAATGGCTGTTGTTTTTGACAGTGACGATGAGTAAATGTCTATGTTACCCTCCTTGTGCTCCTGCTTTTGTTGTCTTCCCTTTTTTGCTCTCTCCCCTCTGGTGCATTTCGTAAATGCAGTGCAGTCCGGTTTCTGATTGTTTTTTTAATCTACATATAATTTATTTTGTTATTAAATTAGATGTTAATTGTTTCGGAAAAAGATGATACATAATAGTAATTTACTGACTTAATTTTATTTAAAAAATTAAATAATTTAAATTCTAAAATTAGCGATTTTTTTAAAAATTCTTTTAATTTAAATTTGAGTACTTTTTTCAAAATATTATTTTTTTTGATTTATTTAAGTATGACGAAAATCAAATTGAATATATATTTTTTGATGAAATTAATATCTTTTACATAAGCTTAAAATTATTTTTATAGAATTAATGTGTATATATTTTTATTATAAAAAAATTACAAAGAAATTAGTTTCATTCTTTTAAGTTGACGCGTACAGTGCAGTGTAATTTCAAGTATTTATAGATAATATTAATTCATATTGGAGCAGTTTTGATTTTAGACATGAAATATCAAATACTTATAAAATTATTTCTGTCTCAGTTTTGCATTTTCTAGCAGGTTCTACGGCAGCCTGGGGAGTGTTTTGGAGATCTTTCCAGAAATTTGGATTTCTTCTGTTTTATGCCTTCTGTCATTAGTGTTCGAGGCGGAGTAACCGGTGTTCGCACGCAGTCACCGTGAGGAAGATGGATCCATCCAAGTTCACGCACAAGACGAACGAAGCTCTTGTGGCGTCTCACGAACAGGCATTGAGTTTTGGTCATGCCCAGATTACGCCTCTGCATCTTGCAGTTTCTTTGATTTCTGATCATACTGGAATCTTCAGGCAAGCAATCTCAAGTATTGGAGTGGAAGATGGCGAGCAGGCGGCAGAGAGAGTGTTTCAACGGGCATTGAAGAAGCTCCCTTCGCAGTCACCGATCCCCGATGAGGTTCCGCCAAGCACGAGCTTCATCAAGGTTATTAGGCGAGCACAGGGGTTGCAAAAGTCTCGTGGGGATTCGCATCTAGCCGTGGACCAATTGATTCTAGGTCTGCTTGAGGATTCTCAGATTAGTGATTTGTTGATAGAAGCAGGCATCGCTAGCGCAAGGGTGAAAGCACAAGTTGAAAAGCTGAGAGGAAAGGAGAAGAAAAAGGTTGAGAGTGCTTCTGGTGATGCTTCTTTTCAGGCGTTGAAGACTTACGGCAGGGATCTAGTTGAACAAGCTGGTAAACTTGATCCTGTTATCGGGCGAGACGAAGAGATCAGGAGAGTTGTTAGGATTCTATCCAGGAGAACGAAGAATAATCCAGTTCTTATTGGGGAGCCAGGAGTGGGCAAGACAGCTGTTGTGGAAGGACTAGCTCAGAGGATAGTGAGAGGCGATGTTCCTAGCAATCTGGCCGATGTTAGGCTCATTGCTCTCGACATGGGTGCTCTTGTTGCGGGAGCCAAGTATAGAGGTGAATTCGAAGAGCGTTTGAAAGCGGTTTTGAAAGAAGTGGAGGAGGCGGAGGGGAGAGTGATATTGTTCATAGATGAGATTCATCTTGCACTCGGCGCAGGAAGAACAGAGGGATCCATGGATGCGGCTAACTTGTTCAAGCCCATGCTTGCTAGAGGGCAGCTTAGGTGTATTGGAGCTACTACGCTGGAAGAGTACAGGAAGTACGTGGAAAAAGATGCGGCATTCGAGAGGAGGTTTCAGCAGGTTTATGTGGCCGAGCCTAGCGTGGCGGACGCCATTAACATTCTCCGAGGATTGAAAGAGAAGTATGAGGGCCATCATGGTGTTCGTATCTTGGACCGGGCTCTTGTTGTCGCCGCTCAGCTATCAAGCCGATACATTTCAGGTGACATTCGCGCATCCCAATACTTACGACATATATTTACGTTACATGCATCCCTCGTGTTTTGTTGCAGGTCGTCATCTTCCTGACAAGGCCATTGATTTGGTTGATGAAGCTTGCGCGAACGTCAGGGTCCAACTCGACAGTCAGCCTGAAGAAATTGATACCCTCGAGAGGAAGAAGATCCAGCTGGAGGTTGAACTTCATGCGCTCGAGAAGGAGAAGGACAAAGCTAGTAAATCGCGACTTACAGAAGTGAGTTTTATTTGGGCCGGCGAATATATTTTTTGGTCGTGCGTATTCTGATCTGTTTAAAATGTTGATTTAGGTCATAAAAGAGCTGGACGATCTGAGGGAGAAGCTTCAGCCATTGGTGATGAAATACAGAAAGGAGAAAGAAAGGGTGGATGAGATCAGGAGGCTGAAACAAAAGAAAGAGGAGATTCTTTTTGCGATACAAGAGGCAGAAAGGAGATACGATCTTGCAAGAATCGCCGATCTGAAATATGGGGCACTGGAGGAAGTTGATTCCGCCATAGCTCGACTTGAAGGAAACGCCAATGATAACTTGATGCTGACTGAAACTGTTGATCCCGATCATATTGCAGAGGTGGTTAGCAAATGGACAGGCATTCCGGTGACCAGGCTAGGCCAAGATGAGAAAGAGAGGCTGATTGGGCTGGGCGATAGGCTGCACCAGAGAGTCGTGGGTCAGGACCAAGCTGTAAGTGCTGTTGCAGAGGCTGTGCTCCGATCAAGAGCTGGGTTAGGAAGGCCAGAACAGCCGACTGGATCTTTCCTCTTCTTGGGTCCGACTGGCGTTGGCAAAACGGAGCTTGCCAAGGCTCTTGCCGAGCAACTTTTTGATAGTGAAAACCAACTTGTTAGATTCGACATGTCTGAATACATGGAACAGCACTCCATTGCAAGGCTGATTGGCGCTCCACCTGGGTAAGCAACCACTCCATTTCTGATTCTTCATTTTTTTTAAACCACTTAATCTTCATCTTCATCTTGTTTGTACAGATACGTGGGGCACGAGCAAGGGGGGCAGCTTACAGAAGCTGTGAGGAGGAGGCCTTACAGCGTTGTTCTGTTCGATGAGGTCGAGAAGGCACATGTTTCTGTGTTCAATACTCTTCTTCAAGTGTTGGATGATGGAAGGCTAACTGATGGCCAAGGTAGAACTGTGGATTTCAGAAATACTGTAGTAGTCATGACTTCCAACCTTGGAGCGGAGCAGCTCTTGTTGGGCATGATGGGGAAGTGTTCTCTGCAAGCTGCTCGAGCTGCAGTAATGGAGGAGGTACCAAACCAAGTCTTCTCTTCTCCTTCTAAGTCCTCTTCTTCCATTCGATTTGTTCATTCTTTTTGCTGCCATGGATTCTGATTAGGTAAAGAAACATTTCAGGCCAGAGTTGCTGAATCGGCTTGATGAGATAATTATTTTTGATCCTCTCTCTCATGACCAATTGCGCCAAGTTGCCAGATTACAGATGAAGGACGTTGCTGTTCGTCTTGCTGAAAGAGGCATCGCTTTGGCAGTGACCAATTCAGCTCTAGATTATGTGTTAGCAGAGAGTTATGATCCAGTAAGTTAACTTGTTGAGGGGACTTGTGCTGTGCTCCTAGGCGATGTGGCGCATTAACAAAGGGGCCCATTTTTTTGTCGTTGCAGGTTTATGGGGCGCGCCCCATTAGAAGATGGCTAGAGAGAAAGGTGGTGACTGAGCTCTCCAGAATGCTCGTGAAGGAGGAGATAGATGAGAACTGCACTGTGCTTATAGAAGATGCGGCACCAAATGGAAACGGGCTAGTTTATCGCGTCGAGAAGAACGGGGGCCTTGTGGATGCTTCTGGTGGTCGCAAAGTTGATTTGTTGATCCAGCTGCCGGACCGTGCCAAAGCTGACGCAGCCCAGGCAGTGAAGAAGATGAGAATCGAAGAGATTGTTGATGACGACGATGAAGACATGGCTGACTAGCTAGCTCTTTCACGTTTTTTTTGGTTATTTTTTGCGTAATATATATTTTTATTTTTTAATTAATATGTTAGATATTTGATGGTTCTCAATTAAAATTTATCGATATTAATATCTTAAATGTATTTAAATCGTTTCCAATTTGGTATAATTTAATACTAATAGAAATGATTCAATGAGGATTAATATAAATTATAAACTGCGTCATCACCATTGAACAAAAATCAAAATATTATTAAATATCAAAAAATATCAAAATTGGGTTATATCAATGTGATAATATTTATTTATGACAATATTGTGACAACTATTGTTACAAATGAGTTATATCAATTGTGACTATTTAAGTAATCAATATTTAATTATGATTACCATATGATTGTTACCATTTAAAGAGAGTGTTAGTTCAAATAAGTTTATTTGGTTCATAAAATTACATAAATAATAAAATTAAGTTTACTAAATCATTGATTTTAAAAATACTGAATTAGAAGTTTATTTAAAATGCTAATTTTATTGCTAAAAATAATGCAAAGAAATAGCGTGGCAATGCTCGTTGTTGTGAACGTCTATTACCACATTGTTGATTTTTTATAATCAGATGTTGATGTTGTGAATGCTGACTATTAAAAATACTGTGGATATCTCATTATCGTTATCTTAGCTCGCCCCTTGCCACTCGTTCCCCGCCTCTCTACCCTTGCCCATCTCTCCTCGCCCATCTCCCCTCGCCCGTCTGCCTTGTTGATTGGGCTTCGATTCAGTTGGTTTGGGTTTATGGTAAAATTATCAATATACCCTTACTGATATATAATAAAAACCACGTCATATTTGCTGTAAAGTTTTAATTACTATTTTACTTTTTATTAATTACTAAGCTTTGTATATAAGCTTGTTTTTTTCTTTTCTTAATAATATTGGAATCATTTATCAAGTTGCTGAATATTTATTTTTTATTCCTGTTGCTATGTGATTTCTTCTTCTTCTAAACATTTCACTTCTTCTTCACATCTCTGTAATCCTTGTTGAGACAAGTATTTGTTGTTACAATGCAACATACCGGTATCAAAGCTTCGTATCTATCTAAGATTGAAGTTTTCTTTGAATGATTATTCGAAAAACTTCTTCAGAATAGACGATTCTCAAATATAGTTTTTGACCTAACTTTTTTCTTCACTATTTCTCTAGTCCAGTACATATCTGACCAGATTTGTCTAGATCTGAAGGATTTGTGTTTTCAAACTGAAATTTCTACAAGATCCCTAATTTTTGTTCAAATATTTTCAAAAATTTTTCAAATTAAATTGTCTTCTGAAAATCAAAGTTCTTCAAACTCGGGGTCGATTCCCATACCATTGTTTGATGGTGATAACTTTGATTATTGACTTGTTAAAAAGAGAACACTATTTATTTCATAAGACATTTGGAAGATTTTGGTCACTAGATATGTAGAAGCACCTAATCTCTCTTCTCTTGAAGGAAAAAAGTTGTTACAAGAGAGAGAGAGATGAGGAAATTAAATGCAAAGGCATTACTGTTCATCCAACATGGAGTCAGTAATGTCATATTTCCTCGATTGTTGGGATATACTCAAGCCAATGAGGCTTGGGATCTCCTAATCGAAGAATACCAGGGAGATTAGAAGGTTCGAGGAGCTCTTCTACACTCATCAATGAAAAGACTTTGAGAATGTGAGTATGAATAACTCAGATTGTCTCACTGAGTTCTCAACTCAGTTCTGAATATTGTCAATCAACTGAAAATCCATGGATAAAACATCTTAGAGATTCGACTAGTTGAGAAACTATTAATATGTATGCCTTACAAGTTTGATGCAATTTTGGTAGTAATATAAGAGACGAAGGAGTTGACAAAGTTAACCATTCAACAAATTCTAAGTTTCCTGAAGTCATATGAAATCAAATTGCTCAAGAGAGTTGAAGTGTCTAGAGAGACAACAATTTAGATGGGAAAACCATCCAGCAAAAGAAGAAAATAAAGCAGTAGAGACAAGAAATAGAAGACAAAGCACAAGGTATGTGCCTAAAAATAAAAACAGAAATAAAAATAAAATCAGTTCTTCATCATCTTTACTCATTTGCCTCACATAAAGACTCATATATCTCTTGCAACATATGCAAGAGATCAAACGACAGAGTGCTGGTTTCGAAAACAAAACTAGTGCTTAAATTGTAAAAAATTTAGGCATGTCTTAAAGGATTGTAGGATGAAGCACACATGGTGTGCTAGTTGTAAAGAGCAAATAGTCTCTACAGAATACTTATTTTATGTAAATAAAACAAGAAATCACCCTTCACCCAACATATGGTTTCTAGACAGTAGTTGCTCAAACCACATGTCTGGTAATCAAAATATATTTGTGGATTTACTTTATGTAGTAAATTTATAAGTTAAATTGGGCAATAGAATCCTTGTCGAGGTAAAAGCCAAGTTTCTGTTGCTACCCCCACATGTGTCAAGATTATAAGTGATGTACTCTTGGTTCCAACACTAGACCAAAATCTTGTAAGTGTGGGACAATTGATAGAGAAAGGTAATATCCTGGTATTTAAAAATAACACATATGTCATATTTGATCATGAATCTGATCAACCTTCATGGATAGTGAAGATATCCAGTGAAAGTAGCTTTTCGCTGACACTTAATCAAAAAATAGATAAAGCATTGACTATAGATGTTTTGTTTGAAGTCTCATTATTGCAAAGGAGGTTTGGGCACCTAAATTATTTCAGCCTAAAAAACATTTTTCAAAAATAATTGGGGAAAGGTGTGCCCTCAAACCTTGCCATTCCCACCATTGTCTGTGAGGAATGCTCACTTGGGAAACAATCCAGACATAGTTTTCCAAAAAACTCTACCTAGAAAGCCTCTCGACCACTAGAACTAATACATGCTGACATTTGTATACCCATGTCAGTCCAGTCTTTGGGCAACAGTAGTTACTTCCTACTGTTTGTCGATGATTGTACAAGATATATATGAGTTTATTTCTTAAAGCACAAGTCTGAAGCACTTGACTACTTCAAGAAATTACTATCCCTTATTGAAAGATAGTCTTGACCAAGTGTAAAGACACTTAGAATAGACAGAGGAGGTGAGTTCCTTTCACAGAAATTCTTTAATTTCTGTGAACTAAAAAGAATAAATAGACAACTGACTACATCTTACTCATCTCAACAGAATGGTGTTGTGGAGAGAAAAAATAGAATAATAATGGAAATGGCTAGAAATATTTGAATGAGAAAAACCTACCTAAAGTCTATTAGGCAGAGGCAGTGAACACTATAGTGTATCTACTCAATAGATACCCGACAAAAGTATTGGATAATCTCACTTCACTGTCGGCTTGGAGTGGAAGAAAACCAAGTGTTAAACACCTAAAGATATTCAAGAGTGTTTGCTACTCCCACATATAGGATGCCTGTAGAACAAAGGTAGACTCTAAGTGTCTAAAATATGTTTTAGTTGGTTGCAGTCTACAATCCAAGGGTTACAGACCATACTCACCATGAATAAAATATTTCCTGGTGAGTAGAGACATAACTGTCGATGAAAACAACAAGTGGGAAAAAAACTTCAATGTAACTAAAGTTGGAAATAAAAGCCTAGAAGGTTGTAGTATTGATGTTACATCAAGCAATAAATAGGAATGCAATCAAATGTATGGTTTCTGTTCCTCTTATGAGTCAGAGTCTGAAATAGAGGAAATGCATGATAAAACTACACTCATTAAATATAAATCCTTGACTAACATATACTAAAGATGTAATTACACATCAGTTAAACCACTCAACTAAGAAGAAGCTGTAAAACATCAATCCTGGATAAACACAATGAAGACAAAAATGTCAATCATTGAAAAAAATCAAACCTGGACTTTGGTAGACCTACCCCCAAATAAACACAACATAGAGATTAAATAGATGTTTAAAATTAAGACTCGACCAAACTCCAATCAGTCTGTGTATAAGGCTCGATTAGTGGCCAATATCGACTCTCAAAAGCCTGGAATTGACTATCTTGAAACCTTTGCTACAGTAACAAGGTTGGAAATAGTAAGATTTCTAATAGCCTTAGCAGGACAAAAGAGTTGGAAACTGTTTCAATTGGATATCAAGTCTGCCTTCTTGAATGGAAAACTCAAAAATGAGATTTATGTAGAATAACCCATTGGGTTCGTAAAACAAGGAAGTGAGCACTGTGTTAATAAATTAAACAAGGCTCTATACGGGTTGAAACAAGCTCTTTGTGCTTGGTATCAAAAAACAAATTCCTACTTGTTGAATCAAGGATTCAAACATACTAAGAGTGAGCCTGCACATTACATTAAAAAGGATAAATTCTAGAATTCTAATTGTGTCAATATATGTAGACGATATAATTTTTACTTGTAATAAATCAGAATTAATAGATGAATTTAAAAGGGAAATGGAAACTAAGTATGAAATATCAGATCTAGGTAACTTAAAATATTTCTTAGGACTTGAGATTTTTCATGACACAAGTGGTGTGTCCATCTCTCAAACTACATATATACAATTTGTATTGAAAAATCATGTGATGAGTGAATGTAAACTTGTTTCTATCTCTCTGGTCGTGAACCATAAATTAATTTCTGCTAAAGATAGAATAGTGGATGGAAGAGTATACAAAAGCTTAATTGGAAGTTTGCTATATGCATCTGCGATAAGACCAAACATTGTATATTCTTTTCACTTATTGTCACGGTTCATGCATGCACCTAATCACTTACACCTTAGTGCTGCCAAAAGAGTATTAAGATATCTCAAAGAAACTCCAGACTTATGTCTGAAATATACTAGGACCAACCACACTGAAATATCTAGATATTATGATATTGATTGGGGTCGATATCCAGAGGATTACAAAAGTACATCTGGATATGTATTCAATTTAGGAACTGCGGTTGTCTCTTGATAATCCAAGAAAAAAACCACAGTTACTTTGTTGACCACTAAAGCTGAATATGTTTCAGCTTTATTAGCTAAATCTCAAGTCTTATGGATTAGAAAGCTACTGACTGATTTGGATGAACCATTAACTGTCTAACTAATATACTTTGTTACAACCAATTGACTATATCTATTGCAAGTAATTTAGTTATACATAGTCAAACAAAACACATAGGTCTCAAATATCACTTTATTAAAGATGTCATCGATACTAATGAAATTAATTTATTATTTTGCAGAATGAAAGGATAAGTGGCTGATATTTTCGCCAAGCCTTTACCTAGAGAGAAGCTTTTTTACTTTCGAGAAAAGCTTGGACTTAAACCAACTCATCAAATGGGAAAGATTGTTGATTGTGCTTCGATTCAGTTGGTTTGAGTTTATGGTAAAATTACCAATATGCACTTACTGATATTTAATAAAAACCACGTAGAAGTTGGTGTACAGTTTTAATTACTGTTTTACTTTTTATTAATTATAAAGCTTTGTATATAAGATTATTTTTTTTCTTTTCTAAATAATATTGGAATCATTTATCAAGTTGCCATATATTTTTTTTCTTCCTGTTGCTCTGTGATTTCTTCTTCTTCTTCTAAGTTCTTCTTCTTCTCAACTCTATAATCCTTTTTGAGACATGGATTTATTGTTACAATACCACATGTCCTTACCTCTCGCCCCTCTCTTCCCATACCTCTCCCCCAGCCAGTCTCTAGGAGCTCCAGCGAGCTAGATGTGGAGCTTGAGGAGCTCCGTCGAGCTCCACTTCGAGCTCGACGGAGCTCCAATGAGCTCAATCGTGGAGCTCATCGAGGTCTAGTGAGCTACACTTTGAGCTCACTAGAGATCGACAGAGATCCACGAGCTCTATGAAGGAGCTCACTAGAGCTCCATTGTGGAGCTCCTCGAGCTCCATGTCGAGCTCGCTGGAGCGCCTCGAGCTCCACGTTGAAATCGATGGAGCTTCATTATAGAGCTCAATGGAACTTCACGAGGGAGCTCGTCAAGCTCCAGTGAGCTCCACTTCGAACTCGAAGAGCTCCTTCGTGGAGCTCATGGAGTTCCGTCGATCTCCATAATGGAGCTCCACTCGACGGAGCTCCACGAAGAAGCTTCTGGAGATGGGTGGGGGGAGAGCGGTGGAAAAAAGAGGGGCGAGAGGTGAGGGCAGACGGGCGAGGGTAGAGTGGTCAGTGGTGAGTGATGAGAGGCAAGGGCCGAGAGACAAGGGCCGAGAGGCAAGGGCTGAGAGGCAAGGGGCGAGCTGAGATAACGATAATGAGATCTTCACAGTGTTTTCAATAGTCGACATTCACAATGGTGAGATCTGATTTAAAAAATCAACAGCATGGCAATGGCTGTCATTCACAACGACGGGCATTGTCACACTGTTTCGAGATGCAATAGCTTGGGCATATTTTTGAAACCAGCCTTAAAATTTAGATTTTTTTTTTTAAATATATTATTTCCATACAAAACTTAATACTAATAATATACAAAGATGAGTCCGTACATTCACTTATTCACATAACGATAAGATCATTATGATTATTATATTCACACTTTATTTTTATTAAATTAACAATAATAATAATAACATTAAAATATATAATATAAAAAAAACACAAAAAAACACAAAAAAACACAAAAAAACACAAAAAAAACACAAAAAAACACAAAAAAAAAAACACAAAAAAACACAAAAGAACACATCAAAAAAAAAACACAAAAAAGAAACACAAAAAATACAAAAAAAAAAAAAAGGGAAGAATTATGTTTTGGGGTGCTCCCCCATAAAAATGTAATAATTTGAAACTTATTTTTTAAATTTTAAAAAATATCACCAAAATCTTAAAAAATTAAAATTTAGGACACTATATTACGTTTATCCTAAAATATCATTCATTAAATCACTAATTTAAAATTTAGTCACACTAATTAATTTTAATTATGACCTTCCCCCTCGCCTATCGGCCCTCGCCCTCTCCCATCGGCATTCGTCCTTGGCCCTATACCAACGGCAACGGCATTTGCTCTCGACCCTCTCCCATCGACCAGGAGCTTCTCGCCATCTCCCATCTCCCCTAGAACTCGAGGAGGAGCTCAAGGAGCTCATGGTCGAACTCGATGGAGCTCAATGGGCTCATCTTCGAGCTCCAGGAAATGAGAGAGTACAAGGTGCTCTTTGTTGATGTGAGAGGGCCGAGGGCGTACGCCGATGAGAGAGGATGATGAATGCTAGGAGAGGGGGAATGTATTAATGAAAATTAATTAGTGCGACTAAATTTTAGATTAGGGATTTAATGAAGGACATTTTAGGATACAAATATTAGAGTGCTCAAATTTTTGATTTTTAAGAGTTTAGTGACATTTTTTCAAATTTAAAAATATAAATTTCAAAATCTTGAAATTGAAAATGTAGGTTCATATACTCACACATTTACAATTTATGAAAATCAAAATCAAAAATATAATCAATATTACAAAGTTTTATATAATCAAGTGTGTGTGTCTGTGTAAACTTTCAAGTTTATTTATATATAATCAATATTATATATATATATATATAAGTTGACACACATTTGACGAAATTTAGAACCATAGGTTTGGTAGAGCCGTAAGGGAGGAACACGTGAGGGGCAAGTGGGTGAGAAGAAGTGAATGTGAAGCCTATATAACCAACTAACTTCAGTTCAGTCGATCACGTGTGATGCTTAATGAAGCTTGCCCCTGGCCTAACAAAGGAAGCAATGCTCTCTTTCGTTGTCTACTCCATTCCATTGGCCCTGATCATATACTACGTGCTTGGTCGCCTCTGTTTTCATGGCCGTCGCCGTCTTCCACCTGGGCCACGTCCATGGCCAATTGTGGGAAACCTTCCTCACCTCGGGGTAGCGCCTCACCGCACAATCGCAACGCTCGCCAGAAAGTATGGTCCTCTCATGTACCTACAGCTTGGATCCGTCCACGTCGTCGTTGCAGCGTCCGCATCCGTTGCGGCTCAGTTCTTGAAGAACCACGATGCCAATTTCTCGAGCCGACCTCCTAATTCTGGCGCCAAATATATCGCGTATAACTACCATGATCTTGTTTTTGCACCTTACGGTCCAAGGTGGCGTATGCTGAGGAAGATCTCAGCCGAGCATCTTTTCTCTTCTAGAGCACTCGATGATTTTCAGAAAGTTCGACAGGTCTGGTTCTTTACATTATTATTTAGGTAGTTATGGGTCACAGTTACCGGGACTTCCAGTATTGCGACGCCCATTTTCTTACTCTTTTCGTTGTGACAAGATGTCGACGAGGCAGTGAGTCCGAACTCCGAAGTTACGTGCCGCACGGATGAAGAAATTATTGCATGAATTTGTCGACCACGATGCGGGAGCATTCATTAGTGATACATTAATACATGCAAATCTGAATTATCAAAAACAAAAACTAAGTCTAGCATCACTTCATATTCATCATATTGCAGGAAGAAGTTCAATTACTCGTGAACATGCTTGCCAGTGTGGGAAAAGAAGCAGCAGCGAACCTGGGACGATTGCTTACAATATGTTCCACCAATGCCTTAGGTCGTGTACTGGTTGGAAGACAGGTTTTTAACAATGGTAGTGCAAATCCCGGAAGTGATCATCATCATCTGGAGGCAGATGAGTTTAAATCAATGGTGGTTGAGCTGATGGGGCTTGCTGGGGTATTCAACATCGGCGACTTTATTCCTACTCTGGAATGGATGGATTTACAAGGTGTTGCAGCTAAAATGAAGAAGCTTCATGATAGATTTGATGAATTTTTGGCAAATATCGTCGAGGAACATAAAATAAACACTGCTAGCGATGGCAGCGGGAACCATGCCGATATGCTAAGCACGTTAATTTCACTGCAGGAGGATCATCCTGAGGGAGGGAAGCTCACTGACACTGAAATCAAAGCGCTGCTTCTGGTACTCTTTCTCATGCCAACTATAAATCAAAGCACAAAATCGTTGAGGCACTCTTTCATTGCAAGTAACCATCTTCTTGAATTTCGATTGCATTCCATTGTTGCAGGACATGTTCACGGCAGGCACGGACACAACATCGAGCACAGTTGAATGGGCCATTTCTGAACTCATCCGGTACCCAGAAGTTTTGGCCACACTCCAAGAAGAACTGGACGCTGTTGTGGGGAAACACAATCTGGTGAGTGAATCGGACCTCGCTCGACTCCCATACCTCCAAGCAGTCATTAAGGAAACATTTCGTCTCCACCCATCAACACCATTATCACTTCCGCGAATCTCTGCCAAGAGTTGTGAAATCAATGGCTTTCACATTCCGAAAGGTGCCACCCTGTTAGTTAACATATGGGCTATAGCCCACGACCCAGATGTCTGGGTCGAGCCTTTAGAGTTCCGGCCAGAAAGATTTCTGCCTGGCGGAGAAAAGCATACGGTGGATGTAAAGGGCAATAATTTCGAGCTTATCCCATTTGGAGCGGGCCGCAGAATATGTGCCGGCATGAGCTTAGGGTTGAGGATGGTTCAGCTGCTAACTGCAACGCTAGTCCATGCATTTAATTGGGATTTGCCTGATGGTTTGATTCCTCGTAAACTGAACATGGAGGAAGCATATGGACTCACATTGCAACGAGCCGTTCCCTTGGTCGTGTACCCCAAGCCCCGATTATCCCCTTCCCTTTACGAGGTGAATAGTTGAATTATGACATTTATATAGCTTTAGCCGTATCATATTATCTTCCTTCTTCCATGGGCAACCATGGATCTTTTATTAAATTGAGATCCCCACACACCCGCAAACACACACACACACACACACACATGTCGACATTATTTTTTGGAGCATCAAATATAAAATAAAAATAATTTTTTTATTCAAAATTTTGATGAGCTGAAATGTATCAACCTGAATTTTACGCTATAAAAAAAAAAAAATCTAAAACATTGATTTTTGATTTGGAAAACTACTATTTATAAGCTTGAAATCCAATTTTTAATATGAAAAATAGTTTTTGAAAATTTAAAAATGTATTTCATATAGAAAAGTAATTTTTGAAAAATGATTTTCATTTTTTTTTAAATAAAAACTTGTGTGTGTGGGTGTGTACACCCATATAACACACACACACACACACACACACACACACACACACACACATATATATATAAGTTTTAAAACATATATAAGCTTATATATATATATGCACAAATATATATAAACTATTTATACACATACAAACACACACATACATATGTATATATGTATGTGTGTGTGTGTGTGTGTACACAAGCACTCACACATATATAAACTGATATAATTATTGGAAGGAAGATAGAGGAAGATGAAGAAATAACCATACACTTCACAAAATAACACTTAAGAAAATGCTTTAAATTGAATAAATAAAATACGAGAGATATTTATATGTTACAAAAATCAATCTCAACTAGAGGTGCCAAACCAATCGGACACCTCAGGTCCAACCCGAAGCATGGCCGTACTCAGCCGTGCCTAGCTCGGCACGACACAATCTAGAACTATGCCTAGGCCCATGTTGGACTGGCTTGAAGCATGACTCATGTCATGCCATGCTCAGTAGGGGTGTAAACGAATCGAACCGAGCTGAATTATCCAAGGCTCGATTTCGGCTCGAAAATTTTTGGAAGGGCTCAGATTCGGCTCGGTTCCTTTATTTTTTTTAAATCCAGGCTCGAGCTCAAGTTTGGCTCGAGCTCAGCTCATGCTCATCAAGATCGAGCTCGGCTCGGGCCCATTCGTTTAAATCTCGTTTGATTATAGCTCGGGCTCATTCATTTGTGAGCTCGATTATAAGCTTATTTGCAGGCTCAGTAAGGAGTTCATTTATGAGCTCATTTGTGAGCTAAGTAAGAAGTTCATTTGTGAGCCCGTTACTGAGCTCGGTAAGGAATTCGTTTGTGAACTCAGTAAGAAGCCTGTTCGTGAGCTTGTTTGCAAACATGTTCGCAAGCTGGCGAACAAGCCTATTCGCAAGCTTTTAAGAGCTAAACTTAAGGAAGCTTAGGTTTGGCTCGTTTAATTTACGAGCCTAAAAAATAGAGTTTGGGCTCGGCTTGTTTAACTTAACAAATGAATTCAAATGAGCTTTTACCGAGCCGAGCTCTGAAGGAATTACGAACCATTTGGTTTGGTTACACCCCTAGTGCCGAGGTAACCTATGCCTCAAGTTGGGCCAGGCACGGCTAAATACCGTACCCTGAAGACATGGTTCATCAGCATGACCCAAACCGTACTCTGCCCCTTGGCTCCGGATGGATTGACCCGGATCTCGGGCTAGTGTTCGGGACTTTTGAGCATGTAGTCCGACTGACAGAACCCTAGAGTTGACCCTGACGCCCAACCTTCGGTCTATTGATTTCAGAAGCCGAAGTTTCTCGAATCTGTGACCAATAGGTGGGTTTGACCATCGAATAGACTCAATGAAGAAAAAAAAAGATTAAAATAACCATGTTTTCAAATTTTAACTGTTGGATTCGTCAGCCCAAACGGCTAGGGGCAAAATCTAATGACTGTCATGATTATGTCCCTTTAATTATCAAAAAAAAGTAAAAAAATATGAAAAAAATGATTTTTTTATAAAACTTATATTTTTACAATCTATATATTATCCCCCCTCATTCTTAATTTGAATCTTATATATATATATATATATATATATATATATATATATATATATATATCATATTATCTCATTCTCTCTGTCTTCCTCTCGGCTCTCATCTCTTTTTCTCTCTCTATTATCTATTTATCAATCTCTCTCTCTCTCTCTCTCTCTCTCTCTCTCTCCTTTCAGTTGACTTTTAGGACTCTAGTACGGACTATAGAGAGCAGACTAATGATTACGATGTAGACATCATAATACAAACAAGATTTTACACTTTATGAATATTACTTTTTAAATTTTGTTTTGTTTAGTTTTTAAAATTTTAATTTTAGTTAAAACTTTTAGTTTAATAAATATTAATTAATATATAATTTTAAAAATAAAAAATATAATATAATTAATAAATTAATAAAAAAAATAAAATAATAAATAGTAATTTTAATGATGATAAAAAAATTAATTTAAAAGTAAATAATTAAAAATTTTAATATGGATACCGATAATCCTACGGAAATTTTCGAGGCTGCCGAAACTTTATTTTTTCTGGGCACCTCGACCCAAACATCTAAAAAATAAAAATCGAGAAAAAAATCAATAATTTAGACTCACTTTAATATAATACAATATAAAAATATTAGGGGTGCCAATAATGAATTGACACAATGCATATATTATAAAAAAATATTAACATGTAAGAGTTCATGTGAGACTGGGCACCTTATGTGGCATGCCGAACAACACACCAAAAAATATCATGCATTAGATCCTAGGTAAATACAACTTAGTGGTGGGTTCTTTGAGGCTGGATCCAATCCAGCCTTAATGTTGACCCCCTTCAAATACCACAACGAGTTAGGGAGAGAAGACATGACCAAACTGATTACCACGATAGCTCTTCCAATTAGATTTTCGAAGGATCCAAGTATAGTCAGTATCTTGCAAGCTTATTTTTAGTCTGCATATCATAGGATTCCTATGTTTACATTTAGGAACGACATACTACAATACTATAACTTAGAAAAAGAAATAATAATTAATAAATTTAGAGAATATAGTGAAGTGATTTATGTGAAGGTAGGCCGACACTTCTCAAGTTGTGCAATGCTTGGCAAGGTATAATGCCATGCCTGGCACAATATGGTGGCCCAATTGGGCCACCAAAAAATAGGCTGGGCCGGCTCGTTTGACACCTCTAAGCTCAACCACATAATTTTAAGTCATTAAATTCTTATATAACTTAAGCCATTAAATCTTTAACCAAGCTTTTATAATTACTTTGAATTTTTTCAAAATTCAAATCCATCATAAAAACAAATTTATATTTCAACATCATTCCTTAAACTTGATTTCATTACTCTAAGTATACTTCTTAGCATATTAAAGTCTCTTTGCTTTAGTGACTTGGTGAAAATATTGGTTAATTGATCATGAGACTTCATATATTTCAGCTACACATCCTTCTTCGCAATACATTCTCTAATATAGTGATAGCGATTATCAATGTGTACTTCGATCATGAAAGATTGTGTTCTTAGCCAAACCTATTGCTGGTTTGCCCACAAAAATCATGGTCAGCTCTTTTTGTGGCACACCTAAGTCTTTTAATAAATTTTGAAGCTTGATTGCATGATAAACACAAGTGATAGCTACTACCTACTTTGCTTCACATGTGGAAATAATGACAATTGGTTGCTTCTTTGATGCCCTAGTATATGCAGTGTCTCTCATATAGAATATAAAACTACTGGTACTCTTGCAATTATCTATGTCTCACCTCCAATCAATATTGCTATACCCAACAAGCTTGTAATTATCACAAACAGAATAATACAAGCCAACGTTTGTTGCACCTTTTATATAGCAGAGGATTCTCTTTGTTTCCTTCCAATTAGTTATTGTTTGATTCTCTATGTATCGTCTAATAATTCCAACTACATAAAGAATATTAGACTTTATATATGTTAGGTAGCGCATACTTCCAACAAAGCTCTTGTAGAGAGTAGGATCTGCCCTACTTCCTTCCTAATGCTTAGACTACTTGATTCTGTATTCTATTGGCATGCCAACTGAATTAGAGTTATCCAATTTGAAAATTTTAAGTACATCTTTAGCATAGCCTTCTTGAGTGATTAGGATCCCTTTCTCTTCTTGCTTTACTTCAATGCTAAGATAGTAAGACATTAGCACAATGTCAGTCATCTCAAACTCCATCATCTATTTCATAAATTTGTCGAACATGCTAGGATTGTTACTTGTGAAAATTATGTCATTTACATATAAGCACACAATGAGAACATCACTATTTTCAATTTTGATGTTGATTGCATGCTTATATGGACACTTGATGAAATTCATTCCTTGAAGATATTTGTCAATTTGAGCATTCCAAGCTCTCTGAGCTTGCTTCAATCCATAGAGTTTCTTCTTTAACTTTGACACTTTATTTTCTTCTCTTTTTACTTCATACTCTTGTGGTTTCTCAATATAGAATTCTTCTTCGAGGACTTCATTTAGAAAGGCATATTTTACATCTATTTGATGTATCCTTCAATTATTTTGTGAAGCCAAATATATACAAAAATTTAATACTTTCTAATCAAGTAACCAGAGCAAATACTAAATAATAATCGATCCTGACTCTTTGACTATAATTTTGCCACCAATCTTTCCTTGTATCTTTTGACTTCTTCTGTGACATTTTTTTTTGTTGTACACCCATTTCACACCAATCGCCTTGTGTCTTTTTGGAAGTAAAACACTAAAACTATCTCCCATGCATCATTCTTCTTGAGCGCCTTTATTTCTTCATCCATAGCTTGTTTCCAATTCTTATTTTTTGTTGTTTCTTAGAAGTTCATATGCTCACAATCGACAAAGAGAGAAAAGAGAGTAAGATTCTCTTGATTTTTAATTACTTCATATAGTTCTTGTAAGCTCCAGAAAGATGGAACCCTTTCACTTGAGCTACCCTCTTCTCAAGTACTCGCAACTGGTGAATTTGGTGTGGAATTGGGTACATCTTCTACTTATTCTATCATTTAATGATCTATATCATTGTCTTTGATATATGGAAAGAAGTTGTAGTCTTCATCATGTTGTCCCCGGTCTCATTCTCCTTCTTCATCGAATATGACATCTCGACTGATGATAGTCTCGACTGATGATAGTATTAGGATTGTAAAGCATGTAGCCAATAAAATTTGCATCATAACCGATGATGTATATATGGCTTTTATCATCTAGCTTGTTCTTTTCTCATTAGGGACATGCACACTAGCTATGCTCCCGAAGACTCTTAGATGGGAAATGCATGGCTTCCTTCCGCTCCAAGCCTTTTATGGTATTTTTTTTTCATATGCTTCTTGTCGGAGATCAATTGGAAATATACATTGTCCATGCAACTATTTCTGCCCACAAATCCTTTGGTAGTCTCTTGCATTTAAGCATTCTCCTCGTCATATCAAGGATAGTTATATTCTTCATTTTTGTCACTCCATTATGTTGGGGAGATCTCAAAACTGTGAGAGGTCTTTGAATTCCATTATCTTCATAATATTTCTAAAATTTGTTCGATGTGAGTTCTCTATGATCTGATTTCATGGCTTTGATTAAAAGCCCAATTTACTTCTAAATAAGAGCTTTGAACTTCTTGATATGGCAAGGAAATAGTTGCGCTTATCCAGTGAGTTTGGTATAATTCGACTGCATAAATCTGTATATATGAGTTCTAGTGGCTTTGGAGCTCATGAACTTGACTCCTTTGGAAAGCTCTTCTTGAAGTGCTTACTAAGTAGACATCATTCACATACTTGATCAAGATGACTAAGGGCCGGTAGTCCTCTCACCATTTGCTTCTTGGATAGTAATTCCAATCCTCTAAAGTTGAGATATTCAAACTAAAGTTGTCAAAGTCAAGTTGTCTTTATAACAAGCCATAAGACACTTGGCAAGATTATTTTGAATGACAAACATGAACATTATATTTTTTTGATATCGGCACCTTGTAAATTAAATTACTCCCACTATCTCTTATACAAAGATTACTAATTTTTAGATGAATATTATAATCTTTCTCTAAGAGTTGTCCTAAACTCAAGATATTATTCTTCATGTTTGACACATAATAAATATTAGAAATGAATTGATTATTTCCATTCTTTAATCAGAAGAGAATGTTACTTCTACCTTTCATCGCTACTTTTGATTCATTTCCAAAAATCATGTTCCCACTTACTAATTCATCAAGCTCCTTAAACATGCTTCTTTTCCCACATATTTGATTGCTTGCACCAGAGTCAAGGTACCATGAATTATCTTCATCTATTGTATTGCCATTATAAGCAAGTTGCAAGTTTTCATCTTCTTGATTTCTTTCTTCCACATAGTTGGCATTCTCTTTAAATCTTTTATTATTTGGAGATATACATTCTAAAGCATAATGACCAAGCTTTTCACAGTTATAATATTTGATATGTGACTTATCATACCTTGATCTGTAGTTACCTTTCCCACATTCACTCATTGAATTTTCTTTTCTTTGGACATCATATGACTTCCAACCTTGTCCACGTCCACATCCACGGCCTCCTCCTCGACCGCGACCTTTTTCTTATTGTCTTATATTATTCTGGATGTTATTTTTTTTTATTTGAATCAATTTGAGTATTGAGTAATTATTCTATAATCCCTTCCTTTTTCTTCCTCTTTTCTTTGTAGTCTTATAAGGAACCCAGCAACTACTCTATTGCCATGGATTCCAAGTCTTTGGTTTATTTAATAATAGTGAGAATGTAATTGAATTCTGAATCTATCGATCAAAGAATCTTCTTCATAATTATTATATCACTTAATATTTCACCATTACTTTTCAATTGATTTATCACTGTTAAGACTCTTGATAAATAGTCTAAAATGATTTATCTTCCTAACATATTCAGAGCTTAAAACTCAACTCTCAAAGTTTGAATGCATACTTTCTTAAATTGATATGCTCTCTTATGTGATGTTTGAAGTTTTTCCAATGCTTTTTTTGTTGTCTTTGTTTCTGAGATTTTCTCAAATGCATTCTCATATAACCCTTGGTAGATTAGATAGAGAGCAATATTGTCTTTCTTTCTTGAGTCTTTCAAACTATTATAATTTTGAGCTTGAGATAGAGTATCTTCATCCTCTAGTTCTTTGTGGTCTTTCTCTATTATATCACACACCTCTTGCGATCCAAGGAGAGCCTTCAATTTGATGCTCCAGTTTTCATAATTGCTCTCGTGGAGTACTGAGACTTGGAAGGGGACCATCTTTTTATTGAAGTTTGACTTTGAACCAAACAAATACTATGAGACATAGGGACTCAAGACTCTAACTCTCTAAGTTAATGAAATCTCAAGAATTTTTTTTTGATGTAGAAGATCAGTTAACACTGTAACCATAGAGCATACTCACTAATCTATTCTCTGATACCACTTTTTTGTAAGGAAGATGGAGAAAGATGAAGAATGGACCACGCGCTCCATGAAAGAATAATAAAGAAAATGCTTTAAACTCTTTTTTTTTTTGAATGAATAAAATACTAATATAAGAGGGGTATTTATAGGTTAAAAGAATCAATCTTAACCACACAATTTTAAGCCATTAAATTCTTACATAACTCAAGCCATTAAATCTTTAACCAAGCTTTTATAATAAATTAATTTTTTTTTTCAAAATTCAAATCTAACATAAAAATAAGTTTATATTTTCAAAAATAATAGATTAATATATATGTGTGCGTGTATACACAAATACACACACACACACACACACACACTTCCACTTTTAGTATTGAAATTTGCACTTTTGTTTTTAAATTTAATTTTTTTAATTTTTTAGTATTTTATGGACCAAAACACATCCACTTTTAGTATAGAAAAGTGCTAATTTTGTTTTAAAATTTAATTTTTAAAATTATTTTGGTATTTTATGGACCAAAACACATCCAACACTACAAAAAATAAGCCAATTAGTAATTATTATTAGAGACACTTAATTCAATTTCTAAAATTAGGAGTAAAATTGAAATATATTAGGAATGAAAATGAAAGTTTTTTGAAAAAAATTAGAAACAGAAAAAAATTGTTGTCACTATTAAAAGGCACCGATTAATTGACAATATATAGAAACTAAATTAGAAATGGAAATAGGGATGTAAATTGAAATGGATTATCCTTCCGTCACTAATAAGATGCATGGTCATGGGCAGGTTAGCTTGCGTGGCATTTAGCTAAGAAAATTTTCTTTTTTAAATTTATTAGGTATTTAAAAATATAAGTTAAATGAATATTGCAAAATAAATTAATTCTATTTCAATTCATTTAGAAATGGAATCTTGATCCGTTTCTAAATTTGGCGATGAAAATAAATTTCATGGTTAAATGTGTAATGTCTTCCGAGTCCATCGCTTTTGAACTTTAAAATTTTGGAGATATAATATACTTCCTTCGCTGATTTATAAATAGAAACTCATTCAGTCACTAAATTACATTAATTAATTTTTTGAAGAATACTTCGTCCATTCAAAAAAAAGTTAGGGTTTGGCCTTAATTAGTTTGTTCAGTGTTTGTTTGATTTATGTTCGAGCTTATTTTCCTCCATTTAGTGTTCGTCGCGCTACTCATATATCATTGAGATATGCAATTTATTATTTTCATTTTCCCCATATAAACTATAATTAGAATTGCATATTGTATAGGTTTTGTTACTTATAGTTTTTTTTCATGTTTAACATCCTCAATGGTTCCCTCTTTTAATTTTATAAAAAATTTTTATCATGCTAATTAATAAAATTTATATTTCTCATTTTTTGTACATACTAAGATTTATTCAATTTTTAGGTTACCTAATTGAGGTATACAATTTTTGTGCATATTGTTATTACCTATAGTTTTTTTCATGCTAATTAATGTGGGCTTAGTATGTCTACTCGGATTTGTTCATTTTTTAGGTTACCTAATAAACTATTTAATTGAATTTATAAATAATAAAATTTAGAAGGTTGAAACATAATCATAATGAACAACTTTAAATATTGATATAGTTGGTTTAAAAAGTTTGAAGGTATGTATTTTGTATGTTAAAATTGAAGATATACATTTTAAATAATGAAAATTATATATATATATCAAACTTTTTGAAGGTATGCAACATTAACACTAAATAATTTGTATATATATTAACAATTTTGAAGGTTTAAAACATAGTAACAATGAATAACTTCAAAAATTTCGAATGCATGCAATTTGAAGGTTGAAACGTAACAACAAATGAACAACTTAAAAAAATAAAACCTTATTTCAAAATTTATAGAGTTACTTTATCTACACTTCACTATAGTATTATGTATAGATGGATTTTAGCTATTTTGATGAATAGGGCAACAATACTTTTCATGGTCAATTGTCCATACCTTATAATTTATCATCATAGATGTACATGAAATATAAGTACAAGTTTTTAAGTGTTATTGTATCCAATTTGAGAAACTCAAAAAAAAGTTGGTTTTTTTTTAGTAGCCATATATAGCGGATCTAAAAATTTTGTGTGAGCATAGTGTGAAAACATATGATATATTTAGAAAGAAGAACTTCCAAATGAGAGTAGCACTTATGTGGATTATAAGTGATTTTTTTGAATATTTAATATTATTAGAATGGTGAACTGTAGAAAAATTAGCTTGTCATTATTGCACGGAAGACTCACATGCATTTTCTCTGAGCAAAGGAGGAAAGATTTCTTGGTTTGATAATCATCATAAGTTCTTACCTATGAAACATCCATTTCAAATGAATATTGACTTATTTAGGAAATATCATATAGTTGTAAAATGTGCACCACCTTTGAGGTCAGGTGTCAAAATATTAGATCTAATTAAATTATATGGGTTCAAAAATATTATAGATATTGATGCATATTACATTAATATGCAAATTTCAAAAAAGTATCACTATGGTTGAAAGAAATAAAGTATTTTTTAGGATTTGCCTTATTGGAAAACCAATCTAATTAGGTACAACTTAGATTTGATGTACATTGAGAAGAATATTTTTGATAATATTTTTATTACTATCATGAGTGTGAAATGAAAAACAAAAGAAAATGTCAAATTAAGAAATGATTTAAAAGAAATATGTTCACATTTAGAGTTACATAGGAACAAATCAACGAACATCACATTTGCAATGTGCTATTCATTCTTTTCTTTTAAATATATTTCTTGAGTTGTTTTATAACCAATACTAAGAGTATTAATATTTTTAATATCCATACCTGTTAAACATAATGTTGGTTAGAAAACAACTCAAATTTTTTTTCCTGTAGCGTGTAATCGAATAATTATACGTAAGCTATCAACAAAACATTGTACTATATATCTATCCTAAAAATTAGTTATGAAGCTCAATTCTCACCATGACTATTTAACTAACCATAAAAAGAAGTAACCCTACCATTTTGGTACATTATAATACTCTTAGTCATAGCAAATACGTATTTAGAAGGAGGCAAGTCTATATATATTTTTATATAAGTGGGGGATGGATTGCTTGAGCAAGAGTATAATTTTAGTATGTGAATTTGTTTGGTATGGAAAATATCAAATAATATTAACTATTTTATATGATTTTTATGATGTGTTTTATCTAAAAGAAGAATTTATTTGTAATGATTTTATAAAAACTTAGTTTTTGAGGATTTTTATGAATATGCATTAAATTAGAAGTTTTTATTTTGTAATGTATGACTTGGTGGAGTTGGTGACTAAAAGGGGAATGAAAAGACCTGTAAGTTAAATCATTTAATATTCTTAGACTTGATTATACGTTTGAGTACTTTTAGATTGGGGTTTACATATACTGTTAGCTAAAACTCTACATACATAGTTGTTGCAATCTTTGTATTTCATGATTTTACTATATTGTTGTTATAATTCTTTCATTGTACATCATATTCTCTTGATTACAATGAATTCTTGGAATTACAATTGAACTAGCTCAAAAAACTTTAATCGATATGATATTAATTTCACCTTGTAACAACCAAGTACTTCACTAGTGCAAAAAGTCTAGTAGCTTTTAGTGTTATGAATTTTCATTTACTAAACTACATAATACTCAAGCTAAACTTAGTGATTCTAATTTGGAGTCACAAATTTTAGTTACAAAATATTATAGAGAGTCAAACTTGAGTCACTACCAATATAAGTGTCATGTCTCTTGGCTCAAAAGAGAAACAAAACTCATGGCCATTATCTAGCATCAAAACTATGTGTTATAGATAATAATGCACAAGTCATGATCATATTATAGTGCTACAACTTTATATTGTATAAGTTAAATATACCATCATGTTTTTTTTAGTGTCACAACTATCAAGTAGAGGAAATAGACCAAAGTCATGATCAAAGAAGGTAAATATGTCATCATGACATTTCTCAGCATCACGACCATCAGGGAAAGGAAAGAAACCAAATCTATGACTCATACTCAGCACTATGACTTTATTTATAGAATTAAAAGACTAAAATTATGATATTTATTCAACATCATGAGTTCTAATTAAAACAACATGCACCATATACTCGGGTATGCAAAAAAATCCTTAGAATTCAAAGAAAATTCATGAGCTGCATGAAGAAGATGACCCAATGGGCTCCCCACTTCCAATTTAAAGGTGATATACAAGTAATATGGGGAATACAAGGTACACGCATAAATCATAGGAGGTGGGCACGTATTCCAATCCTCTCATAGAAGAAAATCAAAGTGGAATTGAGTAAGTTTTGAATGATTTAACTTTCGAACCCTATATTCTTTCTAGGGCTAAACTTGAGCATTTAGATTCATATGAGATAAATTTCCATTTATCTCATATGTTATTCTCTCCAATTTTATGCTAAAAACAAAATCTAGAGATAATTTAATATATTTATTGTGATTGATGCTTTATTTAATACTTTATATATTATGTTTTTTTTTATTATAGTTGATTATATATGATGTGGTAATTAAATAGAATTGAAACTATGGTTTTGTCTACCTATGAAGTTGTACATGATTGGAGTAATAGATAGCATTAGATAAGCCATAAAACATACTCATATATGATGAGACAGAAGTAACTAATTCTTTTGACTACAATGAAAGAGAAAAATACATATACCAAAACCCTAAATTGAGATATATTTAATCATTAAAATATGCACCTATAATGAGTCATGCTACTAACACATGGTGCAATGTGTGGAGGTGACTTTATGTATGGAAAAATAAGATATCACATAGCTTTGTGCTACTTAGTGGATTCGCTTACTAAGAAATCCTTGCGCTATTAAAATGATAGTATCTTTACTTTAAAAAACTTAACTTAAGCCCATAGCATTAGCTTGGTTGATTTCGATTAGTCATAGTCTTAGATCTTCCCTAAAGGAAAGAAGAGCATACTATGATGCTTTATTGGTACATGTGGTATAAAACTACCAATCATTCTTATAGTCAGTTTAGTGATTTCCAATTCCAGGACTCCCCGATCAGGTAGCAATCTTGGAGACAAGATGTGTCTTCTCATTTGGTTTACATTTTGAATCTTCCTGCCCTTTAGTTTTAGTAAGAGAATGAGAAATCATAGCTGTAGTTGTTGTATTAGGATGAGTTTGAGCTAATACTAGTGTGTGTAGAGAATTTCTATGTAAAAGATACTATAATAGTAATAGGCCCTAGAGTATGCGTAAATAGTAATCTTAACTGAACAAGATCATCTCTGGAGGCTAGTGCTCCAAAAACATGAACACTTTTATATTTCACTCAATTATGCATGTCTTAAAAACTATCCTCAATTAATTTTATGCATTAGATAGAATATTTTTTTAAAGATTTCACCTTTAGTATATTTTTTATCTCTCCTAGTAGGGGATGGTGACATGTAAGCCATGTGATAGGCATGAATGGATGTGATTTGTATGATTTGGTTGTCCAATAAGTTTTATTTGGTAGAATTGCTTCTGCCGGTAAAATATGAAGGAAAGTATATATTAATTATTTAAGTATTGCACTAATGAAGATGATAGTAAAAATGCCCCTATTGCCACATTCATTCTCTTTGAAAAATATATTATAGGTCTGAAAATAAGAATATATATTCGAAGCAATTATTAATAGCTTCAAATGTGAGGACTTGTGAATGACATCTACACAAAGATAATATGTTATCTTGGTAGTAAAGTTTTGAGGGAATAGCTATGAAGGGACCATCATTAGAAATGGATCAATAGTTGATAACCACCTTAGATACCAGAAGGACAAAAAGTCATTGTACAGTTATCCAGCCTTCTTTTTATGACAAAGCATAATCACAAGGTTATTTAAGAATTCATCACAAATATAAATCATACCTAGAATTTAAGATTTATAACTTGAATCTTCTTTATCATGCTTACTAGAGAATCTATTAATTATCATTGACTGAGTAAATATTATATGTATAATTTTTATGGGATTGATATATGGACTTATGGTCCACTTTATTATTTGTATGACCTATATACCTGTGAAATGATGTTAGATGAGAGATCCATGTCTAACTAGTTTTTGAGATACACCTAATCATAAAATTAGGTATTGTAACAAAGTCACAATTATATACACATAGGATTGGCTTATAATAGCATTTGTGTTTTTTGCTTCATGAGCATTATATTCATAATAATTAAACTAACCTCAATTTTCAGTTTTGACGTATATATTTTTCTCATGCATAATGATTAGAATAGTTTTCACTTCCTTCCTATAATTATACATGAATGTATTACATCATTTACTTGTCACCATCCATCATGATAACACACATAAACCTATCAATAATAAAACCCTAATTTCAATTAGACGAATCTTCTTTATTTGCATAAGGTACTTAGCTGTTGTATATAAAATTATAGGCACATTGTGCATTGTGATGTAAAATTAATATCATTGCCATTAAAGTAATACTTAGTTAGCATGGCTATGATTCCAAGAAAGTTTTGTAGCTAAAAAAATATATTTAATAATAAAATGATTGTGTCAATGAGGTGGTAGAATAATAATATATGAAAATTATCATAACTAGTTATGTATAGTTTTAGCAAAGAACAAATGCTAAAACTATAATTACTTTGAAGATGTAACTATATATCATAAAATGAGAAATAATATGACTTTATATGATTTTTTTTCCATCCTCCTACTCAACAATTCTACCAAGTCTTATATTTTATAGAAATCTACCTAATTTCACAACTATTTGTCATAATCTATCAAAAATATAATTTTGTGAAATTATTTTATTTATATCCTTTTTTATGCAGATATATCAAGAATAATTAAAAAATCAAATAACAATATTTAGTGTTTTGCATACCAAATAGAAGGCTTGGAGGAGAGAGGTAAAATTCATTTTTCAATATCTTGTAGAGTAGTTATGATATTTTTTTTCTTGCTTGGAACTCTATTAAACTAGTCTTGGCTATCTTTATATGTCATGACTATATTATCAATTTGACATTATCTTTCTATTATCCAAAATAGTCTTTGTAACTATGACATTATCTCGAAGACATGTCCACACTATCTCTAAAATATTTAATTGTTATGATATTATGTATACATCATAATAACTGAGTACCTCATCAAAATAATTATTCACGATAAATTCTAATGCCACAATTAATTCATTATAGAGAAAAAACACTAAGTATTTTTAGTTACAACATTATTTTATGTTATGATACTGTGTTCCAAATAATATATACTATGGTCGCAACCTTCTAAAGTCTCATGACCCTATTTTCTAGAATGAAATTATTAAAGTTATGGTAATTCCCAGTATTGTGACTTTGGACTATATAGAGTAAATATATTAGTTATGTTTATTCCTAACATTGCAATATTTTGTTTTCTAAAGAAAAATTATCTTAGTGGTGCCCTTTCCCAATGATGCAACATGGTATTCCATAGAGGAGTTACATGAGTCATGGCATTGAATTTTATCAAAGCTTTTGTATTTTAGAAAAAATTTAATAAGACGAGAATCATGACATCAAGCTAGCACTATTACCTCCTACTAAAAACATCAAATGGATGCCCCAAAGTATTTAATTAATACTTAAAAAAATGAAAAAGGTGAGGGAATTTAATTTTGTGCAAAATTCAATTCAAACCCTAGGCAATGTGAATCAAATCTTCAATTAGGGACAAATTCAAGGCTAACATGAGCAATATCTAATTAAGTTTATGTTTTGGTACCTAGATCCATGTTAGGATTGTAATGGAAATCCTCAATTTGCTTGAAATTCCTCTCAACACATGTTGTGTGAAGTCTTCCCCAATGTTAAGCAAAGTTGATATCTATAGTTGGATTATATTATTATATGTGATGAATACATTATTTATGTTTGATTAAAGTTTATGTTCATGTTATATGGTGGAATAATGATAAATATAGATGTGTTATAGAACTTAGATTATAATTTTTCTATATCATTATTTTATACATGTTTGTCATGACAGATAGTGAAAAGTATGACATGAAAAATACTCAAAGAATTATGATATGAAGATAATGACAACCCTTCTAACCTTAATACGTGGGATAAAGCTATGTGTGAAAACTTAAGATTTAGATAAATTTAATTATTGCATGTGTGACACAAAATCAAAAGCACACACATAATTATGAAAAGTCTATTTATATTTTAGAAGAATTGACCTCATGTAACATGGGGGTTTAAATATAATAACTAACTTAAGAGTTTCATCATAGCATATGAGTTATATATTGTCCATGGTGGAAATAGTGACATGTAAGTCAAGTGGCACACAAAAGAGGAGTTGAATATTAATTATCATGTATGGTGGTGATAGCTCTGAGAGTCAAATTCTCTTGTATGATTTTCATATGTGAGATTCATAGGGAGATATATATTAATTATCATAAGTATAATGCTTACGAAGCTAAAAGTATAAATATATTTATGATCACATTATCTTGTTAGAGATCAAACAATATGAGTTCATATATGAAGCATTCATCAATTATAGTTAATGATTTACCTAAAAAGAGTAGATATAATAAACTATGAACAAAATAAAGCATTAATTCATTGGTAAAATACTGAGGAGACACTATTAGGGGATCATCAGTGGTAGTGATAGTCCAAGGATGATATCTCAATAATATATCTTTCATTCATTTGTCAAATATAATATTGACCAAATGCTAGAAAGACATCCTCATACACAAGAAAATGATCTAATCCTAGAGTCTATGTATCTTGTCAAAAATTCAAGTGACTTAACCTTAATACTTGTAGGACTACATTAAATGATAGATTACCAAATGAGATTTTGAGATCATTTCAACCTAAAAAAGATTTGGAACACTTGCAAAATCATAATAATAGGATACAAATAAATTAGTTATCAAAGTTGATGATGCTAAAGAGATGTAGAGAATGAAAATAAACAGGTTGATACCTTCAGTCACATTAAGGATTAGAGTATTCTTTATTTATTTTGGAATTAACTATGTCCAAGAAATATTAGTTAGTCTTGAAAGTAGAAATGTTCATATTAAAGATGACTATGATAAGAATTTGGATTTGATCATTCACTACAAGAATGAATAATCTAACCCTGAATCCGAAAGCATAATGAGTAGAGGTTACGGGGATTGAGTAAGGACTAGGAGTTAGTGCGGTGATCACATGAAGGTATGTCAGCCGAGCCCTTTAGCATTGGTAGTTAGTGATTACTTTATCACTAGACCGATGAATAATCTAACTCCGTAAAGGACTCTTTATCACTGGCATCGGCTCAGTGAAGTTCGCTAAAAGATTTAAAGTCTGGGGCTGGGGATTGAGTATGGACTTAAGTTCGATATCCATCCTCCATCTAACAAATTCCTTTCGGACTGATGAGTGTCCAAATGACTTACCCTTACAACAGGTTAACAACCTTAGCGCGATGGAACTGGCTTTCACCAATTAGCGACTTTTGACCACATGGACTGATGGATCACATGTGGTCAAAGAGCCCTTTATCACTAGAGTTATGCATCAGTCCATGTGATAATTAGTGACTTTTCACCAATTATTCATCAGTGATTACTTTAGCAGTTTATCACTAGAGTTAGGAAAGTAAGCCATAGCTCAAATGGTTGACATACACTCATCAGTCCGGAGTACTATTGCAAGGGTAAGATAAAGAGCCCTTTTCCTACGACCCTGTCGAAAGCATGTGCCGGTGATAGGAGTACTTTGAAAGTGCACCAATGTCCCAGAGGAAGATATGAGTTAGGGCGGGGCATGACATACCTTCACGTAAGAATAAGGTGTTGTGTACAAATCTAAGTCCTAGATGAGAAAGGTGATGTTCGCTAACCACCTAACCATCCACAGATCTGCTTTCTAGGGTAGGTTAGGCTGTTTTGATTGATCCTAATCATGCGAAGCCTATAGAGCGAACTAAAGCATTTTTTAAACCATGCTTTCGATGGCAGGGCTAGAAAAACCAAGGATTGATTTTCCAAGTTAGACTATTGCTCAACCTTTCGAACAAACTGATCATGATGTATTGGAGTATTGACATGATATGCTCGTTCGCCCCTACTTAGTCTGATCTAGGAAGTGGAAAAGACATTCCCTTGTTGTTTACTACTTGATTATTTTATACATATTCCGATACGAAGGTGCGCCGCTCCTTCTGTTTAGGATTCCTGACCTTACTAAACGTTCCCTTTCACAAATCATTCCTTTGATGGTTGAAGATTTGGTAAACCTAGAAAGATTATTCCAGGAGAGGATGAATCTCTTGAATATCATTTAGCGAAGCTTAGACTTCATTGTAACATTTTTATTGGTGGGAAATAGTGTGTATAGTCGAGACAGCAGATATGACTCAAGAACAGGTACCCTACTACTTATGAATATTCAACTAAATCTACACATCCAACATCTAGCTTTCCAGTCAATTTTGTATGATATGAGAATGTCTGTTAGTATCCAACATCTATATCAGTAGCTGAGTCAATCGAAAGGACTTCTGAATTAGCTGATGAAACTGCCCAGCTATTCCTCTACATCAAGAGCGAGCTCTGCCATAAGGAATTTGATGTCAATACTTAGATAGAGATCATGCTGTAAACATAAGAAGTACATGATACATTTTGAGTTAGGGTACTAAAAAGAGTGAAAGTAAGTTAACGGTGGAACCCCTCTTCTTAGGGAAAGAATGAGGTGGGAGACAGATAAAAGAGAAGTAGGGTTTGTCATAGCATTATTTGTCTTCGAAGCTGTCTTATTCTAGCCATGGAATTAATCGAGGGCTTTCCGTCCGCACAGTAAAGCGTGTGCATTTAGAAAGGTTTACTTCTGTAGGCCATGTTCAGCTATGTATGTCCAAGCACACAAGCAACGAAGTCGAGTGGTGGTCTGGTAAGGTTTCCTCCGAAGAAACGAAAGCAAGCAAAGAGCTATGCTATTATGCAGGGATTGGGTAAAAAGCAAAAGCGCATTGAATGAACACAGAAAAGAGTGGTAATATGCTCTTAGACTATAAAGGGTTTTCCCCACCTCTGAAGCTTTCAACTCACCATATGGCTATGCTT
This sequence comes from Sapria himalayana, assembly GCA_029783825.1. Taxonomy (NCBI): domain Eukaryota; kingdom Viridiplantae; phylum Streptophyta; class Magnoliopsida; order Malpighiales; family Rafflesiaceae; genus Sapria; species Sapria himalayana. The sequence continues at coordinate 1,812,463 of JAREIK010000403.1, read as the reverse complement.
ATGCATGACAACTTGTGTACATAAAATCATGAAAGAGCATTTCGAGATGGAAGCAAATACTTACAATGAAATCACAGACTCAGTAACCGAGGAAGCTCTCAAGGCAAGGTAGCCCAACTTCTTTCACCCCGCTTTCACAGCCCAAGAGAGAGCTCAGCGAGGCATATCATCTTAGGACTTTCATGCTAATTCTAATATGTAATTGACAAGGCCTCTGTCTAAGCAGGAAAATCAGGAGTTTCTCATCTGGTGTTGGGGCTGAAAACTATTCAATCTAAGCCATTTTTCTTTAGAATAGTTTTTCTTTCATTTTTCATCCACGAATGTGAATGTTTTGATGGGGGCATTGCCCAGTTCTTATAACACATCTATGATACCAATAAGAAAAAATCTAGGATAGAAGCTGGAATTTGATCGAGGAGTACCCTTCCCTTCTTTTGCCGATGCTACCTCTCCGGAGACGGAGAATGAATTAGAAACCGATCCAAACATTCTGTCATCCCTTGCCAACTGCCCTTAAGAAAGGCGAAAAATTGGCAACCGTAACCCACACTTTATCACTTAAAAAGTGAGATAATCCTCCACTCTTGATGCTTTTTCAGGGCTTGGGTACGATAACATAATTGGAAGAAAGACGGATCAAAGTTTAGACCGCTCATAGTAGTTCTACCTATAGAAAAGATCCTCATAGTCCATTTATGATTCCAGCCGAGAAGATTAGTAAAAGGAAGGATCAAGAATGTCATATATTTAAGGAGCTAGATCAGTTGCCGATAAACAAGTAAGAATTGCCTCAACAAAAATGGATGGAATTGGACCTAGCCATTCATGTTCGCTATCAATTAGGTATCAATGGGAACATAAAGATCAAATAGAGTGTTTTTCATTGGGAATTGAAGAGGGGAGAACTCATACTAATGCTAGGATTTCTCGCAAATGAATTCGAAAATGAAAGAAGTCTACCAAAAGCCCTTGGTACTTGTCTGATCAATCACACTGATAGCTTCAATAGTTCACTTACATTTTTTTTACTTTGTTTGGTATTTCACCGGTTACTAATCCAGTATACGTATTTCCACTAGTGGCTCGGCTTAGTTTTGCACCCTTCGCATAGCATTGATAGCCTATACTCGTGTCCTAGCTCGCCTGAGAACTAGATTCGCCTCAATTGCTTGTCTCTTGCCCTTCGTTCATATCTTACGACTTGTCTTCGCTCCTTATCCATGATAAGTCTTTCCCTTCATTTTGAGTCAAGGGGATTGGGGGAACTTATCCACTTTTCTTTCCAGGCAGCACATAAAATAGATGCTTAAAGTGCTCACGTCTTCCGCCGTCGAATCACAGGTGACTGGCTGGCCCGCCTTTCACCTCTACGCCCCTCTTCTAGTTGTTCAAGCTCCTTCCTTTGTGAAGACCATAATGATTGGTGGCTTGCTATATTATATAGCACTCTTTTTCCTTCCATGGTGAGAGTAGACCGGGAAGAGATGGAGGGTAGATTCCACTGATTAAAGAAGCCAGGCCACATCAGACTCTCTAAGAATGGACAGAAGAGGCTACGAGATTCGCAGACTTGCAGGGCCAATCAGCAAAACTTTTACAACAATTTAAGACTAAACAAGGAATTGCCCCAATGCCATATGTACGGACACGAGCGGGTACTTTCAAGCCTATGTGACCAATGCACTTATGCTGCCTTCACCCAAAGGAAAGCACTTTCAAAGAAGAAGGGATGAATGAGAGGGTGGCAAGAATTGCATGCAATTCTTGCTAGGGCTGGGAAGCAAGAAAATCAAGCTCCTACTGCACCAGATGATATGATGATTAGTGGGTCAAGGGAGGTGTGTGTTTGTTATTTATCACTAAAGGGCAGAAAACTCCGGCAAAAAGTTGAACAAAATGAAACTACACCGGACATCCATAGCTAGAAAGCTAGCTAGAAGCATATCCTTTTCAAGATCCTCCAGCACGTATGCTATGCTATTCATGCATCAGCTAATTCAGTCGAGTTTCTGGAGTCAGAAAGCAAAAGCCAAGCTCAAGCTAGCCATAAGAGCTAGTTTCCCACTTAGGTTAACCCGAAGCTAGAGCACACACAAGGCACAAGGTAATCTTTGCCAAAAGCACCACCCATAAAAAGAAAGAAACTAGGGATTGGCACTTTAAAATCGATACCCTCGACCAAGTTGTCAGACCTCTAAAGGATACCAAAACGGACAATATTGATATCTTCTCGAGTGACATTCCAGGACCCAGGATGTGTTAACAATAGGGGAGTTGAAGAATTCTGCCAGGGAAACCTTTTTGCTAAAGGCAAGAATAAAGTACCCTCGAAGGAAGGCTAGCCAGTCCTAAACCCCAGATCTCTATTCGATTTAAGTAGAGGTGAAGCATATACGATTGGACTTCTTGAGTCAGCCTCCAACGCGTTTGCTAGCACTATCTAATCTATATTATAGAATATATATTAGAGATTATAGATTCTAGATTAGATTATATATATTATATATAGGGCTTTTAACAACATACGTCCTACCCCAGCTACCGTACCTTATGCCATTAGTGCAACATCGAACCTCTTTTGTTGCGAAGTTCATCCATAACTCCTACTCAAAGATTTGCCCGAGCATCAAAAGTTCGAATGAAACTTCTCCTTTCTTCATTTCGATTTGCTTTTTTTTGTCTTCAACATCAATCTTTGTTTATCCTATAGCAGAGTCGATCTCGGAAGACAAAGCATTGTCCTTTGTTCATCAATGGGGTATGTTCCACTCCTGCAACAACCAACCTCTCTTTTGCTCTTGGAGATGGTGTAAACCTAGCTTCTTTAGTTCTATTACGATTACGATAATACGTCAAGTTCTCATTCAATCTTTTATTCAGGTGGAGTATCTGAATATGAGCCTTGTTCAACTGTGCCCACCATCTTTCTATTTGTCTCCCCATCCTACCCAATTTTCACCCGCCCCAGCACTTTTTTAGGTCAATGAATAGTGCTTACAATAAAATAGTCACGTCCAGTAAAGATATGAAAAGAGGATGCTTGAAAGCAAGGGTATAGAGAGAGCAGAACAGAGCAGACTTTCCTTTATCCAACAGAAAAGATGGCTCAGTGTTGGGATGGTTGGATATTCTTTTACATTGCCATCGATTAGCCCTAATAGGATAGGCTTGTGTGGGAAGCCTATCTTCTCTGTACTTCTTTAGGAACGCACCTTTCTTTGCTTGTAGCATTCAAAATGATTGAAATACTTAGTTTTCTTTCCTTACTCGGTCTCCTGCTCACTCTCAGATTACAATGCTCTTGCCATCGCGGCTTTTCTGAAAAACTGCTTTCGTATCCTTCCTTTCCTCTAAAGGTGTTGTGTTCTTACTCGATATGCATCATGCACGGCTCCAATGCACCTCAACTTTAGAGGTCCCTGGACTATTCTATCGTTACCCCCATACTAATTTACTCGATTGTATGATCACTGATAGACGAGTCTTTCGACACCACAAGTTGACTTTCTTCATTCCCACCTAAGGAAAATGCAAAGAACTTGACTTCTGCACTGTAGGCAAGGGCCAAAGAGAGTACTAGTTAGGATGCCCCAAGTTTTCATGGTCATTATTTTATGCTGTCCTGACTTTTGGACATGCGATTGATTGATTCAATTTGGTAGATGCACTTTCAGTCTTTTTTCAGTTATCTGACAGTTCCAATACCAATTCCGACTCCATTTATTCTTCCCAGACTCAAGGATTCTTTTCTTGCGGCTATCACCTCATCTGTTACAAGGCCTGCCTCACCCACACCTGTGGTTTCTTAATCCGAAGCTGTGATACCGATCTTCGATCAATCAATCCATCTTCGATAGGTAAATAAGGACAGGTAAAGCATAGTGAACAGCTTCACATCCTAGTGACCAACTAAGCTAAAGGAATGTCTACATTTGATAAAATTCGGACTTGAAAAGAATCAATGCACGAGTTCAACTTGATACGAAGTCCGAAAGAAAGATAAAATTTGATGCTTATTCAGAAAGAGCAACTCTAGTATGACTCAATCAATTCTGTGTGGATCTACCTAACACCAGAACTGGCTGGTTCATAACGAGCGAGGGACTGGATAGGTTTGGTTTCACACCTAAATGACGTAAATATTAGGAAATGAACTTGCTTAAGCTTTTTGTTAGAGATAGATCAGGATCAATCTATAAAATCTATAAGGCATTTTTTTGTTAACAGAGAAAATAAACTAGGCAAGGTCACCCTTAGGGAAACTTACCGGACCGCTATTCCTGACTAAAGATAGCACATGAAAGAGAAGGCAATTGACTACCCCAGACAGATCTTGCTCGCAAAGATTAAGCATTTGGTACTTTGGGGAGATAACCAGACCCAAATATAGAAAAAGTACACTTTTCTTTCCCTCGAAAGGAGAATTCAGCGAGCCTTGCCTTACGATCAAGGATGAGATTGACTTTGTGATCAGTGAGCTACATATCCTATAGTCAGATTCATGTCCACATCTATTCCTCCAAGGCCTCTTAAACACTGCTTATTCAAGAGCTATTGAACCCAACCCAACCCAACAAGGGAATCAACAACATGTATCTTTCCTTTCATTTAAAAGATTGATGCTTGAAATGAAGTCTTCCGGAGACGAAACTGAGTATGTAAGCCTTCCACCCAACTGGATTTTCACTTGGGATGCCATGAAGAACCAATTTTAGTCCCATTTATCGAGGACATAAATTGGTGTGCCCATGGCAGACTTGGCCCGAAACAGTAAGCGATTGGAACCAGGGGCAAGCGAAGAAGAATGACTGGGGCAGGTGCAAACAGTGTGACCAAACTCCTCACACTACTGGCATTGAACAGGAGCTGTGCCAAGAATACCAGAATAGTCGAAGACTTCCAAGACCCTATGGGTCACCTTTACTCTACTCTCTATGAAAGATTCATGAGATAGAAAGATGAAAGGTCAGGCCTGTGCTTCCTTCTAGTCGAGGCTTGAGAACAGGATTGGATTAGGATTGAACTTTTCCCCGCAGTACCACACAAGGAAGTGATGGCAAATCAAAAGGTGAAATGGGTTCCGAGAGAAGCGATAATACAACGTTGGGAAAGCGTCACAAAAATAGGGAGGGAACCTACCGATGGAACACTAGAAAAAGAGAGTTTAACTCCAAAGTTTCATACGAGACAATACGGTCCATAGAGAGTTTAACGTTGGGCAGTACTTGGATCTACTTTCATTTTATGCGGTTCAATTGTTTTGATTCTTTCGTTTTGCCTCAAGTGATTTCCTTCCTACCCACTCTATTACACATAAAGATTTAGGCGGGAAAATAAATTCAAAAGAAGATTCCATACCAGTACCAGTCAAAGTTAGAGAATGTGGGCTAGTGTTCAAGCAAAACTCTTTCTAATGATAACAGGCACACATGAATTTCCCTCTGTGTTTCATGCCCCGATGGGACTGTGAATAACGAGGGATGTGGACATGAAATGATAAAAGTGTGAAGTGAACTTGGACCATTTCATGTTCGTGGGAAGTGACCTAATAACAGGAATCTTCGATTCTCCCTCTATGTTCTTGGGACAAACCTTTGAAGGATTGGAAAACCTTTGGGTCCTTAGTTGATGTCAATGACATGGAAGAGGTTGAAGCATTGGTCCTACCCGCATGTCTCTGCGGTCCTTATGGGATAAAGATTCAATTTCATACCCTTGAGCACCTTAAGAGGCTTCATGTTGCGATGCATCCTTAAGTGGTAATTTTCCATATCATTGCCTTCATGCCTTCCGGTGGGGTATCCGCAAAGAAGATATCAGTGTGCTTCTGGGATGTCTTGAGTAGTTCGCAAATGGAAGAACCGGCTAAGCTGCTCTAAGATGTCGTACTCGGGCACATCATTTCCCTAGCCCAAGCGGTGCTTTAGGGATCATTTCCTTGCAAATGAGGCGGTTGATAGACATTTACTGTCCTAGTGGTATGGTCAACAAAAAGGCTAAAGCCCTTTGAGGCTAACTCCAAGACAAATGTGTCTATTTCTGCTTCATTCACTTTCTAAACAGTTTGTGTGTCGGGAAAGGATGTGATTGACCTTGGCAGTTCATAACTATTTCTCATTATAAGAAAGATTCCTCCGATCCGATCACTATACATTCATTTCGTTTATAAAGATGAGACTGTCTAGAACGGGCTAGAAGCACTAATGGCAGTCTACTTGGACCTATAGATAGGATAGGTTAGTTCCTTATGTTTAACAAGAAGTAGCCTTTCCTTAAGTGTCCGTTCACCTCAAGCAATGAATACGGATTCCCTTGCTTCGTAGACAGGGTTTGTGTTAAATGAGCAGCTTAGTAGGGAAAAACCAATTTTGAATCTCAACTCGCCACGCTATATGGTATGAGGAGTATGATAGCGCGAATAGCATATGGAGGAAAGATGGGAGTTTACATTGACTTTTTGAGTTTTCTTAGATTTTCACAGTACTCCAACTACTACTAGCTGATCCATTCAAAGACCAAAATTTCGGACATTACTACTCTTATTGTACTACCCAACACCCCTTGCTATTCTCGCTGCATCTGTTGTCTGCTACTTGGCTTGCTCTCTGGCTATCGGGCTAGGCTATGATTGCCGCCAAAAACCGAACCAGATTGAGAGTAGGGTTTCCTGGGACTCAATAAGACAAGTACTTAGTATGAAATTTTATCAGCCTTTACTAATTACTTATCCTAAAAAGGACCTAGGCTCAGATCTAGCCTAATTGAATCCACAAATAATGCCTACCATGGTTTAGGAAAGGACTACTATTAGTGTAGTGTAAAAGCATAGAAAGACAAGCTTATGAAATTCAGGGGGGCAAATATTATCTTTATAGTTTGACCCCGATTGAGATGATATGGAAAGTTTTATGATCGAATTATGATTGGAACAATTTCAAGTTTAGGGGTAAAATAGGAACAGAACTCGGCTAAAGTTCAATGACCTCCAGATATTTACCGGACTAAGACATTTTCATCTAGTTCTTCTGGTGCAGGTATTCTATTCCAGTGAAAGCCAAGGCAAGGTCAGATTAAGTTAAGGTGGGTCTTCTAAGGTTGGAGCAAGGCTATGATTCTTTGATTGCAAGGACTGCTAGCATGCTTAGAGGAAGAAGCGATGCCATTGATTCTATTGGAAGAAGATTCACAGGATAGAAAATTTCTTTTGTTGCCTCCTTTCAGATGGATAACTGTTTAGTTTGGGACTATGGTTTGTGCTCCTCTTAACGGTAGAACAAAAATAACAAAGGAGCTCTCCTAAACAAGCTGCGGAGTGGTAGACCATTGCTTGCTTTAAAGACGGGATGAGTTCAGTGATCGAGGGTCTCAATCTAATGTAAAGAGAGTTTGGACAACAGGATTCGACTAGCTTTGACTTTCTTTCACGTCCTTCAGCGTTCTTATTCATTTTCTTTCTCGATGCCACGAAAGGTCTACAAAGAAGTCAAGTTGTAGCTTTAGGTTTTGGGCTTGGAGTTCTAGTCCTAACCAATAGAGCAGTCTTGTCTACCTTTTTTTGGTATGAAATGAAGGTGTCTATCTAGTCCTAAATGGAATAACTTTCCTTTGAAATGAAGTCCGTTCAATCACTCTGACTTTCATCCCCGGGTCCAGGGTCCTAAATTGTTACATCTCCAAAGATAAGTCTGTGTCCTTTAAAGAATGAATATAGCCTTCTCCGTCAGCTATAACTCCGCAATAAGTGCTATAAGCTGTTACCAACTGGAAAGGCTATTTGATTCACACTTGAAGTTTGATGTAGGTGCTCTAAGGGAAAAAATGCATTCTCTTTTCCCATCCCGAATATACTTATCGATGCTTGTACAATCCAGTTATTTCAGTAGGAGATGGTGATTGCTTGCCGGACAAGAGAGAGGTTATAAAAGATCTTGCTTGTGCTGAGCCATGTTCACTACATACAATATACCCTTTTTTGACTCTTCCTTTGATTGTGTTCCTGACCAGAGCAGACCAAAGAAGTGACGTGACCAGCTAACCTGCTTGTATGCCTGTTTCCGGTTGCTGTTCAAAGGGTAAAAGGACATAGGAATGGAATAGGCTAGAGACAGAGGTTAGGGATGGTTACGAGTGCCTGTTATGGTTCTTATGAGTAGAATAAGATGAGTTTCCATATTTTGCTTGGAAAGGGATATAATTTACTATAAACAAAGGAGCTCGGACGTGAGAAAGCACCTGTAAATAACAAGTGGATGTCAACGGTGAATGCATTTATATTCATTTTAACATATTATTATTCCCTTTGGGTGGTATACAAAGGTTTTTTATCTCGAGAGATGGATAAGGTAGCATGTATAACTAATTGAGGAATTGGGACTACTTAGTCAAATCAATTCCCATATCATACTCATGTCCGGAGAGGGCTTGCGACTTGTATGGGTAGCAAGATGAAACTGACCATGCTCCACTTCGATCTAGTAGGGCATGTCTTTCTTCGCTTTGTTGGTCAAACATTTCATATAGGCTAAAGTCTTATAGTACAAGGGATAAAGAGGGGACTATAGGCTTAGGGGCATAGACTTCCTACCATCTCTAGGCTTACTTGCTTATGATGCAATCCCAGAAATAAGATGCCCCAACTTGAGATCCTAAAAGCACTCCTTCTTCCATGGCTTCCCAGTAAGTTAGGGAATCAAAGCTACCTTCTTCACCTCCTATCCCTGCCTAAGGCTCATTCTAAGGATCCTTTGAATTCACTGCTGGTAAGCTTTCTTCTTCCCTTTCTAACAAAGATATATATATGATTTATGACTCCTACTATTGCTATGGTCCATACTAAGGCTATATCTTTCAACTAAGCTACTAGACCTTGCTATGGACGGCGGTCCTCTTGCTTACGTCCTTAGTATACCATCTACTAGTATACCTAATGACTTTACTTTCAGCTACTATAATTGCAAGAGCTATTACAGCTACTAGAAAGATTTCAGCTAAGAAAAGAAAAGCTATATCAACTGCTACTATTGAATAAACTACATCTAGTAAAAAACAAAGAGCTACTAGAACAACTAGAAATCTTTCATTTCCACTACTCCTATTCTATACGACAAGTGTCCATGATGCCCAACCTAGTAATCTAGTGAAGGGGCTGCCTACGAGGGTCCGATGGAATGCTTGAATAAGAAGTAGTGTCAATTGCCACCTTTGGTGCCTTAAGCACTTGAGAAAAAGAAAGAATCAAAATAAATGAAAGAAATCAACGTGACTCACATTCACATGAAAGGACCAAATGACTGACTTCTCATTATATATACAAAAATGACAAGTCAATAGTTTGAATCAGATGACAATAAGTAGAACGACACCATCATTTATTGCTTCATCTACAACAAGTTTCCATTCGTTGAAAGGATAGAAGTTTGTCACATTGATATGCTTATTTCTTTATTTGTAAAATATTGAACTCTTGGAGGAAGAGAGTTCCATGACTTCCGAGCTTAAGAGAGCTTGTGACCCAAGGTAGGAATCGAGTAAAGTAGCTAAGCTTTTCGCGATGAAAGTAGCAAGATAAGTAATGGAAAGTTCGGAAGGAATAGGAAGAAGCGATGCCTTTGAAAGAAAAGAGTGAATTTGATTCATTAGATCCGAGAGAGAAAGAGATTGAATAGAACCCACACCATTTCATTCCCTGTTGTTCAATGACTGGGAAATATCTTTATTAAAAAAGAAGAAATATCTTAATTGTCCTAGCCTTAAAGAATCAATACCCGGAGAATAGAGGGTGTAACCGGCAAGATCTGACTTTCAATCGAGTGAATAGTAGTTGAATCGAGATTAGCGATTAGTATGAGATCAAAAATATCTTTCTTTCTCGCAGCTCGTGCTTTAAAGCGAACGAATGGAACTACAGGAATGATTGGCCTTATTCAATCTTTTTTCATAGCTAACCAAGGAGCTTATTCAAGCGGATAAGAAAGCAAGTTAAGAACGATCTCATCCCTTGCTCATTCAGTAGTTGGTCCAAAGGAATCGAGTAGTTCAATTGACATAGCTGGTTATAGATACGGGAGGAAGATAGGAACTTCCCCACCTGCCCCAACTACGCACGCTTGGCTCATCGCATCTCTCAACTGGGTTGAAAGCCTAGGAGCCGAGAATCAGAATCCGAGACAAGAGAGACATTGATGGCCTCAGATAGATTAGCTTGGATTGAGCTGTCTCTATCCCTTCGAGTGCTAATGCCTTTAGCCGGTATGGAGCCTCGTCCCCGCGAGTTAGTTTAGCTGGAGACGGAAACAAGGGAATAAGTTCACATTATTCTTGTTTCAGAGGCGAGAAAGGGCACAAATAAACAAACTGAAAGGGATTGGGGTAGGGCCTATCCAACTACTTCTCGACCGGCCCAGCTTCTAGTCACCATGGTGAGGCTCGGCCAGTTGCTTCCATGATTTTGGGCAACCCTTACAACCACCGGACCGGGGATCTACTTATCGAACGGGTATTACGGGTTAAAAAGACTTTGATTACCTTAACCGTGGGGGTGGTCTCATTCGTCATGTGCCCTTTTACGGGATCCCATTCCCTTCTTTCTTAATCTGTCATAGCATGATTCATGAGTAGAAGGGGCTTCCTAGCCCAATTCAATAGGGTTCGAAAGAAAAAGAGAGCGCTTGGAGATATGTAATATTGTCGAATGAAACAACCTCTGATTCTGTGCTCGCAGCATCTCCTTCTCTTCTTAGAGCACCAAGAAGTCACTCACGTCCAAAGAGGTTCGTGCTCAGTCTCAAAAGATCATTCCGCACACTGGAACCAGGACACCGTAGGGAGCTTCTTTGGAAGGCTTCTTGCTTTCTGGAGCACAAAACCTTTCTTTGGCTGGCCATGCTTGGCCGACTGCCTACTTTCTTCTCCCATCCACTCCCCTTCATCTAACTACTTTAGTCAACACATGCTTCTTCCTTAATTCCATCAAGCCTCTCTCTCAACACAAATGATAGTTAGGGAGTCTGCGGGGGGTCATAATGATCTGGCTATATCCACAAGCTTACCTATCTTACGAGGGACCATTCGTTCTTTCTGTCGAGGTAGTAAATGGATGCAGGTCTAGCACGATAGGCCTTAGTTAGGTTAGAACCATAGCTAGCCCTATCCCTTAGTGAATCTTCTTGCTTGGCGATTTCCTTCTTACTTGAGTTATTTGGCATGAGCATGGAAAAGCCGGTGAAAACTACCTTTTGGATCCATTTAGCAGCTAAAGTGAAACCACAAAAAGAGAAGCGACACCTAGACTAAAGTTTGACTTCGAAGCAATCTCTTTAGTTACTACACTTTATGGGACAATCCAATAGATTGGGACATCGAACATTTGCTTACTCTAGCCAACGCTTTCATAGAAGCAAATAAAATTCTTCTTCTTTCTAGGGAGTAATGAAGTAGTACTTTTTTATTATGAAAAAGTCATTGATATCCTGATAGATAGATTCCTTTTTCTGGCCTGCGAATTCTTGGAGAGTGTTCTTTCCAGTTATTTGAAACAATCCTAATTCCAGAGGTTACTACTTGACTTTCTTATACTAGCTATTTGAATTGAAGATCTAATTTCTTACCGCGAACTGTATAAAACATTAATTAGTTTGCGTGGGAAAGGATATCGCTCGAAAGAGACTGTTGGTTCACCTACTCAATTGGAGTGACTCTGACTCGCCTTAATTCATAGGAGATGTTCCGTAGGTTAATTCCTTGGCTCTAAGTGGGGCAGTTCGGAAAGAAAGAACAAGGCGGAGTAGTACCTATCCTGCTGGACAACCTAACCCGGTGGGAAAACCCATTCGTGGAGGTCTTCATGAAGAAAGGACTTTTTGACATCGAGCTGATGCAGTGGCCAGGTTAGCTGCAACTAACTTGTATGGAATTTAGTTTAGTTTGACCAAATGCCTCGAGAGAGCCATTCAAGGTTTTATGGAATTAAATCAACTCTGACTTTCCCAATCGAGTCCTTGCTTTTCTTTCTGTTACTTCGAAAGTAGCTACTTCGGTACCTATCCTGCCAGCAGTCTAATGCTTGTCTCAAAGATTAAGCTCAATCATGCATGTGTTAAGTATGAACTCATTCTTACTGTGAAACTACGAATGACTCAAATAATCAGTTAGAGTTTGATGGTATCTACTACTCGTATAACCTTAGTAATTTTAGAGTTAATACGTGCAACCCCTACTTCTGGAAGGGATGCATTTATTAGATAATAGGTCGACGCGGGCTCTACCCCTTGCTATGATGATTCATGATAACTCGACGGATCGCACGGCCCTCATTTCGGCACCTTGAGCCTCAAATATTTTCTATTTACTTAAAACACTGGGAGCTTATACTCTTGAGTAGCAGTAAAGGCTCTAACTTGCTCAATAGCCTCCAACCACATATACTTGTATCGACGGGAACCCCATTTTGCCCATCTTGCGGTATCACCTGGACACATCCAACACTCCACGCTAACTCGCCCACCTTCAACACTTCAAACCACTCCCTGAGTCTTCTTTAGCAAAATCCGTGAGGGGCAAAACTATCTTGGAGTAGTCTTTCACAAATCTTCGATAATAGTTGGCCAACCTAATAAATGATCAAAGCTCATGGATATTCTTGGGAGGCTGCCACTTCTGGATAGCCTGCAACTTCGGTGGATCCATGCGAATCCAATCCTCCTCAATGAAGTGGGCAATAAAATGGATTCTCTTCTGCGTGAATAAGCACTTAGATAGCTTCACATAGAACTCGTGCTCTCGTAGTGTGGTGAACACTTTTTTCATTAAGGTATAGAAAAGAAAGTAGTCGGGGCATTCGTAAAGCTGAAAAGCATGACCAAAAACTCATATGCCCCCTATCTCCTCATTCGTCCGAAACAACATCATTTTCTTAAGAATAAAAGATCGAAGCCTGTTTCAATCGATTGGATACCTCTAGTCATCCTACCATCTCCTTTCATAGCTGGGAATTCAATATCTTGGATTATTGGCCTATTCGAGCAGGTTATGGCATTCCTGTCTGTAAATGCATGCTTCTGCCCGTTCTGCCATAAGCCTTTCTTTGACGGCTTGGGAAAATAACTTCACCGCTCATGGTCTTCCTACTCCGATCTTGCTTCGGGTTCACCACTATAAGGGCTAGCTAGCTCTCTTTCTTTTTCTTCGGCATTACACCCCACCCCCTATTTGAGTAAATAAATACCTCCAACATCAAAAAGATCTTCCGCCCCTCTCAAAGGGCATTTTTTATTCTTTGATTGATTGAGAATCCACGTAAGGTTTTAGCGAGGGTTCCATCTATCGACTAAAGATCCATTGCTTTTCTAAATTGAATTGAAATCGTGTAAGAAAGGCGATCGAAGTCCAATGCTACATGTTTCCTTTCACTCAAGCAAAGAACAAAGATTTGATTCGGAAAAGCTAATTCCTTGATCTGGGAAAGCGGTTAGATTAGGTCTCATAATAGGGAACTGTGAAATTAGGAGTTTCGTAAGCGCTCTTCTTGGAATTGAAGCAGTTCATAAATCAGCTCTTAGGACAACTCAACTAGGCTTCCTTGCACTCCCTTTGAAGTTCACCAATGGAATGGCCAAGCTGAGAGTTCAGACCATAAGATATCTACTCCTTTTACCCACAAGGGAATGGCCAAGCTGAGTCCACCAATAGGGACACTCCCTTTGAAGACGTTAGCAATCAAGCAAACGAAGGCCTTGTTAATAAAAAAGAGGAGGGCTTTCTTTGATATTATAGAGCATGCACTTTTGTTTTCTTGCTCCCAGTAGTTTTTCAGCTAATCGCAAACAAAGTGTTAAGGCGGCGTTAGCACCTCTTTTTTAAATGTGTCTCATTTCTTAGTATCAAGCAACTGACGTAGTTGATGCGCGAATGATTCCTTTTGTGGTCGTCCTTTAGGAAAAAGAAAGACTAATGTTATTCATGTTAAAAAAACTCACAAACTTATGTACATATTTCTATTGTAAGACGCCCGAAGCCTCTTATTTTGAACCGTCCTATTTCGTTTAACAAACTAACAAACTATTTAAGACGAATGGGCATTCCCCAACTAGAACCGGGCGATTCTAGAAAAGTGCTGGAAAAAAAAGTGGAAAAGTTGTTTTTTCTTTACTATTTGAGCAAGGACACACCCCCCCCGACCCGACATGAATGACTTTCGAATGAAGAGTGCCCCGCCCCAGCAAGCGCCTACTCCTATCAAAATGAAAAGCATGACTTTACTAAACAAGCAAGAAAAGCCCTTTACTTTCTCTTTAGCGAGAAGGTCAGGTTGGCTTTCGAGCTGTAGCTTTCCTCTCAGGTCCTTGAGTTTGATTGCAAGGGAAGACCAGACCATATCTGCTTTTGCGCCATGACAATCTCACTCGAATTACGGGGACCTACACATATTAGTACAGTATACCGAGGTCCCCGGCCAGAACCACACGTGCAAGTTTCCCTACATGTGGCTCGTCTGTGCTTTCCGAGGCGCTACCTGTGACTCAGCATGGGAGAAGGGAAGGGGGGGCGGAACTGCACACTTTAGTGTTTAGAGCATTGTCCGAGTGAGTAGGCGACACCTACCAAGCAAACAAAGCTTTCTTGAAAAGGTTGGGCTGGTTCCTTTTCGGCGCCCGCCTAAGGGGCAAGGCAAGCCCCAGAAAAGTATAGGTTGGCTCCCTCATCGGTCGGCATCCAGCTTAGGGGGTGGGGTCCTGGAGCTAACTACTCCTTGTTGTATTGCCCCAATCTGGTGAGGAGGGAGGGAAAGCGTGGTTGACAAGCCACTTCGAAGAGGCGATTGGAGTGCTTTCATCAAATGATGCATGTGGGCTGAGCCATTCCCATTCCAAGTGGTGGCCCGGCCTGGTCGGGAAGATCTTTCTCGGATAAAAGTAGTCTCTATGTGAAGATCTTTCTATGTTAGCTAGCAGGGGTGGGCTTTCCTATGGTAGTCCCGCTACGGCCTCTGACCGTCCGTCCCTTCTCATCTGTCTTTTGTATATAGCCCGCCATGTTAGCTCCACGGGAGACCCTTTATAAAAAGGCTCAAAATGCTCTCATCAGTCAGCTCGGTCCCTTTCCTATTCAGCTTTGCTGCCTATTAAGAGAATAGGTCCCGGTCCCGTTCAAGCGGCTCCCTTTATTCATTTATACCAGCTGCCACACATTGCCCAATAGGAAAGATTTCAACGCTCTTCTCTAGATAAGAAGCAGAACACGCCATCACCTACAGCCCTTTCCTCTGCCGAGGGACTTCCACAAAAGGAAAACGAGCGGCATCGTTTAGTTGCCCTTGTTTATATCCCGGACTACTCCTATGGCCAATCTGTAACCCAACATACTTAAACAACCTAAAGGCTTAGCCCCTCCCATTTGGAGAAGGAGCCCTTATGGCACAACTTAGTCAGCGCAGTTCAGATAAGATTCGGACCGCCACTTCTCTAAAAGCATGGTTTTTGCCTCCCTCTTTGGAGTTAATCCATTCGTTGGGTGATCCCTTGCTCTCAGATTCGAGTGTTTGCTCGTCGTTTAGGTCGGTGTGTGAGACTTCTGTTCATTGCAGTCACCTCCGGGGTTATTCACACCTAGATAGTACCAGGACCCTTGTGCCCCGGCCCTTGATCAAATAAAGCTACCAGCCACCAACAACTCAAAATGAGCCTTGCGACGAGACGCGGACATTCCCCATGCTATGATTCCCTCGGGTCCATCCCCGGGTTGGGTTAGGGGAACATCCGAGCGATTGCCTTCGCGGATCCAAACACGCTCACAAGGCTCACAATAAGAATAATACCAATAGAGACTTCATAAGAGACCATTTGAGCTGCAGATCATAATACTACTAGAAAGGCATATTTAGAATATAGAGGAGTTTCCTAACAATCAACGAGTCAATCATATCCTTCTATGAACCATATGAGCATGTCCTTTGTCATCCCCCACCGTGCTTACGGCTCTATACCCCAACTAGCTCTGGCCCCGAAATACCTAATCGGCTTTTTCACTTTGTTTCATGGATTTAAGGAAGGACTGGTCCTTATCTTTTCGCTTCTTTCAGAATGACCGGATGAAGCTTTTCTTTCAAACAAAATTTTCCTTGACTATCCAAGCCAAGAAGAAAAGGGGTATTTGACCTTCTAAAGAATTCAGGCATGGAAAAAAATTTTCCGGTAAGCTCAATTGATTATTGATTGAGGAGATAAGGTTTTGGGGGAAAGGGGGTCCCTTGTATGCGGTCTTTCCCTTTCTTTTGTTTTGCCCTAGAAAAGGAAGCTACTATCCCTGCTTGATTTCAAGAAAACTCACTCTAGGGAACCCTATTGCAGAGACTGAACCTAGTTATCTTTCTCCTGCTTGCAAGCCTCGATACCTGTCTCCTAAGGAATTCCTCTTTGTGAATGAAAGTAGTAAATGCATAATATATGGTGGATATGGTTTCAATATTCAAACAAAGATGTCTTAGAAATCGGCAATAGCTAAGCATTGTGGCCATCACAGTTCAACGTATGCCTAAAATCTATGGCGTACAACCTAAAGACTTCTTAACCGGAAAAGAAAGTGTAGTTCTTTAGTCCAATCTTAGAAAAAGAGCAAGGAGAATATTTAGCACTACTGGATAAACCATGGCTCCAACCATGGTGGTTCATGACTGGGCTAAAAATTCTCAAGCAGGAAAAGGCGGGATAAGGGAATGCCTTAATTAAGAGAGCGAGGGTAGGCCCAAAGAAAGTAATTCTTGCTACAAGGGACGTGATGGAGAATTGAGCTAGTCGTGCTTTTGAACCCATTGGGAGCAAAATCTTTGGCCCAACGTGTTGTGCTAATTGAATCGTGTACCGTGAGTGAGCTTAAGGCATTGGCCCTTCCCGAAATCTTCTTGCTATGCGTCCCACCAAAAAGTGGTAAGAAATCAAAAGGGCACCCTTAAAGCAAAAACTGACAAAAAAAGGGAGGCTCTCTTTCCCCGGGTTCTTGCTTCTTTCTTGCCAGCTCACCTCGACATTCACGGTTTCCCCCTAACCCGAGTGAAGGTCACTACATTCTTTCGCATTGGTTATTCTTCCTAATAAAGAATGAACTCGATACAGAACCTTAATCTTATTGAAGATAGTGGAAAGCGAATGCACCGCACTTCTACTCACATGTTGAAATATATTAGTTTTAACACAAGCTAAGACCAAAACTGAAGGGCAGATGCTTGAACACAAAAAAGATACATTAGCACGCCTTTGTCCTCGGTACCAGTGAAGTTTCAGTACTAGAATGCAAGACGAGAAAACCTTTTTCATGTAAGGTTGATCCCCTATTACTCCCTTCCTTGGCTGCTTAACCCGAAAACACCCTTTAACGTGAGAGCTCTTGAAGAAGGACTGCATCTCGATCCACAACTACTACTAAAATTCCTTCTGTTGTTGGTGGTGCTGGTAGCCTTGATCCACTTTTAAGGGAGAAAAAATGGCGGGATAATCCATAAGATCTGGTTTTAAATGAGGAATTCCATTGAGAGGCCCCAGTTTGTCTAGGGAAAGTGATACCAAGCAAACCGATATCCAAGACTTATTAATATGACAAGATCAGACAATTATTATTTTATTCGATCCTTGTCTGATTCAATTCACCTATCAGGTATTGAAAGGCACAAGGGAAAGAAAACAAACGGGCGCAACCTTTCTGAGAGGAAAACAACTGAATGGATGCTCTTTGCTTCGGTCAGCTGGTTAGCTCTTTCCCGCTTGGAAAGCTAGAAGAAAGGTGCATAGCAAAAGAGGGGAACCAAGGTGATGGTGCTTATAAAAGCACATTTTGAAGCCAGAAACCAAGGTGCATAGCAAAAGGGAAAGAAAGCCAAGAAGGACAGGAGAGATTGTCTACCGCCTATCTCTACAGAGAGATCACAAGAACCGATTCTTTATACGGTGAATGGTTAAACCCCACTGTCGAGCCGTAGAAGCCAATTCAGTGAAAGAATGCCGGCAGCCTTAAAAGGATTCATGAGAGAACCTACCCTAGCCTCCTTCATCTTTGAAAGAAAGGCACGCTACCCTACCCACAGACCGACAGATAGGATGACACCAGAAGCTACCTCTCTTTTCTTTATACATCACAAAATAGCTATTGGATGAGAAAGTAGTATACGAAGGACTAGTACCCAAGCATCAAGAGATGTTAGAGCCCTACCATTGTATCCCGCGCTTTCATTCTATGCTAAATCTCGATACCCTTCCCTCGTCTTTAGAGATGGGATGGACCAGACTCCACCCATAAATAAACCTTAGTCGTTCAAACGTACCTTTATGCCCACACCCCTACCCAAATAATAATAAAATCCTTCTTTCTTTGTCATTCCTTTCATGGAAATTCAATTGACTTTTTTCTACTACCTGGTAAAACGATATAAAAAGCCTTTCTTTTGTAAACATTAGCTTTAAGCCCATGTTTTTTCCTATCATTTTTGCTTCAGAAATAAGGATTCCTAGCGTGAATTGATGAATTGTTTTCACCGGACTTGAATTGAAGAGGAAGAAATGCTTGTAATTCAAAGTTCTGATCCCGGCTTAGCTGGACTCGTATCTGTCTGATGTGAGGTGGCCAAGGTGGCTTCTTCATGGAAATGTAGGGTTTTCGCTTAACCGGTTAGCTATCCCGACTTTTTTTTCCATCAACTAAAGAGCAAGGCTAGCCGGCCTTTTACTAAACTAAAATTATTTTCCCAAGAGCTAACACAACTCTTTGATTTGCCTAGTAAAGCAAAATGATTACTCGAGAGCTCTCTAAATGTTAGTCACTATCTTGATGAAGTACCGTAAAAGCTGATTCTTTATTCCTTTATGGTAAACCCAGACAATTTGGCTTGACTTGGATAGAGCGTAAGCATAAGTAAGCGGCATGAAGCTTACTAACCCAGAAGACCTGCATCTACCTTGAATTCGGACTTAACTAACCCGGAAGTTTGCTTATCTGAGCTAGCCAATTTTTCTTTATATTTATAGCACAGGCTGATTGGCAACAGAAAGAAAACAAGCCGCTATAAAAGGATATCCAGAGACAAGGGTGGAAGTCGATAGAGCCATTCCTCCGTTGGAAGAATTAGGATAGCTCAAAGAGAAGAGATAAGGATTATTATTCGTTCTTCTAGCATTTCAAAAGGTCTACGTGAAAGAGTCATTCCCAAATGTGGTGAAAAGGTTGCAGAGCAGAAGGAAGGGGCAAAAAGTGCCTGAACATTTGGCCAATGTTTTCTGCTAGGTGCCAAATCTAATGTAATTAAGAGAACTCAGATCTGATCTTAGATTGAGGAAAGAAAGAGATTGTCTTAGAAATAGAAGTCTTTGTCAAGAATAAAAATTCCCTTTTGATTACAGAGATTTCTGGTCTATAGGGTTACACTTTACTTCCGTCTTGTGTCCCTTCGGGTTTTCCATACTTCTCCTCTGGACTTTTTGCTTTCCTGTTTTCGAAGTTGCGAGTCAATTTGTTGTGTTTGTACAGGTTACATGGTGGATCATATAAGGTCTACTCACGTCAAGGTCTTTCGACATCTAAAGGTTGGAAGCGACATTCTATTCTCTTTTAATTTCATGTTTTTGCCGCATTGGGTTGTGGGGCATACTTCCTTTATCATTGAAGTTTGGTTAGCATTTCCAAATTGTTGAGTGTTGACAAGGAGTAGTATTGAATGGTAAGGGCTTTTATCATGGAGCATGTACATCCATTAGACTGAAATGAAGTTAAAATGGATCGGATTCATTCTATGGTGACGATGCGTATTGCATGTTTGAAAGATGATGCACCTGATATCCGCATTGGTATGCTACTGCATGGTTGGATTACTCTCACCCCTACTTTCTTTAAAGGAAAGCCCTGAGCAACCGCTCCCTCATACCAGGGATATCACTAGTGAAGCCTTACCTTCAGTTAAATATTAGAAAAGCCTTCACCCTACTAATAAAATAAAAGGCACTATCTTGGATTCGTTGAACTTTCGCTCGAGCTTGAGTCTATCTTCATTTAATCGGGTACTCATATATCGTGCTTAGAATAGAGGACCTTTAGCGTCTGGGTTTCGGTGGCAGGAGGAATATCCAATCTCCATAGTAGCCACTACAATAGTCATATCCGGCAATATAGCTTCTTCCCTTAGCTTAGCTCATTTGAGCAATCAATCTATTTATCACTTCAAAAGAAGTCACTTCCTGGAGCTCCTTTTGGGGTGAACTACACGAGTCTTATGAAAGAGAGATGAGGACTATATAATAGCAAAGGCTTTCTGGTTGATAAGTCAACTTCCCCTAGGGAAGACAGAAGAAGTTCTGATTCTTTCTACTACCATCACTTCCTGACTCAAACGAGAGTTTCAGTTTTGGAACTAGTGCCTGCTCGCTGCTTTTGCCGCTCGTCTTCTCAATCTTTATTTAGTTAAGAAGCCAGAGCAAGTGCATGTGAAAGTTCGCCTAATACTCAAATTAGGTTTTCTTTTCACTTTGACTTCGACTATTGCTACTTCCTCGACTCTACCCCGAAACATAGACTGCCTCCACTTCCGCTTGTTGAGGGGCGATCTTCACTATATAATATAAGGCAGTCCCAGTTCCAGGATAGGAGGAAGCACATGGCATGGAAAATATGGTAAGTAGGACATCCTTAAGAAAGCTATCTCACCGAGGTCCGGTTAGTCGAACTAAGCGAGTTAAAGATGAGGGGAAATTACTTTTTTTTTAAACGAGAAATGCTAAAGTGGCAGATCAGGATTTCCTTATTATTATTAGGGGAAGCTTTAAAAGAGAGGGATATAGATATTTTAGGATATTTTAGGCTAAAGGCCTAAGGGCAGACTTTTCGTTCAGTTGATTACTGAAGACTTGTCTCAGTAAGTCTGTTCTAGCTTTCCAACGGAGACCTTTGGTTTGGGTATACAGCTCTCGATCGAATGTGACAGCACCTATCCCTGCTTTCTTTAGTGCCTCTTACTCTTGTGGGTTCCTACTTGATTAGTCAGAACTTCTCTGTCTCAACTCGTGGACCTATCTATCCTCTTATTTTTAAGAGATAGGGGCTACATTAGCTATTCCCGTCACTTGCTTTTGTGTGCATATAAGAAATGTCAAAGATTAAAAACTAAACTTATCATAGTTTTCTATGTAAGGCACCTAAGCTTGATAACATATCTCACAACAAAGAGGACGATCAAATATAAGTATATTATAGCTTAAGTTTGATAACTGTCCTTTATACAATACATATATAATTGGATTTTTCACAGGCAACACTCCCTGGATTGGATCTCAAACCGATGGGAAAGAAGCCGAGTCTGTAGCCTTAAATGAAACCAAGTCTTTCGAAATGGTGAACATTTTCTCATGTTTGATGGATGGTCCAAGGTGGAATTGGGCTTTTGACTTTCCGGTATTATTTACTCCCATTGAACGATTGGGTGGTAAGGTCCTTAAGGCCCCTATATGTCTATGGAACACCAATAGTCTAGCCCTCCCTGTGTATCTCGACCTACTATTGGTTTAACAGTTTCAAGGTCATCTGCTCGAACTACTGCTTTCATTCTTGCCCCTGTGCGGTAAACAACCTCTAAAATGGGTGAGGAAGTTGAACTCTTTTTCGCCTAGTTACGATCCAATCTGTTTATTCTATGAGTTAGCGCTTCGTGTAAAAGAGAGATCAAGCGCTCTTGAGGCTATCTCAATTAGCAAAATTCAATCACAACTTCTAATATAAGAAAGACTAGCTACGAAAGTAGTAAGAGCTAATACGATCAGATGCAGAAATCTCATTAACAGTGATGAACAATATATATGGCTCAAATCCCACACGTGCTCCTTCTTACAACCTATCTAAGAGGCAACCAATTGAGTCTAATGTTAGTACTTTAGATGGTCTACAGTCGTAGAGAAGACTCCCCTCTGTACCATATTACTATTCTTATGAAGGATTCCCACCTACTGAAGAGTGTTTAGCACCTTCCATAAGTAAACCTATACATTGCAATCAGATCAACTACTTCAATGTCTTCTGGACCTTTTGGAAGCGAGATGAATGAGCGTTGTAGTTTACTTTCATCCTAAACTAGCTTTTCTTCACACATAAGGTTCTGATGAAAAGATGACAAGCAGGCATGAAAGCACACATAGAATAGATAGGAGACCAAAAACTGAGATAATTTCCGCTCTCGACATGATGAAAGTGCAACTGATATTACCGTCACAACAACTAAGGTATGTCTGCTTGGATTCGAGTAACTTGGCCCTCGAGCTTTCTCCTCATGCTCATGGAATCATTTTTATAGATAATGCCATCCAAAAGCGAAAGTGAGCCAGTGTACCAAGTCCTTGAAATTAGCCAGTCTTTGTGGGTCTATGCTAAGGCAAAAAAAGCCAGCATATAACTAAAACTCAAAAGGTAAGCCTCCTTTCTTTATCTAATAATAAGCTAGAAATCTATCCATTATGCTAACAGGTATTACTTCCTTCCTCTTCTCTTAGCCCTCCGCTTGGAAAAGAAAAAAGAACTCAGATCAGTTCCGAAGTGAGATTGAAGGATTGAAGTAGCGGTACTTTGACTCCGCTTTTGGTTTTTCCTGGATGCTTTTTACTTATAAAAGATGCTAGTCTGAGAAAGAAAGCAAGCTACTAAATCGACATTTCAAGATACTTTTTGTCATCTTAGAATATTACTTTCCAAAAAAGAAAAATACAATGCGCAAGAAGTTGAAGCTTTAGTTTCGAAAGAAGATATTAGTAAGGATAGCCTATGAGAGCATGAGTACGACTGAGTATGACGCCGTCGATCCCACTGGAATCCTTTGATGAACTGATTCGATCCCATCACAAACTCAAAAGATAAAAAGGGAGGAAAGGTGCATAGCAGAAATCCTTATTAAGGAAAGACCTTACTATAAAACTTCCAATGCATAGAGGAAAGACGGAGCATCGACTATTCCCCATTCAAGTAGAAAAAACAGTGTGCAATCCATAAGACTTGATTTGATTCTCGTAGACCCAGTTCCTAATGGCGGATGAACTTACTATATTGTCCCACACAGTAGGACTTTTGTGACTCCTCTTCTTTTGTCTGGGCATGGTTAAAAAACTACGGGTTGCATTCTTTGTTTTGAAATGGACTTGTTCCTCTTCGGGTCTACTAGGACTTTTGGATGCTAAACCTCACAACTTGGGACAGGAAGGTCTTTCTTTGTCCTTGGCCTATCCCGATTCAGAGCTACAGTCTACGCATGGTGGCATTAAATCCTCTACCACCTAGGCATGCTTTATAACTTACGAATAACTCGGAGAAGTTAAGTAGATCCTCTTAGGAAACCAACCTGTCCTGACGAGTTTCGGTAATCACAAAAGGGGTGTGACCTAACCTACTCAGTCTTTTTTTAATACAATTGATGATCAAAACTTTCTCAGTCTTTTACCTCTGCTCGACCAAACAAGATAATAGATTCTAATGATAAATAGTTCGCTAGGTTATCTTATAGCCGCGCCATCTTATGTCTAATAGTAGATAGATGTTAGCCGAAAGCCCTTAGATTTTTTTAAGTATTTTATATCATTATCGAATAAATGCCAAAGATAGTACATGCTATTTTTATTTGTGTACTTACATAGTTCACCTTCTGTCAGAAAAACATATGCAATATCTCCTTAATGAACGAAGCATGAGCTGTTCACCTTTACATAAAATTATAAATAAAGTAGCTTCCAAAAAAATGAATAAAATAGTCATTTCCCTTTGTTTTTCGAGGGTATCACCACGCGGGTGATCACTTCCTCAAGAATTGAAGCTTAGAAATAAAATAGAATGCACATCATAAAGTACTACCCTTTATTAGAATTATTTATTAAGAATTAAGAGATAGAGCAATCCTTACAAGTCCGTCCTTACCTACGTGAGAGCGAAGCTAGCTCCCTTGATTGATTTGATTGCTTTTCTTGGAATAATCCTAGTGCCAGCTCGAGTCCACTAACACCAGTACACTACTGCAAATGCACTAGTAGTAACTAGT
Source organism: Sapria himalayana (assembly GCA_029783825.1). Taxonomy (NCBI): domain Eukaryota; kingdom Viridiplantae; phylum Streptophyta; class Magnoliopsida; order Malpighiales; family Rafflesiaceae; genus Sapria; species Sapria himalayana. Next base: position 1,788,423 of record JAREIK010000403.1, on the reverse strand, counting down.
ACAAGGAGTCATCGGGCATCCTCACACCCTTGTGTGTGCAAAACATTGTCACAGAATGCGTTGAACAATAGGTTACCTTTTTAGTATTTGGATACCTATAGTAATTCTAGAGCTAATACATTCACCCAGAAGGGATGCATTTATTAGAGAAAAAAGTGTTTTACCGTGGCATTCAAATGTTGAGTCCAGACAATCATTCTTCTAGCAAAAGCACACCTTATAGAAAGGAAAAAGTCCTAAAGGACCTTCCTCTATTCGTAATGGATATTAAGTGATAGCAGACCATACCTCCTTTCACCAACGGGAAAAATCATCAAGGGTCCTTCCTCTATACTCAAATCAGATGATAAGTGGGCACCGAATCTAAACTTTCATTCATAATCCATGGATTCAGTTCAACTTCAATCTAGCCCAAGCTGTAAGAATTTATCTAGATTAGATTACCAATTTTGAACATCATATGATGCTATCCATGTAATTAAGCAGCAAGCTTTTTTTATCTTATAAAAGTATATCTTTCTCCATCGGAAAACTAAAAAGGAATGAGTCCCATGCCGCTTCCCATTTAAAAAAGGATGAGAAAAATATTCAATACAAAGAGAACCTTTCGCTCTTCATCTTTACCAGTCTAATCTGAAAGTTTCTTTCTTTTTATCTCCTCCTTTGGTTCGTCTAGACCAATTGTTCTCTTCTGTCAACCTTTATCATTCACCAACTTGACTTTCCACTTAAAAATGTCTTGTACTAGAGCGGAATACACATTTCAAAAGGATGGATCAAGTTTTTGATTTTCTTTCTCGGCCTTCTCTCTATTCCCCGGCCTCCCACAATACCAACTGGTCCGGCAAGACTAAGGCATCATCTTGGTAGCAACCCCAAAACCAATAGAAAAAGGGTGAGCTTTTTTTTCATGGATTAGCACTAGCATCTTTAGGTTCTTTGATGGGGAAAAAAGACTAAGATTTGATTGCGAGGCATAAGCCTCTATTCTAAGCCCATACTCTACATAAATGAATGAAAGAAAGGTTTAGTTCTAACTAAGATTCGATAGTTGATCCCCCTATTCTATTTTCCTTACATAAAGGGGACGAACAAAGCTTCACAAAAAAAAAGCTAGACAGAACTGAAATAAGTCGACTCTCGTTCGGGCTACTGAAATGAACCAAAGGCTCTTGACTCTAAAGACCGAGGTTTTCATGGCTTCCTTCCCACTTTTTTTTTGATCTACTAGTGCATCCTTCCAACCCTGAGAAGAGGATAAAAAAGCTTGATAGGGGTGTGAAAGAGAATACTCCTTTAGTGGCGCCTAGGAGCGAAGCCTCTCTCAGTCCATATAGTAAAGTAAGCCTAAGTCACACGGGCAGACATATAGAAAGGTCATGATTAGTAGCTTTTTATCCTCGAAGTTCAACAAAATTCCCACCATGGGACGGAGTTTGAACTTATTCCCCTATCGATTTGTCTTCCTGATTCTTCACTGCCTGAAAAAGGCATATGTAAAGCTGAAGGTTTATCGGCTCCTTAGCATCTCTTCTTAGCTGCCTTCTCTTCCTAGGAAACAGAGAATATATACTAACACAATTGAGACTTCTAGTCTAGTGGTGACTTCTTTCCTTCCCGAGATGCCAAAAAAAGGAAGGTTTCTTTTTACTTTTCCTTGAGTCTTTATAGCTTTCCAAGCCGATGATGCCCAAAGATCTTTCCTGGGAAAGCCTAATATTAGTCCTTGTATGGTCTCACAAGAGCTCTTTCTTCTCTTCAGGGATAGCTTCACTCTCTTCATTGCCTGAGGTAAAGACTGGATATGGCCGGGGATTAGTCTCGCTTCCTTCAATCAGACCTGACAGAGAATTAACCATCCCTAAAGTATAAAGAGCAGAAGCGGGTGGTAAATGAGCTGCATCCGGATAGGGAAATGACTTTAAAACTCACCTCGCCTAAGGATTAGAACTAGGGTTCGCCCCCTGCAGATCTTTAGAAAGCTTTTTGACTTTCTGCTGATCGGGAGATGGAACTTAGTCATTGGCCCTTGTTAGGAGTCCCTTGAACCCGTGATAAAGATGTGAGACTACTATGAAAGACCAGACACGGACAAATATACTAGGTCTTTACCAGTGAAAGAATTTAGAGCTAGTGCAAGTGTGGGACCTATGGGGTTACCTTTTTCTATAAGGATTCCCCTCCCTTTTCAAAGTAGATAATCCGCGCCAGAGTTAAGCTAGTCTATACTTTTCTTGTGGTTCTTGATCCACTGAGAGGTCTTACTATATCTTTTCTTTAGCTCAGCTAAGCTGACTTGGATAGCACCTTCCAAGGACTGACTACTGACTTCGGGAAGCTGAAGCAGATAGAAGAAGGCTTGGTTGGTCTTTGATAGGTTCTTTCCCTTCCGAAAAGGCACATCCATTGTCGAGAAAAGGCTTGGAGCTTAAGCATGACCTATGAGGGGGCCTAGCTAACCTTCTTCTCTGTTGAGCCATTTCTTATGCATGCACACATTACAAGTCAAGACCTTTACGCGGGGGCGGCAACTACAACTTTTAACCATTCTTTCTATTATAGAATTCTCCAAGGACTAAAATTAAAGAAGGCATGTCTTAGGAAGGAGGTCGGATCTAGCAGGCCGAAAGGCATTGACCCTCAGCAACTACTAGTTCAACACCAGACTAAATGGTTGGAAGTAAGGTATCAGGTGGTAGACAGAAAGAACTAATAGACCTATGATTCATTTACTCACGGGAACTACTTGAGCTATTCTCAGTCTCACAATTCGATCTGTCAATAGCCTGGAACAAGGTAAGACATGGCAACTAGAGCTCCTCATGGGGGATTTGGACTGATTACTTAGACTACTAGGTCTGGGCCGGACCTTTGCCTTTTACTCTCAGCAACAACAATGACGTCTTTCACGGACGAGTGTGATAGGTCTCCCTCTTCTTATAGAAAAAGATAGTCCTGGTCACCTTCTTAAGATGATGTATAAGTACTAGCTAGAAGTGAAAGGTATGGAGTCGAGAAAGTTTTATATCGGACAATATGTTTATAATCTGTCTTACCAAAGGCTTATCTTCCTGCTGTCTCTTACAGAGAAAATAGGCAGTAAGGAATTGCATGAGTGAAGACCTTTTTTATACTTTTCTTCCATGGGATGAATTGTCCCGATCAAAGAAGCCATTCAGCTACCGGGAGAAGAGACTAAAAGGCAAAAAGAAAGGTTTTTCAACAAACGAATGCCACTTTTGAGCCTTCGTTTGCTTGGCCATTCCCTTGTGAGTTCAAAAGGAGATTGATTTGAACTCTTGTGAGATGGGTAATGGAATACGAATTAGAAGGTGCAGAAAACCAGACTGACCCAAAAGCCTAGTGAAGGAGTCCTGAAGTGAGCTTCGCCTTTGAACTTAACATCTACTGCACTAGGGTAGGGTAGTTTGAAAGACGAATGCTGGAGGGAAGTAAAGTGAAAGAAGCTACCTTGAAAGCACATTTAAATTATGGTATTCCTATTCTTACTCGAGTTGCCCTATTTGTTTATTGAGAAATCGACACATCAACAAGGAATTCATTTCCATTGGCGCTCACTTTGGAGCTTAGAGATTCAGAAAAACTATAGTGAGCGAGAAAATGAAAGTGCACGCCCTATAATTATAATAGAAAATGCCCTCTAATAGAATAGAATAGAATATAAGGCTTCGAAAGTGCCCTTCTTTTGTGCCCCTATAGAGTAGATTCAGGTAGTCGTTTGCTCGTTGGCACTCACCTTTTTTATTACTGAGGCATTCGTTTGCTCTAACGCACTACTTAAATATGTTAATAATCGAGCGCATCCCTTAGGACGAGCAACCCTTGGCGGGTTTCCATTATGGAAGGCCCAAAATAGAAAAGGCTTGGGCTACTAATCCGAAAGATAGATGAATCAATGAATTGAACCGCTGGAAATGATTCCTATTCTTGTGAGCCAGCCTTGATTATCTATGCCTACCTAAAACCACCCCTCTTAGAGGGTGTACACAGACCTGCGAGATAGTCATTCAACCATCGCTCCTTTAGCTACACATGGTGTGTCATGAAAACTATAATTGAGAAATTGAGTATTAGTATTTTCATTTCAATGTACATCAATGATTGGAATTTCTGCCTAAGGATAGGATGCTCCCCTTCGCTTCAGTGTCTTTCCCAGCTCTCGGGGCATAGGAATATGCTCCTGGTTGCCCGTCAAAAGGTGGGTGCTCCCAAATTCTCGCATCTTTCGTTCAACTCCAACTATGCTAATTAAAGAGTAGATCATCCTAGCAAACCACCTTCGTAAACAGAAGAATGTAAAGTCTCCGCTCCGCCTCTAGAATTCTCTCATTTTTAACAGCCCAAGAAAATCCAAGCCAGTCTTTCGATCCTTGTCCGATACAACAAATGGATCCCCGCCTTTCAAATCTTCCTCTAGAAATTATCTTTTGAATGGATAGATGTATTCTTTTAAGTAAGGCACGAGTCTCGAGCACGGAATAAGTGGTTTTTTTTTAAATGCCACATAAGGAAGAGAAATAGGAAAAGAAGCTGCTCTCCTAACCGATACCAGTGGTGGAGGACGTTAATCAGTAGTAACTGTTGATAGAATAGAATAGAATAGAAGCTAACTTCATGCCTAAGCCCTGTTATAGTAAAAAAGGAAACTATGATCGCATCCACTCTTCAATCATCCCCCTCTTGCTTTTTCAACCAAAAATCCCAAGAAAATGAAAAATTAGTCAGATCAGGGGGAAGGGGGTGCTATAGCCCTTGTTCAAGAATGGCTTTTGTTCAATCAGACACTCTTAGAAGGCTCTCATAACCCTTGCTTGGCTCTTTCCTATTGATGCGGATTACGTCTTACCTTCTTATCTGTCGATTGCTATTATGGATAGAGGGAGAACGGGGCTGACTCTGAAACCAACAACTAGGGTAGGTAGCAGTTCCTTCGAGCTCCTTGTAGTAGTAAGAGGAGATATTCCCTCGATGATTAGATGGACTTTTGGCAGCTCGATCAATATCCTATCACACGGGTAAGAAAGAGGGTTCCCTATTCACTCTACCTTCAAGACCAATCAAAGAGCCTACAAGATTGCAAAGAGAGGAAAGAATCGTAAGCTTTTTTTAAAGGCCTTACCACAGTAAAGAAAAGATCAGAGAAAGAGCAACCAATGATTAAAGAGCAACCAATGATTAAAGAGCATGTAAAAAGCCCGTCCTTTCTTGTGGGGTGATCGAGAGATGGATTTTATAGAGGAGTATGGTCATTGAACCCTTTTGATTCGCTAGTAACGGTTCCTTACATCAAGTCAAATAACGGAGATTCTCCAGGACCGGTCGATTTAGCACAAGCATAATCCATTAGAACGAGACGGCTCAAATATGTGTTGTGATTGTTTGTGATTGGACACTCAACAGGCATTATTGAACCCTCATTATTGAGGGCAATGCGTTCTTTTGTTTCACTACCTGACTAGAACGAACCAAAGGAGAGGGACAATAATGGCTTTCTGGTTCACCAAAAGGCACAGAGGGGGAGTAGGAACGATGAATACATGAAGTCTTTCCTGAAGGTGATAATGGCACAAGGTTTCATTCTTTATGATGATCTTGAAAGGAGTAGATAGCGTGCGTGTAGGAAAAGAGACCCCAATCATCTTGTCTCTGAGGCCTAAACAGTTAGATTCGAATCAGAACACCAATCCATATTGTGATTCAAGGCCCTCAACAATACAAACTTAGCTATCTAAGCGAGTGGTTTGAGTCTACAAGAAAGGTACCCCATCTTTCCTATTTCTATTTGTTAGAAGACAAATGTGTCATGCTTCTTACTGAGAGTAGGTCCCACGCTTCCATTAGTAAGGCAGAAAAGGAAGTAAGGAAGACCCGTCTGGATAACGAAAATTTTGTCCCTTCCTTCTAAGAGTATGCTTTTCCAGGCAAGTCAGTGGTAATTCTTCTGTCTGTCGAATAGTATGCCTGCCCTATCCTTCCTTCGTTTGAAAAACTAGGCTGGCAGGTTGAGAGTGGGCGGAAGTACTCCATTTCCTTAGGGCCCTTACCGTCTGTGTCTGTGTTTTCCTCTCCTTCTTTGCCTTCTTTGAATAAAAAAAAGCCCTGTATTTAGTCACAGGTCTGGTAGGGCCAGAAAGTTAGACATTATTTAGTTAAGGGACATACAAGTAACAATCATCCTTCTTTTTAATAGTAATAGGACTCCTAATACATTAGTAATAGGGGGGGTGAGTGGCCTTGACTCTCATCTTTGATCACCCAATGGAAGCTTTACCTATTCATTTCTAGTAATAAGACTAGAGAATAGTGTTTCCTATACGAGGAAGCCTCTAGAATAGAAGAGGAATTGGCTAGCCCATAGAATAGTGGTGGGGACTATAGCCTACCTGATCAATCCCATTAAGTTCATGTATAAGGTCAATAGTCTTTCCTTTACTAGGAGTAGAGTACTAACTCGGAGTAGTAGCTATTTTTTTCTGAAAGAAAGCAGCCGTAATATTAATGTGTAGTTCTAATTAAATCTTCCATTTAATTTGACATGGAATTTATATGTGAAATAAGGGGCTTCGGCACATAAAGAAGAAGCACTTTCATTCGCATATGGTGGAGGAAGGGGAGAAGGAATTATGAATCGCTTAGTATGCTAGTACTATAGAATTATGAATCACTTAGTGCGCCCTAGCTCTAAAGGCTAAGGAAGTAATGGTGCATTCATTCAATACGAATTTTTTTGTCCTGAGTCTATAGCATAGAGCTTTTTTTCTCGTTTAAGCGGGAGTCAAGTTCAAATGCCTGGGTTAGTCACCGCCCAGGTGATAAGGTTCCGGACTAGTTGAGATCCCACTTTCTGTTGGTAGTGGAGTTATGATTCTCCCAAGGTTGTCAAAGCGGGATCATTCCAATGTGCCCACGCCTTACTGCTTATTCAGGGGCGGGCGAAAGCGCATATGGGACCATTCGACATGAATAGTCTTTCAATCCTATTTGGGCAAGACTTGAATATGAAACGAAAGTCATTCTAAGATATGCTAGGAGCTTCTTCCCCATATATCCTAACCAGACATTTTCTTATTTGGTCGAGCGAAAAGCCGATTCGTTGGGCAGAATAAGCCGAGGAAAGAAAGAGAACACTAACTCTTATTGCAGATTTAATTCAAAAGCGAAGGACCATAAGGCGGCTACTCGACCAAAGCAAATAGCAAGCTTAAAAATGCTAGCTTTAACTTGAAATTGTGAAAAGAAATAACAAATATGTAAGTAAACCTTAGCTAGTCCGTAGGTCTGTTAAGGAAGTGAAACAAAGCCAAAGCTTTACTTTACTAGACAAGTTTGAAAAGCCCTATATATATTATTAGTAAAGCACTAACGCGCTTTAGTTTGATTGCAGAGCTCGCCCCTATCTCTAACTCTAAAGGGGCGCTCACGTTTTTTGGCGGAGTCGTCTCTTTCAGGTAATGGATTTATTCTTGAATCTTGCTTGGGCAGGTAAGTGTTAAGAGGTTCTTTAAGGTTTTCAAATGGTATACATAGCTATACATAGGACTTTCTTGCAATACATAGTGGTTGGCTTCTAATCACATGAAGCCCATATAGATGTCCACCCCTATTCCCTCTAAAACTCTTCCAGTGGGGAACAACATTAGTCCATACAAGGACCTACTGAGCTGAGTCATCAACCCTTGCATCTATTTGATGCATCATCACATGGCCGTCGTATAACTCCTCGAGAATCATGTCATTCGCCTATCACGTGTTGCCACCAAAACCGTAAATACTTGAAGTAAGCCCCTTTAGAGTTAGAAATATGGCCGAAGCCTTGCTTCTAAGTCTCTATATCCCCAAGGCCTGTTAAACTACCTCAAATAAATGCTCACATGCTCACCCCCCTGTTTTAATGCCCCAAGATCCTCGCAAGCCCTTTGGGGGAAAGAAAAGACATATGTCATAATGGTTGACTAATACTCCTACCGTTACAGATAGGAAAACTCTGATCATCCTCTAGGGACTTTACAATTTCATTGCCTTAGGCAATAATGGAAAGCTACTATTTTTAAAGGTATCTTTTTCTTATATTCGAAGCGGAGGCTGTGCCCCTTTACTAATAAGGATAACTTTTCTCTAGGTAAGAAGAGTAGCTTTTCGACTTGTTACCGCCTCCGATCCATTCCTTGTAGCTCAGTACTACTTTAATCATGACACCGCCAACTTTCCCCGAAGTTAAAGGGAGTTAGGAAGAACATCTTTCATACCAGCTTTGTATCTCTTTTTTGGGATTCCACTTCTTAGGTAACTAGGAAAGTCGAAATGACAGCCTATGTTATCATATGATATTGAATCTGTTGATTGAGTTCTTATCCCATCCCACTTGAAGGACTGTTGACAGTGTTAGGGTCATGTCACTCAGATGAGAAAGTAGATATTTCAGTAAAGTAAAAATTTAAGTCTTTATTTCAGTCCTACGACTGAGAATTATGTATATAAAGAAGAGTTCAGATAGCCCTTGCCTTTGGTCACTTTCAGCATCAAGTTCGAATTCTGACTCAAAGACCATCTGGCTAGTCGTCTTCCCTAGAGAGTTGGCTGGTTCAAGAAAGACCCCAGATCAGACTTCGTTCTCACAAGAATGGTCTACCTGAAAGTGTCTCCACGTTAGTGAGAAAATTACATTCCACATGGACATTGGAAGTCGATTCGATCTTTGTCTTCTCATTCAAGATGACTCAAAGAAGTAGGGGAGGACTCAGAAATAAGGGCTTACTAAGCAAGAGGGTATCGGGTAAAATAGGGCTTTTCGTTCACTCCAGAGCTACTATAGCGGAAGAGTTAATATTCCATGAGCTAAGCCAGATGAAGTAGCTAAGGATTCTTTAATAGACTCTGAAACGACAAAGGAAAATGATCCATTACCGAAGAGAGATCAAAACTACACAGCTTATCGGACTCAACCACGCAAGCGGTTTAGTGTTATCATCCATTAGAATAGTATGCAAGACCTTCCTACACTTGTGTGCAAGTCAAAACAGACAAAGAGAGCCTGCTTCAGTGTGTTAGGAATAGCAAAAATGCTCCTCTTCACAGCTCCCTCTTCCTTGAAGCCCAGTCTTCCAACAGGGTATGGAGTAAATAATAATGTCATCCACCATATCCTGGTCGGCCTTCCAGTTCATGAGAACTTACTTACAATAACTAAAAGTTAGAAGTCTAGAAAGAACGCAGCCTTACAATCAATATCAATAAAAAGAGGCTTCGCTCCTCTCCTTACAGTCAAGTTTTCACTCCTCAAATTGCATTTCATCTTTATATTATAGCGCTAAGCATATCATATTGCCTGGGATAACGAGCATAAGAGCTAGGGGTCTATTACCGTATCAGCCCTCCAATAGGCTAGTTCCCCTTTTTTTTGGTAATCCTTTGTTTAAGACTTTTTTACAACATTTAACATTACCTTATAGGGTAGTTGTTCTTTTTTCATGATAGATCACCTTCCCATTGATACAATTATATAACTAGTGGTGTAAGCAAGTGCTCCATTGTGTAATAGTCTAAAGGCCTTGAAGTTCTAATCTGACTATATCTTACCATGTCTAAGGTGTGACTTCATCCAATATTGGGAGGGCTCATAGTAATCCCGGGTATACGGATATCTCAGTAATAGGACGTTAACCTTTTTAGGATAAGGCAAGTCATTTTTGAAAGCAAGAGAGTGATATGAGGTAAGAGTTTGCAGGCCAATTTCTAAATATAAAGTGATTCAATAAAAACAAGCACAGTCATGTGGTAGGGATTTTCATTTTAGTCAAGCTAGTCAATCCAAAGGAGTCAAGCAATGAGTCTTTAATGAAAGAAAATGGGCAAGTAAGAGAGGGATTCTCCCCCAAAAGGCTCTAAGATTATAGGTAAAACAAAAAGAGGTCATAGGGCAAAGGAAATCTATCTAGTGAAAAAACCAACCCTAAAAGCATCTCCCCGCCAATCCTAGTTCTTCACCCCGTTAAGCTATCTCTTGCAGCTACAGTTGACGTTTCTTTCGATGGGGCCAGGCCAGTTCCAGGAAAGTGTAAGTTATAAGGCATACTAGGAAGAGTGGGGGTTTTTAAAGTGAGTGGTTTCATAAGTAGCTTTAAAGGGATCCATTTAAAAAAGTCCTAAGGGGCCAGCAATTGGATACCCTTCCTTTTTAGTCAGCTGAGGAGTTGGTCGCTCATTAGCCAGATGGAGGAGTCTTGCTTGAATCCACTCATGCTTCAATTGCTCTTGAGTCTGTACCCAAGATAAAGAAGGCACCCGGTCAAATTCGAATTTGATTATAGCCTGATTAGAATGGGCTTGATCTCAAGCTTAGAGAACACTCTAGCACCTGAAAGCTAATCAAGCATGTCATCCAATCTCGGTATCGGTAAATCAATAGGTTAGGTATTCCTAGCCGTATGAGTCAGAGCAATAAACATCTTACACAATGGTCTACCGATAGCCACATGGAAGGAGTTGAATCACTTTCTTGTTCACCTGTACGAGATTACTTTCTGTGTGTGTACGTATCGACAGAGATACGTTGTAAGTCAGAATTGCCAGTGACCAATCAATCACGATAAGACGATGTTCTCCAAAACCAGAAGGGGAAGGGCATCACTCGACTCGATGCTCTCAAACAGATGGTTTCCTTTCTTCAAGAGTAAGAGGGCATTCGAGGGCTAATGATATTCCCAAATCAAGTTCTCGATCTTACCCAACGTAAAGTAAGTAAAGCAAGCAGTCAAGCCGTCAATCCAGTAAGAAAGGCACTCAGACTCATTCCGTCTATTTGACATCAGCACAGGCTAAAAATGAACCGAATACCTAAGATGTCAAAGATATGGATGCTTCATGCTTTCAGGAAAGTGAGGCACTATAGGTATTGGATTCCACTTTTTATAATGAACCAGGTTTGTTAAGAGTCTGGCCCTTTAGAGCTAGGAGTTGTTCCTAGTGAAAAGGATTTTCTAGAGTCAGATTCAATAGATGGGCAAAGATCTCCAATAGCAAAGACCGCTAATGCCACATCTAAAAGAATATTTCTCCTAGATTCATCCCCATGTGATTATGATTATGATTATGATATGGAAAAGCTGCAAAATAGCCTAAGAGCTCCTCAGTGACCAAACCAAGAAGAAGGGAACGAAAATCATTTGCTAATCAAAGAAAAGAACAGAAAGAGAGAGCCAAAGCTGTAACTTAGAGACTAGCATATGATTGATTGTCAGTCTCAGGTTTGTATCCTAGCCCAAAGAATCCCATCATTGGTGAAAATGCAATTACAACTATCCAATCTCGTCCTGTAAGGAGTTCGCAGTACTTGCTTTATGCTTTTCTTTCTGACTTTCCTGAGCGAGGAAGGGAATTGCTACTTTGGATGCAAGCATGGAAGCGCTAGCCTATGCCTATACGACTGCTACTCTTATTTATATTGATGAATGTGTTCTAAGGACGTTGATACCTGAGCCCTCTTCAAGTCTTGTTTTCATGCCCACCAGTCGAGATGTCAAAGACAAATGAAGATTTATCACTGTCTATTCCTAGATGCTTTTCATATTGAGGTCAAGGTTGTAGGTTCCCCTGTGTATAACTGGTTCTTCTTCCTCATGGGGAAGGAATGGAGCCCTTTTTGGGAGATGTAAGACAGCCTAGCATATCCTTTTTTGTTTTTCCATCTTTGGTGATTTGGGAAGATGATTTCCGACATTCACTATTAAAAGGAGTGGCTTCCTACTGTCCATGCCTGTTGAAAGTTCCTTATCACCCATATGCCCATTTTGAAAGAATAAGGGCTTTGCCTTTAATGCCTTTTAAAAGTTGTCTTTGCTCGAATATGCCTTTTTTCTCGCAATTAGTTCCCTTCCTAATGAAATGCCTTAGTCAATAGCATGCCTTACGAATGAAAATGGTTCATGCTAACTGCCCTATAGTGCTAGCCTTGCTAAAGGTATAAAAGCCCCCTTTACCTCCCCAGTTGAATAGTACAAACATCGTGCAAGAGTGCGCCTTCCCTCTTTCATGCCTTTGATAGTTTTCATTTGTTTGATGAGATTGTCCAGGCCTAATTCCCTCTTGTAGCTACCATCGAGAAGAACCAGATTGATGAAGAAGGGCAGGTGAATTTGAAGAGGGTATAATAGGCATTGCTCCGAATTTGGAATCAAATAATGTCAGTGTTGCATTATTGGGTGATGGTTTGCTGATACTACAAGGAAGTTCTGTAAAAGCAATAGGATGATTTTCTCAGATACCCATGAGGCGAGGCCTTTACTTGTTGGGTCATTTTATAAATGCCCTGGCTAAACCTATTGATGGTAGAGGTTCAATTTTAGCTTCTGAATATTGGTTAATTGAATCTTATGCTCTAGGTATTATTTCGCGACGTTTCGTATATGAGCCTCTTCAAACGGGGCTTATTGCTATTGATTCGATGATCCCTATACCTAACCTATAGGACATAGTCAGTGATAATTCATTATTGGGGACAGACATACTGGTAAAACAACAGTAGCAACAGATATGATTCTCAATCAACAAGGTCAAAATGTAATATGTTTTTATGTGGATATTGGTCAAAAAGCATCTTATGTGGCTCAGGTAGTGACTACTTTCTAGGAAATGGGAGGGGCATTCATACATAGCCTTCTGAATAACTTCCAAATGAGCAAGCAACCGTCGTTTGTTTTGGAAGAGATTCCCTAATTTAAATGGATTCCATTCCTTAAGCACTAATGTAATATGATTAATAGCTTGGGGCAACTCACCTTGGGACAGCCTATTGTTACTGATAAGCTCCCAAAAGTTCTCATGAAGGCACCACTTCAAAACGAAAGGGGCGGGTTCTAGGAGCAGGGGGAGAGACCCGGCAGGATAATTCATTCTTTCAACAATCCCTCCACTCCAGCTAAAGCAACACCAATTACAGGGTGTCCGATTTCCAGGTTGTTGGCCTTCTCCTTCTCCTCCTTGCTCGGGTACCATAGGGGTCCAGTATTACTCCTCTTAATAGAGATATTGAGGTAGAATCCAGGTTAGCTAGAGATGACGGTATTCATCTTTTATAGCTTGTTTACCGGAAACATGGCCTAACTCATGTTTATAATAAGTCCTTCCATGGTGGATATCCACAACTCACCTACATACTAGAATCCTTTTTGACTCAAAATCAAAGATTCTAAGCACATAGGCAAACCCAAGAACCCAAAGGAACAAGAAAGGAGGCCAGCCTAGTTCTCTTCCCACCAAATCATAGATTGACCATAAAAACCTAAACTATTTGACTACTGTTGCATAGTTTGGCTTTCTTTCTATAAGCATTCTATAATAGGCGAGTAGTATTGGTTAGTTTAGGCAATTCACTCTCTTCTTTCAACCAATGTTTGCCATGGCCAGTGCTTCCTTATTCTTATCTCCATAGAAAGTGAACCGCACTTTCCAATTCGGCCTTCTGCCATTCATTAACTTTTTTTGCCCTTCGTCTATTCTCGAGGGGTCTTTACGATATCCTTCTTCCTAACTGCCCATGCCCAATAGGCCCAGCCCAATCACAGACTCATATGAGAACATCGTGCAAATGCTCATGTGTCGTAGGCTGGCTGGCAAAAGAACCAAGAAGTAGAATGCCTCTAGTGACTTCAAGCTGTGCCATCACTTACTTTTCTTTCTCTCTCTTAGGCCGTGTGATATTCTGTCTTCCTTACGTTATGCAAGGCGAAAGAACACCATCCATGCTTTCTTTGAAAAATAAAAAAAATGACTCAAAGGAGTGAGTTAGGGCAAAGCTGCCAGCTTCCCCAGCATCTCAAGTGATTATGCGTGGGAAGGATTCTATATTATATTGCACGACCCATCACTTAGAGAGTGGGAGGAGTTTTTCCCTGACTAGGAGCATCCTCCGAATCTCATTCTATTTGAAATCTAGCAGCCATTCGTGATAGAATCACTCTATCTACCCTTGCTCCGTACCTTAAGAAGGATGAGATTACTTTAGATATATCTTTTATTACTCATACAAGACATGTTGCTATAGCTGATCTTCCAGTGACAACATCACAAACAAGTGGAATACTTGAAAGTGAGTATATACTAGTGAACAACGGGGAATGATGTAAGTGAGCTCATTCTAGTAGGATGAGTAGCAGTCAGGAGACTCAAACGATGAATCCATTCTTGTATAATGATAGCTGCAATATCTCCGAATGGAAGATGCCAGGGCTAAGATAAGAAAAAGCTCGACCTAACGAATCTAAAAGAAGGAGCGGGCTGGATTAGGATCAGCTAAGAGACCTGACACTTCTTTCGAAAGCAAAGCTATAATGATCATTATTCTAGATTCAGGGATTCAGCCAATAGGATTATCCGAAGTGATTACCGGACTGAGTTTTAGGATAGGAGTCAAAACGCAGGTGATAGGAAAACCCTGCTAGTGGAAGTCGATAAATAAGCATTTGGGTAGATCATCTATTGAAAGGACTAGCAAAGCTTTGTATAGAGTGAATACGGACAGTTATAAAGTACATCTCATTGAATGCAGTATAGAGTTTCCCAGAAACATTACGCTTTCACATTCTATACAATGCACTTGAGGTAAGAAGCTCTTGGATTGGATCTATGAACTACCTATCACAAGTATGAGAGCAAATGAGTGAGGAATATAGCTATAAGTAGGATAAGTTGAAAGAATGAATAAAAGCCACAGGCTCAAGCTTAGGTGTGAGTTATGAATTGAGATATCATGTTAAAGCGAACACTATCAACAATGCATCATCTATCTTCTTGGTTCGAGGGCATTCTGCCTAAAGAGTGCTTCTCACCTGTCTGGATATTTAGTAAGAAAGATGAAAAACCAACTTCTCCTTTGCTCATTTCATGTACACTGATAGATAATCACTATCCAATACTGAACAGTCCTCTCAAAGAGCACTTCTTGCTAACACCGAATATGCTTTTCTTCCTGACTTTCTGAATCAATGGAACAAGCTCGCAAAGAAGGAGCAGGAATGTCACTGGCTAACAAATGGGGAAGCCTAATCAAAAGAAATAATGGAAAGCCAGAGGTGGCAAGAATTGCATGCAATTCTTGCTAGGGTTGAATCAGAAGAGATTAGTTATAAAGCCAGCAAGCATTCATTCCGCACCTTGATCTCTGCCGCTACCTTCGTAGCTCTATCTGCCAATCTGATAGCTCTCATTGATAGGCACTAAGACTAGCTAGCCGCCTTCCCTAGCTGTTTGTCCTCCATCTTGGTCACTTAGTCATTCCTAGCCTAGTCTCGATCAGTCTCATGAGTGGAAATGGATCTCTTCATGGTAGGGAGGATGATTTTCACGCAATCGATAGTGCAGGCTATTCCTTTATATACCATGCAAAGCTTGAAGATGCCAAACTAAGTTTGTGAGGAGTTGGATAGAAAGTATAGGACCTTTCTATGGGGTGACAAAGAGGAACGACAAAGAGTGCATATGGTCTCATGGGATGACATATGTAAACCAAGGGTATGGGAGGCTTGGGATTACGTAAAGTTAAGAGGTCCAATAAGGCCGCTCCTGCAAAGCTTGGTTGGAGGTATATCTTAATTATATAAAGGGTCTTTGGGCTATAGTGCTTAACGGGAAATATGGTATTGGGCATGAACCTAGCAACACCGAGAGTTGGTACTTCTCATGTTTGGAAGGGCTTGTATGAAAGTTGGGGGAAGGGTGCTAGTTGGATTCTTGGTGTCAGTGCATTTCTGGACAGATAGGTGGGTTATTGATAAACCTCTTATAGAGTTAGCAATTGCTCCCATAGACCAATCTAAGCTCGTTGCGGATTACTGGGGGGGAGAATATAGAGTGGAGATGGCCCGAATTCGAGCACTTAATCCTGGCTGAGATATTGATGCGTCTTTTTGCTATTAAGATCTTTAGTGGCTGATGGGAATTTGACGATGAAGTAGGCATATGGAATACTTGCCGGGTTGGATGAGGAAAGGGAATAAAAAGGGTGTCAGCATATTTGGAAAGTCCAAGTACCCTAACGAGTACGGGCTTTCCTTTGGCTAGCGGCTAGGGATAGATTCATGACCAATGGCAATAGGGTTAAGAGAGGGCTGACTAGTGACAGTAGATGTGGAGGTTGCAATGGTAGTCTCGAAGACGCAGTGCATGTGTTGCGGGACTGACCCCATGCAATGGCATTTTGGCAGGTTTTGCTTCCTGGAAATAAATGGAATGAGTTTTTATCGGGGGAGTATGGAGAATGGTGGACCAAGAACGTGATAAGGAGGGAAATGAAGGGCATTCCTCTTCAGTGGAATGTGTTATTTGCTTTGGGATGTTGGTGGCTGTGGCACTGGCAAAATCAACGAGTTTTTGAACCGGGGAAGTAGCTGTCATTTAACAATGTCGCATTTGTACTGAACCAAGCTAGACAGATGAAGGAAGCTGCAAGGATTCTTAGAGGTGAAGCATCACACTCTGTGTTGCCAGTGAGTAAACCAAGAGTGAGCATTCGACATGTTTTACCTGAATCTGAAGAAAGATCTAATCTCGATGGAGATCATCCCAGTCTTTATGATGCACTGTATATGACCCCTAGGAGCCAATTTAGCTAAGACTAGCTCAGGATACTTCAAATATAAGTCAGTATGGGGTCTTTGTTGCAGTTGGTATCAGACATGGTTGAAGCTTGTTAACCAATCTATATAGAGCTGACACCCTTAAACCTTGAAAGGAAAGAAGGGGAAACTACTATTGGATTTTCCGCACTGAAACATCAATTTCTACTACTTTGATTCATATGCTGGTGGTGAGTCAAATGCGACTTCATAGACGGCGAAAACCAACCTAGCCAACCTACCAGGTTAGTTTGCTCAGATGACCAACTCATACCCGGCCAACCTAAACGTCAGTAGCATGTTGGCGTGGAGCTGGTGATCCACGGCAAAAATGCTTGGGGGCTCTATTCATTTCATTTCCTAGCCTGGATTGATATTTTTTTCCCAATCTCCTCTATCTTGCATGATGGGCCGAAGGGAAGAGAGTTTCGATTTGTAAGGGGAGGAAGTCAAGAGCTTGAAAGTAGCTTTCATTCTTTCTACTTGACTTGAGCCTTCCTGAAAGCCTTTTCCATCTCTTTTTTTTTTCATAATAGACTGAGGCCGAGCCAAAAGCTATATCTGTATAGTAAAAATTCTTTTAGGCACTCTCGGCATCTCATACCACACATGCTCCAACAGAAAGAAAGGTCAATGCCGCTACAACTGCTGTGGGACCCAATCATAGTGCTACTACTACTATGATGTGATATAAGCGCTTAAACCTCTCCCACTCTTCCTCTCATGTCTCAGAAGTTTATTCACCCAATTTGGCCTCCTTCTTTCTTACATCCGGATGGTCTTATCACCCAATCTCCTGAAGTGGTTGACGACCCACGATAGTGCGAATGTGATCTTTGACCAGTACATAAGAGCATATGAGCTTAGTTCACAAGATCGGTCCCATCCATCCTAATCCCAGTTGACGATGTGGACTTTCTTCTATTCTACTTGCTTTAGTTTCATGTTGCCTTGCTTGCCATAGCTTTTTTTTATAGGATCTGGTTTTCCCACTGCTTCATCTGCAACAAATATTATTCTTGTAACTTATAGATTTCCTTTCTTTTTACAAGAAGTTGTAAGAAATAAATTGAATCTTTAAAGAAATGGCAAATGCTACAACCAGCAAGAGACAACTATGATGAGACATTCGGTCCAGTTATCAAGATGGCCATGAAAGATATAAAACACGTTGCCCTGAGATCTCCTATTGGAATATACTCATAACTCTTACAAGGTGATGATGCCTTTTGGTCTAAAGAATGCCAATGCAACTGACCAGCGAGCAATGACCAACATTTTCAATGAACTTCATCACGAGGTTGAGTGCTATGTAGATGACCTCATTCTACAACTTGAGTCAAGCTTACCTAGCCATAGCTTTTTTGTGTTCAATTCGTTGGGCAAAGAGGTCATCAAGGATCTCTGTCTCAGATAACTACCGTAATAGGAACTCAAAGCATCATCATCCGCAGAAAAGAAAACTCTTGCACATTCTTCATATCATTCCAACACAACAAAAAGCAAAGGTTGGCAACCCAGGCTCTCTTACGTCAATAAATGAGTATGAACTTTATGCATAGCTTCATATATATGCATAATTTGCACTTGTTTTTTTCAATTTGGCTTTTCGAGTGTGGGTTGCTTGATTGTGGCTTTCAAGGCCCTATGTCATTCTTTTCTTTGGGGAGTCCAGTCCTCTCAGTATTAGACTTGAACAAACGAAGAATTAATTCGTGTAGCATGTAGTCCCAGTCTCACTTGGATCACTTCGAACAACATGGTTCACTTCTTTGATTCGTTGATTCGTTCTTCCCATGGTGGAAAAGAAACTGCTCCTTGCCCAAACAAACCCAAATCCTACCCTTCCCGCCGTAGACACAACCCAGTCTGCTTCGAGATAAGTTCAATCAGTGGCTAAGTCCGCTTAAGTACTCACTTCCGCTCTGCAGTAAGCATGCGCGTCAATTAGCTCGTTTCCCACTTCAGTCTCTTAACTCACTTATCAAGTCCGAACTTTTCCTCGAGATCGGTTCATCACTTGCAAACCGGCCAGTCAGTGGTTTAGCCAACGAAAAGCAAATACAATACAAGTACGAAAGGAGCTAACCAACCAAGCTCGGAAATAGGGAAAGACTCCTCCGCTTGTACGATGCAGGTGTTTTCCCTTTTATTTGGCTATGTCAGGTGAGGTACGGTGTCTGATTCATTCAACCTATTCTTTGTTGGTGCCTGTTCCAATTCTATAAAACTGAGATTCCAGGACCTACGAAGGATTCTTTTACCCTATTTTGGCCATATTATCTTTCTATTTCATTAAGTAGGTTATAACGAAAATGAAAAGCCTTCTAACATAACAAGTTCGACTTGTGAGTTTCTCGGGAAAGGAAAAGCGCATCAATAGATTATCAATCCCTTTTTTTGCATTCGGATACTACCGGTCCAGTTTAGATTTTTAGTCATAGAATCCCAAAGTACTCCTTCATTCTAAGAGCTTGGCCCGGTTTAGATGCTCATTCCTTAACGGGCTCTCCTATCTATGGTTAGCTAGCCCCAAAAAAGGAAATAGGGGCAAGGTTCAGACTGACTTTAACTGAATGCTCACTTAAGGCCTCTACGAATAGGGCTTTCTATTGGCTAGCTGGATTCCTAAAAGAATAGTGGTTTCCCTTCTTTCAGGGAGGACTGACACTGAATTTGATTATGTCATCTTTATCCAAGATGAAAGCATTTATAGAATAGAGCAAAAAAGGGCTTTCGAGTTAGCTTGGGGGGATTCGATCGCTCACTCGTCCCAATCGGCTAATTTCCGTCCTGGATCGAATACATTTCATGGTGGGGTGGAATCGATCATGGCTCTGCTTTGGAAAACATAAACAAGAGAATGTCTCACCATGGGTGGTAACGGAATGCTATCAGAAACCCCCTGTCTTGATTCAAGGCTTGGAACGGACGGACACTTCGGGCGATCCAGTCAATTTGATCAAATGCGGTTTGATCTCTCGAATAAAGACTAGAGATTCCCTCATCCATCTTAACTATGGAATGAAGTCACTCGGGGAAGAATGGGAACGGGAGAGTAAATGCTTTTTGAGTTCCAGGCTCAAAGCCAAAGCGATGAGGCGATTTCTTCTCTTCAGGGTTAGGCTCTCTAGAACCAAAACAAGAGACTGGTTTACTATGGTCCAGTCAAAGCATTCTGGAAATGGATTGGACTTGCTACCGTACTTTACTTAGTCTTCCGCTTGAACATGATTCTATAAAGCTTAAAGGGAAGACCCTAGGGGGAGATGGAGATAGGAATCAAATCGATTGAAGAAGGACGAGAATCAGCAACCATTTCATCCATATCTGGCACTGATTGACTTGGCTTAGCTAGACTGCTTTGAGCTTTCTTGTGTCGATAGGGAGAAACCCTTTAGCTTTAGCAAGACTGCGTTAGATAACATAGGTTGGTGGGAATAAATGATGGGTAATTTATAAAATCTAATGCTAGCATCGATCTGAGCACTCATATCCATGTGTTAGAAAGCTCCCCGATCCTTCCTCTTTCCTAGCTATAATAGGATCCTAATTGGTACCTATTTTCATGGGAAACCATATGAATCCTTTGGTGTCAAAAAAACTTCTCCTAAGAAAGTCCCCCAGACATGGAGGCTCGAAGTCATGATTCCTATGCTTGTAAATAAATTCATATCCCTAAAGTCAGTCACTCAGAAAAGATTTAAGCGAGCCATCGGTAATGGTATGCACACAGCTGTCAAAGCGGTTAATGTACTTCACCGTACAAACAACATTCTTTTATCCCTCCACCTCATGACATATATATAATCTATATCGGCCTGGCCAGCAACAGGAATCCATATTCCGACCAACCCTGGAGAAGAGTGATACGCCTCTCTCAGTACAGGCAGGCCTTAGGAGATATAGGAAGTCCATTCTCCTTCAGACCCTCTAACTCCTCATGTAACATCGAAGAAGCAGTTGAAACTCGTTATCTTGTCTTTAATTGGGAACCCTCCCTACTCTAGAACTCAACAATCAAAAATCGAGCCAAGCCAAGGACAAAATAGGCAGGGGATCCAGAGGTAGAACGGGAGAACAAAGAAAGAATGACTTCCTCACAAAGCATAAAGAAATGCACGCCAGCTAGGCATATAGATAGGAAAAAGAAAGACAGATATAAGAGGGGTCATGTCCTCGCTGAAGCCAACCCAGTTTTTCCTTTCTGAGAGTCCAACCTTACTTATTGAATTCCCTCCATATATATATTAGGGCACTCGAGCATCTTTCATTCCCTCTCTCAAATCTATGCCTGCTTTTTGTTGAATTAAAGAATCAGGAGTTCCACAAGTACAGTACCGAAAGACTTGACAAAAAAAGAGTTACAAGTGGAAGGTAGCAGGGAAACAGGAGTGAAGACAACAGGCAAAATAGAAATATAAAGGGTTAAGGGCCTCCAACACCTCTAAAGTCTAAGCAGGAAGGCTGAACTCGGGTAGAATCGTGAATAGAATCTTGAACCTCTATCATTTTCTGTCAAGGAGTTTTGCTTAATGAGTGTATGCAAATACAATAGAAACTAATGAATGTGCCTAATTCCCTTCCTAGTTGCCCTTCATGAAGCTGCTTGAAATGCAAAGAGATCCAGTTTCTCAAGAGTAGTTGGCTAGCCCACAATCACAAGCTTAATTAGTATCCCTTGCCGAAAGAAAGGCAGATTTAAAAAGGACTTCAGGATTAGACTGAGCCCTTATAGAACAGACTAGCTTTGGATCAATGTCTCACGGAATCCAAATTTTACTAGAATCAGTGGTACGCCCATTTCTCTAGCTAACTAACTCACCTAGCTCTCAAGCTTAGGAACAAACTTTCATGGAAAGCATTTTATTGTCTATTTACTCAGACATTTTAGCTAGTTTAGGAAGCTCCAACAAGCAATGACCTAGCCCCTTATAAAGTCAAGATCGTGGACTTGCTTTTTCCCAACATCTGTCTCGCTTCCAAACCAAAGGAACTAAATGCCTCCATGTTCTAGAAAAGGCTTTTGAAAAGCCCCTGTCTCTGTAACAACAATAGTCAATTTCACCACCGGAAAAAGCTTGACAGTACATATTTGAATCACCACTACGGGCTTCTCTCGTTCTTGATCCCACTCCTGGTTTCATGAGTTGAGTTTCCCACTTTCCTCGCTAAGCCAAAGCAGCTAAGAGGTGTGAGCTATGAGTTTCTCTCTCTTGTTACCTTGCCAGTTGGGAAGGCCAGAGCGAGGGATGATGTCGAGCACAAGGATGATATTCCAGTTCAGTCCCCAATAAACAACCTAACTAAGATACTCTTCCCTTGCTTGAGATATGAGCTCTCTGAGCCAATGCTCTTACTTCTTTGTTCTCATTGAGCGGTCTTCCTTTCTATAAGTTTCCCTATCACTTGTTTGCCGAAGCCTTGAAAGAAATGCTAGTGACTTTCTATTTATCCGAGCTACGAGTTCCTACTCCTATGCACTTGTGCACCCATAATGTCTTAGTAAGCATCCTTAGCAGCTCTTGGTAGCTGGATGAGCCAATGCTTGCTATTGGAGTCCCTTATTATGCCTTAAGGTTCCCTAAGAGCATCTATGATAGCATCTAGGCTTTCTACTTTGCCATGAGTCTTCTGAGTCTCTGTTGTAGACTGCTCGGTGTAACTGGGGTGGTTCGGTAGGAGGATTGGATTATATTCCTCTTTGCTGGTCACCCATTCCAAGAGGCAAACCAAGCACCACACTCATCATTACTAGGTCACAGGTTCAGGATCCAGAACAAATAAATCATTTTTCCGGAAGGTCGGAGCAGCCCCCACAGATGAGCAAACGTATCTCTTTCTAGTCTAAGGTAGGGTTGAGGAGATCCCAGAATCAAATCATTCATTACGTTACTCAATGAGAGAAGAACAACATTGGTTGGGATAGTTCGAAGCAAATATTTAAGCTATCAATGCTAGGAATAAAGGAAGAAGCCTAGCCCTTTAGGCTTTAGCATTAGAAGGAGAATAAGATGAGAAATGATACGGATAATCCGATTAAGATCAAGCAAACAAGCTGCGGATTGAGACACAAAGGAGGTGATAACCTAGATGGTTATATATAACAATATAGGTCAACTACCATGCCTAGCAAGTTGAGATCGGCCTCGTGGGTTCGGACAAGGGTGAACTCTCCAGCTCCTCATCTATTATCATGCAAAGAGAGAGGATGCTTTGGTTGCACCACGGAAAGGGCTATGAACTCCAATAAACAAATCAAGTGCAAGCAATCCACTACAAATCTAGGATAATAGGTAGCAAAGAGCATTTAGGAAATAGGTCTCAGTGAGAATGGAGTATCCCGAATCGAAAAAGCAAGCCAAAGTAAGAAAGCGAATAAAGCTGAGAGTAGAGCTCCACCTTGAGAGTCAACCAACTCAGCCTTCGTCACCTAGAGCCCTTAGCCTATGCATCTTGAGTCAACCTTCCTCTCCTTGATAGTCGAGCTAGTTTTCACTTCCTCTTTCATTGGTTTCCCTTTTGATAAGTGGTCTTAAGAGATAGGTGATTCGCCGAACGAGACTATTCCACTGACGAGCCATGAGCTAAAGTAAAAGATACCTGATCCAGGGATGAGAATAGAACCCAAGGAAGGATGACAAGACGAGACACGAGTCAGGAAGCAGTGACTAAAAGCAAACAAAGAAAGAATCAAGCTAGGGAACACTCCAAATTGAGGCCTCTTTAAGGGCTTCTAAGGCTTAGTAAGTAGGCAGGTTCTACCCTTTCCAGTATGGTCAAACCACCTCATCTTTTAGAGAAAGGAGCTAACTCGTCTTGCTTGAAAAAAGACATGCCTCGACTTGCCCCATTGATTGAGGGACAAAGGTTAGTTTGCATCTCACTGTTAGCATTCTGATCGATTGCCTCACTTACTAGCATGCAGTCTTGAATCAATTCCAATCCTCGATAGTTAAACCAACTTTCACTTCGACTGAATAGTCAGGCCCAGTTCGAGATTGAATCATTTCCTGTTATTAAAAAGAAGGAAGTAGGCCAAAGCCCTCACATAGTGAAAGTTGCCCAAATGTAGACGTACCCAGGATTCCATTAGGAATTGATGGAAGGCCGAATAGACTGGGATTAGTCCTTCTCACCTGCCAAGGGTTAAAAGGCGGAGAACCATTAGGAATTTCAATCTTTTCTGATGCCTAGAAGACAAAGAACAGGAAAAGTAAAGCCTGACTTCCAATTCCTTCCATCAATTCCTTCCCAGAAGAGGATGTTGTGAACAAAATGGGATTGATAGCATAGGAGCTGCAATTGAATCAAATAGGTTCTTTGCAAGTGAAGAAGTGAGAAGAAGTTGTGATAGAATAAGTTCTTTTTTTATATCTAACTATTCAATTAGGAGCTCTTGAATAAGCGGTCTTAGAGTGATCGTAAAATCATGTAAAGGTAGCTGCAACTACCGATGCTTATCTCTCTCTATCCTACGCTCTTCGCCTAGAAGCCAATCTTATTGGTTCTAATCTCTCCTAGGGTGAGGAAGAAAAAGCTCATCGACGGGATACCAGATATAAGACATTCTAATCTAGCTTATCATGCTATAACACTAAAGTGAACAACAATGCGTTGGTAGTTTCAAGCCAAAGCCCCAATTGCGTGTATCCCACATCCAACACCCAAGAAGTAGCTTCAGGAAAGATCAAAGAGAAGGAGAAGGCTGATGAAGTTGCTACTAGGACCTATTTACCTCGGAGGTAGAGCCTTCAGGGGACCAAATACAACCTATTTAGTGAAAGAAATGGATTATTGTTCGGCAACAAGATTAGTAAGACAATTGGGCTTATCTCAATGTCAGGATATCTGGGGTTCCTCGTTGAATGGCGGTTGAATGGTGTCAGCCTTGGTTGTTCAAGAAGGGGATAGGAATGGGCTATTTATATCCCCGGTGAGGATTGAAGCCCTTTTTGAGTTGGGAGTAGGCTTTTGTTGTTACAGAATGCCCTTGTTTAGGTGTGTTGTTGAATTGAATATATGTTGTTCTTGCCACCCTCCAACAAGAAGCAAGCTACATGCCCCACAACCCTCAATGACACGGCTCCCCTATACCATGCGAACGAAAGCAACCTTACCTGTGTAAGATTGAATTCCCTAAATCCTATTGTTAATACACCCGAATTCGTATCAGAAAGGTTTGGCTCAGCCATAATGAGATCACTCACGAGTCTTTGCTATAGAAGATTCCTAAGTCATAGCTTGGAAGTAAACTCGTATGATGATTCCGTAAATGAGGCTAGAGCTACAATCCTCCACTTGGATATGGGAATCTTGAAGGATGTGTCGACCTCATTTGATTAATGAATTGATGGGACAAGAAAAATTCATTCCCAAGAGTCTCCTTTGAAGCAGACGCCAAAACAAAGGCTCCAAGATCAGTGGGGCATAATAATCCATTGAGTTGGGGAATTGTTATTTCTATCTTTCTACTTCAGGAGGCTCGGCTCAAGCTTCAGAAGAGGAGTTCCCTACAAGTGAAAATTAGGCTCATCTGATGTTGTCCTTTTTTTTTATACACCTTCCGGTTTTCCCTATCTATTGATAATTTTATACCCAACCTTTCCCTTGCTGTCCTAACCAAATCAGGCTCGGCCTAATGCCTTCTCATGTTAACACACTCATGGATGAAATATCATACATATGAATGCTTCTTTTGCGCATCGCTAAGTTGAAGGTCAAAACAAGGCCTTGATCACTATACCAAAATGGTATAGTGATCAAGGCCTTGTTTTGACCTTCAACTTAGACTCTCTTAACTCAGACTTACGAGTAGGGTCTCAATAGATATTTAGAACAATACTTATTTCGTAGCATACAAGTATGCCCTTCCACTAGGAAACAGAACGAAGGGAGTTTGATTTTCATATCTTAAGGCAAAAGGTCCATTCCACCAAAATATTTCTCCAGAGCTTCGTGCGAAATGTATAGAAGACAAGCTAAAAGTAATTCATTCATTCACTCCATGGTCAAAGACTTCACCATTTCCGAGAAATAAAAAGTATATGAGAGCTGGCAGAAATAAATGGAGAGTATGTGGCTAATCCAGTTCACTCACCTTAAAATCTTTCACCTTTGGTATTGTACAAGCAGCTTATCCATTCATATCTATACTAACCTTGGTAATCTACTGAAGGATCTAGAGGATAGCCTCAAATTCAATCGAGTTTGGATAATTTAAATATACCTGCTAGCAGTATCGTTTAGGGAGTCCCCCTCTTTACTGAGTAGGGTTCTCGGATACCGATTATTAAGGCAGAGTGCTTAGTGGTGTCTTGAATCATTTTTCTAGAGAGGGCAATAACCAAAGCTGAAACTCAAGAGGCTGTATAGGTGCCTTAGAGTAGTGTATCAAACTACAAGAAGGCTTGGAAAGGGATCAAACATATTGAGGAGGAGCTTTCTTTCACAAAGGACAATAGCTGATGTCACTAGCCTGAACTTCTTTCTCTACTTGAGATTTCTCTACTTGAAAGTTGAAAGCTTATGGGAGTACGAATTTCTTCAAGAAAGTGTCCCCTGATATTAGTAAAGAGCCATTGGTCCTAGATAAGGCTGGAAAGATAGCGAGTGCTATTTTCAACTTAGCCACTCAAAGGCCAGCTCATCGTATGTAACCCTAAAGCACGGTGGGGTTGGGCTCCCAAAAATACAACAAACATGGGGGATAGCCGAGAAATGGCAATACCTTTTAGCAACTATCCAACCTTCTAACCACAACCACTAGAAGTTGAATCTCTTAAGAGAGAAGAACTATACTTTTTGGAGAGCCTTACCTTAAGAAATTGGATAGGTGTACCGCACCATGGGCACAAGCTTAGAAAAGGCCTTAGTTATTGAAGTAGAATGCAAAAGGAATTCTATCGGAAAAAGCAACTCAAATTGTAACTAGATCTGGGGAAAGAGCACTCGCTAGAAGGGACGTCTACTGCAATAACAGGTGCTGATACTATCGTTATTACCCGAGGGAAAGTAAAGGCTTGAAAACTATTTTTTGTGTAAAGGAAAGGGGACTGCTGGACTGGTACTATATGGGTTCACTCTTGAAAGAAAGGTATTGAATGAATGAAACTTAAGAAGTAGATTGGCCTTTGTAATCGTAATGAAAAGAGGAGTGTGGATAATCCTAGGGGCGAGCCCTTCCCTAGAATGTGAGTGTCCACCTTCCTCCAGCTCTTAACATATTAGCCAAAGATCTCGCTCTGTGTGCCCCTCGCTATATATCGTAGTATTTAGTATTAGGGTTCCATTATGGAAGGGATTCGATACAGTGGCGGTCCTCCCTTCATGCAGCGACCCTATTCCTCCTTTATAAGAGGTGGCCCCCCTTCTTTCTCAAAGTCAAGTTTCTTGCTTGTTGAATTCCAAACCTTGCGCGTATATGGATCAGTCTCCTATCCTTCCCGCTGTTTACCTCTCTTCTATTCAGCCACAGAAAAGTTCGCAGCTGGATCTTTATCAGGTAGGGATTTCCTGCTTCAGTCTCTTCTCGTCTCATTTCTTTCATTCAGCGACTGGGTACACACTTCGTTATGAAAGAAAGATCTTGGTGATCTTCATTTCATTTCTTTCTTGGGAATCGAAGCCCTCTTATTTACAAGGATTTAATCTACTTCTCTAGTCTTGACTCAGACTAAATATACCTTTTTATGGATCTGCTTACTCGCACTCATATGCAAGACTCCAAGCCATGTCCCACACCCCTTGCGTCTGGCTCAAAGCTCTTTACATACGATGCCTCTCTCTGATGCAATATAATAAAGTAGCATTGTTGGCGCCATTCAGTACCTCACTCTCACCAAACCTGACATCTGCTATGCTGTTAATCAAGTTTGTCGATTCATGTCGAAAGTGTGTTTCATAAGGTGCCTGGATAGTACGGACCTAGTAGGGCAAGCAACAAAGCTAGTCTGAAAGACATCAGGGTTGCTGCGTAGGTGTCAAAGAGTTTTGCTATGGTAAATTACGGATATTAAGCTGGTATTTCATATAAAGAGTTAGTGATCTCCTGCTTCTAGCTTTCAGATTTTTAGCCTTCTTAGTCATTGACGTTTCCAGTCGTGGTTAGGGGCTGTTACCGTAGAGTAGATGAAGTATGGATTGAGAGAGAGTGCCCCCTAGTATTTGAAAGCATCTTCTTTTCCAATTACTTGACCATAAATAGTAGTGAATTAGTGATCTACTAACCCTTAGCACGACGGCAAGTTAGAAATCTCACGCCAACCTTGGTTTATGAGGCTTATTTTCTTTTGTTTGATGATACGAAGCTATATGATACAGGGCTTGGTTGATGGAGGCCCTCAAATAGAATGATAATTTATTTATTAGGATCGTTCTTTAGTACCTACTTACTTACAAGGTAAGGGAGGGAAAATGAAAGGTCAGTGCCTTGCCAATTGGTTCACGAGTGACTATTATAGATACTGATCTGAAATGAAAGTCTCCGTTATAGATGCAGTTCCATTAGTGTAGTCGTAAAAATCAGATTTCGAAAGCCCATGGAAAAAAGGTGCGGGCATCAAGGCCTCTGCTTTTGCGGAAGAAGAGTTCATCATCAGGTGAGGCAGGGCTACGAGTCAATACAATAACTGATCTATCTTCCCTTCCGGGGTGTGCTATGAGTAGTTTGTTCTTCCCCTTCGACTTCTAAAGTAAGGGTGAGCTCGATTGACTGTAAAGGCTGCTTAAGTAGCTCAACCATAGTAAGAGGAAGATGTTGAAATATGATTCCGATCGACCATGGGTGAAGTAGTCAGTATATCTTATTTTATTCCATAATTACCATATGTACTAACTCCCATCTAATTTCCCAGGCATTTTTCTGCCAGCCACGAAATGGAGCATGGCATGGGATGGAGGAATCGATACATACCTTTCTCAGCCCCAACCCTTGGAACATCATACTACTGCCCCAGGTGGAGAAGGAAGAACCGACATCGAGGTGCCAAATCTATTTGATATCATTTAGTTGTTGTTTCTGAAATCAAGGAGCTTCAATCAGGTAGGTCAAAGCCCCGTGTACTAATAATGTGCTTTTTCGTGTGGTTATTAGCTACTACTAGATAGCTTGCTAGTTTGGCGCAGTATTATTCCAAGAAGCAACATCCATCATCCTCATACTGAGTAGAGTGAGTAGTTGAGTCCGCATTTCAATACGAATCGGCATCGGCCAAGAGCTCCTGTTTTTTATTCCTAGCAAACATATCTAACTGTTTCTATCAAAACAATCGATTTTTCTGTTTAAAAAAGAAAGAGATTTCCTTATTTCGATTTAATGAGTAGAATTTGGTACTTCTCAAAAGAAATGGAAAAATGGAAAAGTTCTTTTCAAATTGATAGCTAGGAAAGAGAACTACTGAATGATACTTTGGTTCTCCTACTCCAAGATTCTCGTATCAAAATTTTGATAATGAAAAAAGAAGAATAAGAAAAAATAGTACCGGTGACAGCTACTATCCCGGCATAGGATTCTGAGGCAATAGATTGATTCATCAAGTTGTTCGGGGAATAGCGAATAGCCATCACTGAAAGGAGTAATGGAATAATTTAACCAATGACTGAGAGGGAAGACCTCATTTCATATATAACAAATAAAGGAATAAAGAAAGTCATTTTTGCCCACATTCCTTCAGTCTTAGTGGTGGTGCCCGTACCATTTCTTATTGCTTCCTCCATTATTCTCTCACTGGCACATGCTCTGGGCTCATGCTTTGCCTCTCACCCAACAATAAATGAATGTGTTGCGATTTACTTAATGAACGTCATGTAATGAATGAATCTTTTCGATCGAAACAGGAGCATCTTCTATGTATGAATATGTAAACCACACCCTTGAATTAATATTCAAATCGGCTAAAAACTTTATCCCCCGAGTCCTACAAATGGGTTCCCACTTCATCACGGCAGCTAGCAGGGCAAGCATTGCTAGGTTCCCGAATGGGTCTGCTTCTTGCGAGTGTGGCCCCCATAAGCTAGTTGGACGAGCCTGACGTGATAGGGGCGAATTCGTGCATTGTTTCATCAAACCACTTAACAATTCAATATTTCCACCCCACTGCTAATGTAGATTACTGAAAGGCAGGGTACCCAGGACTATTCGAATCTCTCTAGGTTGAGCAACTAGGTTGAACAATCAATCTTGAATCTATAGGTACATAAGATTCCTTCGGGGTCACAGCTAGCTGCCATGTATATCTCTTCCTGGTTAGACATCTACCCCGACTAGGAGCAGAAAGTGGTCGGAACGAGAGGGCTGATCTTTGATCAGAAGTGGGGGTAGAGAGGCTGGCGAACAAGCAAAAGGTGCTTAACGCCCTAGCACGAAAGTCATTGCGCTAACGCGCATCTATTTGATTGCTTTTCTTTGTTGAAACCTCGATGGTTTACCCTACCCTTTTTAATCCCAATTCTAGCGTTCATTAGCAGAAGTAGAGATAGGGCTTGTTACAATATTTATGTGAAAATGATAGAAGCCGCTATAAAGGGAAGAAGCATATCCTATGCCTTCACTTGCGAAGCGCTACGCTCCTGCTTATGAAAAACTACTTTCCAAGCGAACTACTGAAAACAGACTAATGGGAGTGGGAATAAAGCTCCCGCCCTTAGCCCTGAACCAAAGAAGAGATGGGATAGACATAGTCATCTCTCCCTCACCCTAGCCCCGGGCCTTTTGCTCAGCTCCAATGCTTCACACCAAGTATTCACTGAACACCTACCTACTCGCCTCCGAGACTTTATGACCTCTCCGATAATGGAGATACAACGAAATGAAGTCTTCGAGAAGCAATTAAGGTATATTGCGGAGTGGATAAGGATAAGTTTAGGAATGATTCGGGCAGGAGGCATGGATGATAGGCATCAAGGAAGACGCAAGCCATATAAGATCTTGCATTTTCTTGTCGACTCAGAGCAGGATGAATTGGTTCACGGGTCTTTACTATTCTAGGTCAGTTCCGCAAGCCTGCCTTTGCACTTCTTCCACTGATCCCCCTACTAATCTAAGTACTGAAGCAGGTAATCAAAGCACTATACAAATCAAAGCTATCCATGTGGATAGGCACCAAAAAAGGAATGGGTTCTTCGCTCTCCCTTCCTCAGATACCTTTAGTGACAATGTCTTTATCGCATAAGAAAGAAAGGCCTCATGCATTTATTTCCCCAAGCTACAAATGGTTTCGTTTAACCCAAGCCCCTCTTTTTTTATTTCTACGAGCGAATAGGACTTTCATTCATCAAAGCACTATGCCCTTTCCTCTCTCTGATCAGCTAGACCTAAATTAGCCCAAGAGCTTCCCTGGTACCTTTTTCCCTTTTCCATCCCTAGCTTGGCTTGTGGAAGGGCTACTCTTTCAATTCAACCTTTCAAGGTCTATCACCCTCAACCCCCATAACACAACTCACTGTTTGATCTACCACCTACTGAGCACTGAGCCTTGAGCCGAAAGGAAAGGATCTATTCTGTTCTCTAGGAGCGCATTGTCTTTTTATTCCACTTGACTTGAACTGAGCGAATCACATGACTAACAGTAACGGGCTCCACTAACTTACTTCACTTCCGCCTTTTTACCGATTCCCTAAAGATATAGATGGAACTAAACCTGTACTAGCTCTAACATCTTTCTCTGGTCCTTGCTCTGATCTACTTGCCCGAAGTATCGATTCCCTTCCTTGAACCACCGGAAGTGCTGATCTCAACAGATCTCCATTTGCACAGCCAAAAGCTTGCTTTAAAGACAAAAGAGTTTCCTCACGAAATTAACTACCGTAATTGCACTCCCAGTTTAGTCTTTCTAATCCCCTTCCCCATAAGCTACGTTGACCTCCTCCTCGAGTGCGGGTATTCAGTATTCGGATCTGGCTCCCAGCTCTAGTTTAAGGTCTATTTAGTACTTCTTACTTTAAAGGATAAGAGAGATAGAAAATGAAGACAACAAGCGATAAAATGAAGGGCGTGCTAGCGCACCCCTATAGAGTCAGGCTCTTTTCGAGTGAGCCGAGCCCTTTTCTCCTTCCTAAGCCATCGTCTCTCATGAGTTGCTATGTTGTGCAATGGACCTATGGGCCCCTACCTATGAAGGTACTGCTCGTGCTTGCACCAACTTTCACTGCTAGGGGTTGAGGGGATAAGAATGACATATCCTCAAAGTTTCTCGATCCTGCTCTCCCCACTCGAAATCTTTTTTTTGACTCATTCCATTCTTATTCTGCTGAAATGCTATGGACGTCACCCACAATATAAAAAATGACTCAAAGTGCCACTTGTGAACTCAGACCTTGAGAGAAGCCTCAGTAGACTACTATTTCGGTCTAGACGAACGCACTGCACAAGGGGCTTCGAATTGTACAAGTAAGTCATTCATGGAGCTGTTTGGAGCAGTGCAAGATGAGGGTGAGGCCATGGACAAGTGAACGTCATCGGAAAGAGTCAATTAAAGGAGGCATTCGATGTTTCAAATCTCAAGGAGAACGTGCTCAGATTGGCCAAAGATGTCGTGCAAGATGCGGCAGAGAAAAGCAAAAGCAATGACTGGTGCCCT
Source organism: Sapria himalayana (assembly GCA_029783825.1). Taxonomy (NCBI): domain Eukaryota; kingdom Viridiplantae; phylum Streptophyta; class Magnoliopsida; order Malpighiales; family Rafflesiaceae; genus Sapria; species Sapria himalayana. The sequence continues at coordinate 1,756,217 of JAREIK010000403.1, read as the reverse complement.
TAGTATCAGACCAATGGAAACTGCCTGATCGACTACAAGCAACAAGGAGCAAAGCCCTTTTTATAAGGAAGGCCGACTGCAAGTAAAGAAGGCATAGCAGACCAAGCTTTTCGTAGCCCTCAACTGAAGTTATGAAAAAGGAAGGACCTTGCTTAGCGAGGCCTTGCCTAGCTCAGCGAAGGTTCTCGAGTTCGGGCACATCTTATCACTCTCATTAAAAGCCTAAGGTGGATCCCTAGCCAGGTCCTCAAACTCTCGTTTTTATGCTTAGAAATTGGGATAAAAAGCTAACTATTGATCCTTGTCTTTCTAGCAAGGAGCTATCTTATTGAGCTTGCTCTTCCTACTTTAGGGTATAAATCACTCCTCAGTATGCTGAAAGGTGAGTATGTCTTATGACGAGCAGCTTATAGAGACTTTATTTGTAAACATAGATATGTTGCTACTTTTCATTACCAATGAATAGGCAGCTTTGGATGCTTATGAAGATATCGCTTTGGTAAAGATCTGCTTAGCATGTGTCGGGTGCTACTTAGAATAGAGATAGTCAAACTAGTAGAATTGTATAGCACTGCGACATTAGGACCGACCCGCTTGGCTCTCATTCTGGTTTGGCGAAAAGGTGAAAAGCACTCCATGTTTATTCTCAGACTTCGCTCAAGAAGAGAACAAAGAAAAAGCAACTGAAGCAAGTTATACTAAGATGGCTGATTGCTTTTTTTCATCAGGTCTAGGCAGAGACCAAAGGTCTTGAGCAATCGTTCCAGTAGAACAACTCAAAAGAGAAAGAAATCTCATTAATTTCATCTCGAAAAAGGAGAGGCGATAATATCGCTTGAAGTCCCCTCCTTGAAGGTAAGCAAGCTCTAGTACAGTACTCCCCACCACTTGGGCTTTGCTTTGAAAAAAAAAGTAATGAAACAAAGTCATTTAAGTGGCATAGCGATCCCCACCGAGGTTACGGATTTTGGCCTCATTTTATATATTGCCCTACTAGCAGTAGAAGTTGTTTCTGCCTTTGATTATGCCTTTATTGGATAGCCAGTTGTTGGAGTCCTGAGGCAAGCGTATAAAATGACATCTTCTCTGTGGGTTCGGCTAGTCTTCGTTCCAGTTGTAGAAAAAAGCTAAGTTTTGTAAGCCATCGAGTTGGAGTAGCTTTCCGGAGTGCTTCTTGTAAGGAAGTCCATTGGTGTTAGGGTTAGGTAGGAAGCTAGTGCAAGTCTATAGCCCTTCTATGTCGTCGATCCAACCGAGGGCCTCTATACGAGCATGCGAGCTCTATTCCAGCCATTTCCAGTGACACCTCCAGGACTCCTACTAACCATCCAGTGCTATTCCTTCTCCTTGTGAGCCAAGAGGGCTAGTTAGGGCTTTAGATATTTTTATGGTAGGTCTAAGGGCTAAGGTGTAAGCAATTGAGGAAAGCACAATTCCGTATTAAAAAATAAAAGTGCGTCTTTTTTAGGAAAGCTAGCCTAGGTTTGATCCTTACTTTAGCACTCCAATTTGATGGGTTAGCTTTTCTACGTACTTGACTTTGCTTCTAACTCTCTAAAGTGTGAAAACTTTCAATACATCTACTCCTAGCTCTTACCCTAGCTACCAAGACTACCTTAATGGATTAGTAATAAAGTATCAAAGGCTTTACTTACATGGTACCTCTTATTAGCCCAGGCTAACTATTCAAGTTTCAAGTTAGTAGCGATTCATAATAGAATAAAAAAAAACCACTGAGGGAGGAGTCTGACTCTTTTTAACCAGTTTTCCCAAACCAAGATATCCTACCTATCCCCGAAAAAGGGAACTTTCTCATTCTCTTCATAGCAAGAGTAGTTTTGACTAAGCATATGACGAAGGATCGGCCGAAGCTTAAGCTAAGTAGCTGTGTCAGGGTAAGTAGGGAAAACATAGGTGGACTTATGAACATTGATTGTATTGGTTTATTTCGTGGCTAATCCGAAAAGGTCAGCCTATAGACCTAATTTGGATGAAAATTCCCACGTAGATGATTAATAAGATATTTCTGGGCTATCTATGTCATCTGTCTACGTTTAGAGTGCTTCCCCGCAAAAAAAAATGGAAGACATGAATGATGAACTTTTCGACAAAAACAGAGAAAAACAAACAAGATAGCAGGTTATTATCTTAACCAAGACAACAAGAGTGACAAACCACTATAGCGAGGATACAAACATAGACTGACCCGAAGAACAAAAAAGAGATATTTCTTTTTAGCCTTCATCCCCTGGCGGCCTCTTCTTTAACTACGGGGTTACACCCATCCCATTATAAATCATTTGAGCTTCCCCTTTCCTAAGATCCTGGATGTGGTACTGACGCATGAACTTGGTTACTAGTTTTACCGATTGGCAAGTCAAGTAAGGAAATGTCTGTTCATTTATCCAGAAAGACGTTTTCGGCCTATATTATATATCGATTGTCCTAGGGGCTGGGCTCATGTTGTGATGACAGAAATAAGAAGTAGGATTAAGAATAGGGGAAGAGCAGCTCTACTTCTACTTCTACCTTGAGGGTGAGCCCTTATTTATGGCTTGTTCCATTGATAGATTAGTTCGAGATCAGGCGGATTAGCTTTATTGTCTTAGTTCTGGAAGAAAGAGTCGAAGGTAGCTTGCGATCCAAAGAGCTAGGAGAGCCTCTTGACTTTGAGTTAGAGCTGCTTTAGTGGAACAGAACGTCAAGACTTCTTATTGCTTTTCTTTAAGGACTTTCTCCCATCTCTGAATTGGTTACCCCCAGACCAGACGAGCCCACTTGATTGAAAAATGAGCTAAACACTGACGCCTTTGGACCGCGTCGGAGATGTTGCTTGACTTTTTATTCGAGCATTTACTGATCAAGTAAGTTTTTTATATCTTTTAGGCAGGTTTGTTTTGATCTGGTTAAGATTCTCGCTTGCGGCTTTCTTATTACTGGTACGACTGTCTGGTTAGCCATCCGGTAAGTAAGCTTTTCACTTTACTCGTTAACCTGGTTTAGCCAACTCCCAACCTTCCATTGACTTGCAGTGACACAGGCACTTCTTTTATAGCTCTGGACCCCACCGATAAGCTTCCAATGGTACCCTTTAGTTAAGTATTATCTTGTTTATTGGGTTAAAAATGAACTGAGTTCAGTACCGATCAAAATAAGCATTATCCATAAACAGCTGCTGGGAAAAGATTTATATGACAACCAATTGAAATAAAAATATCAATGATCGCCTCAAAACGAACCACCATTCTAGTTTGGTTGAACCACCAAGGCCTGAATATGTGTTTTACTTGTGAAAGGCCTTGGATACTATAATGACAGGGCCAATAAATTGGGTCGGAATAATAACTCTTTCGAAAGAAGATGCTCCTGTTTCTGCGACAAGATCATGATTAGACTCTTGCAGAGGAGTGGAGGAAGGTTCAAACAATAGATCAGAAACTCTACTCGCAAGAGAAAGGCCTTAGCTACGACAATTCAAGCGAGTATGCCAAATTAGATTGGATTTTATAGAGGAAACACCCTGGTTAAGCCTGTTTTTAGGGCATTAATGAGCAAAGTGCCAACACCACTTGTCTTTTCAAGAATTACTCCGAATTCTCTGCTTTTTACAAATGGGATGCCACACTTAAACCTGGCTTTTCAATTGGTGAATATCATATAAGAGATGTCTATAGGCTGGTGTGATATTCAATCTATTCTTTCTCCTCCTCTTCGTGTGCTACGCCCATTCCAGTTCTTTGTTCACGGCACAACCAAGGCTCCCTACACACCTACCTTTCTCATGCCACAGAAAGATCACTCCTCATCCGTTCTCTTATATGCGATACCGACAAAAGAATGACTCATTCTGGAGATGGACCCATGACCTCCCCACGGTGCCGTGCACTCTAAACTAAGAACGAAGGGAGAGATTGAACAAAGACTTAATTCTTTCTATAAATAATTATATAGAATAGTCTGTTCGAGTGACTCACTTCATAAAGTGGGGAGTGGCAAGCCCGAGGGCCTTATATTTATATTTGCACATAGGCGTCTTTTTCATAGCTAAAACTGTCTCGGGTGTTGTGAGCCGAAGATCTCTGTCTCATCAACCATTATAATTCATAACCTGGAGGTTGGCTTGAGAAAGCTCACCCAAGAGAAGGGACCTACTCCTATAATAGTTAGCCACTCAGTCCAATCCTAGTTAGAGAATCCTAGTTATAAAATCTGGTCTTTAAAAGGGACGTAGCGGTCTCGTAAAGGCAAAGAAAAAAAGGGAGCCGCCTCGTTATTAGCATTAGACCGATAAGCTGAACTCGTTGGGGTGTGTAGTGGTTTACGAATCGGTGTCCCTGGACTGCTCCATGGAGCGAGGTATTCCTCTTTGAATAGTTGAAGTAAATGATTGATTTTTTCCCTACTCTGATAATGCTATTTTACTCACTAGATAAACCACCAGGATGAGTCAGATCTTCCAACCTTCTCTTTCGTATAAGCCTTTTTTCAGCAAATTAGGGGATGGAAGATGGCTTTTCTTTACAAACAAATAGAAATGTATTATGGTAGTTATATATATATATATTTATATATACCTATATATATAAATTTACACACACACACACATATATATATATTATATAAACATATAAATATACATATATACGTGTGTGTGTGTGTGTGTGTGTGTGTGTAAATCAATAAATATAAATATTTATAAATATACATATTTATACATCTACAAACACACACATATAGCTAGGTTCTATATAAATATATATATTTATAGATCTAGATATATATATATATATAATTTATATTAATATTTAATTTATATAGTTATATTTATAT